>JAGIQG010000009.1:51510594-52110594 GCA_024679065.1 Sphyrna mokarran | reverse complement strand
AAATAGAAAAGCAAGTATGTGTGAAAGTATGTAAGACTTCATTACAAGAGGGTTGGGCTTGGAGTAAGGGAGCTTTGCTGCCATTAAAAGCAACATTGGTGAGACGATACCTGGTGTACTGAGTACAGTTTTGGTATCCTTACCCAAGGATAAACTTATCTTAGGGGAGGTACAACAAATGCTGGGATGTGTGGGTATGCCTATGAGGAGAAATTGAGCAGATTGAGCCTATTTTCTCTGGAGTTTCGAAGAGTGACAGTGAAATGTCAAATTGCTAAGAGGACTTGTCAAGTAGATGACCAGGGACTGTTTTCCCTGGCTGGAAAATGTAGTACCAGGGATAATAGTAGTAGGGTAAGCCATTGAGGACTGAGATGAGAAGAAATTTCTTTACTCAGGCAATCATAAACTTTAATTTCTTTCCCCTGTTCATCACTGAGCATAAATAAGATTGAGGTTAAGAGAGTTTTGTAAACCAACTGAATCAAAGGATGAGGGACAAGTGAGAAAAGGTAGAAGATTAATCATACTCATGTCAAATGGTGGAATACACTCAAGGGGCCATTTGGCCTTTGATAGCCCCTATTTCTTACATTCTAATGTCTTACAATCTTCATGCTTTTAAAATCCAAGCTTATTGTCAGCTAATCAATACTTTCAGATTTATCTAATTTTCTATATTACTCTTTTGAATTTTTGGTAGCCCTTGATTTCTCTTCTGACTTTTCTTGCCCATTGATGCTCAAATTTTTCTGGATATTTCTGGAATTTGGCCAACAGAACTTGATACAACTTTTTTTTTCCACATGGTATCAGTTATAAATGTGAAATTACAGTGCAACCAGTTTTAAAAGGCTTACGCCTAAACCTTTGGTGTCATTCAGTATTTAAATAATCTGCAACACAACTCCCAAGAACATGGGTCTCATTGTGAAGAAAGTAGATCTTGATGAACATGTAATACACACAACAATTCAACTCTGGGCTGCATAAATTAACGATGAAATGTTCATATAAACTAACTGAATTAAAAAGTTCAGTTATCATTTTATGTCTGCAAGCCTCTGGCTGTCAATTTTCATCTTCTCTCTGTAGAAGTAGTGTCTGACTCTACTTCTCATGCAGCAGTAACTAGTCTAGGGCCCACCATAGCAGGAATTGCAATCATATATATACACACTCTCATTCTGATGTTTAAGTCCAGCTTCTCTTTAGTCCTAACATATATTCCCCTCTGGTTGAACAAAAAACAGACCACTTACAGATAAGAATTTGACCAAGGTGAACAACAGAAGCCTTTCTGAAATCATCTATATTAGATTGATTTGTATTTTCTAAACTGGCAAATAGGTTTACACTTACATTTCCAAACACACACAGATCTGGATGCCATGTGATAATAAAGGAACTCATGGCAATTTGTAACTTTGTCAATAAAATGGAGGTGATTGATGATAAATGAATATGGTGTACGAGGCACAGGTTAATATGCTTCTCTTTAGTTGCAATCTTGTATATAGGATTTGAGTAAAGCTTAAAAGTGAAAGTAAAATATTTTCAAATTATATCCTGATAAACTGCGCAAAAACAATAGTACAAAGACTAATTCTACTCTTTCAAACTTGTGCTTTGTCATGTGATTGAACTTTGATATGTGCAGTACTAGATGGGCTATTAGTAGTGACAGCAATTTGAAGTGATGAATTAAGCCTTACACACCAGGGTACTGCACATAATTAAATAGTATTGCTTTTAAATTCCATCTTCCTAGAATGTATTCATACAAATATGTTAAAGCTGCCTGGAAACAACAGCCAATTCAGAGGACCTTCAGAATTCCTGGGGACGATACAACAATTGAATAGTGAGAAATAAATTATCTTACTACATGAAGAGTGAAACACATTTCACTCCTGAATTCATTTAGAACTATTAAATTTTTAAGCACAATTTACAAACTTACAGCTGTGAAAATACATACAATTTACAATAGTGCAGTCACGTGCTGATATACTGTGCAATCCATGCATTTCTATAAAGTAGCATGCACAAGCACTCGAGCATAAAGCTGTGGAAAATGGTCCTAAAAAACAAGTTGTTGACAATTTACTTCACAAAAAAAACTATTAATCACAAGCAACTGCTATTAAAACATAAAAAGGACTGAAATACAAAACATTCAAATAATCAGAATAATGGGAAATGAATGAAAGTAAAAATTCAGTTGCAAAGTAATGTCCTGAAAAAAATGTACTAGCATCTGAAACCACCTGCATTACTTCAGTGCTTGATCTGGGGGGACTTCTCCATGGGACAGTTGGGCCACCAGCATTAACCCAGGAATTGGAACGATCTAATCCCTGAACAGGTGAATGAAGCAAATGGGAGAGGACATTTAAAAACGTTTAGTTGGATGTCGCCTTAATTTCTCCAAAAACACACAATCTATAAGGCAAACATATTTAAACAGTCCGCCTCAGATTGTAATAAAAAAATGTATTTTTCCCTCAACCTCGTCTGAAGATGCCAACACTTTCTGAACTTTAATCCCGCTCTATTGGAGAACCCTCTGTTAACATACTGAAAATATCCATTCTTCATTTTGGTCACGGCAGTTGAACAGGTACAGGGAGATACCCACGAAGTAAAGCTGGACATTAACTAATCCTTATCTGATGTCCATACATATACACTTTCCAGTTGGAGCCACCAGGTGGTGATCATGAGCAAACAGTACACTGATTTTGGCCCACTGTATCAGAGGGTCATGAGCTCCAATATGTTAACTCAGTACAGAATATGAATTAGATGTTCCTAATCTATATGACTTTGAACTAAGCAGTTCATTTACAATCTGAATCACTGGGGTTATCTGTAGAATAGATCAGTTATTAAAATGGAACAAGAACGATATTAAGCAAAACGATTGAAAATACAAAATGAAATACTAGCATTGAAAAATAGCGAATTTTACGCAAAGGTATTGAACTATTTAAATGCCTTTGTTAAAATTTAGTAAACAGATTAATTAAATGCATCGTAACCTCAAGCCTAGAATTGTTTCCAATCACAAGGTTCAGAGGGCTGTAAGTACATAAAGTCATTTACATAATCCAAGTCTGGGGCTGGAAATGAAGGACAGAAATGAAAAGTGTATTAATTTGAAAAGGAGAGCATTAAAACGGGAAACATTAACCTCAACAAACTTTCTGCTATATACAATTATGTTTTACTTCATTGTAAAAAGCTTTGCAATTGGAAAAAATACACAAATTGGGTTTGAATACTACATGTGGCTTAAATTCTTAGTATACATATCAGCGCCTACAAGTAGATGGAGGCTGTTTACCTTGCTGCCAATGATTGTCCTTACTTCATCATCTGGTGAGGCTGGTGTACCTGAGATGTCGGGGTTGCTATTGCTGAGACTCCTGGATCGACTAAGGCTCAGACTGGCCAGCCTTGCTGCTGTACGTGCCATTGTCGCATAATGCATAGATCCACCCAACATACAGCTACCGGGGCCTGTGGCAAGGATTCAAACATGAGCAATGAATAAAGTTTCAACTCTTATGTAAATTCAGGAGATGTACTGCAAGACAGGACATGAAAATACAATGCAAAACAGGACTCAAACTATTCGTCAGGCAGATAAGTAATGATGTGGAGATGCTGGCGTTGGACTGGGGTGAACACAGTAAGAAGTTTCACATTAAAGTTTCAGATTAAAGTCCAACAAATTTACTTGGAGTCACTGCACTGCTCCTTCATCAGGTGAGTAGAGAGATAGGTTTTACATACATAGGTGAAGATACAATTATAAGATAATGGTTGGATAAATAATGAGATAGGTCCGAAGTTATCAGTTTGAGGAACGTGGTTTGAAATGGGAGGTGGGGCTGCAGAATGAAATATGTCATAGCCCATCAGTCTGAAGACACTAGAACTAGTCATGAACTAGTACATTAGAGTTTGGATCAACCAGACTCCACTCTTTGATTCCAGTTTGTTAGTAATGCTCTATGTTTGACTTTTTCTAATTCTCTCACATCACCCAGTCAAGGTACAGTCATGAAAATAATTAAAATAGGCTCCCTGTCTATGCTGACCATGGGCAGTCAGCCTGAAAATGGGGAAAGAGGGCTAGGCATATACTAATATATTAACTAAGCAAATGTATGAGGGAAAAGGTGACAAATTTAAAAAAAAGCACAATGGAAATCATTAAATAGAGCCTGAAGTCAATTGGAAAGCTGTGCAGTCCTCTGCTTATTGGGTGGGATTTTTCTTGCATTAGGCTAGCTGACGGATCCTAGTGGTTTTCAGATTTTCTTACTGAATGAACCCCTCACCGCTGGAGGACCCATGGTGGGGAGCACACTATCGCAGGACAGGAAACTCCCACATGGCTATGAAGTTCTGGCCACTGTGAGACATAACAAGGAATGTGCTGTTGCATGAGGGAGTTTTAACCCAATGTACGACTATGGAGGCATCGTTTGATATGGCACTTGACTGTAGCTAGCGCTTTTATATTATTCTTTTTAATGAACACTCAAGTCACGTCTGGTACTCAGATTTTGCTCTCACCTGGTGATGAGGGGTTTGACTCTGTGCTCGGAAGACGGAAAACATAGTAAATATAGGATGCCAACAAATTATTTCTGCCATGCTGATCCTGGTTTGTTTCCAAATTTTTGTGCAGTCTGTTTACAATGGATGTCATTGCCTCAAAAGATGGTTGTCCCATATTTACTAAAGGAAAGAAATTGTGAATAAAAAGTTACAATCTCCAGAAAGTGAAGCTGCTATTTAATCTCAGCCTATGAGGCAGAATCCTGAGTTCCAGGTTGAATGATTTTAAGTGTCAAGTTAGGTTTCATGAATTGAAAAATGAAGCAGACAATAAAATCATGCATATATATCATAAATATCTTCAACGCTGAATTACACAAATAGGCATTCAATATCTGATTATAATTTAAAAGATAAATATTTATTGTTGTCCTTCTTTCCTTCCCCATTTTCACCATCTCATAATGTGAATTTTCTTGAAAAACTTAATAAGAACAAAGAACAAAACAGCATGGCAAACAGGCCCTTCGGCCCAACAAGCCCATGCTGCCACCTTGATGTTCCCACTTCTACCCATAATCCCCATCATCCCTGTCTATGTTTATAGATCTACGCGTTAGAATCAAATTTGAGACAATTTAGGGAGAATTTGTTCTGCCAATCAGCCTAAGAGCACGTCTTTGAAATGTGGGAGGAAACCGGAGCACCCGGAGAAAACCCGCGCAAGCACGGAGAGAATGTGCAAACTCCCACAGATACAGGCCCAAATTGATGTATCTGCACAGCACAGTAATAGTCACTGAGCTGTCGTGTTTGCCCATCAACTGGTCCAGGTCAAGCGTACACTAACGATGTGAAACACTAGGCTACTCTCGAAAAATCCAAGAGCAGCCCTCTCACAACCCATCGCATGTATGCCCCTTGTTAGACAAGGCAGACTGAAGTACCTGTAGGATAAAACAAATACATCAATATCTTAGACAATTTACACACTTCCCAGGGAACTCCCAAGGCTCATGATCCCTATTTTAAATGTTTTCTATGTCCCTCCATTTCCATTCTGTTCATATGCCCATCTAAGTATCTCTTAAATAACTCCAGAGTTGCCTGCCTCCACCACTTTGCTTGGCAGCACGTTCCATACCCCCACCACCCTCTGTGTGAAAAAACTCCCTCTAGCATCCAAATTATACCTTACCCCCTCACCCTAAGCCCGTGACTCCTCATGCTATTTGAGTCCATCCTAGGAAAAAGCTTAACCCTGTTACTCTATTTATACCCCTCATAATCTTGTACATTTTTATTAGATCTCCTCTAAGTCTGCGCCTTTCTAAGAAAAACAGTCCCAATTTTCCTAACCTCTCCTCATAACTCAGACCTTCCATACTAGGCAGCATCCTGGTAAACCTCCTCTGCACTCTCTCCAGAGTCTCTTACATTAATATCTTTTTCTGGAAATATAATCTAGTTGACTTTTTGAAAATTTTCACCATTCATCTTCAGAAAATTCAGAAGAATTTTCAGATGGAAGGGGGTCATGGAATTCCTGCAGTAAGAAAAAGGCCATTCGGCCCATTGCATCTGCACTAACAACTATCCCTCCCAAACCCTATCTCACTGCTGATTCCCCCGTCATTAAAGGTCAACTTCCCATGGCCAATTCATCTAACGTGCACATCCTTGGTACGAGGGAGTAAACTGGAACACCTCGAGGAAACCCATACAGACACAGGGGAAATGTGCAAACTCCACACAGACAGTGACCCAAGGCTGGAATTGAACTCGGGTCCCTGGCACTGTGAGGTAAGCAGTGCTAACAGAGCCACTGTGCTGCCATTATCTGCTCCACTACCGAAAAAGTCAGCAAAGAACACACACCCACTCTTGATAGCTACTTGATTCTAAATCATTATTGCCCAATGCCTAGTTTAACAAAAGCATGACCCAAGAATTGTAAAATAAAAGCTTTATTGTGCATTATATGATGCATCATAAAGAATACCTATTTTCACCTCAATAACATTGTCCAACTATGCCCTATCTCAATCCACCTGCTGCTGGAATGCTCAACCATACTTTTGTCATCTACAAACTTGACTATTCCAATTCCCTCCAAGCTAGCGTCCTATCTTTCATTCCAGGAAAGTTGACGCTATCCAAAAGTCTGATGTCCATATGCTAACATGCACCAAGTCCCACAGTGCTATGCTCACTGACGGCACGGTGGCACAATAGTTAACCCTGCTACCTTACAGCATCAGGGATCCTGGTTCAATTCCAGCACTCCAAGAAATCTGTGTTCCCCTAATGCTGTTGTTTGATGCATTTCTCACTCATTTTGCCACACCACTGATTCTGCAGCTTGAGCCACCTCTGTATTAAGCTTTGGTATTCCCTCCTTAAACTTCTGGAGTGTTCACAT
Organism: Sphyrna mokarran; assembly: GCA_024679065.1. Lineage (NCBI taxonomy): Eukaryota > Metazoa > Chordata > Chondrichthyes > Carcharhiniformes > Carcharhinidae > Sphyrna > Sphyrna mokarran. Next base: position 52,103,597 of record JAGIQG010000009.1, on the reverse strand, counting down.
CTCTACAAGCTTCCGGTCACACCTCCTAATTATCCCCTTCTTTGACTTGGTATCAATCTTTGTCTGATTCTGTTCCTATGAAACATGTGGAGATGATTCACCAAGTTAAAGGAGTTATATAAACAAAAGCAATTATATTAATCCACTTAATAAACAATGTTATGTCCTGCTGTGACTGCCCTATTTAGCTCTGGCACAAGACAGAGACTTAGCTACTTCGTGATGTGCAACACTTTCAGATAATTTTTCTCTTGTATAGATGACTGCTAATTTGATCATTGAAATAAGCCATTCTTTAGACATTAAGCAAACTTAAAACACCGAAAGTTGAATTGAAGATAATATTGCCAGAAATGCAAAATCTAATTATTTAAATTCCACATAAATTTCCCATCTTCCAATTTCATTTTTTTCTGACTCATGTTGTGTTACAATGCACCTCTTACACACGACATCTTTATTTGTGCACAAGTCTAGGTAATTGGTACTGATGAGTCACTTCACTGACATATGTATGCACATCTGTACATGCACAACTTAGTGATCAATGTGTAATGAACAGAAGTGGAGGCGCAGGCTACATTTCACATCTGCTTAGTCCAGTGAATGACTGGAGCAAAGATCATATAGATGGTATAACCCCACAATGCATTTATCAACATTGGTAAACATTCTCAGTTAAACTTGGGCATGTGATTGTTCTGTAAAAGTGCAGTTCATGTTGAACTAAGATGCTAAGCTCATAGTCCCTGTAGTTATCTCTGTGCCACTGATTGACGAACCCTCAGAAAAAGAGTTGAACTAAAAATGAGAAAGGATACATTTGACATACCTATCTGCCCAGCAATCACAGGTGGCCTCACAACCAACAAGACAAGTTTATCCAGAAGCTGGTGGAGGAATCGAACCACAGGCTCTAGTTGAGCTGAGCTCAAGGCTGATATACTGTTTTTCAGTTCATTCTCCAGATCATTCTCCAGAATCCTCAGATCTCCAATTCGCACAGGAAATGCATGCTCCTCCAGGGCATGCACCAGAGCAAAAAACTTGTCAAGATATGGGTCCTGTGTTAAATATTCAATGTGTAACATTAAAAACAACAACAGATCTAACCAATCTCTGTTTTCCGAAGTTTTATAAGTATGAGGGCTAAGTTGTAAACTTGTGGCATATAAATTTATTTTCATATATTATTTATCACATCATTTTAATATTATTTTTGGCAATCTATGTGCACAGCTGAATGAGGGATATTAGCTGATATTTGCTGCAGCTCAAACACATTTCGCTTGCATTCACTGCACCAATAACCCACTGTAGTAAGAATTGTTTTCTTAATCCCTCTCTCATCACATGTTTAGCTGATTAGCATGTTTAGCTGATGGCTGCTCTCTAGCCACATAAAACAAGATTTTCTCTTTTGCCCATTTATTCTCATTAAATATTTTAAAACCTGTGGCTATTTCCCTGTGGTTATCTCTGTGCCAGTGAAATTAATCCTAGTGACTCTTTGGTCAATTAGTGAGGTGTGTTCTTTCCGAAAATGCAAGACAAATTTAACCCATCAAATTAATGCCTCATCAGCCTACTTTTAATCATCAGTAAAGTCATAGGTGAAACTTTTATCACTCCTCATTGATATTTAGTTTGGGTTCTTCTTGGTGCTGCACTTCATTGCAGCCTTGATCCCAACATCACCAGGGATGAATTCTACAAGTGAAGCAAGAGTGAGCACCCTGATATCAAGGTGGGATGTGATCAACTTTAGAACCAATGAGCCCTGGTAACACTTAAGTTGATCGGTTTCTAAAGAGAGGATTGCGCAATGGATGGTATTAAACTGACACAAAAGACAATGGCTGTGATTGTTGGAGGCCAATCATCTCAGCCTCAGAAATCATTGCAGGAGTTTTTCAGGACAGTGTACTAGGGCCAAGTATCTTCAGCTGCTTCATCAATTACCTTCTTTACATCAGAAATGGGACTATTTCAGTTCCATTCACAAATGTTCAGATAACGAGGTAGTTTTGTCCATACACAGCACGACCTGAACAACATCTAAACTTGGACTGATAAGTGGTAGTAACACTTATGTCAGACAGGTGCTCAACAATGACCATCACCTAGAAGATTAACCATAATACCCATCACTCTCAATGACACTGCCACTGACAAAGTGCCCAGCTTCAACATCTTGGAACATGACCTTTGGCCTGAAGCTCAAGTGGATGAGCTTTATACATGCTGTGATTACTAGATCATATCAGAGGCTGTGAATTCTGTAGAGAATGACTTACTTTCTGCCTCCACAAATCCGTTCCATCACACAAAAGGAATAGGTTAGGAATACTTTTTACTTGCTTGGATAAGTGCAGTTGCAACATTATTTAAGAAACTCAACACCATCAAGGAAAATGAATGAATAAATCCCAGTGTTCCCCATCCCTGACATCATCCTGGTGAATTACTGTTGTTCTCAATGACTTACTGATCCTTCTTTATAATGAGGTTTTCATAATTGCACAGTTCTCCAACAGTGGCTTGACCAATGCATTATATAAAGTAACCTTTACTACTTTATCCTTGTACTTTGTACTTCTATTTATAATGTATAGTCCACTTCATTGGCATCTTATCCACTCGTGCACCATGCCTACAAGTGGGCACTCTCTGCAGGATGTACTGGAACAAACCACCAAGTTACCTTCAGCAGTACCTCTCAAACATACTACTTCCACTCCCTCAAAGGTGAAAGGCAATAGATGCATGAGAACACCAAAACTTCCAAATTCCTTGTCACAAATCATCTTGACTTGATTAGAGTATAGCACTGTTCCTTCATTGTAGTTGGACTGATACCCTGGAACTCACTACGTAACAAATTGACAGAGAACCTTCACACATGGACTGCATCAGTTCAAGATGGCAGCTCATCAACACCTTCCTATGGATAATTAGGGATGAGGAATAAGTCCTGCCATTAACACACATATGTCAAAAATGAATGAATAAATCCCAGTGTTTCCCATTCCTGACATCATTCTGGTGAATTACTGCTGTTTTTAACGGCTTACTGATCCTTCTTTATAATGGGGTAGTCAAAACTGCACAGTTCTCCAATAGTGGCTTGACCAATGCATTTCATAAAGTAGCCTTTACTTCTTTATTCTTATATTTTGTATTCCTATTCATAACATAGTTTTTAATTCTCTTATTATTTGCTCATTCTTAGATCCCTCCCCCTGTATTCATTTTTAATTTATTTTGTATCTATAAGCACGTTCAGAGGATTTTAATATTTTGATCTCTTTTGCTAATTTTCAATCTATCACATTTTAATAATTTGGTTACATCTCAGGAACAGAAAAGGCCAACAGGCCACATACATTCACTTCATTTCTTTTTGAACTCGCCCCTCGATCTCCATGCTTGGCAGAAGCAAAAACCCAGAGACTCGGACAATTCAGGAATCAATAAAAATAAGCTCTTCAAAGTATGCTACCTCTTGTCTTCACTGTACCACCACCCTCCTAACCACAAGTGGATAAGAGAAAACATCAAAATTCAATGAATGATCTTCGAAGATATCACACTTAATGACTCTGTTTAAGGAGGAACTCTATCAAATAAATGAAGCAAAATTCAGCCCTCAGAGCTTACTATAGAAAAAGAAGCAGACTCATTTTATAATTAAATGCAAATCAGACACAGATTTGTTCTCACCTGGGTGTGAATGGAGGATACAGCAATCACTTCCACATTAAACACTCCCTTATGGTTGTCCACCCACTTCATCCCAGGCAAAGGTACCTGCAACAGTAACAAGATCTCATATATTAAGTGATATGTCTCCTTGATGATTAACTTGATAAATATAGTATTCATATCCCTGTCAAACCTAGGCTTCAATTAGAAAGCTATCAATGCTAAAACAGAGAACTTGTCAGGGAAAGAATATGGCAGGGGGAAGAAAACTTAAATTGCAGTTTAATATTAAGCTTTTCAGTCTATAGCTGGATAGCCTAAATTAGTGGCATAGAAATTTAGTATTGGAAACAACCAAAACTTAAAATGTTGATGGCATTCATCATCTAAAAGAGCTATATACCCTAAAAAGCAAAACCAAAAAATTTATTGGGCTGTCTTTATCAACATCCCTAATTATTTCTGGTCTCAGTGTTGCAACTATAACTTCTCTCAATTAACCAGCAGTTCAAGCACTTGGATTACATTCAGCATTCGTCTCACAGTTAAGCGAGCAAACTTGGGACAAGGGGCTCTTATGCATAACTCATCTAAGAATTAACATACATGGACATATTTGGGCAAAAATTCCTCTGGGCTTGAAAAAACGCAACCCTCACATTTTTGTAGTTCATAGATTGCGCAACCAATCCATGCATGACTTTGCATGATGTGTTGACTTTGCACATCAAGATCAACTTCGTTATGCAGTTTGCAAGCCATGAACCAGTGCTGGACAGCGTGGTTGCAGTGACAAATGAAATGTTGCATTTATTATAAGTAAAATAAAATATAAAAGTACGGAAGTTTTGCTACAGTTGTACAGGGCATTGGTGATATAACCATGTATAGTTTTGGTCTTCTTACTTAAAGAATATAATGTTCAACTTACCTCTAATGGACAGATTACCATAACAGATTACTGCACTAAAAACATTACACTACAGCACCTAAAGTATGAAAACACTTCTTACTTACCTTTCAGAATTTTCCAGCAGGCTTTCCATTTTCCTCACCAATTGTCAAAGCTGGCAAATTTTAATGGGCTTCCAATACCCGACGCTACCAGACAAAAAAAGGGAACGGAAGGAAATCTGATTCCATCTTCCACTTGAAGAGGGAACCCTACTTCAGCTGGGGTGGATTTTCCATTTGCACACCAGATGGATAGGATGGCACAGTGATTAGCTCTGCTGCCTCTCAGCTCCAGGGACCCAGGTTCGACTCAAGGACTTTGTGTGACTGTGGAGTTAGCAATTTCTCCCCATGTCTGATTGTGCTCTGGTTTCCTCCCACGGTCCAAAGATGTGCAGATTAGATGGACTGGCCACACTAAATTGCTCCTCAGTGTCCCTGGATGCACATTAGTGGGGTAAATACATGCAGTTACAGGATAGTGTCTGTATAGATATGCTCTATTGAAGTGTTGGTGCAGGTTCCTTCTGCATTGTAGGGATTCTATGTATATTTCCAGCCCACAAAAGACAGAAGAAAATCAAAAATGTGGTTCTTTTTTCCAAAGAAGTTCCATTCACACACTGAAACACACCTCTGGACCGAGACAAAAATCCAGTCAGTTGTTTACTGAGATGTATTGCAACCACACACAGGTTATTTGTGAAATACATGGTTGTTTAACAGAGGCTGAATTATTAATTCAGAGTCTTTGAAACTGAATTGGAGAATCTTCCGATCTTGAGTAGAGATAACACAGAAGCTTCTTTTTAAAAGAACTCCCATTGATACTGAAGAAACATTTCCTTAACATTTTGTCTCCAATCATCCATTCACGAAGCAGGAATTGTGATCAGGGGGTTGATTTGATATTGTTGTAAACCATATGATGGTTATGAACCTTTCTGTACCATTCCTGTACTGACACAATTGGCCATCTATAATATTCTTTAAAAGAAACCAGGATATTCCTTTTCACACATCCTTTCTGAGATCTTGTGGTTCATTCAGCAGCATCCCTGCCTCTGAGCCAGAAGTTTCAGATTCAAGTCCCACTCCAGGACTTGTTAATCATGGAAAGAATGTTCATGATGTGGTTCAAACAGGTTGACAATCAGTCTGATAACCCTGCCTAATACTTCACCACTTTTCCCCAAAGGGAAAAAAAGGGTGTGATAAAATAAGAAAAACAAATCATAACAATCAGCAGAAGGAGAAGAATTCAAACACAGGTGCCAGAGCTGAAATAACAATCTATTGAAGTAGTGCATCACCCTGCCATCCTGAATCCATTTCTCAGCAAGCTGTGTAATATAACAGAGAAGGTGATCCAAACTCAGAATTATTTTCAGTTACTTACTTCTGGAGATAAAACTGAATAAGATTGTGGAGGCTTCTCAAGAGATACAGGAAGGCAGAACTGACCAGTTTTCAAGCGTCCATTCTGCAGCATTGGGATCCACTGTAATGGAAGGATCAAAAACTAAGCATTAACTGAAATAGTGTGTGTGTGTATGTGTGTTTCCTGCAAAGAAGATTCAACTACTTCCTTTATTGAAGGACATTATTCTGGAACCGTTACAAACACAATTGCTGTTCACCTTCTAAGGCTCCCAACATTGAAATGACCAACATCAGGAAATTCAGCAGCCTAGAAGGATAACAGTAATAATGATAATAATAATAACATTCTTCAAGCATGGTGTGTCCTATCATACCCAGAGGAGCTTATTCAAAGCAACAAACATTGGATATATTTTGTGCAATTTTAGCAAATTCATTCCTGCAATGTGCTAAGTTCATCAGAAACAAATTTATTAAAATAGCTTCAAGCTTTGCACTACATAAGCCAAAAGTACAGAGATGTATCCAGTTTTCCCAACTCCTCCACCAAATTCTGATCTCAGCCAAGGCAGCAGTAGATTCTTTATATAGAGTCTCAGCATACTCAATTTACAGAAATGAAAGTGTTCACATTCCTGATTGATTGGCTTGATCATGATAATCACACACCAACTCTTGGCAATCAAATACACAATTTACACTCATTCATCACGGTCATGTACATTCAGTTATGGTACTGGAGATGGTAGATGTGGGAGCATTGTGTATCTTTAAGGCAGAGGTTGATAGAAGAGAACAGTAGATGTGGGGATATGAAGTGAAAAGTATTTTTACAGGAACTGCTTTCTGGTTTTAAAAAAAACTATTTCTGAATGTCACATGAACACTATTACTACAGCAATATTGTGTAAAATTATAAAAGTGTCTGGTACCGTGTATCCAACTGGGGTTTCCAAGGGTGTGTTCTGCTTCTGCTGGCAACTGACATGGTAGAAGGTGAACAGCAGATGATGGTGGTCAGTCAGATAAGCGGGAAGTTTGACTTTAATTTCTTCATGAAAGTCAGGTGACCTATCAAAAAAAATGTGCATTTTAGAAACCATGGAAAGAAACCATAGAAACCCTATAGTGCAGAAAGAGGCCATTCGACCTATCAAGTCTGCACTGGCAACAAATCCACTCAGGCCCTATCCTCGTATCCCCATGTATCTACCCACTAATCTCTCTAATCTACACATCCCGGGACGCTAAGGAGAATTCAGCTTGGTCAATCCACCTAACCCGCACATCTTTGGACTGTGGGAGGAAATCGGAGCACCCGGAGGAAACCCACTCAGACATGGAGAGAATGTGCAAACTCCACAGAGACACTGACCTGAGCCGAAAATCGAACCCAGGTCCAAGGATCTGTGAAGCAACAGCGCTAACCGCTATGCTACCATGCTGCCCTTCATTTTACATAAAATATTTTTATATCCTGCCTCAACTATAATATGTTGCAGCTGTATTATCCAAAAGCAAACCCAAGGGTCTTGAAAGCCTCAGATGGTTCCCCTATTTGTTGGGTTAATCTCCCTGCCCCAAGCAGTATTAAGTGGGCAGCATGGTAGTACAGTGGTTAGCACTGTTGCTTCACAGCTCCAGGGACCTGGGTTTGATTCTCAGCTTTGGTCACTGGCTGTGTGCAGTTTGCACATTCTCCCTGTGTCTATGTAGGTTTCTCTCAGGTGCTCCAGTTTCCTCCTACAGTCCAAAGATATGCCTTTAGTGTCATGAGATGTGTAGGTTTGAGGGGTTAGTGGGTAAATATGTAGGGATATGGGGCAGGGCCTGGGTGGGATTGTGGTCGGTGCAGACTTGATGGGTCGAATGGCCTCTTTCTGTACTGTAGAATGTCTAAGGCATACCCTGCCTGCAAGAATCACACATTTGAAAATTGCAAGCATATGCCATGCTTTTCCATCCATTAATTATTAGAGAATTATAGGGATCACACTTATAATTAATCAACATATACTACCAACAATGAAGCTCCTTGTGGAAGCACCATATTCAGAAATTGATCCTCTACTTTTCAAAAAAGGAAACTAGCAGTCAGTCTACTTGCATTCTGATTCAATATTAAAATCCAAGTTGAGTGAAACAGGCATCTACCTGAATTAGAAAGTAAATGCAAGTAATTGCAACACAATATGTACTCAAGACCATGTTAGTGACCACTGTTACAGTGAACTCTCTTACTTACTGCTGCACTATATTGCAGATGATGAAATCTGAAGCCTGTCACTTCAAGAGTCAACAATTCCATGGTCATATTTACTCAATGAACAGTACTTAAAAACATACTTTGAGATTAAATAATTTAAGAATATTTTAGTAAAAATTAAAGGAGTGTTTTTTTTAACGACAGGGTTCCACTACTGTATTTTACGCATGCTTCTCCGGTCTTCAACATGAATGATCAGTGCTAAGGTATAATGTTACCTGTGACTAATGTTATCTCTCCTAATTATCTTTCATGTGAGCCCAACTAATAAACGTCACCAGGTAACTCAATTATGAAAGGCGCAACAACCAAGTCTGATCTGGTCCTTGCCTACATCAAGACACTTGCACCTTCTTGCAGTCAAGTGATCATAATCAACAATCTTTTTTGTCTTCCCACCTAGACCACAGATCAAGACCAAATTAGAATTCTTTCTATTGCCTCCTGTATTGAGATCTTCAGCAGTAACATCAAATCATAGTATAAAATATACGAAAAAATTATTGTGGTGTTACTTAGATATAAATAGAGAATTAAAAAAGATAAACATAATTAATTTGTTTTAGTTTAACACTCTCAGATTTTAGTAGACATTAGACAATACTGTAAACACAATGGAACACTTGTTCTATCGTGTTAAGGAAATTCTGAATGTTTAATACCTTTGCTGGGTTTAACAACATGGTACAAACTTGAACACAGCAGAGAAGTTTAACAAGGACGGATAGCTCTCAACACTTGACCAGCAATTGCTGAACAAATTAGAAGATCACAAATTATTTCCCCATGGAATGCAGATATTTTCAGTGTCCCATTCCTAACACTGACACTTCTCATTCTGACAAGAATGGAAGGTCAACAAACAAAATAAAAATCATATTTTAAAATTTTTTCCCACAAAAGTTTAAGTGTTGTGAATTTACTTCACTGACATCACTGTTATGTGTTTATGAGAAGCTGGAATTTTATTCCTATTGCACTCTGATTACTGCAGATTAGGTAGAGCACAGTTTAGAAGATAAATAAAAGATCCCTCTATATTGCCCCAATGTGTCTTAACCACAAAGTCAAAAAAGCCTTCCCAATGCAGCAGCAAACATTTTTATTTTCCACGTCAGGCATCCTTGTGACCTCCTGAAAAGTTTAACAATGAATGCCAATTTTGCCAGTGAAACCCATAGGAACAGTTTAAAATAAAAGTCCACTGGAATTATTTTTTCCAAAGGCCTCTGGTTAGTTTCTTCACGTGATTCTTAATCTACAATTCTTAGCTCTGAAACATTCTATGAATCTAATCCCCTAAGAGCTACATTTAACTTAATGTTTCATTAAGTTAAATGACATCACAATCCTTAAGTGGCAGCGCTGCCAAAACTCTGGAAATGTGACATTCATTTAATTTAAAAAAGCACTGTTTTTGGTAAGTGAGAAAGCAGATAGGTAAAGGACAAATAGAAAATATGGGGCCTGGGAAAATAGTAAATTTTATTTAATGAACCTGTTGTGTTTGCTAAGTTTTTAAATTTATTACGAACATTTCAATCATAGAAAATGGTTCAACTTCAAGCTCTAAGAAAATTCTGAAAAAAGTTGTGCTTTAAAAGATACTATCCTTTAAAGGGGGGGGGGAGTGGTTTGGAATCAATTTACAAGAAAAGGTAATTAAGCAGTTTTAAAGAAGCTGGAAATTTCTTGACCTGGTGGACTGTGTACAAGAAAAATGATACAGTACTTTATGGCTCTGGAAAAGCACTTGTGTGGAAAACTGTTAAAGTTGTTTTGCTTTGAGAAGAGCTACAAGTGTATATAAGCTCCTCCAAAATTGCTCTACATACTGGATTATAGTAACTGTAAGTATTCATCAAGTCTGTCTGAAAAGCAGTGCAAGAGTTGTCAATTGTTTCACAGATCAGCACTGAGAATACAATCACGTAACTTCGACACATTTTAAGGGCTTCCTTTTCTTCTCCCTTGAAGTATTGACTATTAACCTAAATAACTGGCTGTTTTGGTGAGTGAATCAAACTTTTAAATTAAGTGTGCAAGTGTAGTAGAACCAGTCAAATTGCACACTCCTCTCATCCCAGTCGTAGCAAATTACTGTAAATTAATCTCCGTCTTCACTTACCACCTCTATCTAAATAATTCAAAGCTGAGGTTTTTCTATACACATAGCTATAATATTGGTATTGTGCCCCAGTGTATTTGAATTTTGAGTGAAACTAAGATAGAAACATTTAAACTTTTTTTTACCTGTTGTGGTAAATTACTGCAGTATATGATTCCTTTGTAAACTCTGCACAACTTGACTTTCCAAAGATGACCTAAAAAGGAATAAAAGCAATTGCTTGAGGAAAAAAAAATCAATGAAGATTTATTATTTAACCATTAGCCAATGTTCACCTCTGAGTTAGACAATCATGGCTTTGAGCCTCGTTCCAAAGACAAGGACATAATCCAGACAAACACTTCAGTGCATTTCTAAAGAGGAGCAAGAATGTTTTCTTTATGCCTTGACCAACCGTCTGGTTATTTATTTCATCACTGTTCGTAGGACCTGATTGTTTTGTTTCCCTTCAACAATGAATATACTTCAAAAGTAGGCAGTGAAGTGATTTGGGACATGCTGTGCTTGTAAATGGTACTAGACAAGTGAAAGGGGCAAATGGGATCAAAGGTTATGGGGAGAAAACAGAATTACGCTATTGAGTTGGACGATCAGCCATGAGCAGGTTCGAAGGGCTGAATGGCCTCCTCCTGCTCCTCTCTTCTATGAAAGATTTCTTCTATTATGTGATGGAATGCTAAATTGCATTGTGATCTCCTTCATCCGTGTTTTTAAGTTGTAATTAGTAGGCCAGATGAGGCAGGACCAGTGGATTTGGATACTCAAAAAGCTTTTAGTAAAGATGCCAAAAATAGCTTATAGCACAAAATTAGGACTCGTGCAATTGGGGTAACACATTAGCATGGATTTGTAATTGGCTGATGAGCAGAAGAGAAAATAGAAATTAACAGGTCATTTTCAGGTTGTAGATTGTAACAGTGTAAAAATTGATTGTTACAACCTATTCCATTTACAAGCTATATCAAAGTCATAGATGAGGTGGCCAAATTAAAGGTATCCATGATTGCTCATGACACAAAGTTTAAGTGGGAAAACTTGAGGAGGATTCAAAGGGATCTAAGCAGGTTAAGTGTGTGGACAAGGATATGGGAGTTTGAAGATAATATGAAGTTAGTTACCTACTTCAGAAAGTAAAACTGAGAAGCTGAATATTTTATAAAAGGTGAAGAGGCTATGAAATGCGAGAGTTCAGAAGGACATTGGTGTGCTGACGGTTGAGTCACAGGGCAGCACGTTGCCTCACAACACCAGGAACCAGGGTTCAATTCCCGGTTTGGGTCACTATGCAAACTCCACACAAACATTCTCTCCGTGTCTGCATGGGTTTCTTCTGAGTGCACCGGCTTCCTCCCACACTCTGAAAGGTGTGCTGTTTAGATGCATTGGTGTTAGCAGACAACAAATTTCTGAAATTAGATATATAATATGAAACAGACTAAACTGAACTCAGAACCCCTCCATTAAAGATCACAAGGGAACAGATCCAGACAAGCAGACAAAAGACATGCTTTTAAAATGTAAACAAGTTCTAACACACAAAGGGAACCGGATAGGATGGCACCAACGGAAACTAAATTAAAAGTACACCCTCATCTAATCAAATCAGCACTACTGACCTAATCAAGTGATGATGTAAAGATGCCGGCGTTGGATTGGAGTGGTAAGAACTCAGTAAGAATTTAGCAACACCAATTATTCATCCAACCGATTTATTTGATAGTAAAATAGCGAGCTTTCAACACTCCCGTGTCTTCATCAGGCAAGTGCAGTGTTCTGGTCTGAACACTGCACCAGAACACTGCACTTGCCTGATGAAGACACGGGAGTGTTGAAAGCTCGCTATTTTACTATCAAATAAATCGGTTGGATGAATAATTGGTGTTGCTAAATTCTTACTGAGTTCTAATCAAGTGATATCAGGAAGCCTCTATAGAAACACGTAAGAGAGGATTAACATAACTAAGGAAGCCTACTTGGCCTCAAAAGATTTCCTGAGACCCATTGTTCAAGAAACCCTGGAGATTCTAGACCATTGATAAACCCATCAGATAGAAATGATTACCATACTTAAAACATCGATACTGTACTTGAAAACATCAAAACAGAATGGTCAGTGTCAAATACTGCAAACAAAACATTAACATTTGAATCATACAACATGTCAAAGTTCGAGTATAACTATAGCCCATTGCGGCGGGCTTTCAGTGTGCTTTCGCGACAGTGCTGTTTGCATGTCCTGATTGCACTTCTGCCGATGATAAGTAAAACTGTACTGCAGTTGAACCTGACTCTGAGTCCGTAGTGTTCGTATTCGCCCACTTGCGCTAACAATTGGTCATGCTAAATTTTCCCTTGGTGTATCCGAACAAGTGCTGGAGTGTGGTGACTAAGATTTTCATAGTAACTTCATTGCAGTATTAATGTAAGCCTATTTGTGACTAATAAATAAACTTTAATTTTACTTTACTTTCGGGAGTTAACAAAGAACAAAGAACAAAACAGCACGGGAAACAGGCCCTTCGACCCAACAAGCCCGCGCCGCCACCCCGATGTTCCCGCAATCGCTGTCCATGTTTATAGATCTATGGATTAAAAAACCAAATTTGAGACAATTTAGGGAGAATTTGTTTTGCCAATTAGCCTAAGAGCACATCTTTGGGATGTGGGAGGAAACCGGAGCACCCGGAGAAACCCACGCAAGCACGGGGAGAATGCGCAAACTCCCACAGACACAGGCCCAAATCCATGTATCCGCACAGCACAGCGATAGTCACTGAGCTGTCGTGTTGCCCATCAAATGGTCCAGGTCAAGCATACACTAACGACGTGAAACACTAGGATACTCTCAAAAAAATTCCAAGAGCAGCCCTCTCACGACCCATCGCGTGTATGCTCCTCGTTAGACAACAAGGTGGACCAAAGCACCTGTAGGATAAAAACAAGTACATCAATATCATCATCTATTTACACCAGGGACTCCCAAGGCTCATGATCCTATTTTAAATCAGTTTTCTATACCCCTCCATACCTATTCTGCTCATGTGCCCATCTAAGTATTTCTTAAATAACTCCAGAGTACCTGCCTCCATCACTTTACTTGGCAGCGCATTCCATACCCCCACCACCCTCTGTGTGAAAAAACTCCCTCTAGCATCCAAATTATACCTTACCCCCTTCACCCCAAGCCCGTGATCCCTCGTGCTATTTGAGTCCATCCTAGGAAAAAGCTTAACCCTGTTTACTCTATCTATGCCCTTCATAATCTTGTACACCTCTTTTAGATCTCCTCTAAGTCTATGTCTTTCTAAGGAAAACAGTCCCAATTTGCCTAATCTCTCCTCGTAACTCAGACCTTCCATACCAGGCAGCATCCTGGTAAACCTTCTCTGCACTCTCTCCAGAGTCTCCACGTCCTTCCGGTAGTTAGACGACCAGGACTGGACGCAGTATTCCAATAGAAGTACAGCACACAACCAGGAAAGAAAATGATATGTTAGTCTTTATAAAAAGGAATCGGAATATGTTTGACTCCAATTGTATAGAGTCCTGGTGAGATCATATCTAGAAATATCATGAATGCACGGTAGTAAAGAAGATATCTCTCTTCTGTAGAACAATCCAGAGTAAATGGTTCATTCTATAACCTCACTTTCATTATCTTTCACACAGAATGAGCTATAGAGATTGGTCCACGCCTTGGAGACAGGTTAAGCATTGGCCCAATGACGTTTTGACAATATGAAGAAAAATAATATGTGACGGTACCAATTTTCAGGAAAATCCAAGGGATGGGAACAGCTTGCATAAATCTTTGAAAACTGACAAATAGCACAATGTAGAATGTGTTCTGAAAGGCTGCACTTCATTTTTCCAAACTCCTCCCTGGGTGATGTCATAGATACTAAAAGTTACTTGGTGTAGATGGGAGATGGTGAAACAGTGTATCCAGCTTATGTTTGCTGACAGTGAGTGAACACGTATTATTCCCAAACCATCTATCCTGTGGTCTCCCTGATTTTTACTGGTGTTTTAGTGAGCGATGCCCATTAGGAACTTTATTAAGACTACAGAACATAATGTCAGCAATCTGGATTGGTTTCAAATTATAAAGAGTAGTGTGCTAAGTCACCATCAAGTACCTTGTGGATGGTAACACTGAATGCAATTCAATTCTCTTCCAGCATCTCACTGTAAGTTCTTACTTTTTTTTAAGTCTTTCCTTCTTCCTACAACATTCAAACCTGGCATCACCTAATCACAACCACTTGATTGTTTTTGTCTCTTCAACTTTCCAAGTTTGATGGTGTTCATCGTTCAAGTTTGATGTGCACGTAGACCTAGGAAATTAACCGAAATTTCACAATTCCACAATTTTAAAGAACATGACACAAAAGTCTGAGACAATTTGATTTACCTGCATTGCATTGTTCTGATCTTCCCCAGACATAAACTGCACTTTCACAGTAATGTTTCTGGCAGAACCTTGACGATTTGCAAAATTGAGGCTCTGAGGATACACATAAAGTAAATTCCTATGGAAGTAAACAACAGAATTGATGACATGTAAGGTTTTGTGTAAAAACAGAACATAGTGACATTTTCTTATATCTGTGATACCACAATGTGATCAGGAAATTCAAATATATAAGGTGTACAAATATTTTTGAATATTTCAAGTAAGTAGTTATTAGTTGCAAGGTCCAGTTCAGCATGGAAAATGTATATTATAGAAATATTGAACCAAAACAGAGACTTGATGGTTTTGCTCACAAGCCTAATTTTTACCACTATTTATTCACAAGGATATTGCCATCTCCAATTGCCCTTCGAGGTGGTGTTGAGTGGTCTTCTTGGCAACTGAGTGGTTTTCTCAGCCATTTTAGGGGGAAGTTAAGAGTCAACCAAATTGCAGCAGATCTGGAGTCACATGTCAGCCAGAGTGGGTACAAAGAGCAGACTTCCTTCCCTAAAGGATACCATTGCACCAGATAGAATGTTAATAACAATCTGGTAGTCACATTGTCACCACTACCAATACTTGATTTTTATTCCAGATTTTGTTTTTAATTTCATTATTTTAAATTCCTGACCGCTGGGTTGAGATTTGAACTCATTTCTCATAGAAATCACAGAAACCCTACAGTGTCGAAGGAGGTCATTTGACTCATCAATTCTGCACTGAGAACAATCTCACATTGGCCCTATCCCTGTAATCCCCATTTTTCCCCCCTCTAATCCCAGTATACTAAGGAGCAATTTAGCATAGCTAACGCATGTAACCAGCACACCTTTGGAGTGTGGGAGGAAACCGGAGCACCCGGAGGAAATCTATGGGAAGAACGTGCAAACTGCACACAGACAGTGACCCAAGTCAGGAATCGAACCCTGCTGGAGTTGAGGCAACAGTGCTCACCACCTGCCGCCGAGACTATTAATTAGTGCAGGCCTCTGGATCACAAATCCAGTTAACATAACAATCTTTCCACAAATAGGCTGAAGGTTACTCAGTTAACAGACATGACTCCTCATCACAGAATAAATTTTATTGCTTTGATAGGGTCCAGAAACAAGCCAACATGATTACAGATCTCAGAAACTAGACAGAAAGGGTCAGGAAGTTGTGTTTGTACTCTTCAAAATCAGTTCTTTGATGTTTTCAAGATTACAGAAGTGGCTGATTGAAGTTAATCTGCACAAATCCTTTTCTGGCAATAAAGTCTAGTTGGAAAATGAAGCTGTTGATAGATGCCAGGGAGATTATATCACACGGCATTGGTTACTAGCACTCTCTGTAAACACATGTGCAGCGACTGGATCAGTACATATATGCACACGTGCTTGTGTGTTTCTTGAACGGCTGTCACTACTGTGAAGCGTTTCCAAGTACTACCAAAATGTAGGCAATGATGATGAGCCTGAGAAGCTTTCAAAATTCAAATCAAATACTAAAAGAAAAAGAACACAAATTGGGATGGTTGCTCCTTAGCTCAATTTGAAAACATTGTGCTTTCTAAGAATAGATAGCCTTTAATTAAAAGCTTTAGTAAAAATTTGCCTGAATTCATTAAAGTTTGCATTAAAATCACTTTCAAAATCAACATTATGGGCAGATGTAATTAAATTTAAGAATTAATAGAACATATAAAATCATAATCAAAGACTACAATAGATGTATAAACAGAGAAGTAGTCACTTTGTTTTTCTTCCTTCATCCTCATTTATATTATAAACACATTTCCTCATTTATTTGGCAATCTATTCAAACAATGAGTAAGCATCAAACATCATTCGGTATTGCATTCAGCACAAAACAGGCCACAGAGAAAAGAATATGAGGAAGTGATGTAGTGTTTTTACTTAGTTAGAAAGAGACTTTTGCTACTATCAAGACACAGTGTTGTGAACAGGTTTGGTGATGCCAGCTTTGCAATTCCTCCTAATTATTAGATGTGGGAATGTTACATGCTACTGCTCCATGTAGGTGTTTTGTCAAGAATAAATCAACTGAATAATCTGACATATTTTTGTTACCAGCTTTACAAATCGGATTATGTAACAGAAGTGTCTTGGCAACACAGCATCACACAGCATCAGCAAGAGGCCTACAATTGTTACGACAGTAAATGTTGGTGTCAGGTCACAGATGACCATAGGCTGCTCTCTCCTTTTCAGGGAGAGCATTGACTTTTAGTGATCTAACCTGAGGATCACCATACTTCAGGTGAGGGGCAAGGTTGAGAAGCAAGGATACCAAAAAACAGAAAATGCTGGAAAATCTCAGCAGGTCTGAAGCATCTTTGGAGAGAGAATTGAGTCAACTTTGAGTCCCAATGACCCTAAGAGCTCAGGGTCATCCAGACTTGACAAGGTGGCTCTATTCTCTCCCCACAGAGACAGTCTGACCTGCTGAAATTATTCGGCATTTTCAGTTTTTGCTTCAGATTCCAGTATCTGCAGCATTTTGCCTCTACCCCACATGGATAACTTCAGCCAGTACGGGAACTGAATCCACGCTGTTAGTGTC
This sequence comes from Sphyrna mokarran, assembly GCA_024679065.1. Lineage (NCBI taxonomy): Eukaryota > Metazoa > Chordata > Chondrichthyes > Carcharhiniformes > Carcharhinidae > Sphyrna > Sphyrna mokarran. The sequence continues at coordinate 52,086,137 of JAGIQG010000009.1, read as the reverse complement.
ACTCTGCATCACTAACCAGCTGTCTAACCTACTGAGCTAATCCAACCTGCAAACACTGATGTACAATTTTGTCAAAATTACATGTTGATTTGGGAATTTGTTCACACTGCTTTAAAAAAAACATTCACATTAAGCAACAAAAGAAGCAAGCTGAGCATGGAATGGATTTAAGGTGATTATATTTCATAAACATTGACTTCTTGATTGATCTTTGCAAAACTCAACAATGATGAAGTTGGGCTACATATTTTGCTTAGCGCCAATGTGAAACTTTTCCAACCAGACGAGCAAAGTCCTAGATTTCATCCCTGGTCTGTGTTGCTTTAGATCACCTTCGCCAAGATGACAGCAGTGGTGATATGTTTGGCCTCAGTGCCACTCAACTCAGAAGGTGAAAAATCAGCCAGAATTCATTGTTGCTTGCTGGAAAGTTGATGTTTCAACATTAAACGAGAATCAAATTTGGCTTAACTGTAATTTCTTTCATAGATGAAAACAGTCTCACTGTACAAATTCACAGAGAACAAAAAGATGATAAAGGGCTGTAAGCATCCCTGAAACCACATAGTCTCTTTTGACATTACTTGACATGCAAAAACAATTGGCAGTCAATGCCAAAACTCTTGCTCCAAAGAAACAAACAGGTCCTGCAACACAGGAATTTACACAGAATATCTTCACAGTGTTTAAAGGCGATGTAATTGCAATCAGAAAATTGACTCTTATGAAAAACTTCAGGAAAAAAATAATGGACGCTATCTTACCTGCCTTTCATGCCACACTCATGCTACAGCAAAGTCAGAGAATTTACCAGCCAACCAAATCTCAGTTCACTGCGAAGGGATGGAAAAATCCCTCTGGCGTGAACAATAGTAATATTCCGGCCAATGAGTACATCATGACCTAAATGCACAAAAATGCTCTGTGATTGGTTTAAGTTAAGTGTCACAAGGAGACTTACATTAATACTGCAATGAAGTTACCATGAAGACCCCCTATTTGTCACACTCTGACATCTGTTCGGATACACCGAAGAAGGATTTAGCATGACCAATGCACCTAAGCAGCACATCTTTCGGACTGTGGGAGGAAACCGGAGAACCAGGAGGAAACCCACTCAGACATGATGAGAATGTGCAGATTCCGCACAGACAGCTACCCAAGCCAAGAACTGAACCCGAGCCCCTGGTACTGTGAGGCAACAGCACTAACAATTGTACTACCACGGTTTGATAAAAGCTTAAGGTAAAGAGTACTCCGAACTAAAAGTTTTCTAAATGGCAAGGCCTAAAATTTCCAAAAGTAAACAGCAACTCCTACATTTTAAATGGGGTGACTTCTAAAGTTCCGTTCTGCCTACAAACATGGCCAACTTCCAGATTCTTCCTAAATAGCTAAAATGACAGCAAGAGTTAATCAGATGCCTGATATTTGTAAAAGTTATATCGTCTTTTCACCCAGCCAAAGGTTCACTGATGAAACACTTGCATCAGCCTTGAACAAATGTTAATGAATGAAAGATACAACAACTATCTTTACTTCAGAAAAAACTCCTTACAACACAAAGTGACAAAGCATACATCATGCTGGATTAATAGTTAAGTGTATTATACAGTGTAGTACATGCCTTTGAGGTTCTAGGCTTGATCCAGGTGTGCACTAAGTTAGAAGATTAGCAACAGTAGTATGAGCATTACAACTTCGAATAGGAAGGCAAAAATAAGTAATTATTCTGGGTTTCTACTTGCAATAACTTTGAAATGTAGCGTATGTGCATGCATGCAAACACACATGCCCACATCAGCTGGGATCAGTTATCACTGATCATCACCATTTTGAAATAAGTCTGCTGATACTGCCTTAGATTACACATATAGAAAGGTCACTTGGGTAAGGTGCAGTGGAGCAGCAAGCAGTCACAGAACTGTATGCCAGAAAATATCATGCCTTCATGAGAAGAATTATGAGAAGGGGTGGGGGGCAGAAATCATCAGTGCTCAGATCAGTATATCTTAAACTTATTTGAACAATTTTTTGTGACATAACGGTCATCTAGTTTTGTCAGTTCTGCTCTATTTGCACAGCTTTATGTTGACTTTACTCATGCTCCTCCTTGCTTCGGAGGTTATAATAGTTCAAGATGAAACTGTTTAATGATCAACTGCAGAAACCAAGCAGCAATTCAAATCAGATATATATAGACACATCTTATTATTCAGCAGTCGAACAAAAAATTGGGACAAAACGATGATGTTCTTAACTCCATTCCTTATTTTGGCTCTGTCCAGTTACACTGTCCAATTACAAGCTGATGATTCGCTGGAAGAATCCAGATTTGCAATGATAGATGATGTGAGGATTTTAGCCAATGGCCTCCTACAATTGGGACGCGGACTGAAAGATTTTGTTCAGAAGACCAAGAACCAAGTCAATAAAATATTGGACAAGATTAACATATTTGACAGAACCTTCTTTGAACTCTCAAAGGAAACAGATGAAATCAAGCTTAATGAGCAAGAATTAAAGAACAGAACAATAATTCTACAGGCTAACAATGAGGAGTTGAAAAACATGTCACTAGACATCAGGAAAAAAATAAATGGCATTGTAAAAAACCGAACTGCTCTGGAAACAAAAGTAGATGATCTTGAAGACAAGTTATCTGAACTGACTGAAATCAAGACAGAAATATCAGAGATAAAGGAGTTCCCACCTCTAAAAGTAGGTGCATTTTAATGTAAAAAATGATATGTTGTTCCATAAACCTTGAGACCAGAAAGAGCCGAGGTATTATCGCTGCGCTAGGTAGTTACTGATCTTTGTAAGTGACAGCGATTGTCCTCAGTGCCTATGAGCGAAGGAAGAAGGCAATAAAAATCAGTTTCCACATTCCTATTCTATGACTTTGGCTGAAATAGTTCACTTGTGGATATTAAGTGAGGACAGAAATTGTCTGGCTGTCACTGACTTTGGCAAATAGCTTATGAGCACTCACTGTCTAAACGCAGGTCTGAAAAACAACGACTTGTACAATGTGCTGGAAAGCAATTACTTTGCAATATCATGGCATCACAGCAATGGGAAGAAGAACAGCAAGCCTACTAAAGACCACATCCAAATTAGATTCTACCCTGCTGTGGGATATTGATCGAACTTCAGTTCAATTATATACTTTTGTTTTACATTAACAAAATATTAAAAAAGTTATTATGATGCAGAATGAGATCAGTTCCCTTAAAGCCACTGAAAGCGAAAGGTGTAAAACACATAGAACAGACACACATATAGCTTATATACAGCATACTTGAGAATGGCTCTGAAACAAGCCATCACTTGAGGATTTGTAATATTTGACAGGACAGTAGTGTGTAACATTCTTCAATATCATGTTTGCAATTCCAGCAAAAAAAAAACAAGCAGAGGAATATGTCTGAAGGCAGTAGAGCATCTCTGTGCATAGCTTTTCTGAGATTAAAATCATGATTTTAAATTTGAAGTAAATCCCGTAATAATTTAAAAATGGCAAAATGCATAACAAGCAGAACAATCTTTTGCTGCTTAATCATTTTATATATTTTGTTCAAACAGACTCTTATTGAAGAACAGAATGAAAGTATTAAATGGTTGATCAGTACTCTACATGAACAAAACAGTCAACTAGACAAACAGAGTCATCAAATAGAGCAACTGGAAAAAAAGGTAAGTCACACTCACTTTATTTTCCAAGACGTACAGTCGTCAAGTACAATTCTAAAATTGTTACATTACTCCTGTCCAAGTGGGAACATTTTCAACAGGGCAAAACTATCAAACAATTGAGAAATGATCAGAACTCTCAAGTTTCCACAAGAAATGCCCTCCCAAATATGGTACTGCAGCACAATGGTTAATATTACTTCCTCACAGTGCCAGGGACTGAGGTTCAATTCCGGCCCTAAGTGATTCTCTGTGTGGAGTTTGTATGCTCGCTCTATGTCTGACAGGGTTTCCTCCAGAAGCTCTGGTTTCCTCCCACAGACCAAAGATTTGCAGGTTAGGTGAATCGGCCATGCTAAATTGACCCTTAGTGTCCAAAGATGTGCAAGTTAGGTGGAGTAAGCATGGTAAATGCACAAGCTTACAGAGATATGATGGAGGGGAGAGCCTCAATCAATTGCTCTTTTGAAGAGTCGGTGCAAACTTGATGTACAGATAGCCTTTTCTCTACTGCATGGATTCTATGGAAAACCAAATAGAACTATTCAGACCAGCAAGCCCCAATGTTCAAATTCCAATCCAAGCTTGTTTTCTGACTTAGATGGTGGTGGGATTACACAACCATTATCATCATATACACGAAGGCATATGGAGTCTTGGCTTTTATTGGTAGGGGGATTGAATTTCGGAGCTGCAATGTCATGTTGCAACTGTACAAAACTCTGGTGCAGCCGCACTTGGAGTATTGTGTACAGTTCTGGTCGCCACATTATAAGAAAGATGTGGAGGCATTGGAGAGGGTGCAGAGGAGGGTTACCAGGATGTTGCCTGGTATGGAGGGAAGATCTTATGAGGAAAGGCTGAGGGATTTGAGGTTGTTTTCATTAGAGAGAGGGTGGCTAAGAGGTGACCTTATTGAGGCATATAAGATGATCAGAGGATTAGACAGGGTGAACAGTGATAGTTTTTTTCCTCGGATGGAGAAGACTAGCACGAGGGGACATAGCTTTAAATTCAGGGGTGGTAGTTATAGGATGGATGTCAGAGGTAGGTTCTTTACACAGAGGGTGGTGAGGGCATGGAATGCCCTGCCTGCAGCAGTTGTAGATGTTCCAAGTTTGGGGGCGTTTAAATGGTCAGTGGATAGGTTTATGGATGAAAAGTTAGGTTTAGGTTAGAGGGTCATTGCTTTTTCTCCATTGGTCGGCGCAACATCGAGGGCCGAAGGGCCTGTACTGTGCTGCAATGTTCTATGTTCTATCTATATTCTATATATGAATGTCATTTGAGAATAGAATCAAGATCAGAAATTAAAATTGCTTGCTGATAGTTGCCATGCAAATGTAAAATCGTTGACCTGTTTTTGGATGAACCATTTTTATTACCATGAATCATTTTTATAAATGACCTAGATGAGGGTGTAGAAGGATGGGTTAGTAAATTTGCTGACGACGCCAAAAGTCAGAAGAGTTGTAGATAGTGAGGATGGATGTTACAGTTTGCAGAAGAACATAGATAAGCTGCAGAGCTGGGCTGAGAAGTGGCAAATGGAGTTTAATGCAGAAAAGTGTGAGGTGATTCACTTTGGTAAGAGTTACAGGAGCACAGAATATATAGGGCTAATGGAAGGACTCTTGGTAGTATTGACGAGCAGAGAGATCTCAGTGTACATGTGCAGAGATTCCTGAAAGTTGGCACCCAGGTTAATAAGGTTGTTAAGAAGACGTATTTTGTATTAGCTCTTTTTTTTTTATTTTTTTTTAAGCAACACAGCACGGGAAACAGGCCCTTCGGCCCAACGAGCCCGCGCCGCCGTCATACTATATAGTAGCAAATACATTATCCTATTTTAATATTCCTATATAATAATATATATATTATTCCTAATATGGAAAATTTTCACCATAGGGCCAATTTGTTTCCCAATCAGCCTAAGAGCGAATTTTTGGGTTGTGGGAGGAAACCGGAGTGCCCGGAGAAAACCCACGCAACCACGGGGAGAACGCGCAAACTCCCGCATACACCGGCCCAATTCCAAGTGTCTGCACAGCCACATCGATAGTCTCTGAGCTGGCATGGTGCCCTTCAGGTGGTCCACATAAAGCACTCATATACGACATGAGGTACCAGGCAACCCATGAATCAACATCCAAGAGCTGTACCCGCACCACCTGCCGAATGCGTGCTCAAATTATGGACCGAATTACCTGTGGAAAAAAGCCGGAGTTAAACAGTCCTAATATATCCCTCTATCTGCATACCGCTCATGTGGCTGTCCAAGAGACCCTTAAACAGCCCCAGCGTGCCTGCTCCCACCACCTTACTCGGCAGTGCATTCCACACCCCCACTACCCTTTGTGTGAAAAACTGCCCTCTAATATTCGTCCTATACATAGCCCCTCTCACCCTATGGCCATGACCTCTCGTCCTATCCATTTCTAAAGGTGGAAAAAGTTTACCTCCATTTACTCTATCTATACCCCTTATAATCTTATACACCTCTATGAGATCCCCTCTAAGCCGACGTCTTTCAAGGGAAAACAACCCCAGTCTATCTAATTGTTCCTCATAAGACAATCCTTCCATACCAGGCAGCATCCTGGTAAACCTCCTCTGCACTCTCTCCAAGGACTCCACATCCTTCCGATAGTACAGCGACCAGAACTGGACGCAGTATTCCAAGTGAGGCCTAACCAACGTTCTATACAACTGCAACATAAAACTCCTACTCTTGTATTCTATACCCTTTTCTATGAAAGCTAACATACTATACGCCTTCTTTATCACCTTCTCCACCTGTGAGGACACCTTCAGAGACTTGTGAACCTGCACCCCCAAGTCTCTCTGCGGCTCTATGCTCCGTATAGTTTTACCTTTTATCCTATAACTCTCTTCTACGTTTTTCCGGCCAAAATGCATCACCTCGCATTTATCCGGATTAAATTCCATTTGCCATCTATCTGCCCAGTCTACCAACCTGTCTATGTCATGTTGTATTGCCTGACACTGCTCTTCTGTACCCGCCAATCCAAGCATCTTGGTGTCATCAGCAAATTTGCTGATCTCACCACCTACCCCTACTTCCAAGTCGTTTATGCAGACCACAAATAGAAGAGGACCTAGTACTGAGCCTTGTGGCACTCCACTAGTGACAGGCTTCCAGCCGGAAAAAGAGCCTTCCACTACTACCCTCTGTCTCCTCCTCCCGAGCCAGTTCTCTTATTGGTAGAGGGATTGAATTTCGGAGCCGTGAAGTCATGTTGCAAATGTACAAAACGCTGGTGCAGCCGCACTTGGAGTATTGCGTACAGTTCTAGTTGCTGCGTTATAAGAAAGATGTGGAGGCATTGGAAAGGGTGCAGAGGACGTTTACCAGGATGTTGCCTGGTATGGCGGGAAGGTCTTATGAAGAAAGGCTGAGGGACTTGAGATTATTTTCGTTAGAAAGAAGAAGGTTCAGAGATGACCTAATTGAGGCATACAAGATGATCAGAGGGTGAATAGGGTGGACAGTGACAGCCTTTTTCCTCAGATGGTGATGGCTAACACAAGGGGACATAGCTTTAAATTAAGGAGTGATAATTATAAGACGGATGTCAGAGGTAGGTTCTTTGCTCAGAGTGTAATAAGGGCGTGGAATGCCCTGCCTGTAGCAGTTGTGGACTCGCCAACTTTAAGGGCATTCAAACGGTAGTGGATAATCATATGGATAATATTGGAATAGCTAAGGTTAGAGGGTCATTAGATTGGTTCCACTGGTCGGCACAGCATCGAGAGCTGAAGGGCCAGTATGCGTTGTAATGTTCTATGTTCTATGCCAGGCACATAGAAAAGAATGTTCATTGATTTAAGATAAAAGACATTGTACCAGATATCATAACATTCTTTCAAAAAAGAATAGAAAGAGCAAAACTCAGCAGCGAATAGATTGAAAGGGGAAGGATAATTAAACATTTGTAGTATGCACTAGAAAATGTTACATACTATATAACATATATATTTCATTTCAGTAAATATATTTAAGAATATGACAATATATTAAAATGTTTTCTTAAAAATACAGTAAGCTATACATATTTTACAGCTTAGAGTCACCTTCTTACCAGATAATCAAAGTGATATTCAACTGCCTCAGAAGCCCACTGCTTCCAAATATGTTCACTACTTCCACAATAACAACACACAACTATCGTCTGATGACAATGGTAAGAAACATCTACAAAGATCACTTGTAAAAGTAGGGAGAAAAATGTGAAAAAATTACTATGATTTTATAAATTAAAAAATATACATATGCGCCAATAATTTGCTATTTCGCTAAAGAACACTGTACTGGCGTTGTCATTTGGAATTCTGTTAATTATAAAGGTGGATGTACAAAACCTTTGTACAGCGCTTATGAAAGATATCCAGCAATATAATTATACACCCATCCTTCCAAATTTCTTGTGTGTTTGGAAATAGATGAATACATGCACAAATCAGATATATGCCAGTAGAATGAAGTACAAGTGATCACAGATCTGCCTTGCTGCTGGGAACAATTTAAATTGATGAGGATTAACAAAATATTGCATAACATGAAAGCATAATAATACAAAATTACTTTTTCCTGTGGTAATCCTACTATTTAAAGTCTGAACATGATGAGTGATAATGCTAAAATTTGAGCTGATATTTCTATACTATAATAGGACCTTTTTCAAACACACAATTACATTTGTTAATCTGGTGCAATGGTAATAATCTCTCCCTCAATGTCAATAAAGCAAAAGAAATAGTCACTGACTTCAGGAAGCGTAGTGGAGAACATGCTCCCATCTACATCAATGGGGATAAAATAGAATTGGTCGAAAGCTTCAAATTTTTAGATGTCCAGGTCACCAACAAACTGTCTATGCAACACTAGTTAAGAAAGCCCACCAATGCCTCTAGTTCCTCAGAAGATTAAGGAAATTTAGCACGTCTGCTACAATTACCACCAATTTTTATAGATCCACCACAGAATGCATTATTTCTGGTTATAGCACAGCTTGGTATAGCTCCTGCTCAGCCCAAGACCGCCAGAAATTACAAAAGGTTGTGAATGTAGTCCAATTCATCATGCAAACTGGAAAAAGAGTTTATATTAATCTTGAAAATAAATCCACATCTTCTACCTAACCAATTAACTTAGGGAGAACGGTAAGTGGGGCTGCATTTTCACAAGTTCTGGTGCCATTCATTTTCTAATCATTTTATTTATCCTGATAATTATCTAATCCTGGAGTATCTGCTCTTGCTATGCTCCTGGAAGATTTTGGTTCAGTTTAGGTGAAGGGGAGCTGAACAACGTCAAGAAAATCGTTGTTTGATAAAGGCGGTTGAAGAGAGCCAGATGGGGCCTTGTTCGCAGTGCCAGTTTAGCTGGTGAGTGTGCTCACATTCTGGTGATGTTATAGGCATTGAGATAACAGCTACCATTGACAGTAAAGTTGTAGATGATTGTCTCGGTTCCCTGACACATCACTGGTGTTTGTGTTGATGAATTGCGAGATATCCAAAAGAAAATGGATGAAGGTGAAGAAAGATTCCTGTCAGTTGAGAAAGCAGTTTCATGATGGAGACTCACTTTCAGTCCTTGGAAATCCTGCTGAATGGTATGCCATGTGCCCCGGCTAATTTGGGCCTGGAAAAGTAATGTCCTTCCACCTGATTCTGAGGTGAGCGGGGGATAAATTCTCAGCTGAATTTGAACGCGGTCTGCCATGTTTTTGTAATCTCAATTTGAAAGCTGGGCATTTCAAGTTCAGAGACACAGTGGGCCCTATTTTACCATTTTGATTCTAAGTGCTGAGTGGACCTGAAACTGGGAATGTTTCAGATTTGACTTTTAAACCTGTTCTCCAGCACCCACATACACATTTTGTCTGAAAAAGTATCAGTAACTCCGAACTGCATTGCACAAGCCTGTGGGTAGGGCTTAACCACCTGAAACCTTGCAGCTCTGATCAATCTCCAACTGTGCACACACAGAAAAATATACGATAGAATGCTGCTCCCTGCCACATCCCTTCTTGGCCGGATAATGCCTCCCCATGGCCCCCAGACATTGTCCCATCCCACAATATTACTGACCCTCTTATACTCCCGTCCACCACCACCCACCGATTTCAGGCAGAGTGGCAGTGGACCCCCTGGCAGTGTGGCAACAGAATCCCCCTCAATAACACTACCACCAATCGATCTCAAGCAAACAGCTGTCGGATGCTGGGCACTTTTCTCCTCACTTATCAGAATACCTGAATTGGACTTACATGGAGCATGTCTATTTCATGCCAATTCTGGATGGGCAAACCCAGTTTTAAAGGGGGAAGTGCCGGTAAAATTGGGCATGCAGCCCATTAAGTCAATTTAAATGGATGCAAATGTGTTTAAATGGCCATCACGTCCAATTCGGGCACGGTCCTGATCGCAGCCATTTTTGGGCCTTGATAAAGGAGGAACCAGCATGGAGGCAAGCGCGGGTCGTGCTATTCGCCTCACACCCAACTTTATCAAGTTTTTATGCCTGAAAACAGGCGCAACGCACATGGTAAAATTGGACCCATAATATCTGCTCTTCAAAATCTGGTGTCGGTTATAGACCCCAATCGGTGGTTTTACATTGTCTTCACCTTGGTGTTCATTGAGGGGGACTGGAATTGACCAGACACAGTTGGATCTTGTCGCCTGCCATGGTCTTTTCTAGGGTCTCTGGGCTATGGCACAACAAGAGAGATGCAGAGGTCTTGGTGAAATTATAGATGGATCCTTCATGATGCTCAACAATCCTGTCAAGTTTTAGCCCTTTCAAGCTCCATGGATGGGTACATTATCCTGCAGGTTGTCATTAATCCTGAACTACTCCCCTTGTGATTATAATCCTGATATTTTTTTTTATCCTGACAAGAGCCGTTGATACATGAGCACTAAGGCATATATTGCCTGTTATCCTCTCAATTTTTGAAAGCCAGAGATCTCCATATATTTATAATGGAATTCATTCACAGTTCTGGTTGTGGAAGAAGGGAGACCTTAGCTTAAAGTGCGTTACTGTTTACATTCAATCTTGGTTTTTCCATGTGGCACCGGGAGTGCAAGGTGGGTAAGGAGATTTGCCGAGCCTGCTCCTAGTCCAGTGTCAAATCCAAACTCCTGCTGTATAGAGATATTTTCTTTGCTTGTGTACTGATAATGGGTCCCCTTTATTCTGAGTCAGTTGCGTGGTAGCAGGGTTATGCAATATTTATCCTTTTTTTGTACTGTAATCCTGACATTTATAATGGAAGTTATACGATATGGCATCCTTTAAAGATGAATAACATGCGTAGTGCCACAAAAGGATGTTGGGTAAGCGGTTTGATAGAGAGGTGGTGGGTATGGACTTATAATCTGTCACAATGGTTGAGGAAATCCCCTTTTAGAACTAATGATGTTGTGCTTTACTTTTGTCATTTTGTTATTTGGCAGTTTATAGAATCCTTGTTGTTTGTCTGTGAGCATACAGACAGATCATATATTCTGAAAAAGACTGCATTTTATTATTGTTGGTGCTTCTGCTGTAGCTGGAGTTGGGGGAAATACTTATTATTCCATGCCCCAGCATTGTCAGGGTCCTTGGTTGGTTTGCTATATTTCCCTTGGGTGTGCAAGTTGTGAAAGTGTTTATTTGGTGGTTTGGTTCCTGGAAAAGAGCCAAACCATTATTCTGTTGGGAGAAGATTCTTATCATTCCCCCAAATATCTTGACTGTGCATTTTTGGATGACAATTCCTCCTGTAGCTAGGATTCCCTTAATGGGGGGAAAATGGGTGGAATCCTGAATAGGGTCTCAGGTATGATTGGACATAGGGGAAGTTTGTTTTGTTTGAAACGTAGGAGTGGCATGAGTACTCCTGACAAGTTGGCCCTCCTTTTAACTGTGTCGTTGTTCAATGATTTTCTTTTGGGGAGGGGGGGGGGGAGTTCTCCTATGAGATTACGTAGCTCTGTTCCTGATATCGTGCATATGAGAGTCCACAACGACAAACCATGTCTATGGGCTTATCCTGGTGTTCCTCTCTCTCCAAGGTTTCTGTTCATTATCTGGGTCAGTGTGGTGCTGATATAAGCTCTGATTTATTAGATTTGATTCCACATCTTTTCAGGAAGAGGAGGATTGTATCTTTCCCATCTAAGGGTGTACTGACAATTCTTCTTCTTCCATTTGGTGGGAATCCTTGATAGGGAAATGGGTTAAATTTTCTGACTGATGGCAGAGCTTGAGTGACATTTCCAGTGCGACATTTTGTGATGAGCCCAAGTGTAAATGAGAACTCTTGGTTTATCGACTCTTCCCTTATCTATGTCAATATCCTTTCTTTTCTTTGGCTGTGCAGGCAAGCAGGTGTGGAAATTACACTACAGGTTTAAGGCTCCCTAATGGAAGATATCCTTTTATTCAAGGGGTTGGGGGAGGGAGTTAAGTTTATATCTAGACTTTGTTTTATCTGCACTCTTCCCATGAGGCTGTGCTCCTGTTATACTGTATTTGAGTTGTATACTGTCACACATCTTGGGTTTGTATCCTGAAGTTTTCCTCTTTTTTTCTGGGGTATCCTTTCATTGTTCAGAGGTTTTAGAGCACTGTTTAAGGTGCCAATTGATTGTATTTGACACCAAAGGGACTCAATTATGCTGTGATCTTGCTCCTTGTTATCATGTGAGCAAGGACGTACACCATTGTGCTATGTGCTCATATCTTTATGCTGACATATTTTACTCTGTGTAATATCCTGTCATTTTCTGTACAAAGGGAGGCATCAATTACATTATTGATTATTGATATTCCAAACCAACTGTAGTGATATTTGCCAATCTTTTCTGCATATATGGAAAAATGGGATTATGCTCTACTGACCAAACCTTGAGGGTTTATTGCACTATTTGTAAAAATGGGAAATGAGTCTTCAATGATAATTACTTATGGGCCGAAGGGCCTGTTTGTGCTGTAGTGTTCTATGATAATTTTTTTTAAACTTAGAGAACATGAGAACATGAACATTTATCCTTCATGAGTCTTTTCTACCAATGATATCCTGACATGTTAACCAAATCCATATATTTTCCCCAACTTTTCCCCATATTCCCTTAATATCTTTTGTTCACAGAAACTTATCAATCTCAGAATTAAAATTAATTGACTCAGCATTAACTGTTATTTGTAGAAGACAGTTCCACCTGATGCCATCCTTCACTCAACGGAAATTTAGTGAGTCAATGTCTTTACCGTGCTCAGGTAGATCCAAAAGGGTAAAGCATTATAAATACAGTAGACGGTGTCTCAGGTATCTTACTGCAAGCTCTTACAACTTTTGCAGATTTTCCCACTGACTGCAATGACATTTACAATGGGAGAACGGACAGTAATGGAGTGTACATTATTAAACCTAATGGATACAAAGCATTCAATGTGTCCTGCCACTTCACAGCAGGTAATGGTCACTATTATTTTTGGTAAAATTCATCCCAGCAAAATTTATACTAAAGTGAAATTGCAATAGCATTTATTTTTCCCTTTCCCACTTATAAGTTGCTGATTCACACAGGTGTATGGTTCCAAGACTGTCAATAGATCAGAACAGTAACTTTGTTAAAATTTATTTGTGGCACATAGACATTGCTGCCAGGGGCAAGAACTTACTGTCCACCTAAGTTGCCCTTGAAACTTCTTGAACTGCTGCAGGTTGTGTGGTACAAGCATACCAATAGAGTTGCTACACAGGATTTTTCATATAATGATGATGAAGGAACAGTAATATATGTTCAAGTCAGGATTGAGAGCAACTTGGAGAGAGACTGGGAGGCAATTATTTTCCATGTAACTGTTGCAATATATCCTATGTAGTATACACTGCTGCACAGATGGTGCAGGATGGAGTGGCGAGCAAGCCAACTATTTTGTAATGGATGCCGTGAACTTCTCGAGTTGTTACATAAAGGTAGATGATGACAATGGGGCACTTGACATGTGAAGATCAGTCCTGTTGTTGCCTGACGATCACTCACTTTACAACAGGGTAACTGATGATCATGCACGTCCAAAGGCATTCCAGCTGGTGTCCTTGAATTTTTTTTTGCTGGGCTCATCACAAAATAAACCTCAATTATCTCCAGCCATACTGGAAATGCTGCTCAAGCCCTGCCATCAGCTGGAGAATTTAACTCATTTTCCTACCAAGGATTCTCACTGAATGAAAGAAGAATTGTCAAGATGTCCGCTGATGGGATACCTTGAACAGCACTGTGGGCTCAGAGAATGGCATTACAGCACCCCCCCACAAATGTGTCACTGCCCTCTGTCTATTCAGGGTCTACATGAAGCAGCAGATTCTGGAGATTTTCTCCTTTTTGATTTTGCTTTCTGCCAAGTTAGCACTTTGCAATTCCTGTTTTACACGTATTACTTTCAACCTACACAACACCTCACCACCCCAATCGCTCCCCTTCACCAATTATCGTCCCTCCCCTGGACCTGAAATTAAAATGTTGCAGCTTCCTGCTTACTTCTCTGTTCTCTACCTGCTATCCTCGGCTGGCTTTGGCCTGCTGGTTCTCCCTTATTCTCTCTCTTCACATCCTTAAGGGCAACAATTGACTTCTTCCTAACCCAACTTCAAAACCATGGGGCTCTGTTATACACAATCAGTTCCAAGGTCCACAACTTCAATTTGCCTACGAGATTACTTCCAGAAAAACAAAACATTTTGTCTATGCTCAATCCAAGTACTTATTTACGTACTCGTCATCAAAATTCTCCATCATAGTGAACAATTTCCCGAAATCAGATATGTGACCAAGGAATATGAAATCTTGTGAAGGAAGAAGATTTACTGCCATGAAGGTAGGAAAGAAAGCTAACTAGTTCAGAGTTCTGAATGCAATTGCTTACAGCCTAATTCATGTCACTAACTGGGTAAATATGTGGAATTCTCCAGTGAAACCATTATTTACATTTGGCTTTTATTTTCAGTGGGCGGTTGGACTGTCATACAGCGAAGATTTAATGGGTCAGTGGATTTTGACCAATCTTGGCAACACTATGAAAATGGTTTTGGTACATTGGAAGGTAAGAGGATAGTTTGAAACACTTAAAAAATCATAAAACTGCATGCAATTTAAATAGCTTTAAGCTATATGACAAGAAGTATGGAGGAGGTAGAGAAGAAAGCTTGGGTTTCCACTTCCAACATCTGGTGACTCTCACTTGAAAACATGTGCACGGGCATGAATGGGGCATTTCAGAATGAGGCAGAATTATTTATTTAGCTGCAATACTACCCATTGCTGAAGAATCGAATAGTATAGTCTAGACTCACACCTGAAAACGAGAACATGGGCAGGGGATCAAAGAGCTTTCAGCACTTCGGGAACTACAGCCCACAATAAAATATCATCATCAGGGGAAAAAAATGATTTTATTTTTAAAAATCAATATACTTGTTATTTGTCAATGTCACTGAGACACATCAGTGCCGAAATATGAAATGCTGTTCACCTAGTCTTGGGTCCAAAAATACCACCCATTAAGCACATTCATCAAAGAAAACATTTTAGCTCCCAACATCCAGTTAAGGGAAAATAAAAGAGTAAAACTTTTTTTGTCTCACGCAGCCAATTAGTCTAATTCCAACATGGTTGTTTGAGACAAAAAAAAATCACACTTAACCAAATCCTCTTATTAAATTGGAAGGACTTTAGTGTTAGGTGAATACTCAAGAACAGGACGTTTAAGCCTTAATCCTGAAACAATCCTTCAGACTTTGAAAGTTGATTTAGATGAAGTAGTTTTGCCCCATTTAACTTAATAACATTTTCAGAAATGGAAAGTACCCAGGAGTTCTCAACTTGAGCTATGTGATACTCTCTCCTGCTGAGGTCAAATGAAAGCTACAGTATGAGGCATTCATTCTCTTATGCAGAGTTTCACTCTCCTCAATCACTAGACAAAAATAAAAAGCAGACAGCATAATGTAACCAAGGCATAGGATTGCATTAATGGAATTACACAAACAAAATTAGGATTGCAAAGTCAATCCTGGACAGGAGTGAAAGTAATAGGGTAATTGTTATGGGGGACTTTAACTTTACTAATATTGATTGGAATAGCTATAGCTCTAGCTCGTTAGAGGGGTCAGTTTTCATACAAAGTGTGCAGGAAGGTTTTTTGACTCAGTATGTAGATAGGCCAACTAGAGGTGAGGCTACATTGGATTTGGTGCTGGGCAATGAGCCAGACCAGGTGTTAGGCTTGGAAGTTGGTGAACATTTTTGTGATAGTGACCACAATTCCATTACGTTCACCTTAGTGATGGATAGGGATAGGCATGAAGCTGGGGGCAGTAGTTATAGCTGGGGGAAGGGTAATTATGAGGCCATCAGGAGAGAATTAGGGTGCATAGATTGGACTAGGAAACTACAGGGACTGGGAACATCTGGAATGTGGAGCTTATTCAAGGAGCAGCTGCTGCAAGTCCTTGATAAGTATGTCCCTGTCAGGCAAGGAGGAAATGGTCGAGTAAGAGAACCTTGGTGTACGAAAAAAGTTGATTTGCTGGTTAAAAGGAAAAAGGAGGCTTATGTCAGGATGAGGCTTGAAGGCTCAGTTAGTGCAATGGATAGCTATAGATTAGCCAGGAGGGAGCTAAAGAGTGAATTGAGGAGAGCTAAGAGGGGACACGAGAAGACTTTGGCTGATAGGATTAAGGAGAATCCTAAAGCTTTCTTTAGATATGTTAAGAGTAGAAGATTGGTTAGGGCAAGATTAGGGCCAGTCATAGACAGCAGTGGGAAGTTGTGCGTGGAGCCTGAAGAGATTGGAGAGGCACTGAATAAATATTTCTCTTCGGTATTCACGCTGGGTGATGTAAATGTAGTTATGGAGAACACTGAGTTTCAGGGTTGCAAACTGTAAAGTATTGAAGTAGATAGGGAGGATGTGCTAGATATTCTTGAGGGTTTGAAGTTGGATAAGTCCCCTGGGCCGGACGGGATTTACCCTAGGATTCTCTGGGAGGCAAGAGAGGAGATTGCAGAGCCTCTGGCTCTGATCTTCAGGTCGTCGTTGGTTACGGGTGTGGTTCCGGAGGACTGGAGGATAGCGAATGTGGTCCCATTGTTCAAGAAGGGGAAGAGAGACCTTCCAGGGAATTATAGGCCAGTGAGTCTTACTTCTGTTGTGGGCAAAGTATTGGAGAGAATTATTAGGGATAGGATTTATAGTTATTTAGAGAGAAATGAATTGATTGGGGATAGTCAGCATGGTTTTGTGAAGGGTAGGTCGTGCCTTACTAACCTCATTGAGTTTTTTGAAAAAGTGACTAAAGAGGTGGATGGGGGTAAGGCGGTTGATGTGGTATATATGGACTTTAGTAAGGCGTTTGATAAGGTGGCCCATGGAAGACTTCTACAGAAAATGCAGATGTGTGGAATAGAGGGTGATTTAGCTAATTGGATTAGGAATTGGCTGGCAGATAGAAGACAGAGGGTGGTGGTTGATGGGAGATATTCATCGTGGAGTTCGGTGACAAGTGGTGTGCCTCAGGGTCTGTTTTGGGGCCCCTGCTGTTTGTAATTTTTATAAATGATCTGGATGAGGGTATTGAAGGATGGATTAGTAAATTTGCAGATGACACTAAAGTCGGTGGAGTGGTAGATAGTGAAGAGGGGTGTTATAGTTTGCAGAGGGACGTGGACAAGTTGCAGAGCTGGGCCGAGAGGTGGCAAATGGAGTTTAATGTGGAAAAGTGTGAGGTAATGCACTTTGGCAGGAATAATAAATGTGTAGAGTATAGGGCTAATGGTAGGATTCTTAATAGTGTTGATGAACAGAGGGATCTTGGTGTATTTGTGCATAGATCCCTAAAAGTAGGCAGTCAAGTCGATAAGGTTGTTAAGAAGGCATACGGAGTCTTAGCTTTTATTGGTAGGGTGATTGAATTTCGGAGCCGCAACGTCATGTTGCAACTGTACAAAACTCTAGTGCGGCCGCACTTGGAGTATTGTGTGCAGTTCTGGTCCCCACATTATAAGAAAGATGTGGAGGCATTGGAGAGGGTACAGAGGAGGTTTACCAGGATGTTGCCTGGTATGGAGGGCAGGTCTTATGAGGAGAGGCTGAGGGATTTGAGGTTGTTTTCGTTAGAAAGGAGGCGGCTAAGAGGAGACTTATCGAAACATATAAGATGATTAGAGGTTTAGATAGGGTGGACAGTGATAGCCTTTTTCCTAGGATGGAGAAAGCTAGCACGAGGGGACACAGCTTTAAATTAAGGGGTGATAGTTATAGGACGGATATCAGAGGTAGGTTCTTTACCCAGAGGGTGGTTAGGGAGTGGAATGCCCTGCCTGCGCAGTTGTAGATGCGCCAAGTTTGGTGGCGTTTAAGAGGTTAGTTGATAAGTTTATGGAAGAGAAGGGAATGGTTTAGTTTGGAGGGTCATTGCTTTTTATAATGGTTGGCGCAACATCGAAGGCCGAAGGACCTGTTCTGCGCTGTAATGTTCTATGTTCTAAAATCTACCACTAAAGATAAAAAGAGGTGCAATTTTTTTGTATGCATGTTCGTACATCAAAGAATCGGTGTCAATGTGGATGCAGAGGAAGGAAATGTTTTATCCTACAAGCAAGCTTCAAGAAAAATGTTTACAAATTTGAAATAAAACTACTCTTGACCTTAAAAATAATTATATTCAAAATAAGAAGTCAAGAGAAATAAATATGATTTAAGAATATAGTAAGTGAAAAAAATTAAAGACAAGACATGACCAAGAAATTCATTAACCCTGTCAACATGGCCACAACAAGAGAGAGATCATTAAGAAAACACTGGTTCACCAACCATTCATTCTTCCTCATGTTGACACAGAATAACCTTTACTGCATTGGCTGAACCATTATATGACATCATCTGTCATCGATCTCAGCATCAGAAACAAAACTGACACATCCTATCCAGTTGACCATCTAAAGTTCTTCTTACTAACATTTGGTGATTTGTGCTAAAATTGGGAGAGCTGACCCAGAAACAAGTCAAGCATCAGTCTGACATAATCATGTTCACTGACAATTAGTGTTAGGCTCCTCCATCAACGTCCCAGGATATGTGCTGTTCTAGCAACAGGATAGACCCACTAAATTTGCAGCACAATGATATACAATTGGGAGGGAATGGCCCTGGGAGTCCCCAACATTGATACCTGACTCCACGAATTTTCATGACATCAAGTCAAACATGGGCAAGAAAACCTCCTGCTGATTGCTACCTACTGTCCTTTAACAGCTGATGAATCACTATTTTTCTATGTTGAACATCATTCAGAAGATATACTGAAGGTGGCAGTGGCACAGAACATATTATGCTTGGAGACTTCAATGCACATCACCAACAGCACCACCATTGACCAAGCTGGCAAGATCCTGAAGGATATATCTGCCAAACCCTACAAGTGGTCAAAGATCCAAAAAGAAAAATCTTATTTGATGAATTTAGTTTTCAGAGATGCATCCATTTATGACAGTATTAGTGAGACTGACCACTACACAATCCCTGTAGAGACAAAATTCAGTGAGGACACACCATTGTGTTGAGTGGCATTGCCAACATGCTAAATGGATCTTACAATTCAAAACTTATCATCCACAAAGTGCTGCAAGCCGTCAGGAGCAGCATAATTGCATTATACAATTTGTAACTTCATCATCAGGAATATGGTGGGACAGGATGGTGAATCATGTTGGGATTCAGTTTCACAGAATAGTAATATACTTCAGGATAGGTACGGTTTCACAGAATGGTGGATGATACTGGAGTACAGTTTCACAGAGTGAAAAATCATGTTGGGGTATGGATTCACAGGACTGTGAATCATATTGGGACAGTTTTGCACAGTGAATTGACCAAAAGCAATACTTCTCAGGATATCCCAGCAGGATGAGCTAACACACCACAGATCTCTGAACTTAACAATAATTTGTGCTTCCATGAACAATACTGTATCAGCGAATGAATATCAGACAGACAAAGTATTCAAAATTCAAACCAGATCCTTGAACTTTACGTCAAGCACTTCTTTGTAAAAAGCAGCATCTGACCTGTATATCCACCTACAGTTAATGTTTAATCCTACAGTGTTCAGTACCGATCAGTCAAGCAAATACTAAGTCCTCTTGCACAAACTTCAAAGTATTCTGATTCTGCATTTTTTTTGCACACTGTGCCTTTGCTGTAGTGTCAGGGAGGCCCTACACCACTCAGGTTAGAGTGGAAAATTCTCTTTGAGGTACAAGTATCTGTCCTCTCCCTGACACCATGTTTGAAGTGTGAACTAAAAATAAATTGCCAAAAGACTATTTAACAGGAAAGCATCTCAGACAAGACCAAACTCTTCTGATGCGTAATCTTGAATAACGGTCACTGCTTACCAATCTGAAACAGAAATATTCATTGACACCTAATCTCCTGGAAGTGTCATAGAGGCCAATTATATTGTTTCCAGTTCCAGCCAAGATGAAAGCAACTAACTCAGCAAGGCAAAGGATGAGGCCAACAGTTGTCCTGGGATGTATGACTCATCACATTGGACACTGCACTTAATCAAGTCCAGATACTGGACTAGGTTGTGTTGCACCCGAATGAATAAATTGCCAACCCTCACAACCTAGGACATTCAAAACCAGTTACCCTCACCACACACAAAGTAATCAAGGCATCTCAAAAGTGTGACCAAATTCAATTCCATAGAGGTGGGACAGAAAATTAACACTGCAGCCCTATTCCTTACATGGCTCAGGTTCTAGTGAAGTAGCTAAATGATAGAATGTATTTGCATGTCAGTGCCCATAATATAGGAATGATGTAATGGTTTGTGATTTTAATATAATGTGAATTGAACATTACCTTTTCTTTATGTCCATCACTTACTGGTTAACTCCTTAACTACTAATTGTATTTCTCTATTTTTGTTACTATATGAATGTCACATGTTTGCATGTTTTAAACTTAATTAATCTATACATGCATTTTTCAATTCAAGTCATGCTGCAATTCAGCTTTTAGCTTGAATAAAATACCATTGTTAGTATTATAATCTAGGATCAGACGGCTGAGGCGATGAATTCCATTTGAATGAAAGAAGGTGATTGCAATAATGTATCCAAGCAGAGGGAGAAAAAAATCAACTGACCTGTCTGCCTTGGAGCCCCAATAACCTCAGTGAGACTCTTTCTCCCATCACTCTGCTTAGAGAACCTCAGCCCCGGCCTATCAACACGCAAAAGTCAAGCAAACATTTGCAAAGGTATAGCTATGCTCCTGACTTTTAAACTCAATCCTTCACAAATTTTTATCTATCTTTTGAGTAGGTGAGTTCTGGTTAGGACTGGAAAAGGTGCACCATATTACACGCCAAAGAGCTTATATGCTACATATTGAATTGGATGAGTGGAAAGGTAACAAGCGTTTCATAAAATATATCTTCAGCCTGGGAGAAAAAGAGACGGATTACACTATGCAACTCTCCGATATCCTCCTGGGAAATCTCTACAATGCAATGACTGAACAGGCAGGAATGAAATTCTCCACCAAGGACAGGGATAATGACATGCGAAATGACACTAACTGTGCTGAAAGTTATTCAGGTAACTCCAATTATAAAAAAAACACTTGAAATCTATTGTTCACTATGACAGAGCATTCAGTTAATAAATAAAAATCTAGGCACTGGAAGGGAAGTGAGGTGAATCTTTCCATCAAAAAGATAATCAAGTTGTGGAATATGGTAACAGGAAAGGCAACTGAAGCAGACAGTACGTTCAAGGAGAAGCTAGACACATCTCCAAAAGTTAAGTGCAATAAAAGGTGAAAAAATAAGATTACAAAATTGGGCAGAGCTATTGGTCCCAAGGGTATTTATCCTGCTCCAAAAAATTCTCAGGCTCTCGTTTGTTTACTGAGATGCATTAAGGATCTCTAAGATGACCTCAGAACACAAGCTTGCATTTAGAATTCTGGAATAAAAATTGTAGGATTAGGAAGAATAGTAGTACCACACTTACACCAAAAATTATACAATCAACATGATGTATAAGACCACCCCAATTTTCCAGCCTCAACAATCATGCTTTTGCACATGCTCACATATAAGTTGACCCATGACCCTGTCCAGCTTTTCAGCCATCACATACTATGCCCACATTAGCACTCAGCCTCAACTGTTCTCTTTGCAAATGCATTTGACCACTGCTACCTTATAACTGAGCATAAGTGATCACGCAGTGATAGGGACTGTGTTGCAAAGGTGTGCAGATGTTTAAGACACAATCACTCAAAACAAATAACATTTCAACATAGTGACCACCAGCAACACCTATACCAGTTTTATATTCGGCATATAATCATCCCACCCCCACCACCACCACCAGACATACAGACACAGACATCACCACTTCACCTACCCCCTCAACCAACATTTTCCACCAAAAGACTTGCTGTGGACAGCGCCAGTGATGCTACAAGTGAAGCACTTTTTCATTCAGTAAAGATCATTCCCTGTAAGTAATGTTAGCCTTACTGACCTTCTCTTATAGTTAAAACTCAGAAATATTGCCCCAGTGTTAGGAAACAGCCACCTACTTTTGAATTAAATCATATAATCCAAGGAGGCCTCATGTTCAAATACCAAATCTGAATTGAGTTTGATGATCTCAGCAATCAGTATTATAATCACGGGATTTTTCTCAGTGAGGGAAGTTCTTGTATCTGATCAATGTGCCTCCTTGAAAAACAGTTTTCCTGTATATTGTGCAAAGACAATATTGTGATACTGCCTTAATTAAATCACCTGTCATCATCTCAGCTGACGCAAAAAATGGTCAATTGTATGAGACACACCCACAGCTGATGGAAATACAATCTGTCAGTGCTTTCAGGGAAGGAAAAGAAATACTCCACCCAATCTCCTTGTGCCAGAGACCCGGGTTCGATTCCAATCTTGGGTTACTGTCTGTGTGAAGGCTGTATGTTCTCCCTGTGTCTGCATGGGTTTTCTCCAGGTGCTCCAGTTTCCTCCAGAGTCCAAAAGATGCACTGAATAGGTGCATTGGCCAAGCTAAATTCTCACGCAGTATACCTGAACAGGCACCAAAGTGTGGCAACTAGGGGATTTTTCACAGTAACTTCACTGCAGTGGGAGTGAAAGCCTACTCGTGACACTATAAATGTAAACTTAACATTTTTGATTTTAAAAAATTTCGGAATTACTTAACAATGGAAATGACATATTATGGGCTGAATTATAACTTGCAGATGTGTGAGAGTTTGGAAGGGATGGAAAGCAAACAAATTAACATGACAGTAAGAAACAGGGTCCAATCCACTATTTAACTGCAGGGCATCAGGCTGCACGCAAGCATCCCCTGGGAAACATAAGCTATCATTTTTAACATGTTAATCAATCAATTACAATGATCTTAACATTATTTTTGCAATTTAACTGTGAGTCCACAGGTTTTCTGGAACTCACAAGTGAAAGCTAGGTGATTGAGGAGATTGAAGACATAACAAGGAAATGTACCAATAAGTACTAAAACCTCACATCGGCTTTCTTGTGTGAAAGACTTTGTTCATAGTTCTTGTGCTGAGGTTATTTTAACAAATTGAGGTTGCCTTGGCAACTTGGAGGTTTCTACATCTGATTTTCATTTTGATATTCTGAGTTGTCTTATCAGAACAGGTGCCCATTATGCTGTTTTAGTTTGGATCTCAGATGAGCAGCACCAGGCTACATGTTTACAATGGACAACTCAACAGCAGAAGATAAGATATATAACTTGCAGGAGGCCATATCCACCACAAAAGGTGTACAGGCACAGGAAAAGCTTCCTCAATGTGTCAGAATACTAGTGCTTAGGAGACTCAATCTCTTCTGTGAGGTGGTGTCAAACACTTCCAGCCTTCTACAACAAAATCTGTTGCCAACTGGACTTAGTGACTAGACATTACCAGTGGCTTGCAAAGTCATCATCACCCTCAGTCTCTTTTGCCTCTGCTTCCTCCCCATGCTGTCAGAACCACATCGAGGGCTTTACAGTCATTAGCCCACAAATCCATTAGACAGGTAACTAATGACCTGCTTGCCAGGGCAATTATGTCAAAACTGCCATTAATGATGCCAGTCAGAGGAGCAAGCACTTGAGTTTGCAGCTTTGGCTGGCTTCCTAAAGACGCTGAGCATAATTCACTGATTGCATGTGGCAATTAAGATACCAGAAAGATTCATTAATCACAAAGCCTTTGACTCCATCAATCTGCAGCTATTGTACAATCAGAAAAAGAAGTTTATGCAGGTATGAGCAAGGTTCCCAGGCAGCTTCATCGCACTTTCATCGTGCAGTAAGAAAGACCACCCTCTCTGAGCTCTTGTATTTCGAAACATAGTAACTATATTAACTGTTCAGAAACAAGGGTTACCCACTGATAAAATTCATGAGGAACCGAGCTAATGTGGCTTGGAGAGATACAATGAAAGCTATGTGTCAAACAGATGTGTTATTTACTGAGCCATTGGCATGCTGAAGAGAGGCTTCAGATGCTTGGACAAATACAGATGGACCCTTCCCTGCAAACAAGCCAGGGAATGATTATGGTCTGCCGAGCCTGCACAACATTGTACAGCAGCAGGGTTGGAGCCTAAAGAAAGAACAAGGTGTGGAGGAGATGCTGGTGACAGAACATAATGTGACCAAGACAACATCGGTGACACACATAGCTGTCTGGGGTACTCTCATTATTGTAAGGTTCCACCAGTCTGACAGACAAATTTAAGAGTCATTCACTTTTAACACCTTTATCGTGCACAATTCAGTCTTGCAAACAACCAAGCACTCCTCTCATAATCTCTCTTACCATTTACTACAAGTGAAATGGCCACCTTCCAGGCAGAAACTAGAAGTAGACAAATAGGAATGTAATGAAATGTATTCATATTTATGTGGCTCAAAAGTAGGACAGAAACTTAACGTAACATTGTGTAATAATACATCAATGTGCAGACCTTGTGCAATTACAAATCTTTATTCTTCCTCTTCCATTTCTACATGGTGCAATCTCTGTAATTTCAGCTGAGGCAGAGACAGAATGCTCTGATTTCTGCTCTGAATGCTGAAATGCTTTTGGCTGATGGACCCGAAGGTCCCAGTAAAGACTGCTTCACCTGTATCTGCGCCAAGGCAGATTCAGCCATTGGGGTCACAAATCAAATGTGGATACAGTTGAGGTTGCAAAATGCAAGCACTTTGAGTCCTTTTCATTTCCCTTTTTGCCATCATCCTGTCATAGCTTTCCCACAACTCTCTGAGCTATGAACTGGAAAGCACTTTGCTGCAGATCAATAAGGCGATGAAACAGTCTAGGTAGGATATCATGAATCCCATTTAAGATGACTTTGATAGTGTGCAACCCATTGGTGGGGGACAGCATCCACTTGTTTGATGCTCCATATAAGTGGTCAGGCTTTCTTTGGACAAAGGCATCCTCATAAAGGCCTGTGACAATACATCACTCATGCTTGGTACAGGCGCCTGCAATCTCTCTGTAGTAATGCTCATGCAGGTAGAAAACCTACCATATCTCACATTCTTTGCTGCTGCTCCAGAATATCCACTTTGTTGATAGATCAAAAGTTACAGCATTTGCATAGGCTGAGCAGAACCTGACAAATCCTGCAACCTACTGTGGATTGTCCACTGCTGACTTTGTCTCCAGCAACTGCTCTTGCTCACTTTTGATGTGAGAATTGGCTAAAAACCTAACTAACTACCTACCTTACCAGTTCCTCTAATGCATGAGAATCTGAGCTCGTGGGTGGTTTGCATTGTCCTGTAACAGTGCACAAAATGAGTGGTCTTCTCTGAGGAATGAAGATGAATAAAGATGAATGTGAGTGCCAATGGTAGATGGACAGGTAAGATTTGAGGCACTGCATAAATAAAGAGGATGTGTTCACCAGCAAAGTTAGGTTGGTGTGAGAACTGAAGTTCAGAAATTGGCTTGAATGGGCAGAATGAGAAGGCTAGCATGACACTCACATTAAGGTGTAGTTGAGTGTGTCATTGTCCTCACCCTGCCTGCCCTGCTTGGGTTGTTAAATCATTCTTGGTGTTGAACCCACAAACATGGCACTATGCCCCAAATATGACCTTATGGGTATCCTCCAAAAGTATCATCCTTACTTCGCTGGCAGGTTCTGCTCATCACTGAGGAAAGTATCGCCCTTAAAGCCTCAGCAACACATAATACATGGGTCATTAAAATA
The DNA here is from genome assembly GCA_024679065.1 of Sphyrna mokarran. Classification (NCBI taxonomy): domain Eukaryota; kingdom Metazoa; phylum Chordata; class Chondrichthyes; order Carcharhiniformes; family Carcharhinidae; genus Sphyrna; species Sphyrna mokarran. The sequence continues at coordinate 52,060,071 of JAGIQG010000009.1, read as the reverse complement.
AGGTTGGTTGCATTCAATTCCATCAGTTCACTCTGCTCTGCCTTCAACTTCAAAGTTCATGTGCTTGGAGTGCCCCATAAAGTTGGAATTAACTCAAACTGGTTGTACTGTGACAACTGCTGCTCAAACTGATTGGTTGGAAAATCTGGGAACAATATAGTAATGCAGTAGGTGAGTTAAAAAGCCACTGGCCAACACATACTTACTTTCTTTCGGATTTCTGGTCATTATTGGCCCCAATAACCCATCCCAGCAAACTTGAAATCAGCATGGATATGTTAACACATGTTCATTGTATTTTACAGTAAGCTTGAAATTTTTTATTTCTTTGTCTAAAAAGGAGGATGGTGGTTTAATGCATGTGGAGAAGCCAACTTGAATGGAAAATACATCAAAATAAGATCAAAAGGAAAACTGGACCGAAGAAAGGGAATATTTTGGAACACTTGGAAGGGAAAATCACTTTTCCTGAAATCAACAAAAATGATGATCCGTCCTCTTAATTCAGAAGGATTTAAATGAAGAGTATTTTGTTACAACAATTGTGCAGCAACAAAACTTGGGTACTGATGCTGTTACTCACTTCCAATCATGCAATGCTAGCATATAGGTTTAGTACATGAGTAACATTATTAAGTAATATTATGTGACAATTCTGTGCAGCACAGATCAATATACACAACAGTTCCCATGTTGTGCAACATGTATAAATTTTCTATTGTCCTGGGCAAGACAATAAGTATCTTTGCAAAGAAATCCCTCACTCTGACTTTTCCAAAATGATGCTTGTAAAATGTGCAGTATCTAGTACACCATCATCTTGTACCTGAGTTAAAATGAAACAAACAATCTGACTCACGGTCTGAAAAAGTAATAAATTACTTCAGGCACAAAGGCTAATTGCCCTTTTCCTCTGAACACAGCAATCAAATCATTGTGGACAGAGAAAAGTTACTAAGTCAAATAACAGAAAATAAGTCTTAGCCTCATAGAAATTTATTGTTAACCATCAAGTTACTAGCTTATCATTACATTTGATAAGTACTAAGTCATGTTGACTTCCAGTCAATTTTCTCTACAAACCATATCACATATTTTGATACATTAGCAAAAAAATCAGAAATGCTTCAGATTGATTTAAAACATACATTTTTATTTCACATGACTTGTGTAACAATGTATTTAAGCAAGTGTATGGTTTCACAGGTTTAAACGTTATAGTATATTATTTCATTTATTCTTGCCTTAGAAAGCACAGAAGTAAACAATGGAGGATGATGATTCTGGGAACCAGAAATTTAAATTGTGAACAGACATTCAGAAAGTAAAGCTTAGTTACTGGGAGCTGCAGAGGATTAGACAGTGACTATCTGGCTTTTGTCCCTGGGTTAAAATCCAGTAAGAGGTCTGACAACACCAGTTTTAAATCCAATGGATTTATTTGATAGTATACTTGCAAGCTTTCGGCTTTGTAGCCTTCTTCAGGCGAATGAGATGTTTCGCCTGAAGAAGGCTACAAAGCCGTAAGCTTGCAAGTTTACTATCAAATAAATCCATTGGATTTAAAACTGGTGTTGTCAGACCTCTTACTGTGTTTACCCCAGTCCAATGCCGGCATCTCTACATCATGATTAAAATCCAGTCCTGGCAAATGGAGTTAAAAAAAATACCCTCCTTGCATCTAAAACAGTTTAAACATACTGTTTGAAAATTTTGTTGGAAGATTTTGTCCTGGAAGTTACAGTGATAGGGAACAGCATGGGGGATGCAGGGATTTGAATACAAGCATGGTAATTTTAAAATTGAGCCATTGATGGACGGGGAGCCAATGGAAATCAGCAAGCATAGGGAAGATGGATAATTGGAAATTGATGCAGATTAGGATATCATGTTTTGGATGTGCACAAGTTCAAGGTGGGTAGCAGAAAGAAGAGCAGCAGGAGAGCATTCGACCAGTTATGTCTGTCGGTAATAAACTCAGAATGATAGTTGAGGCAGAGACGAATGGTGTTGCAAAGTAGACAGTCTTAGACATGGGAGGTATACAAGATAGGCAGTTCAGCTCAGGATCAAATTGGGTGCCAACACTGAGAACAATCTTCAGCAGAAGACATCGGCCATGGAGGGAATGAGTTTGTGAGAGGCTGGATGTCAGGCAAGCAGTCTCACAACATGAAGGGGTTGGGAGGGATGGCAGTGAGTGGAGTTCTGTGTCACTGGTCCTCATGTGGAACCTGACATAATCCCTTTGGCTTTTTTCTGTTCTTTCCAACCAATGTTTTATATTCTAAGATTACAATCGTTTAACGATTACTGAAATATTTCCAAGTCAACTTATCAGTTTAAGTATAATGATTACGAAATGTTAATGAACTGTTACCTTTTATAAAGTTTATCAAAGGTACAATGATTAAAAAATCATTGAAAATTATTTTTGTTGTGTGTGAATTTTTTTAATCATTTAAAAAAATCTCTACTTCTGCTTCAATATCGATTCTAATTAATTTGAGAAATTAATTAGAAAATTATTAATTTCAGTTTATTAATAATGACACAAACATTTGTTTAAATTTATTTCACATTTTCTCGATCCTGTTATCTAATTGTGGTAAGCTATATTTAGGTTTTGGCTAAGATCAAGTGTAGTATCGACATGCTGTGCTTGGTTGAAGTCATTAGGTTACACTTTAGCTTCATTTGAAGCAATTTTTAAAAGCGGCATCTCAGCCTTTTGGCCAAAATGCAAATGAGATCAAGCCTTGGAGGAGGAGCTATACCTACTCTAAGCAGCTTGATCATGTCGATCAAGCCCAATACAGGAGGTGAAAGCCCTGTCTTGTCAGCTTGGATCGGGAATGTCTCAACTTGTTGAGACTCTGAACTGGACTTGATTTAATTGAATTGGAATAAAAACAAAAAAGTAAAAACATGACTTTTTTGATCTTGTTAAGCCCTTTTATAAGGCATCCTTATACAGTGACATTACAGTAAAAATTTTTGTAAAAATGAAAATTCACAAAAGGACTGATCCTTAAGAGAGAAATAGCACTGTGATTTAGTTTAGACTTTCACTGGGCAATAAACAACCCTTAAGAGATTAAAAAAAGAAAAACTTTGAATGCCAAAAAATAAAAGTAGATATGCGCAGCAACGGAAAGTATAACATTTCAAACAGAATTCTTCATCAGATCATCAAGTACCTAGACATGATGATTCTAATCTTGTCATCCTACAATTCACACTTGTCTACTTCAAATTTCTTCCCAAGTAACAATTCAAAAGTTATAGCATTCCTCATGGAGGAAAGAAATACAGATACACTTATAGGGTGGTGAAAAGGAGTAAAAAGGAAAAGATGAAGGTTTGTACTTCAGATAGCCATCCCATTGGATTGTCGGATAAGGACTGGAGTCATACTTCTATGGGTTATAACCTGATAATAATCACCATCAAGATCATCAAGCACCTAAACACACTAATTCCAATTTTGCCATCCTACAATTTACACCTGTCTATTTAGAATTTCTTCCCAAATAACAATTTGGACCTACCTCACATTAAGTTGATCTTTCTCTACATCTAGTTATAACTCTAACACTACCTTCTGCACTCTCTCCTTTCCTTCTTTACAAATAGTATGGTTAGTCTGTATAGCGTGCAAGAAAAATACTTTTCACTGTATAGAGATACATGCCCTTTCCTGGTCCGTTTCCCACTGTTCTCCTGGCAAGAACCACAATTTCACAAAATGTCATTGCTGACAAATTCTCATAATAATGCAAATACAAACTCAAAATCCTAGTATAAAAGCAATTTCCAAGCTTACTTTATCAGCTTTAACCAAAACTGCAGCCCATGGAATTGGTCACACTGCACTGAAAGATGGGTTTACGTAAGTTGGGATTAAAGCTAACGAGGTTAATTTAGGGATACCAATTTCATTGCACATTTGTTTTTATTATACTTCTAATTTTACACAGACTTCATTCACTAAATCACTGCTGATGCAAAGAGAAAAAAAAGATTACTGCCCCCTGTTGTTCAATAAGATTAACTGTAACAAAGAAGGATCCACTGCCCTGAACTGCAAATGTCATCTCAAATGTTTCAGATTCTTCATTGTCATAAGCAGCACATGATCAAATATTTTGTGCACAATTAACATTGGGAAAATGAGAGAATGTAATTGTGCAGTGCTGCCCTCACCTCACTGTTCCTTTTTTTTAAACCATGAGAATTAATTGTACATAATACTAATTAAACAATATGAGTATTTTTCTCACCTGTATGTAGTATATGGCACATATACATCCCTTGATGGAAATTCTAGGATATCCTTTGTTGGTCTCACTCTAGTATCGGGGTAAGGTTTAACTTGCAGTAACTCGGGAGTCAGGCAATAATGGGGATTTTCTGGAGCTGGAGAGATATCTATTTTCAGCTGAGCTGCAGTTAGATAGCAACACAAAAAAAAATCAAATGTTAACGAAATAATAAAAAGTTCTAAGGAAAAAATAAACTGCAATAAGATTTTAATTAATTTTTTTCTGAAATTTTCCTTTTTAAAACTGTCTGATACTATAAGGCACAAATAAAACTAAGTGTCATAACTCTGAGCTAAAAGCAGAAAAATTCTCAAACTGGTGAACTTTTCTATCAGCATCTGAACAAGGTGGCATTGGTGAAAGCAGGCAGAATAGCAACATTTAGAAGACATCTGGATGGGTAGTTAATAGGGAGAGAACAGAGGGATACGGACCAGAAAAGGGCAGTTTTTTTTAGTTTAATTAGGGCATCAGAATTGGCAAAGGCTTGGAGGGCTGAAGAGTCTGTTCCTGTGCTGTACTTTTCTTAGTTTTTCATTCATCAGAGCCAAACACAGAAATTCACAGATATCTTGAACATCGCTGAGTAGAGAGAGGAGTGTCCAAGAGAAGATTAGTTTGATGGGGTAGGAGCAAACTGAAACAGTGGTTTCGCATAGTCAGCCATGTTTGTGAATACTGGTGTTAAGGAGAGTTTTGCAAATGAGATTCAATGCAGTGGGAGAGGGGGAAGATGTTTTCAGAAATTAGACAATTAACATTGTGAATATTTATGATGAAGGATTTCACTCAAAAATGTAACCTTTCCCTTCCAGGTGTGGATAGACCTTGGCTTTGCAGTTCCAGCATTTTTTGTTTTAATTTTAGTTGCTGAATATTTCCCATGAACGAAAACAGAATAGCAACTTGCTCATCGGCCTCTGCCTGAACAAAGACCAGTCAGTGGAAGCTTTGTGACTGAGTCACCTCAATTGTTCTGCATTATTCAGTATTTGGTACAGTTCCTTTAGTTAGCTACGTTATCCTTCTCAATCTTAAGATTCACTCATATATTAAATTATCTACATTCCTGTCAACAGTGGTTAGCACTGCTGCCTCATGGCACCAGGGGCCCAGATTCAATTCCAGCCTCAGTTGACTATGTGGAGTTAGCATATTCTTGCCACGTCAGCATAGGTTTTCTTCGGGTGCTCCAGTTTCCTCCCACAAACCAAAGTTGTGTAGGTTACATGGATTGGCCATAGTAAATGCATGGGGTTACGGGCCTGGGTAAGATGCTTTTTCAGAGAGTTGGTGGGGACAAAATGGGCTGAATGACTCCTTTCATACAGTATGGCTTCTATGGTTCAGTCAGGAATAGTTTGCCAAGATCACTCAGGCTTTGATATTTCCATTGTCATAGGCAAGTGTGCCTTTCCTTCCCCCACCTTTTTCTCATTTCCGCAAATTCAGAATCCTGTTTTTCTTACTTTGCACTTCACCTGAATGGCCAAAATGAGTCAGCAGCCTATTTTCTGGAAGGGGGCTTTGTCTGATCAATGGTTTCTGATCCAGACCAAGGAGCCAGGCTCATTTACTTCAACCTCATCCAGACAAATGAAGCCAATCAAACTGCTACAATCACTTCCTTTGCTGAGAATAACACGACAGTTCAACTCCAAACCCAGTAGTGCTTTCATCCCCACTTAAAACACTGAAGGAAATGCCAGACAAAAAAACGAACACTTTAAAAAAAAATAACTTGCCTGTGATTGGTCGCAGTCTCCGTAAAACAGATGAAGGCCTTCTCATATCAGCAAGAAATTTATACAAATCTTCATCGCTCAGGCGATCTCCCTCCTAGACATTGTGGTGAGGTGGAGGTGGGGTGACAAAGAAGGGATGTAAGGTATGCAAGTTCTATTTCACATATCATACACTGATATCACAGGTAGTTTGAATCCTATGCAATATGCATTTATTTCAGTTACCTGTTTGAAGAAGTTTGTGACAGTCAGCGTGGCTGGTCTGAAGCTCGAAAGGTTACACGATTCATCTCCACTAGTCGTTCGTTCAAGAGACCGCCTTCCGACAAGACCAGAATTCCTCCTTTCTGACCAAGAACCCTTCCGCTCTATTAGAAAATAATGTCACACCAATTAAAGAAACATGTCTGTCCTTGCTCCTGCAAACTGGAACAATGCTATAATGAGTTTGCAAAACCTAATTTTCTTTTTTCAGTCCTAAAGTACCTGCACAAGCAGCAGCCATTCTTGGTGAGTGAAAATAATGAGTGCCAGAAAGTTATTTGTCAATGAAAACATCATAGCCAAAGCTGACCACCCTAAAATGCAAAATCAAAGTATGTGTTTCTCCCAACAACAAGGCCAAATTTCCTCCCAAACCAGAGGGTTTTGCTTGAAGTGATAGTGCTCCTCTTTCTGGGTCTGAAAATGAGAGTCTAAGTCTCACATCAAGAATATAATCTGGGTTGATCCTTCAGTACAGTACTAAGATTTCTGGCTATCCGATGGGATCCCATAACTGAGATCCTATAAGCTAATTCTTTCAGCTCATATGAATGCTAGAAATCCCAAAGCATTAAGTGAAGCCAGGAGTGCTCCTTGTAATCTAGCGACATTCCTCCTTTATTCATTTGACCAAAAACCAAAAAAATCTCATGGTTTGCTACACAATATTGTTGCAGAACAACAACTGCATTTGTCTAAGCACCACCAAAACTGTATCCAAAGATAATATACTGCATTAAGGACTTTAAAAGAGATTTCAAAAATTTGTAAACAATATGTAAAGGCAAGTTTTATTTCTTTTTATTCACTGCGTAACAGATATGCATTTACCACAGAGAGATGAAGGCTGTAATATATGTGTGCGCGTGCGCAAGTGTGCATGTATTTATGGGAGCTTCACCCTGGAAGGATTAGAAATCTTACTGGAAGTCCCTACATTTCAATTTCAAGCAGCCATTCTAATGTTTTTATATTTTTCGTAATGTGGCAGTGGATTATTGTTGACATTGTGACTCTAATGTCAATGTAAAACAGTTACAACATTACATATACAAGTGCATCCAGAATCCTGAAACCAACTTGATACAAAATGCAACAAAAACAGAAAATGTTGGAAAATCTCAGCAGGTCTGACAGCATCCGTGGAGACAGAATAGAACCAACATTTTGAGACTTTGTCAGAGCTGAAGACAAGGAAAACTGAGCAAGACTTATACCATAAGGATAGAGGGGGGCCTGTAATCAATAGGACTGGCATAGACAAAAATACACTGGTAAAGAAAGGTTGCAAATGGTGCTAATCGCGTCCATTAAGAATTCAGAATATGTGAATAAAAGTATAAAGTGCCAAAGGACAACCTGAGGAATGTGGCAGTTGACCAGTGGGGTGGGGAGATGGGGGTTGGAAAACAAGATGAGAAGCAATATTTTAGAAGTGGAAAAATAAAAATAAGAATATTGAGTTTTGGTAAACACCTTGTCGAACACCAGGAGGGAAACGGAAAGCAATGAAGGTGGACAGGGTAAAAGAGAAAAATAGGAATACTGTCGGAGAGAGGAGCAGGACTTCCTCAGGGTAGGCATTCCTGGAAATTGAATAAGATTCCCTGATGAACAAAGTCCCATGAGCCTCATGTTAGAGTCAGGCTGAGGTCATAAATCAATAACTAGTATACTGATGTATACTAGATGGTTCAAAATTTCCAGAGTTTCTCCTGATTTCCTGCCATAACTGCTAGCAGCCAGAGAAATGATATGCCATTTTCCCTCAGTTTCTGCCAAAATTTCTAAGTTACCCTGAGAAATTGTAAATTGTTAAGTTGCATACAATGCAATATTATTTTATAGTGTTATTAAACTTGCAGCCTAAGAGTTTCTATATTTAGTTGTAATTATGATGTGGAGATACTGACGTTGGACTATGGTGGGCACAGTAAGAAATCTCACCGCACCAGATTAAAGTCCAACAGGTTCATTGGAATCACAAGCTTTCAAAGCTCTGCTCCTTCATCAGCTGAGTGATAATTAACTTTTCATAAAAAATTTACAACATTTCAGTCACTCAAATCAAAAGGATAATGGTGACCTGCTCGAGATCTATGATTAGCAACGGCAATGCTAATGTAAATAATGTTAGATTGTTTCCTTTGATTAATGAAGTTTGATAAGGACACACATAATAAATAATTTTAATGGGACAGTATAGACTTGTACCATGGGTTATTTTGAAACTGTCGTTTGTGTGACAAACTTTTGAAAAACATTAAAATGGGGACAGGAAGTGAGCAGAAAAATCAGATTAGATTAGATTAAGGTGGTTCATGTGAGAATGACACTTGATTTGGTAGACCGACTCTTGCGCTGCAATAATCAAGTGTTAAGTAACTTGTACTACAAAAGCAAGTATAACAAAGAACAAAGAAAAGTACAGCACCGGAATAGGTCCTTTAGCCCTCCAAGCCTACATGATCATGATGCCTGACTAAACTAAAACTTCCATTCCCATCCTGTTCATATTTCATTTGAAGGTCAAAGTGGTACGTAAATGGTTATTACAACACAGCTTACCAGTGCAGGCACCAATCATTACTTTCTAAAATTATTTGCTTTAAATAGATGTGCTTTTACATTGCTAACATTGAAGAATGCACGCTATAAACCAATTCTATAGTTGTTACTTTATCAATTCATTCCACATTCATGTTGAAACAACACACAAAAGCCACGATAACTGGTTTGAAGGTCATATAATAAGTTAATGTGAATTTGAGAAAGACTTCCATTCATATAGTGCATTAGTTGGGCCTATACCATTGGAATTTAGAAGAATAAGAGGTGACCTTATTGAAACATTTAAGATCCTGAAGGGATTTAATAGGATGGATACCTGAAAGATGTTTTCTTTTGTGAAGGAGGTTAAAACAAAGGGACGCAGTTAAAAAAAAATCTCCTTTTTAATACAAAGATGAGGACATTTATTTTTCTTTCAAAGCATTGCTAGTCTGTGGAATTCTCTATCCCAGAAAGCAGTGGAAGCTCGGTTATTAATTTATGCATGGCTGAGTTAGATAGATTTTTGGTAGAAGAGAGTCCAAGTTTGGCAGGGGGTGAGGGGTGGGGGAGGGGGCGGCGCAGCAGCAGACAGGAAGGTAAAGTTGAGACCACAGAAAAGTGATAAGCAGAGAAATCAAGGGCCAGAATCAAACAAGGCCACAGTGAAAAATACTGAGAAAGGGACAGGTAAAGTTAAAAAGATAAGCCTTAAGGCTTTGTGCCTTAACAAGCACAGCATCTGCAAAAAAGGAGAATATATATAAACGAATATGATATAGTTAGGGTTACAGAGGCATGAATGCAGGGTGACCAGAGACGGAACTGAACATCCAGGCATATTCAGTATTTAGGAAGGACAAACAAAAAGATCAAGGAGGTGGAGTTGCATTGTTCGTTAAAGAAGAAATGAATGCAATAATGGAAAAGGATATTAGCTCTGATGATGGGGAATCTATACAGGTAGAACTGAGAAACACAAGAGCAAAAAACATTAGTAGTGGTTGTATATAGACTCCCAAACTATTGTTGATGCTAAGAATGGCATTAAATAGGAAATTAGAGATACATGCAATAAAAGAACATCCGTAATTATGGATTATTTTAATCTGCAAAAAGACTCAGCAAATAAAATTAGTCACAATATCATACAGGAGGAATTCCTGCAGTGCGTACTGGATGGTTTTCTGGACCAAAACATTGAAAAACCAACCAGAAAACAAGCTGTTATAGTGAAATTAAAGTGATGGATACAAAATAGCTACCTGGCACACAAAATGGACTCTGGAAAGGAACATTAAGAAGCACTGACTTTGGGCACAGAGTGTTACACAAAGAATTAAAACCTGCAGTATCTGAATTGCTACAAGAAACTGGTCAGATCTGAGGCACTTTAAGACTTGAGATAAAAAGCAGACCTAGAACAATGGGTTTGATAACAAGATCAGTCACTGATGGGACATAAATGCATAAATGTACATATATCAAAATCAGTTATTGATAGAGGACATAACTGCCATTCTACATTCAATGATATGTTAAGTGTCCATGTCAGTACCTGCTGGCTTGTAACGATGTGTGAACTGTCGATGTCTGTATCTATCTATTCAACTTGTAACGACGTGTTAACAACTAATGTCCATACTTTCTATTGTCTAAAAAGTATAAAAGATGCCCAACTACCGTTATGCAGTTGAGAAGGTAGCTGCCAAGAATTGCGGAGTACCAGTGCTTTCTCCCAAAGCTTTGTCTGAAATAAAACTGTTTTGTTGAACCTCCAAATCTGACTCTGAAATTGTAAATTTCCCACAAAAAGGCATTCTAGACTGGTATTATCTAATAAGTAATTAATAATTAGCAATCTAGTTGTGCTCCTTGGGGATGAATGATCATAATATGTTGAATTTTTCATCAGAATGGAGTATGACATAGTTGATTCTGAGATGAGGGATCTGAATCTTAATATAGGAGATTATGGTACAAGGCACAAATTGGCTATAACAAATTGAGAAACATTGCTTAAATGTATGGTGGTAGATAGGCAAACATTCAAAGTGCTGGGTGAACTGCAACAACTGTTTACTCCCGTCTGGTGCAAAATTAAAATGAGTAAAGAGGCCAAACCATGGCTTACAAGGAAAATTAGAGATAGTATTAGATTGAAGGAAGAAGCATGCAGATTGGTCAGAAAAAAGTAATAAAAGGATTGGGAACAGTTTAGAATTCAACAAAGGAGGACAAAAGGAGGAGGATTAAGGAGGAGAAAATAGAGCATAAGAGTAAGCTTGCAGGGAATATAAAAGTTTACTGTATAAATTTCTATAAATATGTGAAGGAAAAAAGATTGGTGAAGACAAATGTAGGTCCCTTAAAGTTAGAAATGAGGAATTTATAACAGGAAACAAAGAAATGGCTCACAAATTAAATAAATATGTTGGTTCTCTCTTTATAAAGGAGGACACAAGTAAGGTGTCGGAAATGTTGGGGTCACGGGGTTTAACAAGAGCGAGGAATTGAAGGAAATCAGCATTGGTAGAGAAATGGTGTTGGGAAAACTGATGGGATTGAGCGCTGATAAATCCTCAGGGCATGATTATCTACATCGCAGAGGATTTAAGGAAGTGGCCTGATAAGATGGTAGTCATCTTCCAAGATTCTGTAGACTCTGGAATAGTTCATACAATTGGAGGGTAGCTGATTTAACCCACTATTTTAAAAGGGAGATAAAGGGAGAACAGGGAATTATAGCCTGATGCCAGTACTGGGGGAAACTCTGTTATCTATTATCAAAGATTTTATAGCAGAGCACTTAGTAAACAGTGGTAGAATCAGATAAAGTCAGCATGGATTTACAAAAGGGGAATCATGCTTCACATATCTACTGGAATTCTTCACGATGTCACTTGCAGACCTGACGAAGGGGAGCCATTAGATGAGATTTATTTGGACTTTCAGAAGATTTTTGCCAAGGTACCGCATAAATAAATTAGTGTGTAAAATTAAAGTGCATGTATTGGGGTTGTGAATTGAGATGGATAGAAAACTGGTTGGCAGACAGAAACCAAAGGGTAAGAATAAATGGATCATTTTTCAAATGGCAAGTGGTGACTGACGGAGTACCACGGAATCAGTGCTGGGACCCTGGCTATTTACAACATATATTAATAATTTAGGATCACAGAATTACAACAGTGCAGAAGAAGGCCATTCTGCTCATCAAGACTGTGCTACCAATAAACTTACCCAGGCCATATCATCTTAACCCAAAATATTTAGCTTGGCCAATCAACCTAACTCACACATCTTTGGCCTGTGACAGGAAACTGGAGCACCTAAAGGAAACCCACGCAGATGCAGGGAGAACATGCAAACTGCATACAGTCATCAGAGTCCTTGGCACTGTGAGGCAACTGTGCAACCATGCTGCCTATCTAGCTGAGGAAACTAAATGAAATATCTTCACATTGGCAGATAACAGAAAACTGAGTGGGAGGATGAAATGTGACACGGATTCATAGACGTTTCAGTATGATTTGGACACGCTGAGTGGATGGGCAAATGCATGGCAGAATCAGTTTAACGTGGATAAATGTGAGATTATCCACTTTGATTGCAAAAACAGGAAGAGAGATTATTATCCGAATGATTATAAATTGGGAGAGGAGAATGTGCAAACAAGGCCAAGATATCCTCATACACCAGCTGCTCAAGGTAAACATGCAATTGCAGCAGGCTACTGCTGCAAGAAGGCAAATGGTATGTTGGCCTTCACAGTGAAAGGATTCAAGTATATGAGCAGGAATGACTGCCTGCAGTTATACAAAGTCTTGATGAGACCACACCTGGAACATTCTGTGCAGTTTTTGTCTCCTTATCTGAGAAAGAATGTTTTTGCTATAAAGGGAATGCAGAATAGGTTTACAAAACTGATTCTTGGGATGGTGGGACTGATGTATGACGAGAGATTGAGTCAGCATTTTCTTACTGGGATTTAGAAAAATGAGGGAGTATCATAGAACCCTGTAAAATTCTAACAGGACTGGACAGGGTAGAAGCAAGAAGGATGTCGTTCTCAATGGTTGATGTGGACAGAACCAGGAGTCACAGTCTAAGGATATGAGATAAACCTTTCAGGACTGAGATGAGGAGGAATTTTTTTCACCCCATGCCTGTGGAATTCTCTATCACACAAAGCAGTTGAAATCAAAACATTTGTAAGTTTTCAAGAAAGAGTTAGTTATATCTCTTGGGGTAAGAAGATAAAGGAAATAGGAGGAAGGTGGCATAGGGAGATGGATGATCAGTGAAGAACTTAATGAATGGTGGAGCAGACAAGAAGGGCTGAATGGCCTACTCCCACTACTATTTTCTATGTTTCTAACCATGCTTTTATTGAATAGCGAAGGCAGCTTGAAAGGCCAAATAGCTTAATTCTGTTCTTACTTTCTATTTTCCTATGCTCCTAACAAATCTTTCAGAAAAATCTTTAACTGTTCAGCGACTGCAAGACAAAGCAAGGAGCCAATTATATACAGCAATGTCCTGTAAACAATGTAATGAACATTCAGTGGGGTTTTTTTGAGGCAAACTGTTAGCCAGGAGAACTTTGAGAATCCCTTCTGTTTTCTTCAAAATATTGTCTGAGGAGCTTAACATCTAATTGAATCAACAGAATCAGCAGATAAGACCGTGGTTTAACACCTTATCCAAAGGACACACTTCCCAAATAACTCCCAATAACTAAACCCACCATTCATAAAAGTTAAGTCTTCATTCTTTTGTCTTGCTGCTCTGGTATATCTGAAAATATTAGCCCTCTACAATATTAAGTATCTCAGTTGGTCTACAACTTCACTTCAGTGATCATTATCAGGTCTTTTTCATACATGTTCACCCCTCCAACACCAGAAATTATCTCTGTTCTTCTCTTCTGCACAACTTATAAACCTTAACCTGGAAACCAAAGTTGCATTCAAGCCTATCCACAGCTTTATCATGTCATCTGGAACTTTTGAATTCAAATGATTTAGCACATAACTCTTATGCCATCTTACACTGACTGCCAATCCATGCTTAAAGCTCTACAATGATTGTAGTGACACTGCCCCAAAATTATTTTTACAAACCTGATTAAGAATGAAGCTCCTTCTATATTATTAAAGTTAATTAAGAGCTATCAAGTCAATTAGTTCTTTGTAGGAACATAGCCCTGTGTTCAAATGCTTGTGCAGGAAGCTCTGCTTTGTCAGAGTATGGGCCAGTGCAAGTCAGTATGAAATCTGACGTGGTCATTTCAATGCTCTAAGTCATAGATATTAATGCCTAAATTGCATCTGTCATGCAAAAACAGCCATAATGATACATGTCAAAACCTGATAAGTATCCTTACTAAAGTGCTGAGTGTTAATAATAATTATTAACTTATTAAATTATTAAATAATTTTATGAAAATTATTTAAATAAATGAAGGTACTAAAGACTTAAAAAATTTCCCAAAGATTCTTGAAAATCAAGAGATGATAGAAAGGGATGAACTTAAAGCAATCACCATCGCCAGGAAAACTATTAGACTTAAAGACTGACTCATCCCCAGGACCAGATGGCCTGCAGCCTCGGGTCATAAAATAAGTGGTGGCAAAGACAGATGCATTGATCATAATCTTCCAAAATTCCTCATATTCTGGAAAAGTTCCAGCAAATTGGAAAATAGCTAATTTAATACATTTATTTAAGAAAGAAGGGAGGCAGACACAGGAAACTATAGGCCAGTTAGCCTAACATTTATCACAGGGTAAATGCTTGAATCCTTTAATAAGAGGGTTATAGCAGGATACTTAGATAATCACAATTTGTGAAAAGGAAATCGCGCTTTTTTGATGAAGTAACATGCAAGGTGGATAAAGGAGAATCCGTAGCTGTGTGCGCTTCAGTGTGTATAGGTATAGTGTCGTGTGCTGGGTTCAAATTTAATCCAAACTGATGGGACTGTGTCCCATTTGAAATTCTGACATGGAAGCCAACATCGTTAATGTGGGAAATTGAAAAATATACACTGGTGCATCTCAAGTATTCTTTTGTTCTTGGGGCTTATTAGAGGGAGCCTAGCTTGGCATCAAAGTTGTGTTATGTCAGACCTTGTTGATATTGAATATCAAAAATGATTACATTCAAAGCTAAGGCATCCCTCAATTTAAAGAGTAAGGGAAGGCTACCAATTGGTAAATATACAAATATGGACAGAAGCATTGTTGTTACAATTTATAATAAAAAATATTCTGGAAAAGATCTTCACCTCCTGCTCCTAACTCCGCGTCTGTACTGTCTCGCTCCAGGCTTCCTGCACTATTAACAATATTCATTAGATGTATGGCAGTCCAAGCAAAAGGCATGCGATACTTCCCCAGTCTGTGGCAAAACTGCTCTGCCTGGCTCTTTAGTTTCTCCAACTTTTCCTTGTTCTGTAACAAAAAAAGTTGACTTAATTAAGAGGAAATTCTCTACAATCCAGACTGAAACAAAACTCCCACTCCTATAGTAGCCCTACACTATTCTTAAAAAAATACAACTCAATCTCGCAAGTCAGCCATCTAACATGGCCTGCCTTGTTTCATCCAGGACACAAAAAAAACAATTGAACTTGTTAAAAATGGAACAAAGTTATCATTGATCAATTGCATTTAACAACACAAATTAATTTTCCTTTGTAATCACTGCTAAATATTAATTCTTAACATTTCCAAAGTATCTCTGAAAGGTTCTTACTTTGGTTGTGTCAGATTCTTTGAAGATCATGTACGGTTCTGCACATTCACCAATATCTCCTTGCTGCAGGACTTTCTCCAGCTGAAAGAAAATACAGGAAAGAAACATTTGTAACAACCAGATACGTGTCCTTTTCAGTTACAGCTTATTGTTGTACTTAAAAGTTTCATAATTTATTCTATACTGTTAAGAGATCACTGGCAATTTAGTGAAATCAGCTCAGTATTCAATACCATCATCAACAACTTGCATCTGAGTTACAACTTCAATGTGCTGTTTGGTTCATTAAGAGTGATGATCAAAGAAAGCTTACTTAAGAGGTAAGGTTGAAGTTGATTGTTGAAGCAGGAGCAGTTGGTGGAGAGGTTGAAGAAAATAATTTCAGAGTGGAATGTGGATGACTGACAGCATACACCCCAAACAGGGAGATAAAGTCACAAAATTGTTACAGCACTGAAGGAGACACATCATGCCTGCACCAGCTCTCCGAATGAGCAATTATTCACTTTCCTTCACCTGGTACCCTGCAATCTTCCTTTACAGATAATAATCCAATTCCCTGAAAAGGAAGACTGCAGGGTTATGGGAACAAAGTATGAAGTAGTAGTGCAAGGCAGGAGATAACAGAAGGAGGGGTAATACCACAAGGAGATTTAAATGCCTACTGTAAAATTGTAAATTTGAGGCTTGATGGACTTTATAAAGAGCAATGGGCAGATTGAATATGATGCAGGTTAGGAAAACAAGAGTTTTGGAAAAGCTGAAGTTTACAAACAGTGAAGAATTGGAGGTCAGACAAGCGAGCAATGGAACAATCAAGCCTGGAGATAACAAAAGGCATGGATAAAGGAAAAGCCACAGGTAAAGGAAAAGAGGCTGGCAATGTTATAGGTTTGGAGGTAGGTAGCATTGGATTACAGGAGGTAAGGATATTGAACTTCAACTTGGCATCAGTAATTTAGTGGTTATATTACAGAACTAGAACTAATAACTTGAAGGACACAAGTTCAAATTCCACCACGACAGTCTGAGAATCTGGATTGAGGTTGTTTTTGTTTAAATCTAAAAAGCAGTAAGAGTAAACACAACGCTGCCCAATTGCAGTATAAACTCATCTGATTGATGAATATCCTTTATGGGAAGAAACGCAAATGCCTTACCCAATGTAGCCTTTTTATTACTCCTATTTCATACCAATGTGGTTATCTTTCAATATAAGCCTGCAGGCCTTAGCAGGCCACTAAGTTGTTAAAAAGACACCTCCCAGCCATTCAAGAAGTCCACCAATTACTGCCACTTTTTTAGGGCAACTGATGGTTGGACTAATAAATGCCAACCTGGTCAGATACAATCATATCATGAATAAAGGAAAAAGTTCAGCAAAGTTCTGAACAGTTTGATTCCAGGGGCCAGGGAGAAGGATAGCCAATGGTGATAGTATGGAATTTATGGCAATGATTGAATGCCCTCAATCCTTCCAATATTAACTTGCAGGTAATAAGAGTCATCCAAGACCGGATGTCAAACAATCATCCACCAGTATAGCAGCAATGGAGAGAGATAGAGATAGACTGAGTATGCGTGGGTGCTTATTTCTTATGTGAATGTAATATTATAAAAGGATAATATTTAAAGAAGGAGAGGAGGAATTTGTACACATTTAGTCAGAGCAGAAAGGTCCTCTTCTTGTAAAAAAAATCATTTCAATCAGAAATCTCCAATTGGCTTGAACAATGGGAGTTATGAGGGGCTGAGTATGGTGGATGGGAGTGATGGGGGAAGGGCAAATAATCAGCTTGAGTTGGGCATTTTTACTAAGTTAAAGGGGAAGTGTAAGTTGCTGCTGTTCTCTTCTTGTTACTTTAATAACTTCTGCCACAAAACATAGGTTACAAAACCCATCACTCACCACAAAATCAAAAAGAATTCACCATCTCGACTCCCACACAAAAAATTGTGGTACCATTTATCAGCATTAGTCTGTACCTTCCAGGACGAAGAGTAAATAATGCAAAATGAAATAATTTCTTACCTTTATAACTAAAAAGACATCTTGACAGGGATATGTGATTGAAAAGATTGCTGATCGAGCCAGTGTTGAAATGGCTGCAGGAGGAACATGAGGTCGCAGCATGCCTTTGATTTGCTCAGAATTCAAATCGAAGAAAAAATTTTCTGAAATCTGTTTTTTAAAGAAATATGTTAGAAATTAAAAAGTGATAGTTTTACATTTCCGAATTTTATAAATAGCTGCAAAAAATTACAATCACGGGACAGAAATAGGCAGCAGCACTTGTACACCTGGAATTTCACAGCACAAAGTAGACAAGACTGGTGAACCATTTTTTTAAACATTGTTACGGGTAAATAAAACAGCATTTCTGTTAGGAAATGTGAAATATTTTATTTGAAAATAACGGGAACTCTTGCGATCTTAAAAAAAGGTGCTGCGTAACATTCCCAGGTTAGATGTACAACAAATTAGATTATACTGCATCTGCCAACTTGTTCATAACCCACAGAAAATTTCCATTGCAAAAGTAAAACCTTTTTCAATCCTAAAATTACTACCATTTGGCTGGCTGAGTCTAATTGCCAATCAGTGTGTAAGTTGGAGTTGGAATTAATGAGTTGGATATAATTTTGTGCTATGAGCCCTTGCCACATTACATCAATGTTAAGATTCAGTTCAAAAGAGAGAGAAATGGAAAAGGGGGGGGGGGGGGGGAGAGTTTTCATTCCATCAGAAAATACAGGAATTGTACAACAGGCCTTTCAGTATTTGAAGGCAAACAATAGACATTTCACATTTCAGATAAAAACTATACCTTACCCCAGCTCCAACCAACCCAATTCAGCCAAACAGCTCAGCTGTATTTGTTATGCTAGCTATTTCCTTCACCCATCATAATCAGTCCCATTAGCAATCCTGAGAATTAAAACACTTTGCTTTTAGAAACTTGTGGCCTTATCAATGTATTGTTTTTATCTGCTAATTTACTTATTCTGCTGTGTAAAATTATTTCCATTTCTGTAGCTTTAACCTATATGATTTGTGCTTATCAAAGGTTTTGGAGTGTGATGTAAGATGTCTTTCTGATGAACTATACCAATCCCACCACTACAACTGCAGGGATATTGTTTGTTAACCTCAGGCATATTCACCTCAGGCTTTAAATTATAAATTTCTGTTCATAGGCAATGTGAATGTGAAAATAGAATCTGCCTTATATCAGTAGGGAGAACTCAAAGAGAGCTCAAATCCAAACACTGGCTGTGATGAATCTACAACTAGCATAATGCCTGTACGCTGTATTATTCACACGTCATTTCCAAGAATTTTGATTGACATTAGGTCAGCAACTATAAATTAGAGTTGCAACTCTCTGCAGTTTGCTGTGGGACAAAAACAAATAGCATCAAGACAGGCCCTACATGTTAACTGGCCAGAGAGAGAACTCTGTTCTGAATATATTCATAGAACATGTATTAAAGACAACAACATTACTCAAATAATCCTTTCTTGTAAGTTTCTTGTAAAGATGCTGTTTATCTGGGACTGAGCCAAAACAGAAAGGTCCCATAGCTGAATTGATTGATCTCAATGAAGTCAGTTACTGAATTTGCAATGTCTGTGGGCTTGGTTAAAAAAAAAAAATCAGCAACAGATTCTGCTCTCAAGTCCTACATAATTAGAAATGTAAGTGTATGGACAGAATCAGGAGTAACTGAACAACATAATCCATCAGCTATTGTCACATTCTATGTTGACAACACATTGGGAAGATTCCTTGGGTGAGGTATTGCTAATGGAATCACATTCTAACAGAATTCAAACTATCTTCAGAACAGATGAGAAAAGAGGAACTAGAATGGCAAAAAATAATTACAAAACTAACCTTTTTCTTCTCTCTGACATCATATAAAGCCAAGCTTGCAAAAATTGGCTCAATTTCAATTTCAAATCTATGAAGACAAGAATTTGTTTTTTAAGTTGCAAGAGAATACTTTTTGAATGATGCAAAACTTGAAAATTTACAACTCTTCATGAAAAAAGCGTACGTACTTCAATGATAAGCATTTTACAAGCAGTCTTTGACCAAAGTGCTCTCTGGGAACTTCAGGAATACTGTGCCTTTCTATTGGCTCATCCTACAATTGATTTGAAACACAAAAGTTAGTTCATCGTTCGTATAGGGCCTATCAATAAACATTTACTGTTTGGCGTAACCTCCTGAGAAAGATGACACAAAATATCTGCTAAGTATTTCACTCTTCATTTGTCCATTTTAGAGACCCCTCCAATAGCTCTGACAGAATATGTGTGTGGCATTGAATCATGCGAGCCAGAGGGTTCAAGATTTAATTCTTTGGCCGCTCAATGTCAGCTTATTTCTAGCTTGGGCAGCAGTTAAGAGTTATGGCAATTAGTCCTAGCATTGCTAAAATAACTATAGAAATCAGCTCTGTGATTTTCACCACAAAATGCATCAGCACAGGATTGGACTTACACGATAAGAACTTGCACTTAGAAATTGCCTTGAACACAGTAACACATCCTAACGTGCTTCATAGAAATGTAGGTCAACAGAATTTGGTTCCAAACCTGAAATAGAACCGGAATTCACTGCCTACGAGGGTGATGATGGTGGAGAAATAAACTTACATGGCTATAGGAATAGAATGGGGTAATGCCAACTGATTGGATTGCTCTATAGAGAGTTAGTCTGGACTCAATTTGCTGGTGGCCATCTTCTGTGCCATATTAACTCGGTGACCAAGGCATATAAGGAGCTATTAGAACAAGTGACCAAAAGATCACTTGTCAAAGATCAATTTGGACAATGAGTTATTGAGGTCTATGAACAATGGGGGCAGATCACCCGTTCCCTTCACCAATGTTAAATACGGCTGCCCTACAATGATAATACCCAAGGAGCAGTCTTAATTAGCAGTGGGAGTTCTGGCCCTTGGAGACAGGAAGTACCACCCTAGAGAGAGCTGGCAGCTAATTTGACTGGCAAACAGTTTATTAGTCCCAGCAGCCCCAGAAAAGAGTGGCTGCCACTGCTAAGACTACAGGCAGTCCTGAGAAAGCTGTGAGTGTGGGAACTATATTTCAGTTAAGCCTGGGATTTTGAGAGGGAGGTGAGATCGATGTGCCGGACGATGGTGGGGAGGTTCATAGAATCCCTACAGTCCAAAACAGATCATTCAGTCCATCGAGTCTGCACTGACCACAATCCCACCCAGGCCGTATTCTCACATTTTTACCCTGCTAATCTTGCTGACACTAGGGTCAACTTTAGCATGCCAATCAACCTAAGCAGCGCATCTTTGGGCTGTGGGAGGAAACCTGGAAGAAACCCACAGACATGAGAAGAATGTGCAAACTCATGTGCAAAGCACAGACAGTGACCCAAGGCCGGAATTGAACCCAGGTCATTGGTGCTGTGAGGAAGCAGTGGTAACCACTGTGTCACCGTAGTGGTGGTGTCTGGAGATTCAAGCATGCAAGGTGGGAGAAGGGGACTATAGGGATCCAGTTAGAGAAATTGGGGGATGGGAGAGGAACAAAGGGGTACCATGTTGATAAGTGATGTGTGTCCCCATAGCCGTAGAGGATGCGACCCACCCCAAAAGGAGACACAGCTCCTTCCCGCCCAGCAGCAATGCATACAGTGCAAGTTGCCAGGCTGTTTACTATATCACAAAATTGTGTCAGAACCATAATGAGGCTTTATGTGGCAAAAAATTGTCCACTGAAGAGTCTCAATATCTTTAAGGGCAGGCAAGCTGCCTACACCTTATTCACCTCCATTCTACAGGGAAAGATTGGAGATGGGCAGGAATGTGATGGGTTGGCAATCATTTTATTTTATGTGCTCCTCCCCATCATCAAATACGCTGGCATGGGGCCATAAAATTCACTTCCATATTCCAGGATTGGATCTTTTTCAAAGAGCGGCAAAGAGAATTGCATGGGTGGTGGTGGTGGTGGGGGGGGTGGGGGGGGGGTGGGGGGGACCATCAATATATTTTAAAAGAATTTCCAGCCAAACGCAAGTGAACAGGTCAGTTGAATATGACAGTTTTAAAGTTATAAGTTTATTATTAGTATCACAAGTAGGCTTAAATTAGCACTGCAATTAAGTTACTGTGAAAATCCCTGAGTTGCCATACTCTTGCACCAGTTCAGACAGTCGAGGAAGAATTTAGCATGGCCAATGCACCTAACTAGCACATCTTTCGGACTGTGGGAGCAAACCCAAGCAGACACAGGGAGAACATACAAACTTCACATAGACAGTAACCCTAGGCGGGAACTGAACCCAGGTTCTTGGCATTGTGAGGCAGCAGTGCTAACCATTGTGCAACCCAGGGTTTGTTCCTTGCAAAGTTCCAAAGTGTATGTCTTGGAACTGGGAAATGAAAAATACCAAATGAAAGCTAAAGACCTACTGACAAGAACAGAAGTTGCCTGGGGTGCTGCTGGAGGAAGCGAGGCAGAGTCACTCCCAAACCAATTTCCATAAATGGGCCTGTTTCAAAGAAACTGGCTACACAAATAGCTGAAAAGCAGCACCCAATCCATGTGCTCGGTGTGGAACACAAAATCTGTTTGGATGATTCTGATAGGCTGAGGAGCAGGGGTGAACATTTCCTTATATAAAAAGAGGAAGTGTGACAACGTACTAATGCAACAACTGTGCAGAAGTAGTTTAATTGAAAGTTGGAAAACAATTAGCCCATATCATTGCATGTGACTACATAGATTATTATTAATGTTTATGTCGTAACAGATGTCATGCATCCTCAAAATGTAATTTTTAGAGTGCCAATATTCCTTACAATATGTTAGAATATTTCTTATTTCAGGTTACTCCTAGAACGGGCATAGAACAGGACAGATGTAGAACAAAGTTCCCTCTACTCTTGGAACAATACTTCCTCCAGCATCAGTATAATATTTCTTATTTTCCACACCTGCCATCTGATAGTTTCTGTATTAAGTTGTCAATTAATATTAATTCGTGCTAAATAATACTGTGTATAGTTACATAAAACCACACATTACATGGCAAAGATCACAGTATGAAATTGTATGGCTGAAATCTCCAATAAACACATGATAATTTTCCAACCTCATCTGGTGCTGGATAAAGTGCAAACAGCTCTTTGTGTCGATTTCCCTTCCTTTGTTCTTCATTCTGTTGATCTATTTCTTCAATTGGCGATCGATCAAGTAGATTTGGAAGAACCGCATCAGGAAGCGAATTTTTAAGATCAAAAATACTGCAGGCCCAGCTACCTCTAGGAGTATCATCTATTGATACAGAGCGACGTTTCAAATCATCCTGCAACCAGAGTCATTTGTTTAATTGCCTGGTCTAACTTTTGCTTGAAAACCAATGTTTACTCAAGGATACCTCAAAAATATTAACATTTTTAAAAATTTATTCATTCATGAGACATAGGCATCGCTGCCTGGCCAGCATTTATTGCCCATTCCTAGTTGCCCAAGGGCAATTGAGAGTCAACCACATAGCTGTGGCTCTGGAGTCATATGTAGGCCAGACCAGTTAAGGATGGCAGATTACGTTCTCTAAAGGACTTTAGTGAACCAGATGGGTTTTTCCGACAATCAACAATTGTTTTATAGTCATTAGCAGATTCTTAATTCAATTTTTTTTTATTGAAATCAAATTCCACCATCTGCACAATTTTAGCCAGTTTTCTGATCCCAGCTGCCACAGCATTGCCAAGGCACAGCCATCTATGGAGAAGTCTAGTAAAGAGGAGCAGATCAGGGAAAATGTTCCCTTTTTTCAATATTGCTGTATAAGATAGTTTTTAAAGGCCTTGAGCCTTTCAGTGAGGTTAATGAGTAACTGGGTGAATGAAAGTTGTGGGTGAGTTGGTAATTGATTTAGGGGCATGTGTAGACAAATTGTGGATAGACTGGTTGTGGGATCAGGTAGTCGTGTCAAAGTGGGGTACTCAGGTTGGAACTTGAGTGGTCAGTTGAGTTGGGTCAGTTGGATTGGGTTGGGAGGGTTGTTAGAAGAGTTGGGTTGAGAGATATGGACAGGAGCATCAGGGAGCTGGGTGGTGGTGTATGTGGTGGGCTGATTTTCATTGTTAATCTCTGAGTTAGACCAGACATTAAACAGTGCAACAATTCTAGGGTATCCGATTAAATAGTGTATATCTATCTAATCCAAGCCTCTAACACAAGAGATCAGTCTAAGTCGTAGGGGGTCCTGGGCAGTGCAAACAACCTGTCAGAAGGTTAAATTTACTGTGCAATCAGAGACAATATTTCCTCAAGGTTCTGACATGCATCATCAAATTAAGTTCAGTTCATTGCCGCCTCCGATACTAGGAGATCTGGCCTAGTGAGTTCTGTAATGGTAGTTTGCTAAATGAACTTAAATGAACTTAATGGCAGGATTTGAACCCAGGTCCTCTGGATATTAGCTGAGTTTTGGATTAATGTTCTAGCGATGATATCACGAGGCCATTGCCTCCCCGTTCATGTACAATGTAATGGCAGGGTACAGATCCAGGCCTGCAGTCCCACAGTGAACTCCTAATTATAATTATACTACGAAAGGGAAGAAACCTAATATTTTCCCTCTGGAAAAGGGAATAAAAAGCTTATATTATTCAAATAGGAATATTTCACACTTTGACTGCTGGAACAACTCTTCTCCTATCATTCCGTTAACTTCTTCTGCTGGAAAAGATTGAAGGGAGAACAAAAGACTGCAATGAATGGAATCTTAGAAGGCACGTGATGCAAATCAGCTGAGGCAATTCAGGAGTACCAAATATTTTAAGTTCCTTTAGCAAACTACCATTACAGAACTCACTGGGCCAGATCTTCTAGCATCGGAGGCAGCGATGAACTGAACTTAATTTGATGATGCATGTCAGAACCTTGAGGAAATATTGTCTCTGATTGCACAGTAAATTTAACCTTCTGACAGGTTGTTTGCACTGCCCAGGACCCCCTACGACTTAGACTGATCTCCGTGTTACAGACTTGGACTAGATAGATATACACTATTTAATCAGATACCCTAGAATTGTTGCACTGTTTAATGTCTGGTCTAACTCAGAGATTAACAATGAAAATCAACCCACCACTTCCACCACATACACCTCCACCCAGCTCCCTGATGCTCCTGTCCATATCTCTCAACCCAACTCTTCTAACAACCCTCCCAACCCAATCCAACTGACCCAACTCAACTGACCACTCAAGTTCCAACCTGAGTACCCCACTTTGACACGACTACCTGATCCCACAACCAGTCTATCCACAATTTGTCTACACATGCCCCCAAATCAATTACCAACTCACCCACAACTTTCATTCACCCAGCTACTCATTAACCTCACTGAAAGGCTCAAGGCCTTTAAAAACTATCTTATACAGCAATATTGAAAAAAGGGAACATTTTCCCTGATCTGCTCCTCTTTACTAGACTTCTCCAATGATGGCTGTGCCTTGGCAATGCTGTGGCAGCTGGGATCAGAAAACTGGCTAAAATTGTGCTAGAAGGTAATGGTTATGGAAATAATGGGGGTAAAAGGCATTGAATTGTCCAATCAGTAATGATTAAATGGCACAGCAGGTCTGACAGGCTGAAGTTCAAGTTTATTTATTAGTGTCGCAACTAAGCTTACATTAACACTGCAATGAAGTTACTCTGAAAATCCTCTGGTCACCACACTCCAGCACCTATTCGGGTACCCTGAGGGACAATTTACCATGGTCAATGCACCTAACCAGCATGTCTTTCAGACTATGCCAGGAAACCGGAGCATGCGGAGGAAATCCATGCAGACACAGGGAGAACATGCAGACTCTGCACAGACAGTGTGCCAAGCCTGGAATCAAACCTGGGTCCCTGGCGCTGTGAGGTTGCAGTCTTACCCACTATGCCACCCTGGCTGAATGGCCTATTTCTGTTCCTACGTAAGTGTGCAATGATCCCTGCGGTCAACACTAATGCCTCCAACATGCGTCTGATCAGAAGATCTGGCCCATTATCTCAGAGACATTTGATAATCTCCAATACATACTAACAACTGTGAGAAACATATGATCTGTAGTCCAGCACAGAAAAATGTTCTTTTTGCTCAGGAAATATACAATCACAGGCAACAAATCCACAAATGAACTGTGTCAGGCAGGGATTAATCAAAAACAACCAGCGTGGTTTTGTTAAGCAGAGATTGCAGGACCCTCAGAAACACCAAGTATCAAAGGGACCTTCACGTGCATGTGTACCGGTTCCTTAAGTTAGCAAGACAAAGTGGTTATGAAGGTATATTATATACTTACCTTTATTTAGCCGTAGCATGGAGCTTAAGAGCAGGGGGGTTTTGTTGGAACTACATAAAATGTTGGTTAGAGTATTGTGTGCAGTTCTAGAATTAACATTACAGGAGGGATATGACAGCACTGGATTTACCAGGATGTTGCCTGGGCTGGAGAGTTTTAATTATGAAGAGGGAGCAGACAGATTGGGTCATTTTCCTGGAGCAGAAGAGACTGAGGGAGACATATTGAGATTATGAGGGGCATAGATAGAGTAGCTGAGGAATCCATAACTAGGGAGCATAGATTTAAAGGTAAGGGGTAGGAAATTTAGAGGGGGTATAAGGAAAAACCTTCTCACCCACAGGATGGTGGAAATCTAGAACTCTGTCTGAAAGAGTGGTGCAGGCAGAGACTCTCATAAAATTTAAGAAGTATTTAAACATGTCCTTGCAATGCCACAGTATACAAGGCTATGAACCCAGTCTGGAAAGTGGGATTAGAATGATTAGGTAGTTTGTCTTTAAATGGTGCAAATGTGATGGGCCAAAGGGTCTTTTTTGTGCTATATATACTTATATGACTCTGAATATTATCCCCAATGAGGTGTGAAAATGGCTGAGTGATGTCCCTGTAACAAAAGTGCAATACCTTGGCATTGATTGCTTCTAGTCAGTTATTGTTGTGCCACAAAGACTGCATGAACAGTACTCTACATGTTGCAATGTCTAGTCTGATCTATCCCAATAATATTTTTCGATATAACTTTAGAAAGACAGCTCCTAATGGAGCAGTGTGAATTTTTCTGTTTCCTAGATGTCTTGCAAGTTCTTAACTGAGATTGCCAAATAAGTGTCAATGACTGTCTAGTTAAAGGATTGTGTTGTGCTTTCGGCCCAGTAAGACCACAACTGAGTTAGACTCAAAGTCACTACAGCAGTCAAAACAAACTTTCATCTGAATAATATGAGCCTCATTTGGATGGCAGTCTTGTCGTGAAAGGACAGTACCTGCTTTTCACATCCTAACATGCACTTTTTTTTAAATGAAGCTGCATACAAACCTTAAGTTTTTAAATCTAAATTTGGAGAAGACCATTGTTTGCAAAATGTTTCAATTTCCAGATTCCATAATCATTGCCATTGGAAATAATGAGAAGGCAATTTCTCTTTTAACAAAACAGGTGAAAGTTGAATAGTTGAGATCCAACAGAGTGAATTTTTACAGTTTGCTCAGTTAGCTTTCTCATTAGGGTTCTCTGCAGAACATTTTAATATTATTATCGATCCATCACTTCTTATAAAATAAATAAGTCAACTAGATATTCATATCAATGTTGTTTGCTGAGCCTCCATGGAGTGGATAACTCTTTTGTTTCTTAAATTTACTGTCCGTGACTTTGAGAAATTTCAAACACATGATGACGCACTACATAATTTTTTTAATTTAAAGTTCTTATTTTGTGATGTCATCTTATTTATGTAGGTTAGTCTGTTTCCTGAGATAATCCTGGGTAACGATTATTCTATTCAAATAAACAAAGCAGCCTCTTGATTAGATAGAAAGATCTGCATTCATCTAGTATCTTTCACAGCTTCATGAGGTCCCAAAATATTTACAACCAACTAAGTACTTTTGAAATGTAATGTACAGTTGTGATGAAAGATTGCAGCCAGCTGGCAAACAAGCTCTCACAAAGTGCAACATATGAATGACCATGTAATCTGTCTTTTGTGATGCTGATACCAGTCTGTGGTTCACCTCAGGCATTAAATTTAAGATCTGTTTCATTAATATTATCAATGAAGTACTTCACCTGATCATCCTGGTAACTGCTGGTGTCTGGGATTTCATCCGATTCAAAGATCTGTTTTGGTAAACCCTTTTGTCTTTCCTTCTGTTTGTCAAGTGTGTTGGGATTAAATCCTGTGCTGAGTTTGTGATACCTGGTTACAGAATTTTTCAAGAAGTGTAATATAAGTAAACGTCATTCAGCACATAGACAGAACTTTAGTAAAAGAAACATACAACTTAACACTTACTTTCGATTTACGATAGCCCAGTCTTCAGTGTAAGTTCTTACGCAGTCCCTAACATGAGGGTCCACATCACTGAAAATAATTTAAATATCATTAATTATAAAAATGCCATTATAAATAATGATAAGGGGACAAAGTGGCTTTCACGAAATACATACCATTTTAAACTATTTCATTGATGAAATAATATAATTGCAATTGAACCAGTTCCCTAAAAGGGCTACCACTGCGTACTAAAGTGGAAAGGATATCCCCACACCCCACCATAATTTTTAAAGATACTGTCTCAGTTTTGGGGATGTTAAAAACCTGGACAGGATGGGCTAAGAAACACACACTGGGAAGATAGTGATATAAAACTAATAGCACCAGACTCTTAATCCAGAAGCCCTGACTAATGCTCTGGGGACATGGATCCAAATGGCACAAAAACAGCTGGTAGAATTTGAAATCAATAAATTTGGAATGTAAAGCAAATCCCAGTAATGGTGACCACGACGTCTGTATATCTGCCATCCTGAACCAGTCTTGCTGACATGGGATTGTAGACACTGAGGGACAATTTACTCTAGCCAATCAACCTAACCCACATATCTTTGGACTGTGGGAAGAAACCAGAGTACCCAGAGAAAAGCCACACAGACATGAGGAGAATGGGCAAACTCCATGCAGATAGTGACCCAAATCAGGAATCAAACCCAGGTCTCTGGCACTGTGAGGCAGCAGTGCTAACCACTGTGCCACCACGGCACCCCTCAGTTCAAGGATAATTAAGGATGGATAATAATTGCTGGCCTTGCCATCAAGACTCACATCCCATGAAAGAATAAAGGGAGAAAAGTTGAATTGTGCCAGGGATTATAGGCTCTAATGTTAAGGGCAAAACAGAGAAACTGAAATCTCTTTATGACAACAAAGGGAACATGTTAGAGGTGTTCAGAATATAAAGGTTTCTTTGAGAAGAAATAATTGCACTGATTGACAAGCCAGAACACAAATTTAAGATAACCACAAAAAGTGTGAAAGGAAAAATTAGGTGATTACTTTTTAATGTAAAATGAAAATCTGGATAAATACTTGAAGAAAAATGTAAAAGGCTATGGCAACAGGACAGGGCAATGCAACTAAATGGATAACGCTTGAAAAGCGATGTTATAAATACAATGGCCAAATGACCTTTTCTGAAGAAAAATTCAACAATTTGCTTTTGTTCCTAGCTATATATATACTAATTGGCTTTTCTCAGCTGTTCCTTAGTGCATGCTGGGTGCTTTACTGCAGTGAATTCCTTACTGCACAATGAGAGTATGTTCCAGTATCCACAGTATTTTGCCTTTTGTAATATTAATAGTGCAACAGACCCAACAAATCTGCCTTACACTCAATCTCATGTCAGCACTGCCTAATAAAGCCAGTGTAATGTTCCTTTCCAAACGAAGTCACCCCTCAAGTACCTAGGAAGGCACATTTGCGCAATAGTTAGCACTGCCACCTCAGACCAGGGACCAGGTTCAATTCCCTCCTTGGGTGACTCTGCAATGTTTTTCTGCATGAGTTTCCTACAGGTGCTCCAGTTTCCTTCCACAATTCAAAGAATATGCAGAATAAGTGGATAGGCCATGCTAAATTATCCTTCAGTTTCCCTAGGTGTGTAGGTTGGATGGATTAGCTATAATAAACGTGTGGGGTTAGAGGGATAGGGTGGGACAGTGGTTCTAGGTAAGATACCCTTGTCACAGAATCGATGCAGACTTGATGGGCTGAATGGCCTCCTTCTGCACTGTAGGGATTCTAAGAGCCCATGATTTCCACATCAAACTGTTAAGTATTTTGATGCTTATAACCTATTCATTAAGAACTGAACTAATACGCCAAAATCATTGTACAATAAGTCCTCACTTAAAAGTTGTAGTTGCATTCCTGACAATTGTGACCTTAAGTGAGCCTTTCAGGGAATCATATTAAAACCAATGGTTAAACGCAGTTATGTTCTGTAGGACATTGCTAAATTTCTGTATTGATAAATGAAATAAAACAAATTTAATTTTAAAAATTTTAAAGCAATATGATAACTTCCTATTTGCAGTACCACAATCCTGTTTCCTGAACTGTCCACTTGCCACACTTCCCTGACCTTCCTGTTTGCTCCAGCTTGATTCTGTCGCTGAAGTTTTAGATTTATAAAAATATAGGTTCCAATGATGCTGAAGTGCCGAGCTAGGCTGCTGTAATTTATGTCTTTTTATAACACTCTCATTTGCCGTTTCCCCTCCCTGAACCTTTGCTATGAGGGATGCTCTGGGATTACGTGACAAAGCAGGAGTAGCAGCTTCAGGTCATTTAAAAAAACATGATTATAACAGCTGCAGCCTAGCAGTCTGCACCAACAGAACCTGCACTCACAACCCTGGAGCTTCAGATCTTGAACAGCATTGCAGGTTCAGGAGAGGAAAAAGACGAGTGGGAGAGCTGGGCAGTGGGGCATTCGGCGAAAGCAAGGATCAGCGAGAGTGAGAATCGGGGGTGCTGGAAGCCACAATGTTGATAATAAGGGAATGGGAGAGGCTGTAAGTTGGGTGGGTGGGAGGGAAAGTCAGGCTAGTGGGGAAACAGCATTAACACAAATCTCATAGTATTAAATGAGAACAAGGTCCCGTTAACTCGCCAACATTAAACCAAAACAATGTAAAATGGGACAACATTAAATGGGGACTTACCGTACATTCAGCAATCATAGGATTGACTTCCATCCCATTGGCTTTGCTCAAACCCCAGTCCTATTGCGTAAACCTACTACACCACAAGTCCCTCACATTTCTAGCAACAACTTTCATGTGTATTTTGGTGGTAAGTCATTTTGCACCTGCATTATGAATCTCTGTCTAAGCCTCTTGGACTTTACTACATCTTCTTCCACATTCAAAAATCTCTCTTTAACAGTGTTTTGGGCTAATTCCCTAAATTCCCTCCTGCTCTGACCCCCGATTGTGAAGTACCTCAGAAGTTAAAAATGTCAAGGCATTGTACAAGTTGTTGTTTTAGAAAATATTTTCCGTTTCTTGTAGGTAACACAATTCATGAATACAGATTCTAAACCAAATAAAAATTTGTCCCTTCCCACTAATTAATATTCAGAATGCTTACCCTGAACCCTAAAAGCATGCAATAAAATTTCAAGAATTTAAATATGAAGCAAAACTAATTCTGTACTTATCACATTCCCTCACTTATTTCAGTAATGTTTGGAGAAAATTGCCAGTTAGCCTAGCAAGTCCATCCCATTTCAATAGATTAACCATCCATCTTGCCATCTCAATTATTTTTTTGTCTCCCTAAATGCTTCCAACTGCCTCTTGCATCCACATATTTTGGCTGCAACAATGGCCTTTGCATAATAACCTATCAACAACTTAATGGCCTGCTACTGATAATTCAAGGTTATTTTTGGAACCAAAGAATTTGAATTAAGCCACACAAATTACAAACAACTAAGCAAAGATTTAATGCTAATAAAATTACTTGATCAGACAATTTAAATTATGTAACTTTGAATTAAGAAGAGAAAACAACTTCTTGTGTAAACAATAAAGTTTCATCTGACTCTCCTGTCCTTACTCCTAATTTTTAACATCTGTTCTTTAGTCTTTTACTCCTTCAGGCAATAAATCAAATTTGATGGACTCTGACCAAGGTTCTGTACAACTGAAATAACACCTCCTCACTTCTGAATTCCAATGTCTGAGATGAAGGCCAATATTCCATTTGCCTTTTTGATTATGTTTTGTCTTTAACCACTAGCTTTTAGCAATTGTGTGTGTATGGACAACTAAATCACACTGCTTTTTCATAGATCCTATTTTTGCATCATTATTCTATTCATCATATTTTCAGATCCAAAATAAATGATCTCACATTTCTTCACATTAAATTTCACTCACTTGTAGTTTTATCCACTAAATTAACAGGTCAGAATTTGCTGTGAAAATATTAGTGAAGCTAATGGCACTCAGTTATTTATGTATAACTGG
This sequence comes from Sphyrna mokarran, assembly GCA_024679065.1. Classification (NCBI taxonomy): domain Eukaryota; kingdom Metazoa; phylum Chordata; class Chondrichthyes; order Carcharhiniformes; family Carcharhinidae; genus Sphyrna; species Sphyrna mokarran. Next base: position 52,028,025 of record JAGIQG010000009.1, on the reverse strand, counting down.
TGCAGTAAATTCAAGCTGAGGCAAAAGCATGAAAATATGCAAATACCCAAAGATTCCTGTCCAAGATGCACTCACAGTGCAGAAGGAGGCCATTCAGCCCATCAGCTCATCTCTGACTGCGTATCTTAGCTAGGCCCACCACCCTGTCCTATCTCATGGTTAAACTATCTAACATTCACATCTTGGGAAACTAAGGGCAATTTAGCATGCCAATTGATCAAACCTGCACATCTTAGGACACCTGAGGAAACCTGAGCACCTGAAGGAAACCCAGGCAGACGAGGAGAAAACATGCAAACTCCAAGCAGATTGTCACCTGAGGCCAGAATTGAACCTGGGCCCTGGTGCTGTGAGGCAGCAGTGCTAACCACTGTGCCAGTTCTTAGCCCCCTTCTATTCTTCACCAACATGCTGCCCCTCAGTCTTAACATACAAAAGCACAAGGCTTGATTTAAGCCTGTTGTCACGGCATTTGCCAGTGATTCCTGAAGTCGTCGGGATCTGGTGTGGGTCTGCAATAGTCAGCTGAGTAGCAGGCATGAAGGTGGGAGACACAGATTTGCCACTTGATCATGTGGTTTAGGGGAGTGGCACCAACATCATGAAACCCAATTGCCACGCAGGATCAGGTACCATATTTCAAAGGCAATCAACCTTCAAAGGAAATCCTCTTGCAGGTTTCGTAAGAAAGCTCCATAGTTTAAATCCCCAACATCTAAAATGATATTGCTCCTGCACAAAGAGATGTTCCAAAGTCCAAAGACTCCTTCACATTGCACAAGATCAAAGTATAAGGTTGATAATGAAGGATTTGGTGTGGGTCAGGGCACAAGGTTGTGAACGTCAGGTTTATTCAGGTGCATTGTGAGATGACAACTAGAAGCATGAGGAATAATTAAGCTTGGTCTTAACAAAGGTATGGATGAGGATGTTGATAGCAAATGAGCTGAGGTGTGTGGCGTTGTCTGATCCAGGTGGCTTTAGTGATGGTGGAGTAATATGGTCACAACTCCTTTTGGGATTACGAATGACACTGAGGTTTCTAACAGTTTAGTTCAGCCATAAACACTTGCCAGAGGGAGGGATGAACTTCGTAACTAGGAGACAGAGTTTGGGATAGGAACAAAGGCAATGGCTTTTATTTTCTCAACATGTTAAATGGATAAAACATTTGTTCATTTAGTACTGGATATACACAAGCAGTCTTGTAATTTAACAACAGTGTATGAGAGTTGGGAACAATGGTGGTTTGGTAGAGCTGGATGTCATCATCATGCAGGTGAAAATTAACTCTGTGGGCTGTATTTTGTGAAGTCCGCTGACAAGGACATAGAGAATTGAACAGAATGTTGCAAGTCAGACTCCTGGCAGTAGGAATACAATAAACGATTAAATCAGGGACAGGAGGGTGACAAAACAGGGAACTCATCTTTCAGCAGTGGGAAGCTCATTAATATGTTTAATTTCCTACTTGTATAAAATTTAAATGTGATTTACTCCTGCCTCCTCAATTTAATGAAATTAGCACTAAATTCACACGTCCCATATGTCTTCAATAACCCGCCCCAGTGAAAAATGGTGACTTATGTCGTTCCCCTGGCTCAGTTTTGAGAGTCTTTCGGACCTCCAGGAAGCTGAGTCACAGGGCACTGAACTGATGTTGGAGATGTTTTCTCTGTTAAAAATTGATGTGCGCACAGAGCATCAGACAGGCAATTCAAATCCCAGAAGTGCTGGATCCGAAATTTAAAGAGGCAGCACACAACTGATGTGCAGAGAGGCCATCTCTTGAAGTGGTATTACATGTTAGGGTCTCTAATGGTAGGACGCTTAGGAAGCTGCCTGCAAGCAGAGGCACCTAGCATGGGAACCATCCATCCTTCTTCATTCTTGAGCGCTGGAAGCATTGCACTGGCTGGACTGTGACATCTCAGTCTTCAGCTGAATCCATTGATGCCACTGAATGAACTTATGTGATGGTGGCGGAACCTTCTCCCTGGACTTTACAATGTCTTTTTGTGCTGAAGCAACAGAAAGTCAGCTGGAGATTTTAAATGATAGAAGGATAAAACAGCAATGTTGAAAGAAAAACAGAACAAATCCATCAGCATTAACACTATTTATTGCTTCATATGGAACCGTTCATGTAACCAAACTCAGACTTCCATTAGTTTGCTAATCTGCAGTGTATATATAACCTCTCTGTTTTTAAGATTACATCTGATCAAACTGCTTTGATTTGTATAGTTAGGAATTACCTTCTTACCTTTCTTCAGGGACAGCTTGCACCAATGTTCGGCATTCTCTGGGACTGTAAATAACTTCAATGTCATCTGGAGGGAATTCCAGCAAGTCCCTTAAGGGACCCGGATCAATTATAGGAGGGTGCATTAACACATAATCCTCAAAGTCCACTGGATCCACAGGCTCTGTTAGTGGGATCTAGGAATCACACATTTTCAGAATTTATTGCACAAAATCTACTCATCTTAAACTGAATTAATTTGTTATATCATTTCTTTCACGGAGGTCAAAAGCTTTCACTCCATCACTCAATGCATAAGATTTGATAAACTTCCATAATGCTCAGGACTTGGATGGCAAAAGCACTGGTCATAATAGGAATTAAACCATTCAGTCCTTTGAACCATATATATCATTTAATTAGACTATGGCTGATCAGTATGTCATGTCCATTTACTAACTTTTGCTCCATATTTCTTGATTCCCTTGCCTAACAAAAAGGGAACATGATCAGATACAATGCTTTTCATTGTCCATTCACTTGCTCAATTTCACTGTCCATCCTCACATGAAGAAGTCACTTCTGTAAAACAGCCATAGAATCATGCCCTTGCATGAACTAACACCTTCAGCAGGGGAGTGTGGAAAACTGGTTTTTAAAATAGTTGATTTAGTAATAATTGTGACAACAAAAATAACTTCCACTGAGATGGCATCTTTAATACATCCTCTCAACATACTTCACAAGAAAGTTATCAAATAAAATTGGAGCTGAGACACACCGGAAGATTATCAGGTGACTCAAAGCTTGGTCAAAGAAGATTTTAAGAATCTCTTCTTATTCAAAGAGAAGAAAGTAGTAAAGCAGAATAATCTAGACAGCTTAAGGTACTGCTGCTAGTTGTGGAATGATTAGAATTGGGGATGCACAGAAGGTCAAAATTGGAGAAGTGCACAGAACTCAGGAGGTTATGGAACTGCAGAAGGAGAGGAGCCACAAATAGGATTTGAAAACATGGGATGAGCATTTAAAACCAAGGCACTGATAGACTGGGAGCCAATGTAATCAGTGAACTCAAGAGTGATGATGAACAGAACTTGGTGCGAGTTAATAAAGCCAAGATGAAAAAAGTTACAAAGGAGAAAGAGTCCAACCTTCAAAGGAGAAGAAGGAATCCAACATTAAGAACACAAAAGTTTCTCAAAACAAGCTTTATTGTAGAAATTTCAGGCATAATGCATTCAATTCTATAGATGTTTTAAATAAGCAAACTTTATAATTTTTAAATTTGTTTATTCTTCTACATTCTTCAAATATACACCATAGCAACTGGATCAAAAATCAAAAGAAAGCATGTGAAACTAATAATTTCAGTGATACAATTGGTTCATTTGGTATTAGCTGGTATTTCAAGATCGCTTTGGAAAAGAATAGACTTGTTTAGTTCCACGCACACACTCATTCGTGACCACCTCTTAGTAGCATTTTCTTAAGCCTGTCAAACATTTGAATAAATGAGCATGTTTCACAGAACAGCTATTATTTAAGTCAAATAGAATTGTGTGATATATGACTTTTTTCACTCTTACAGATACATATTAATCCAAATGCCACATCTGGATTTTTGATATACATGAAAGATTGCTTAATTATAATAAAAGTCAAGGTATTAAGAAATGAACATCTAGGGTCAACATTATCACAAACTATCTTTATTATTGCAATACTACTACTTGTTTCAGCTCACCGTATGTGACCTCAACAACTTGGTCCAGTGAGGGAGTGATCTAAGGATTAAATCCAGCATTTTATGGGAAAGTCACCAGTAGAGCTTTGTAAATACACTTTCATTCAAATTCACAATTCTGCATCATATTCTGTTTTCAGTTTCAGGAACTGTGTCAAAACTGTTTGCAATACTTCAAGTAGGGTTTGACCAAAGTCTTATACAAACTCTGAAGTACATCCCTGCTGTTATATTCTCACCCTCTCAACATGAATGCTAACATTGCATTGGCCTTCCTAATGGGAGACATTGTTCAAGATTCCATTAAGGTTAACGTGCAGGTTCAGTTGACAGTTAGGAAGATAAATGCAGTGTTAGCATTCATGCCAAGAGGGCTAAAATTCATGGGCAGGGACGTACTTCTGAGGCTGTATGAGGCTTTGGTCAGATCCCATTTGGAGTACGGTAAGCAGTTTTGGGCCCCATATCTAAGGAAGGATGTGCTGGACTTGGAAAAGGTCCAGAGGAAGTTCACAAGAATAATCCCTGGAATGAAGAGTTTGTCATATGTGGACTTTGGGTTTGTACTCATTGGAGTTTAGAAGGATGAGGGGCATCTTATTGAAACTTACAAGATACTGCGAGGCTGGATAAATTAGACATGGAGGAGGTGTTTCCACTAATAGAAAAAACAAGAATCAGAGAGTATAACCTTAGGCTGAAGGGACAATCCTTTAAAACAGAGATAAGGAGGAATTTCTTCAGCCAGAGAATGGTGAAACTGGGGAACTCTTTGTCGCAGAAGACTGTGGAGGCTAGGTCACTAAGTGTGACAGAGATAGATATGCTCTTGATTAGAAGGGGATTAGGAGTTATGGGAAAAGGCAAAAGAGTGGGCATGAGAAAAATATCAGCCATGATTGAATGGTGGAGCAGACTCGATGGGTCTAATTCTGCTTTTATGTCTGTGTCTTATAGTCTTATGGAGTCAAGCTTATTTACTTAACCAAACTCTAAACAGTTTCACAGTTGTCGAAAAGCCCTGAGGATGCAAGGGGAGAAAAAATATCCATCTCGGAGCTGGTGAAACTTTTACCAAATGCTTGGAGGTTACTGAGGGAATGACTCATCTCAAAAATTTACAGGCACATAAGTCAAGACACAGCAAAGTTCAAAGGCTTCCAAGGTTAAATGAATGGAATTTAATGGTCCAGCTTGAGTAAGATCCTGAAATGACTGAAATCATTATGTTCAAACAGGAAATAATACTTCTACAAAGCAAATCCTCCCCTGAGGAAATTAAGGATGTGATACTGAGCTCTGCTGATGGCTCAACAGTTTTACACAGTAAGAAGTCTGACAACACCAGGTTTAAGTCCAACCGATTTATTTGATAGTGAATTCACAAGCTTTCAGGGTTTGCCTCTTCGCCAGGTGAATGGAGAGTTCTGGCCTCAGACAGAGCATATAACAGCACAGACAGTATCTTGGTGTTGTCAGACTTCTTACTGTGTTTACCCCAGTCCAATGCTGCATCAACAGTTTTAGCCAGACGAAATTGAGTCAAACCTGTCAGCCAAGTTTAAGATATGTCCTCTGGTTTGCAAGGAATTAGCTGTCAGCCAAGGCAGTGCTAAGTGGAAAGGTGCTATAAGCAGACTGTATTCTTCAATAATGATGAGGATTAGAGGATGAGATAAAAAATTGGCAATTCCTCCTATTCCAAAGCCAGAATTCTCCAACTCATGGATAAATTATAGAATCCCTACTGTGCAGAAGGTGGCCATTTGGTCCATCAAACCTGTGCCAACAACAATCCCAAACAAGCTGTCATATAAATTGGGTAAAGATAGAAATAGCACTGGTAAGAAGTCACTTGTGGGAGTAGTTTACAGTTCAAATACACAGAAAAAATATTAGGACTTGTGAGAAAGGTACGGTGATAATCATGGGTGATTTTAATCTGTATATATAGGTGGATTCATTTTAATTTTCTAAAGTTCTAGATGCTGGAAAGGTCCACCAAATTGGAAATTAGCAAAACGTAACACTTCTGTTCAAAAAAAGGAGACAGAAAGAAAACTACAGGCCAGTTAGCTTAACATCTGTCAAAAAAATGCTAAAAAACTATAACTAAGATCATAGCTGGACAAGTAGAAAATGTTAATGTTATCAGACAAAGTCAATATAGTTTTGTGAGAGGGAAATCATATTTGACTAATTTAAAGCTCTTTGAGGAAGTAACATGGAATGAAGAAGGGTGATCTAAAAATATGGATACTTGGATTTCCAAAAAATCATTTGACAAGGTGTCATTTCAAAAGTTACTATGCAAAATAAGTGCTCATTTGTAGAGGGCAACATATTAACAACATTAAAGATTCATTAGTTAACTGGGAGAAAGCAATAGGGATAAATAGGTTCTCAAGATTTAACCTGTGAAGTACCACATGGACCAACGATGGAGCCTCTAATATTTACAATCTATATCAATGACTGTGATGAAAGATCAAATGTATGGTTGCTAAATTTGCTGGTGATACAAAAATAAATAGGAGATTAATTTGTGAGAAGCACATAAGGAGTCTGCAAAGGGATACAGGTACATTAAGTGAGTGGGCAAAAAATGGCAGATGAAGTGTAATGTGGAAAAACACGGACAAATGTGAACTTGTTGACTTTTGCAGTAAGAATAGAAAAGCAGCATATTATTTAAATGGAGAGAGATTGCAGAGCTCTGATTTACAAAGTGACTGGAGTGTTCAGGTATATGAATTGCAAAAGCTTAGTATTCACAGCAAATGATTAGGGACAAATGAAATGCCATTTATCCTAAAGGGAATGGAATATAAACGGAGGAACATTTTGCTGGTTGTACAGGGCATTAATGAGACCATATTTAGGGAAAGGAACAGAATATAAAAATAGAGATGTTGTCACAATTGCACAGGATGTTGATCAGAATACATCTGGAATGCTGTATACCAATTTGGTCCCCTTATTTAAGGAAGGATATACTTGCATTGGAAGCAGTCATAGAAGGCTCATTTATTTCTTGGGATAAATGGGTCATCATGTGAAGAAAGGTTTTACAAGTTGGAGCTGTATTATTGTCGTTTAGAAGAATGGCATGATCTTATTAAAACAAATAAAAAGGTCCTGAAGGCACTTGATAGGGTGGATGCTGAAAGGATATTTCCAATTATGGGAGAGACCAGAATGAAGAGGACACAGTTTAACAAAGTAAGAGATTTCCCATTTAAGGCAAAAATTAGGAAAATTTATTCCTCTCAGTCATCAGACTTTTGAATTTTCTTCCACAGGGAGCAGTGAAGACAGAGCCATTGAATGTTTTAGGCTGAGTTAGATTGGTTCGTCACTGTCAAGAGATTGAAAAGTAATAGAGAGGAAACAGAATCAGATCAGCCATGATCGTATCAAATGGCGGAACAGGCTAGAGGGACCAAATGGCCTACTCCTACTCTAAATTGTTATGTTTGTATGCTCAAAAATGCATACTTGTGGACTCAATAAATTGAAACTTACTGAACAGTTCAATGTAAAAAAATTGTCATTTAAATAAAGCACTGGAGTGTGGCCAGTGCCTTTGAAATTGTAATGAGTCAGTATCTTCAGGAGAATAGTAAGTTGGAGGAAGAGATTTTATAAAAATGGATCAAAATACGTTAAAGTTAAATTATATATTTTTGTACCATGAGATCACAGATGACGCATTCTTTTAAGTAGAATGAATAGTTCATTATCATGTCTGAGCCTGCAGGAGCTGCTTTAATAGGTGAATTAAGGTCTCCTGTTTATTAATAACAGTCTCTAAGGATCTGTGGTTTAGCGTGGCTTTTCATTTTGTAGTGCACATGAAAACCATAAATGTTCTGCTTATACCGTCATGCCTGTAAAGAACAGAAGTCATTCCATTAAGAATGTTTCTTATGGGAATTCTTCAGTGGTTGATTGCAGCTGGATACTAAATTATACTGTACTACAGTCTACAGTTGATACAAATGTGTACTCCTGAGACTTGAGTTGTTAATTACTTTCAATATAATTAGCTACTTCAATAGTACTTACACATTTTCAAACCCTTACAGTACTATCATATTAATAGTCTACTAGAGGTGCACTATTGGAAGAATGTATCAAGCCAGTATGAAGGATTATTTACATTTCAAATTCAAAGTGCAAATGCATAACTGACAAATTTCTGTTCTTGCAATATGGAAAAACTGCCTTGATGAATCAGTACTGCCAAATGTGATACTGAGACATAACTGACCAGAAAAGAATCAGAATCAAACTTGGTTCTATGTTAAATTAACTGATCTCAGTTGGAATGTTAATAGAGGCACCACAGTTCACCACACATTCTTGGATTAGACAAGAAAGTAGAATCATAGAATCTCTACAGTGCAAAAGGAGGCCGTTTGGCATATCGAGTCTGCATCAACCACAATCCTACAAAGGCTCCATTCCCATAATCCCACATATTTACCTTGTTAATCCCCTGACACTAGGATCAATTTAGCATGGCCAATCAACCAAACCCGCATGTCAGTAGATCAGCTATGGTTCCTGGTCACTCTCCTGTGACCCATTATCCAATGATTGTTGGTGTATGCTTGACCTGGACCATTTGATGGGCAACACGACAGCTTAGTGACTATCGCTGTGCTGTGCAGATACATGGATTTGGGCCTGTGTCTGTGGGAGTTTGCGCATTCTCCCCGTGCTTGCGTGGGTTTTCTCCGGGTGCTCCGGTTTCCTCCCACATCCCAAGATGTGCTCTTAGGCTAATTGGCAAAACAAATTCTCCCTAAATTGTCTCAAATTTGGTTTTTAATCCATAGATCTATAAACATAGACAGGGATCACGGGTAGAGATGGTAACATTGGGGTGGCAGCGCGGGCTCGTTGGGCCAAAGGGCCTGTTTCCCATGCTGTTTTGTTTTTTGTTCTTTGATTTCTCTTGCACTCCAGTTAGGGAAAGATTATCCTTGGTAATACTGAACAGTTATTAGGCTGCATTTTCCTGTGGGTTTCAGAACATCAACGTCAGAACCAAATTGGGTCCGGAGGCCAGCCATGGAAAGACAGCCTCCAAACTGGTTGCTTCACCATTCACCATTGTTATCTGGGTTCTGATGTCAAAGGCTCAATCAGGCAGCCAGCAGTTCTGCAGCCTCAGCAGCCCCCACACTGTTGAAGGTACCATTGCATAATGGCCAAATAAGAATGCTATAGAGAAGTCTCTCAAAACCAGTGCAGTCATTAGAATGGAAGAGAAACTTTTCTGCAAGTTATTCACTGACCTGTTGATCACAGACTGCTTTGATTAAGCCTTCATTCCCAATCAACTCCTGAAAAAATTTCCCAGAAGTGGGAAGACATTGTTAAACAGGTCCCTGCTATTTTTCCAATAACCACCAATTCCTCCATCTCCACAGTGCGGGAAAATGCCAGCTCATTATCTCAGCTCAACATGTAGAATGGCGAAAAAAGAAACCAAAATACTCTGAGATAACCAATTGGCTAAAGTGTAAGTGCTAGTGGAACCATATTCCAAGACAAGTCAGGGGTTATCTTTGGGATAAGAAGAGCTCCAACAGACTTTGGACAACAAGTTCTAGCAGTAATTAACATCACAGATCAACATGTCTAGAGAGCAGACAGGTTGACTGATTCCAGCACAGCAAATATGACTACATATTAAGCAGCAAACTAATATGTACCACAGTGTCCATTCAGCCATGACAGCACGGTGAGATACTTTTAGTTTAATCTCAAAATATAATTTAATCACCTTTACTTTATGCATGAAATTACAACTATGCGCGCTGTTGAGCAAGAAACAAATGCAGATGTGTGCAGTTACTGAATATATTGGGGTTCCAATGCTTGCAAAATGTGTTGGTTCTTTTCAATGCTCCCATTTCAGTATCACGACTGTAACAAGGTATAGTGTGGAAGGTTCAATAAGAAAACAATGTCTGTTAATTGCTTAATAGCAAAAGGGGAGAAACTGGCCAAACTATCCTCTTGGTTAGCACAAAAAAAAGCATTTCACAGCCTTAAATGAGTAATTAGCCTCAAATGTAGGTAGCAATCTTCTTGCACAACATTTTTTGTAAAAAAATGTACTATGCAACAGTTTTCACATGTTGATCACTTTTACATTGATGTGACTGCCATGGTGTTGCTTATCAACAATTGTCAATTGTTCATTGACAATTTCTTAACCACAAATCTCAACCTGCAAGTGGATTTTTGTTTTAGCATCCTATAACCAAAAGTAATTTAAAGGAAGCCAAATCAAAAATCCAAATTCAGGAGCATGGAGTGTACTATCAATGGTCATCTTTTGATCATGTTCCACATTAAGTTACTTCTCACCTCCTTCCCAACTCCATATATACAATTTTCTTTACATTCATTATCTTCAACCTGTGTTTTTTCATTGTTTAATTTAGAATCTGCTTTCACTGTTTATTTCACCTTTTAAAAGCAGATTTCTAAATGGGTGAAGTAATTAAATTCACAGGAAAACAAATCCTGAAGATCTAGTCCTTGTTTTAAAACTTCAATGATAATATTGAGGAAAGCACAGCTAGGAAATTTAACAGTTTATTTTGGTCATACACTCAAGTGTAGAGCACTCTCAAGTTTTACTGGTTATATGAATGCAAAATTCCCTCAACAAAAAACCACCAGAGCACTGATACATCCTCCAATATTCATCTTTCCAAGCCTAATTCTCTCAACACATAATGACCATTCCCACTTTCCAACATCAAACCAATCATCACTGGGCCAGATTTTGTAACAGTAACAAACAAAGCTATCAGCTTTCATCACCATCACTTATCTGAAAAAAGACAGTAAATTATGGAATCCACACATGAGCAATTAAACACAGAAATCTAGAAGTTGCTGTCTGTGATTCTTTGCTTCTCCATAGAGTATGCTGTTGATGTACTGCAAGCAATTATTTTGACTTTTATATTGTTAGCCTTGTTATAAAAACATTATACCTGGCTGAATAAGCTATAATTTTGAGATATAATTTAACCAGCATTAAGTTCATAATTACTGCAAAATAACTCTTCTAGCCTTAAAAATCTAATTTATGGAATTGCCAAATTTCTCCATTATGATAAAGAAATTTACATATTTTAAAGTGATGTTTATGGAATGGTGATATTTCAGCTTCCACCTTAATCTCATGTGTATAACAAAATCTTTGTTTTGTTCTCTGTGGAAGTATATTAAAAAGTGAAGCATTAATGAAGTTTTTAACCTTCTCGTTTGCTGTCTGAGAGAATTCTTCAATTTGATTGGCTGCTTACCCTGCTTGTTGACATCACTGTTGCTGCACACCTGGAGATCCCCTTGACTTGGTGCCAGATTCAAATTAACATCAAGAAAGGTGAGATCCACGCCACAGAGATCGCTAGATCTTTGCGGGCAGTTTTCTTCAAAGTCATTGGCGCGCGCCATCGCTTCGCCACTGACCACAGAATCCGGGCCATTAAGACGAATAACTGAAACATGTAGAACAAACAAAGCAGATAGCTTCAACATGGCAGTGAGCTATATCATTAAACAAAAATATAGAAAAGGATGGAAACAGAGTGTAGCACGGGGAGAGGAAAAAAGACAGGTTTTTATATCCATCTTTGGAAAAGAAAGAAATCCAATTAATTCTTTTTTGTTTCTATATCAAACAGAGATAAATATTTGGCAAGACAGGCATCCAAATTTCATTTGGTCTCCTAGTGTGATTCAACAGCAGAGGCAACATATAACATTATTTATCTTCCAATACCAGCAGAGGGTTACCATTTTAAATTTAAAACATTACTTTCTCTTCTCAGTTGCTGACTGACCTAACTTTGTTTCCACCTTTGTTGTAATTTCTAATTTTAAGTTTTACATCTTTTTATTTTACTAATTGATTGTGGGAATTTTGGTTGCATTTCATTGTCACCTCTCCACAAACCAGTATCAAATATCAACCAATGATTTTAAGAAACTGAATACAAGAAAACCAGCTTTTATAAGGAACAGGCCAATGTCCACTCATCATTCTTTTTGTTTTCTCCCACAAAGAGAAATGGTCATCTAGAGACCTACATAATCAAAAACACAAAAGATCACACTGTATTCAATGCAGTCAAGTTTCTCTTCCTTCTCTGCAAACTTTATTTCATATTTGGTGGGATGACATGGATTTGGCACCCACTGGTGCCTCACTTAAGTGCCCTCTTCTATTCTGAAACCTTGACAGTGATTATCAACAGACTATTTGACGGTATATGTCATTACAACTCAGCTCAATCCTGTCCTCCAACCTCCACACACCGGTGCCTTACAGCAAGGATGACTATAAAGCAAATTAGGAGCTGAGGAATGCTGAAGATGGTTGTCAAAACCTGGCTGGTGCCTTGATGAAAGATCAATTAACCTGGTACATGATCAAGATTGAATTTAAAGTTATTCTAATCTGTGTGGCTCAGCTCCACTTTTAGTAGTATAGCTAATAACTGGGCCATCCAGGAAACATCAGGTTTAACAAAAAGACTTCTTCATCAAGCAGAAGTAAAGAACATTCTAAGACATTATATTTTAAAATGATCTTACTGAATGGTGAGAAATATTTGCTCCAACATTGAGGTTTTTGAGCAGCTGTGGCGAACTGCCATATTGGCCGGAGATTTGCTTCCTTACTTCAGCTGCCACAGTCCTAGAGAGAAAAAAAAGTATTTTACTTCAGAGTATTGTATCAGGAATCTCAAGCACGCTGCACTGTGTCCAGGTTTAATTAAGAACACATCAACACTGCTGCTGGAGTTTTACGATACTATGCTAGGGTAACTTTAGAACTTGTGCTATGAAATTTGACCTGTGGAGTACTCAGGCCAATGTGTACAAAGCAAGGGCACTATGTAAGCCCATTTACAATGTTTATCAACTTCATGCCCAAACATATACAGTGAAGGTTTGTAAATAAAATACTGACTATAGTAGCAAGATGACTCGGAATTCCAAACAAATAAATCATTAGCATATGAGTTAATGCAAAAAAGTTTACAGAAAAAAAGTTTAATTAATGTACAGGAAAGTAGCTGTGATGTCCTTGCTTCCATGATGAAAACCCTTAAATACCAAATGTCTTTAATAACTTTGAGATAAATGCATTACCCAATGTGGAATGAGTCATGCCTATCAAACACATTGTAGGTTTGTTTCTGCTCTGCCATAAGTTAACTGATCTTAGGCTGGATGTCAAAAGAAGTAGGTTAACTCGGAGATATTTGAATTTTATTTCAATGGGCGTATGGTAAAGGTGTAACATTAAGGAGATATTTTGCTGTCCTATACCCATCTCATTTCTAATGCTTGATTTGGACAAAACCCTTCTTCTGGCATTTAGTTGTTAGAATTATCAAACAAAACTGTTCTTAAGGCAATTTCTGAACTTGGATTTTAAAAAAGCTATTAAACGAGTTATATTGTAATTCAATATCAGACTTGCATCACCTGTCAGAATTAGAGGAACGTTTAAATCAGTGGTGCAAGATGAGAACCAGGATGTATTAGGCGTAAACTACAACACAACTGGACTATTCAAGTTTTGACTAACACCTCTTTGGGTTTGGGGGTTTCCTGATGATACCACAAAGGAAATCCACCAGCCACACAATCCATCTGTGATGCAGGTACCCATAATACCTTTCAAAGCTAGATAACAAATCTTTTAAAATATTTATATTCATGCACAGAAGCAGAATGAATTATAATCAGTACAGAAAAGTTTTATTTCAGTCAAAGAACATATATTTTTAACAGACTGCAGTGCAGTTAAAATACTGGCTGATAGTCAGTTCTTTTCTAAATCTACTTGAGATTTAATGTGTAAAGATTCCGTTCTGCACTTCAAACATCTTAAAATGATTTGAAAACTACTCAAAGTGACTCTTAAGTTATCTCACTGTGAGAATATAAGATCATAAATGTTGATAGTTTAATTTCATTTTTACCCTTAAACATTAGTTGTACGAGTTTCCCTTAAATAGCACTAAATGCACAAATGGTATAAAGCAGAATCGGGAGTAACCGCAGCTTAGTTCTTGAACCGTCCCGAATACTTTGGTGTCGTTTTTTTTAACATAACGTTTATTTATAAATGTCTCATTGAATGTGATCGTACTCAGCATACAATAGTGATGATTGTATCCCACGCAATTACACTGTATCCATCGTGGTACTTTCTCTTCCATTATACCATATTGCACTGCGGTAACAGATTACATTTGGCATTGTGCATTAAATAAATGCACAGGATTACAACCCATCATTGCATCCAGCGCTGCGCTCTCCATCACTATGTTTATTAGAAGATATTCCCTCATATTTGTATTGTAAATGTTATTGTATTAGATGCTATTGCATACTATTTAAAGCTGCCTTGATTTATTGCCTTCTGCGAGGTTTTATGTTCAGTCATTTGTTACTATATTCTACATTATAGGTATACTTTTATTAGTTGCAGTATATTCACATTCCGCCTGCACTGCGATGCCCAGCGCAGGGTTTCTATTCGTTCCTACAGAAGCACAAAGCGGGCTCGGATGGAACTGGGCAGCCGGGGGGGCGCTCAGGCCTTCGCCACCGACCCCTGACTCTGCATGGAGGAGCCGCACCTCTGCGGAGCGGGCCGGAGGAAGATCTTTTACCTGCTGATTTTCTGCGCGAAGGCGCGGCGCTCGGCCATTTGCACCGGGAGGAAAAAAAGGAGTGAACAGGGCGGCGGCGATAGAAATCAGAGCCCCCAGCCGTAATATACCGGAGACTGGAGCCTCTACCGTAATACACCGGAGACGGGGGGGGGGGGGAATCACCGTAATATACCGGAGACTGGAGCCTCTACCGTAATACACCGAACGGGGGGGGGGGAAATCAACCGTAATATACCGGAGACTGGAGCCTCTACCGTAATATAACGGAGACGGGGGGGGGGGAAATCACCGTAATATACCGGAGACTGGAGCCTCTACCGTAATATACCGGAGACTGGGGGGAAACTACCGTAATATACCGGAGGCTGGAGCCTCTACCGTAATATACCGGAGACTGGAGGTTACTACCGTGATATACCGGAGACTGGAGCCTCTACCGTAATATACCGGAGACTGGGGGAACTACCATAATATACCGGAGACTTCTGCCTCTACCATAATATACCGGAGACTGGAGCCTCTACCGTAACATACCGGAGACTGGGAGAACTACCATAATATACCAGAGACTGGAGCCTCAATCGTAATATACCGGAGACTGGAGCCTCAATCGTAATACACCGGAGACTAGAACATAGAATATTACAGCGCAGAACAGGCCCTTCGGCCTTTGATGTTGCGCCGACCAATTGTGAAAAAAAAGCAATGACCCTCCAAACTAAACCATTCCCTTCTCTTCCATAAACTTATCAACTAACCTCTTAAACGCCACCAAACTCGGCACATCTACAACTGCCGCAGGCAGGGCCTTCCACTCCCTAACCACCCTCTGGGTAAAGAACCTACCTCTGATATCCGTCCTATAACTATCACCCCTTAATTTAAAGCTGTGTCCCCTCGTGCTAGCTTTCTCCATCCTGGAAAAAGGCTATCACTGTCCACCCTATCTAAACCTCTAATCATCTTATATGTTTCGATAAGGTCTCCTCTTAGCCGCCTCCTTTCTAACGAAAACAACATCAAATCCCTCAGCCTCTCTTCATAAGACCTGCCCTCCATACCAGGCAACATCCTGGTAAACCTCCTCTGTACCCTCTCCAATGCCTCCACATCTTTCTTATAATGTGGGGACCAGGAACTGCACACAATACTCCAAGTGCGGCCGCACTAGAGTTTTGTACAGTTGCAACATGACGTTGCGGCTCCGAAATTCAATCCCTCTACCAATAAAAGCTAAGACTCCGTATGCCTTCTTAACAACCTTATCGACTTGACTGCCTACTTTCAGGGATCTATGCACAAATACACCAAGATCCCTCTGTTCATCAACACTATTAAGAATCCTACCATTAGCCCTATACTCTACACATTTATTATTCCTGCCAAAGCGCATTACCTCACACTTTTCCACATTAAACTCCATTTGCCACCTCTCGGCCCAGCTCTGCAACTTGTCCAAGTCCCTCTGCAAACTATAACACCCCTCTTCACTATCTACCACTCCACCGACTTTAGTGTCATCTGCAAATTTACTAATCCATCCTTCAATACCCTCATCCAGATCATTTATAAAAATTACAAACAGCAGGGGCCCCAAAACAGACCACTGAGGTACACCACTTGTCACCGAACTCCAAGATGAATATCTCCCATCAACCACCACCCTCTGTCTTCTATCTGCTAGCCAATTCCTAACCCAATTAGCTAAATCACCCTCTATCCCATACATCTGCATTTTCTGCAGAAGTCTTCCATGGGCCACCTTATCAAACGCATTACTAAAGTCCATATATACCACATCAACCGCCTTACCCCCATCCACCTCTTTAGTCACTTTTTCAAAAAACTCAATGAGGTTAGTAAGGCACGACCTACCCTTCACAAAACCATGCTGACTATCCCCACTCAATTCATTCCTCTCTAAATAACTATAAATCCTATCCCTAATAATTCTCTCCAATACTTTGCCCACAACAGAAGTAAGACTCACTGGCCTATAATTCCCTGGAAGGTCTCTCTTCCCCTTCTTGAACAATGGGACTACATTCGCTATCCTCCAGTCCTCCGGAACCACACCCGTAACCAACGACGACCTGAAGATCAGAGCCAGAGGCTCTGCAATCGCCTCTCTTGCCTCCCAGAGAACCCTAGGGTAAATCCCGTCCGGCCCAGGCGACTTATCTAACTTCAAACCCTCAAGAATATCTAGCACATCCTCCCTATCTATTTCAATACTTTCCAGTTTGCAACCCTGTACCTCAGTGTTCTCCACAACTACATTTACATCTCCCTGCGTGAATACCGAAGAGAAATATTTGTTCAATGCCTCTCCAATCTCTTCAGGCTCCATGCACAACTTCCCACTGCTGTCTATGACTGGCCCTAATCTTGCCTTAACCAATTTTCTATTCTTAACATAACTAAAGAATGCTTTAGGATTCTCATTAATCCTATCAGCCAAAGTCTTCTCGTGTCCCCTCTTAGCTCTCCTCAACTCACTCTTTAGCTCCCTCCTGGCTAATCTATAGCTATCTATTGCACTAATTGAGCCTTCAAGCCTCATCCTGACATAAGACTCTTTTCTCCTTTTAACCAGCGAATTAACTTTTTTCGTACACCATGGCTCCCTTACTCGACCATTTCCTCCTTGCCTGACAGGGACATACTTATCAAGGACTCGCAGCAGCTGCTCCTTGAATAAGCTCCACATTTCAGATGTTCCCAGTCCCTGTAGTTTACTCCTCCAACCTATGCACCCTAATTCTCTCCTTATGGCCTCATAATTACCATTCCCCCAGCTATAAGTACTGCCCCCAGCTTCATGCCTATCCCTATCCATCACTAAGGTGAACGTAACCGAATTGTGGTCACTATCACCAAAATGTTCACCAACTTCCAAGCCTAACACCTGTTCTAGCTCATTGCCCAGCACCAAATCCAATGTAGCCTCACCTCTAGTTGGCCTATCTACATACGGTAGACTGGGGGAACTACCGTAATATATCGGAGACAGGAGCCTCTACCGTAATATACTAGAGACTAGGGGCACTACCGTAATATACCGGAGACTGGAGCCTCAACCATAATTTACTGCAGACTGGAGCCACTACCGTAATATATCGGAGACTGAGGCATCTACCATAATATACTGGGACTGGGGCCTCTACTGTAATACACCAGTTACTGGGGCCTGTACCCTGGTACAACAGATACCGGAACCTCTACTGTAATATGAGATACTGGGGCCTCTCCTGTAATACACCAGAGACTAGACCTCTAGTGTAATATAGCAGAGATTGTAATACACAGGAGAAATTTATCATAATACACCGGAGACACATCCAGAGATTGGTGTGGCAGTATCTGATTGGAGTCTTATTGATCAAGGTGATCAAGGCGTGATCGATTGATTGACAAGAATCAGGAGACAGCCCAAAAAGGACACAAAACCAAGGAGGGATAAAAAGTGGCTGCACAACAGAGGTTCTCTCTCTCCCTCCCTCCCTCTCTTCTCCCCATCCCCTACAACGAGCGACAACATCGGTGGTCATAGGTGAACCACCACACCAGAGAAGGAAGGAAGACCAGAGCCAGAGTGCCAGACCGGATCACTCTACAAAGAAGACGATCAAGACCAGCACACAGATAAAGGCCAATATCTGCTTGGGTACTTGCCAGTCATGCAAAGTTAAGTCAAGGTCTTGTACTGGACTTGAACTTTCATATTTTCTGTAAAGATAATTTATTGTTGGTTGGATGGGTGATTATTGATTGTACGTCTTCAATAAATATTGATTGAACTAACCAGATATCTACTCGCAGTTATTTGCCCACCGTATAAGGATTAAAACAGACTGTGCAGCAGGCACAACAATTGGCGACTCTGCCGGGATATTGACAAGAAGTAACTTTGTTGCTCCGATATCAAATCCTGCAAAATCTATATTAAATGATTAATTAAAACTCGAGCCAACAGGTGTAAACTCCTTATTGGACAAATGAATGCTTTCGGGAAATTGTTTATTGTGCATGCGTTGTTACCACCAAGGAGGATAGGGTAAACTCTGTAGGTTTACATTAGAATTTAGAGGGATTAGGAGCGGAACATAGCTCAAAGCCATATCCGCAGTCTGATCAACTCCCTATCCGTTGTTGTTGAATATAGAATGGTAGGAAAAAGCACAGAGACAGAAAACAAAAATCAGGGAATTTATTAAGAAGAAAGGGCAGAATCTTGTGCCAATACTGAGATGGGATCAGGATCCCTAGGACAGAAGTATTGGGATGACCTAAGGAAAATTCAGGGAAAACGGGCAGACAAAAGTGAGAAAGAAATTGCCATTGTGAGGTGCTTAGGACAGCTGCTGGGAATAGAAAAGGACTTAAACACAATTTGTAAGGAACTGGAAGAATTGAAGGGAGCACAGAAGGAAAAGGAGGAGGAGATGAAGAAACTAAGGGAACAACAGCAGGAGAGGATAGAGCAGATAAGAGCCGGAAGGGACAAAAAGGTAGATGAATTAAGGAAAATCAACCTGGCAAATTTATTACATCTGGACAATTTTCAAACCCAGTATGAGAGAGTGTACCAAGACATCCAGCGCGCTCTCTTGGCCAATGGTAAAGCCAAATGATAGCACAGTTGGAATCTAGGTGCATTGATCTGCAGACAGCAATAAAAGCCGCCTGCATCAAGCCAGTAAAGAACAGACAGGCAACTGCTGACCACTCCAAATGCCAGCAAGAAATTTCACAGCTGGAATCCCTATTATCAGTTCAGAACAGATTTATGTGTAACTTCGGGTCAGTAGAAGGAGAGGAGATACAGGATACAGATTGGGGAGAATTAAAGGTGAACGCTAAGCTGTACGTTACACAAACTGAGGATTGGGTCCACCACCATCTTTCCCAGGGGAAGTCATACCCACTGCACTTCCAGATTCATCTCCAGTACCAATGCACTACTGACAACTGAAGGTTGGGTAGGAAAATGTCAGGCCCCAGCTGTTACATATACAACTCCGCTTACGGTAGCACAATTGGCCAAAATCGCAAATAAAATCACAACATTTCAGCAAATTGCCTGACCACACAGTTTCTTTGAGGATGTTAGGCAGCAGAAGATAATGCATGGGCTAGATGAAAGGGAAGAAGTGAAGTTGATAGTTATGTGTTTAAGCAAGTCTGTACGGTCTGCCCTGCCAGCCCCTCAAAATGTTGGTGAAAGAACCTTAAATGAAATCAAGGAAGCAATATTGACCGTGGTAGGTTTTAATAAAGGGAATCCTGTAGATAGGTTAAATAAATGTAGACGGAGGAAAGGGGAACATCCGACTGCCTTCACTGGTCGTTTATGGATCCACTTCACCGGAGTGTATGAGGAATTAGATTGGGCTAGATTAAATAAGGCTGATTCAACCAAATGGGCTAGGACAATTGTCTCGCACACCACAGAGGAAGGCAAGAAAGCCTGCACTAATTTTGATCTTGCAGAGACCATACACGATGAGGCATGGGTTCTCCGATGCTTCTCCAGGCCTGGCAACAGGAAATTCAAGGAGCCCCAATGTCACTGTCAGACAGGAAGGCGAGAATGCTTCCGATGAGGACTAGCTAGGATCCAATATGGAGAAACAAGGATAGAGGAGATCACCAATACCAGAGAGGTCTCGCTCCACCTTACACAGCAGCCCTGGGGAGAGATAAAGAGACATGATTTAATTGTGGGCAGCCAGGATACTTTGCCTGAGATTGAAGGAGACTGCCATCACATACACGGCCCCCCAGACCATCAACTCCACCAGTTAGGCCAGCTCCTATAGCTTCATACACTTAAAATATGCAGCAATCGCGCCAGTATGACTGAAGCAGAAAAGTTGTTTATTGGCAGTCTGAATTTCAGCACAAAGAGCAGTCCTTGGAAGAGGTTTTCTCCAAATATGAGCAGATCTCTGAGGTGAAAGTTATTAAAAACAAAGACACCATGGCATCCGCGGTGTCAGCTTCATCACTTCCGAAAACCCTGAGGACGCCAGGGATGCGCTGCAGGCGATGAATGGAAAATCCCTCAATGGATGCCAGATCGGGGTGGGTCATGCCAAGGAAAGGTCTGAAGGCAGCTGCAGGTATGGTCAAGGCAGCTATAATGATGGCTACAGTAACAGTGGCTGCAGGAGAGGAGCAGAAAGTGGCTATTGGGATATTGACAGGAGTGGCAAAGGCTTGTACAATATGGGAAACTGGGATAGCTATTCAGGTGGTTACAGCGATCAAAGTGGATACTACAATGGTGGTAGTGGTATTTATGGAGGCCGCTCATACAGGGACCGTAAGTGATCAAAGCAACAAAAGTATTTTTGTCAGATTCAGGATCAACCTACCACCTTGTTCCTAAAACAGCCTCTGGAACTGCAGAAAGCACAATCAGATGAAAAACACTAGAAAACATTTTCACCAGGATTAATTTTGTCATCCAGTTGTTGACTTGGTTAACTCTTTATGAGGATTGAGCATTTCTTTAAATAAAAGCCGTGTGACTTTTAATAAATTTAAATGTCTTCATTTGGAAAACTGACATGGAACATCTGTCAACGGATTCAGACTGCAAGTTGAATATTGTCAGCAATGTACCCAGTTATTTCTGAGTCATTTTCCTTGCCACTGAAAAGTAATGAAAGATCTTATGACACAGCAGCCTCTTCCTGTAACTTATTGCAAGATTCTTTGGAGGCAAACTGATGGTCTTTTGTTTTAAAACTCACTTCTTAAAAACTGTGTATGGATTTTTAAAAATCAAAAGTCATTTGTTGTACTTTCACCAGCTGGCATGGTCTTTTGAACAGAACATTGCCATTTGGAAGTCAACTCTTTGCCAGTGAATTATTTGAGTATAATGCACTTCAGAAAAAAGAGAGTGGGGAAGGCATGGACCATTAAAATACATGTAAATACATAAATATTAGACATGATTACAGCAGAAATGACATTGATATCCACAGGACAACGATGGACGACGCCAAAGTTGCAATCTATGATCTACCTCATTGGACTCATCATCAGATAAGCATGCAGGACACCTCAAGCAAGATGAACTTTTCATATTCCGGCTATTTGTGGTTTGACACAATGACAAGAGATGAGGTCTGCCTTTGAATCATAGTCTCTAATTCATTAGCAAAATGCTTACAGAGACCCCACCGGATTGCACTTTACACTAATGGACAATAATGGACTGTTGAAAATCTTAATATTGGAATGTACTTTGGACTTGTGAATACTTATTGTAATGCTTTGTTGTTTGAATGTTGGTTTATAATTAGCTATTGTAATAATGGTGTTTAGAATATGAGTTTGTTTGTATTTGCAGAATGCTGTTGTCTGTAGCTTCTGGAATGTCAATACGTTGTAGGGATATATTATTATTGTGCATGCCAATACCTGGGCCTTGCTTGACTGTTGATTGACTGGGGAATTCCTGAAAGATACTGATCCCGAGTTTGTGATCCATTATCACGCCTTGCATTCAGAATCAAAGGGGGGACTGTGGCCAAATGGGCCACCTAAAATGGGATTTACGGAGCATCCTGGGATAATTAGACAAGCACCGAAACAGCAGACTGTAACTTAAAACTCAGAGATAAACAGGCTGAAACTCAGTCGACTGAATACACAGGAAGTAGGCCATCTCAAAGACAATGGATACTTTCTGGTCAAACGTAATTGTTTACATTAACCCTCATTTGGGAGGGAGGTATGTGACCTATATGCCTCCAGCACCTGCAGGCATGGCCGGTGGATACACACACAGAGATCAGTGTGGCAGCACCTGATTGGACTCCTATCGATCAGGGTAATCAAACCTGATCGATTGATTGACGAGAATCAGGATATTGCCCAAAAAGGACACAAAACCATTGAGGGATAAAAAGCTGCTGCACAACAGAGATTCTCTCTCTATCTCTCTGACCCCATGAATGAGCTAAAACAACAGTGACTATCACCAGTGACGACCAGCACCAGGAGAGCCACCACATCTGAGAAGGAAGGAAGACCAGAGCCAGAGTGCCAGACCAGACTACACGGAGGACAACTGAGATCAGCGCACAGATAAAGGCCAATATCTGCTTGGGTACTTGCCTGTCATGCAAAGTTAAGTCAAGGTCTTGTAGTGGATTTGAACGCTCATATTTTCTGTAAAGATAACTTATTGTTGGTTGGGTAGATGATATTGATTGTATGTCTTATTAATATTTATTAATATTTGTGGTATGTCTTATTAATATTTATTAGTTCAATAAATATTGACTGAACTGAGGAGAGGCTGAGGGATTTGAGGTTGTTTTCGTTAGAAAGGAGGAGGCTAAGAGGGGACCTGATCGAAACATATAAGATGATTAGAGGTTTAGATAGGGTGGACAGTGATAGCCTTTTTCCTAGGATGGAAAAAGCTAGCACGAGGGGACACAGCTTTAAATTAAGGGGTGATAGTTATAGGACGGATATCAGAGGTAGGTTCTTTACCCAAAGGGTGGTTCGGGAGTGGAATGCCCTGCCTGCAGCAGTTGTAGATGCGCCAAGTTTGGTGGCGTTTAAGAGGTTAGTTGATAAGTATATGGAAGAGAAGGGAATGGTTTAGTTTGGAGGGGCATTGCTTTTTATATTGGTCGGCGCAACATCGAAGGCCGAAGGGCCTGTTCTGTGCTGTAATGTTCTATGTTCTATGAACTAACCAGACATCTACTTGCAGTTATTTGTCCATTGTATAAGGATTAAAACAGTCTGTGCAGCAGGCACAACAATTGGCACAGTGGACAGTGAAGAAAATTATCTCTGATTGCAACAGGATCTTGATCAATGAACAATGATCTGATGAATGGCAGTTGGAGTTTAATTAAGACAAATGCAAGGTGATGCATTCTAGTAGATTGAATCAGGGCAGGACTTACTCAGTTAATGATAGGGCATTGGGGAGAGTTACAGAACAAAGAGATCTATGGATACATGTTCATAGCTCCTTGAAAGGAGAGTCACAGGTGGACAAAGTGGCGAAGGTAGCATTCAGCATGCTTGGTTTCAATGGTCAGAATATTGAATATAGGATTGAGACGTCTTGTTACAGTTGTACAATATATTGGTAGAACCACACTTGGAATACTGTGTGCAGTTCTGGTCACCCTACTATAGAAAGAATATTATTGGACTAGGAAGAGTACAGAAAAGATTTACTAGGATGCTATGGAAATTGATAGTAAGATATAAGGAGAAGCTGGATAGACTGGGACTTTTTTCTCTGGAGCACAGGAGGCTGAGGGGTGATTTTACAGAAGTCTATAAAATAATGAGGGGTACAGATCAGCTACATAATCAATATCTTTTCCCAAAGGTAGGGAAGTCTAAAACTAGAGGGCATAGTTTGAATGAGAGGGGAGAAGTATAAAAGTGTTCGGAAGGGCAATTTTTCACACAGAGGGTGGTGAGTGTCTGGAACAAGCTGCCAGAGGTAGTAGTAATGGCGGGTACAATTTTGTCTTTTAAAAAACTTTCAGTTACACGGATAAGATGGGTATAGAGGGATATGGGCCAAATATAAGCAACTGGGATTAGCTTAATGTTTTTAAAAAAAAGGTGGCATGGACAAGTTAGGCAGAAGAGCCTGTTTCCATGCTGTAATCCTCTATGACTCTCCCATAATATACTGGAGTCTGTGGAGGAGGGCTTCTACTATAATACACTAGAGAAATCTACCATAATACATCAGAAGCTTCCATAACATACTGGCGACAGATGGAAGATTGTGGGCAGGGGGAGGTGCATTTGCCGCAATACATCAGAAATCTACTGTAGTACAGAAATGACTGGGCTCCTAGCGCATTACATTGAAAATTATGATCACTTTACCATAATATGACAAAGATTGGGTGACTATTGTAATATCTATGAGTGTGAAATTAAGGGACAGTATCTTATTGACTTTCTTTCACTGCCTGGCAATGTTACACTTGTTAGGAATCAGGTCAGAAGTTATGAAGTTAACCAATTTTTTTTGAATTTGGATTAGGTGAGCATAAGATGTTTCACTCCAGTTATGATTCAATTGAACCCCCCCCAACCCTCCCAAGGATGCTTTTATTGAAATATCTATTTTTAACAACACAGTTAAAATAGAAGTAAAATAGTTAAAAAGAATTATTATACTTTTTACCAATTGGAAATACTTAAACATGACAAACTATAATTCTTAATAGCTATCCGTCTCTACAGTTCCATTGTAAGCAGTATCCTGACATAATTCCCTCTTCAGAATCAGCATAAAAATGATATGCTCACATGGGTGCTACATTTCCAGCCTTTTGTCCCATCTGGATAGATACAGAGAGACACCTGGCTTCTGCCTTTCATACTGCAATCTCCAAAGGAAGATCCACCCCAAACAGCAGAATCTCAAAGATAGAGATTCATTTCCTAGAAGAACACAATCTCAAAATCCAGACAGAAAAAGAGAAAGTGACGTGTCTCTGAAGTTCCAAGCAGCAAACTAAGCTTGCTTTCTCCGTGTAGGCCTAAATCCACCAGTCACATGGACATTTTACTGTCCATCAACCTAATCAAGCCCTAATCTGCAAAATCCCAGGGGAGACATAGACAGGGACCACGGGTAGAAATGAGAACATCGAGGTGGTGGTGCGGGCTCGTTGGGCCAAAGGGCCTGTTTCCCATGCTGTTTTGTTCTTTGTTCTTTGTTGAAAAGTCCAAAATAATTGAACAACATTAGTCCAAATTAAAATAAATATACTAGCAATTGGGATCAATTATGCTGCTGCAGTGACAACAGAGGCTGTTGGTTACAGTCAAAATAGAATTGATAAGAAAACAAACTGCTAGAACGGATTCTGCACAAGAAACATGACACAAATATACTTCTTAAAGGCACAGTACCATCACACGTTGCCATCTGAAAGAATAGGGCACAAAGTTGTGGTGAGGAAGTAAGAAGTGCTTGCATACACCATGGGTAGTTTATAAATCAAAGAAAGTATGGGATGAGATGGAAGTGGGATGCAACAAAAATATTTCAATTTTGAGGGAATCAAGCACTTTCAACAGATTCAGCTTTGCTGCTGGCCAAAGCTTCAGCAATATTCTGATACTGTCCACCATTATTGCCACCACAAGGGTTAGAATATGCAGGTGTGTCCCCCTCCCATCCCTCCTCCCCACTCCCCGCCTCTGCAATACACACTTCTCTGCTGATCTAACCAGTTTACTGTTAACTTCCTGCAGTGTATAGCTTTCTGCTTCACCATCAACCTCACAACCAATTTTTGTACCTTTGCCATTTTTTTAATAAGGCCTCTACCATTAAAGTATAAATCATTGATAAATCCCACATAAAGCAATGGCCAGCATTAATTGCTCAACATTGAGGGCAATTAAGAGTCAATCACATTGCTGTGGATCTGGAATCATGTGTATGCCAGACAAGTATTGATGATAAATTTCCTTCCTTAAAGGACATTAGTGAACCAGATAAGTTTTTCCAATAATCAACAATCGTTTCATGGTCATTATTAAACTTTTAACTCCAGATTTTTATTGAATTCAAATTTCACTATCAACTACAGGGGGATTTGAACCCAGGATTATTCTGGATTGCCAGTCCAGTGAATGCCTCCCCTAATTTATCTATTTTTAAAGATGCTAAATCACTTAATATTTTCTTTCTATGTTTATCTCATCCAATATTTCATGCTCCTCTTTCTTAACCATCATGTCAACATCATTTCCCTCTTTGTGAAGGCAGGTTCAAAGTATCCATTAAGAACAGTGTCCACATCTTCCCCTTCCAAACACAGGTTACCACTTGGTTTCAAAAAAATAGTCCCTGATTTTTCCTTTGTGATATTCTTGCATTTTATGTATTTATTAAGCATTTGTATGTTTTCCTTGATTTTATTTGCCACTACTTTTTCTTGCTCCTTTTCTGCTTTACTGATTTCTTTTAATTTCACATCTTCAGTTTTTATTGTCCACCAGATTTCCTGCATTATTGAGCTTTTGGTATCTGACATAAGACTCCCTTTGTTTGCCTTGTTTTACTCTATTTGACACATGGGAAGGCCTAGATTTGAGATTCCCATACTTATTCTTAATGAGATCATAAAACTTGTTGTGAACAGTCTCTGTCTTTTCCTGGAATGTTTCCTGCTCTGCTCTGACACTGATTTACCTTCAAGTCGCTGTTTCTAGTCCACTTTTGCCAAGTCACATCTCAGCTTAGTACAATTGGTCTTTCACTAATTGAGAACCTCTAATGTTGGGCTTTGTCTTTTTAGCAACAACTATCAAATACTCTCCTTCTGTCTATCCAACTTCATTCCCTAAACCAGAACTGCCATTCATTTGTTGGGCTTGCTGTATACTGTACTGGCTAAACGTTCTCCTGAATATATTTGAAGGATTCTGCACCAAAACTATGACTGCCCTATTGCTTTTATGTTTTTGAGCAATTTGCCTATAAATTTGCTTCTTTATCTCCCTCTGGATATTTTAGGATCTGTAGTCCTTTGTTGTGTGGCAGAGGTGTGAGGATTGTCTGGTTTTCCAAAACTCTGTTACTTGAGTCTTTTTAACCAAAACTTTTATTTACAGTAAATATTTACATCTTTGGAGCTCCACAGGAGTCAGGATGAGCTTCTGCTGTCTTCAAGATCTGTTTTACTATTCAGTCATGTGATTTGACATCATTATTACATTAGCATCACGCATGCCTGTGATGTTAACCCTTTACTCTCCATGTAGTACAGTCCTAGCAGGGCGAGTGTCCATTTTCTGTTCCTCAGTTCAACCCAAATGACATAATTTGATAATCCTTTGAATATATCTTTCCTCCTCGCAGTGGGCTTCTATGCTCATTTGTCTGCTCTCCACCTCATTAGTTATGCATGTGTACGTTCCACCTTAACTGTCATGACAAGACTGACAGAAAGTTAGGCATCCTGCTATCATATCCAGCTGTCATATTTAAATGGCACCCAGACAGCCCTTTACTAACTTGAAGAAGGAAAAGATTAATGGGAGAAGATAAGTGACAGATCTCTTGAACATCATCTGGATCGTCTTTCCCCAGGAAAGGCTGCAGTGGGTCATCTCAACTGACTACTGTGGCCTAAGAGGAGGTAGCCAGGGTGGTCAGCACACATGGCATGCAGAGGAGAATTAACATACAATGAGAGAAAAAGGTCAATGATTTTATCCACACCACTATTGTAAGTGAACTTTCAATCCACTTTCCAACCCACTTCACCACAATGGTGTTTGTCTCAGAGGATCTGGGTTTCACTGGCAAGGCCTATATTTCTTTTGCCCATTTTTAAATGGCCTTGACAAGGTGGTGGGCTGCTATATTATTAGAACCATTGCAGTCCATGTGCTATTTGCAAGAGAATCGCAGAGTTTTCATCCAGTCACAGTGAAGGAACATTGGGCAATTGCAGTTGTTGCTGCTGTCATGTACCTGTTGTCCTTATTCTTCTAGCTAGTGTAGTTTGCCGGGTTGGCGGACGGTGTTCAAGGAGCCTTGGTGATTTGCTGCAGTGCATCTTGCACCTGGTACGCATTGCTGCCACTGTGCACAGGTAGTGAAACATAGAAACAAAAAGCAGGAGTAGACCATTATCCCTTTAAGTCTTTTTGATCGTGGCCGATCATCAAATTCAATATTGTGATGCCTCTTCCCCCCCCCCCATTTCCCTTGATCCCTTTAGCCTCAAGAGCTATATCAAATTTCTTCTTGAAATTTGACAGTGTTTTGGCCTCAACTACAGTCGATGGTAGTGAATTTCACTCATTCACCACCTTTTTGGTGAAGAAATTTCTTCTCACCTCAGTTCTAAAAGGTTTACCCCTAATCATCAACCTATGACCCCCAGTTCTGGACTCCCCCACTATTGGGAACATTCTTTCTGGATTTTCCCTGACCCTGTTAGAATTTTGTAAGTTTTTAAGAGAACCTCTCTCACTCTTCTAAACTTCAGTGAATCTAATCCCAACCGACTTAGTTTCACCTCATGTAACACACCTGCCATTCCAGGAATCAGCCTAAACGTTTATTGTACGTTTGTTGTACATCCTAGTACAACAAACCTAGTAAACATTTGTTGTACGTCCTCTATATCTAGGACATCTTTCCTCAGATAAGAACACCAAAACTGCACGCCATATTCCAAATGTGGCTTCACCAACACTCCATACAATTGCAAATTGTATTTTTTGCAAAAAATAATTCCTATTCTCAAATGCTGACGCCATGAAGGCCAACATACCATTTGCCTTCTTTACTACTTGATGTACCTGTGCACTTACTTTCAGCGATTGACGCACGGATTCTATGGTTTTATTGAGTATCCTCCTCTCAATTTATATCCATTCAAGTAACGATCTGTCTTCCTATTATTGCTACCAAAGTGGATAACTTCATATTTATCCACATTATATTGTGTCTGCTATGCACATGCCCATACATTCAGCCTGTCCAAATCATCTCTGCATCCTCCTCATAACTCACCCCCCCCCACCCAAGTTTGTATCATCTCCAAATTCAGTTTTATCTTCCAAATCATTAATAAATAATGTGAACAGTTGGGGTCCTAGTACAGATTCCTGTGGAACTGCACTAATCACTGTCTACCAATCAGAAAAAGACCCATTAATGCCAACTCTTTGCTTCCTATCTGCTAACCAGCTTTCTTTCCACCTCAAGACATTACCTGCAATCCCATGTGCTTTAACTTCACACAGTGGTCTGTACGTGAGACCTTGTCAAAAGTCTTCTGAAAATCTAAATAAATCACACCCACTGGCTCTCCTCCATCAACTCTACTAGTTACATTCTCAAAAATTTCCAATAGATTGGTTATAAGCATAGATCCGTATTGGCTTTGTCTGATTATACCACTGCCTTCCAAATGCTGAGTTATGAATAATAGACTCTAGAAACTTCTTTACTACCAATGTTAGGGTCACTTGTCTATAACTACTTGTTTTCTGTCTAGCTCCCTTCTTGAATATGGTCTTACATTAACTACCCTCCAATCTGCAGGGACTATTCCAGAATCTGAAGAATTTTGAAAAATAACCACCAATGGATCTTCTATTCCAGGGCCACTTCCTTATGTACTCTTGGATGAAGATTATCAAGACTTGGAGATTTATCCACCTTTAATCCTATCAATTTCTCCAAAACCATTCTTGCGCCAAACAAGAATAAAGAACTTCCGCAGTTCACCTATTTGTCCTTTAAATGCCTGTCATTGCCTCTCTACTGTCTTTCCTTTCAGTTTCCCAGTCCATCATAGCCAATTCATGCACCATATCATCATAGTTACCCCTGTTGAGATTCAGGTCCTGGTCTCAGAATCAACTACATCATTACCTACCTTGATAGAAAATTCTATCATATTATGGTCACTCATCCCCAAGTGTTCTGTCACAACTAATCCTTTCTCATTGCATAACACCCAGTCCCAGATTGCCTGCTTCCTTCTTGATTCCTCAAAGTATTGCTCCAGAAAACAATCCCACATACATTCCAGAAATTCCTTCTCTATTGTATTGTGACTAATTTGACTCTCCCAATCTAAATGCAGATGAAAGTCACCCATAATCAGAGATGTTCCTTTAATGCTTGTATCTTTGATTTGCTGTCTAATGCCTTTCCCAGCATTACCATTACAGTTTGGTGATCTATATACCATTGTATTTTGTTCCTTATTGCTTCTTAACTTGACTCATACAGATCCCACATGATTTATGTTAATATCTTTCCTCAATATTGTATTAATATCTTCTTTAATCAACATTGCAACTCCACCACTTACTCCTTTCTGACTATCCTTCCCAAACACTGAATAGCCCTCAATGTTTCGTTCCCATCTTTGCTCACCTTGAAGCTACATCTCTATAAAGCCAACTATGTCATGTTCCTTCATATCTATGTGCACAACTAATTTGTCCATTTTGTTTTGAATGCTCTGAGCATTCAGGTACAAAACTTCAAGGTGGTCACTTTTAACATTTCTTTTCCCTTTTCTACTAGTTTTCACTTGGTCCTTATCTGACTCTGGCCCTTGATTTCTCTGTCTATCACTTTCCTTATTCTCCATCCTGTTTTTTTTTCTCTTGTTCTTAATTCCCCCTATTCTGAATCCTTACAGAGGGACTGAATGAAAAGGGCGTTGGATTGACTGTCGGTCAAGTAGCTTGTTTTGTCCTGGATAGAGTCAAGGTTCCCGAATGTTTTTGGTTTGATTTATTATTGTCACATATATTAGTAAGGGAGAGCAGATTTAGGACTGAGTTGAGGAGGATTCATACAAATGGTTGTGAATCTGTGGAATTCCCTAGCCAGTGAAGCAGTTGAGGCTACCTCATTGAATGTCTTTAAGGCAAGGATAGATAAATTTTTGAACAGCAAAGGAATTAAGGGCTAAGGTGAATGAATGGGTAAGTGAAGCTGAAACCACAAAAAGATTAGCTATGACCTTATTGAATGGGGGACCAGGCTCAATAGGCCAGATGGCCTACTCTTGCTCCTATTTCTTATGTTCTTATGTGGTATACAGTGAAAAATATCACTTTCTGTGCTATACAGATAAAGCATAGAGAAGGACAGGAAAGGGTCAGAATGTGGTGTTACAATTAAAGCTAGGTGTATTCCAAAGTTTGAAAGAATTAGAATAGCATTTTAAAAGCATAGAACAAGAATTAGAGGTAATGCTGGGCATAGTTTGCAAGTAGTTGCCACATTCCAGCATCACCCTGGGAACAGAGCTGCACTCATCCAGGCAAGTGGAGAGTATTATATCACAATTCTCATTTGTATCAAGCACAGAGTGGTTGGGTTTTAAGGAGTCCCAAGGTCAGTTAGCAGCCACAGAATTAGCAGCTTGTAACCAGTTCTTAAATAGAACTAGACCATGGTTATCAGAGGAAGATCTTGGAAAAGATTAATGCACAGCTTCCAGTAATCCACTAAAAATAATGAGAAAGTTTGGGATCATTGGTTCACTTGAGGAAGAATCCAAGAACTAGAAGTCTTACGTAGAATAATTTTATTATTATACACTGGCAAAAAAGATTTCAGTGGATATTGTAGCACCTGCATTTCATAGTCATTGGTAATAAAACTTTCAATTTACTCCTCAGTCTGTTCAGCCTGAGAAACACAGCAGCAAAGCGTACCAAGAATTAACTAAGATACTGGAGAACCATTATACACTCAAACCTTTAGTTATAGCACAGAAGTTTAGGTTCCATGAATGAAGCCATTGCGAATGAAAGAAAATAGCTCAGTCTGAGGCAAATCTTAAGAGCCTTGCAGAACATTGTGAATTGGTGACTTTCTGGATGATACAATTAGAGACCATTTGGTTTGTAAGTGATAAGGCTATATAGTGAAGGTTGCTGAATGAAAGGAATTTAAGTCTTAAAATAGCCATAGAGATAGCCATTCAGATGAAGCTTGCTGCAGGAGGTTTTGCAACTCAGAATAGATTCAAGAATCTATAACATGGGCACTGCCCAGAAAAAGTCTATCCAGCAATAGGCATGTGGTCATGGTATAGAAATGGAACATTCACAGTTTAAATGCTGGTGCAGAAATAGCTACTGCAAAAATTGTGGAAATATTGGTCACATAACACAAGGTTACTGGGAAAAAAAATAGCTTTTCCTGAAAAAACTGTCAAATAAGAAAAATCAGAATATACTTAAAAGGAAAAACAAAATGAATTCCAGTAAAAGAATTTAAAATGTGGAACAGAAAAATAATCTGGATAATTAAGACATAGCCCATGAAAATAATGAGGAATTGAAATTGAATGTACTTCCAATTCAAGGAGCATCATTTCAGTTCTACATAGAAGCTACATAGATGCATAGAATCCCTACTTATAGAAGGAAGTCATTCGGCTCATCAAATCTGTACTAATCACAATCCTACCTAGGTCCTATTCCCACAACCCTCATTTACCTTGCTATTCCCCTTACATTAGGATCAGTTTAATATGGCCAATTGACCTTACCCACAATTTTTAGACTGTGGGAGGAAACCAGAGACCCAGAAGAAACCCACGCAGACACGAGGAGAAAGTGCGAACTACACTGAGGCAGTTACCTGAGGCCCAAATTGGACCTAGGTCCCTGATGCTGTGAGGCAGCAGCACTAACCATTGTGTGAACTATCCAATCCTGGGTAGTTCCAAAGTTAAATAGACAGTCTATAAGAAAGGAGATTGATGCGGAAGCTGCTGTTTCCCTAATTCACGAGACCACTTGTGGGAAGAGATTGAATCACCTACCATTAAAGCTAGCAGAAGTCATCTTGAGAGTCTGTAGTGATGAAATTGTGCTTCTGAGTCAATACATCACAGTCAAGGTAGAGTTAAGTGAGCAAACTGCAGAGCTGCCACTCCATATAGTATGGGGAGGTTTCCCAGCTTTCTCCAGCCGTTCCTGGCAGGAGAAGATGCTTAAGCGGAGTGTTGAGACAGATCTACAGAGCATTTTAGAAAAACACAAGAGTGTATTAAAGAACAAATTGGGGTCCATGAAAAGAATTCAGTGACACTCATGATTGGAAGCAGCACTTGGGTACGACATTTAGCCTAAGTGTCTGGGCTGGTAGTAGTAAAAAGAAAAGCAGCTGGGATTCTGGCTGTTAATCATGAGCTATTGAGTCTTGCTGTAAAATGACATGTGTAAGTGTTAGATGAGAAGATGATCATCCTTGATTGTGATGCATGCCTATTGTCAATTAGACTGATACTGATCAGGAAAATCTAGGCAGAGGGTAACCACGTTATTCACAACTCAATAACATTTTTAAAAGTATTATATTGATATATAAGAATATACTCTGGTGCACAAAAAATGCTTTCAGAATCATGTGTCAGTACAGTTTAGTACAAAAGAAGGGAAACTCGGTAAAATATTTTATTAAGTTGAGGTTTGTTGTGAGAAGTGACTACTTATGCATCTAAATCTATCACTATAGATATTGGTATTGAGCAGTGACTTGTAAATGCATAATTGATGCTTGTTGGGAACAGAACTATTCTAAGCAATCATGCTCAATAATGTAATATTGGATAATCAGCTTATTTTATGTTGATGCTTGTTTATTAAGGTGTAATTATAAATTTGTCCAGTTAACTGAAAAATGCCACCGATATTGATCCAGTTTAATGACCATACTAAATTGCTTCAGTATAATCTGCTTATTTTTACTTCTGTTCCTAAGAAATTGCTTTTTGTTTAGTCTTTTTTTTTAGAAAATGTTTTTTTCCAATTTTAATCCCCGAAGCTGTTGACATTTCCAAGACATCATTCACGACGTGCCAGCCACCCTACAATACCAATTCCAACTGGACATTCTTTATATATCAGCAAGTTATTTGACCTTGGATGGGGCAGTCAGCCAATCTAAAATTGATCCTCTCCTTGCCTGACATCCACATATTTACATTTTGCAGTAGACATTAATGGATTACGAGAAGGACTGGGAACCCTGTTTGATTTCCACTTCCTAGCTGAGGATGCTAATGAAATTCCTCACATGGCACTGGCTGGGATTAGTGAATTCAACACAAATCGAAGATCCATATAGGACTTCCTGATCTGTATGGATCTGTGCTAAATTCTTGAATTTACCTAATACATTTCTTTAAACTCTATCATGGGACCTGGTCATTGCTAGATTGGTCAGTATTTATATAGCCCATCCCAAATTTCTCTTGAGAAAGTAAATTAAGGTAAATTTTGCAGGAATTATTTTAGTTAATGACAAAACAACGTGACTTTGATAAAAGCAAACATGTTGTCAGCACCAAGTAAGGACCATTTTATTTTAATATAAATCTGTACAGATAATTTGGTTTAAAAATTGAATTCCACCAAAATGTGTATTTATTGTCTTTCAGAATGAACAGTAGTGGGCATCCCAGTAGAGTAGTTAGGGAATAATTGCTGGGCCCATAACAGATATAAAAGCTCTGGCTTTGATTCCTCAAAGATGTTGGTTGGTTATTAAAGCACAAAAGGGAGCCCAAAATGTAACCATAAATTCTATACATGGAAAATCTAACTATTGAATAATGTTTCATGATTGCCTTTGAAAAAAAATCGCAATTACATCATGCCAAAGACGTCCCAAAGGACATTGAAGTACTTTTGAAATGTTGTCACAACTTTATGCAGAGGCAGTTTCACAGAATCATTGAATCATAGAATTCTGCAGTGTAGAAAGAGACCATTCAGTCCATCAATTCCATACCAACAATAATCCCATGCAAGCCCTATCCCTGTTACCCTATATATTTCCCCTGCTGATCTCCCTGACACTAAAAGGCAATTTAGCATGGCCAATCCACCTAACCCACACATCTTTCGACTGTGTGAGGAAACCAGAGCACCTGGAGCAAACCCACACAGATACGGGGAGAACGTACAAACTCCACACGGACAGTCACCCAAGGAATTGAACCCGGATCCACTGTGCCACTATGCCATCCTGCTTCATCATTTGTAATTCCCACTGTATATCCGAACAGACAAATGACCAGAAAAATCCATTGTCTTGTTATTGGCTAAGCATAAACATTGGCCAATAGTATTCCGCTGCTCTCTTGAAAGCTAATGTAATGAGATCTTTTATAACTGCCTCAAGTAATCATACAGAAACCTAGTTTAATATCACATTTGAAATGCAGCACCTCAGACAATACAATACTTCCTTTATACTGTGTTGAACTATCAGTTAGATTATATACTTAAGTCTCTGGACCAGAGTTTAAGCCAATATTCTCCTACCTTAGAAACAATTACACAATCATGGAGTCAGGGTTGACATTATCATTACAAAAGCAAAATATTACAGATGTTGAAATCTGAAATAAAAACAAAAAATGCTGGAAATACTCAGCAGGTCTGGCAGCATCTATGGACAGAGAAACAGAGTTAACATGCCAGATTTTTGTGGCGTCAGGAAGATTATGTGGATCTTCAAAAATGGCTGCTATGACATGGATGCAAATGTCTAGCCCCCATTTCTGACAAATCCAGTTTTTGCTCATAGAAAAGAGAGGAGATCCTAATTCACATAGAAAGGAATCCCAAATTTAGGAAGACCATTTGATCTCAGTGATGAGTTCAAACAAACTACAATTTGACAGTGAATTGACGGCATAGACATAAATGCTCTTGAAAGATGTGTAAGGTGTGTATAATTGTTATGATCTGAAATGTTTAAATTTTCCATTCTTCAAGCATGAAAAATAAAGGCTTAAATCAATGAGAGTTAAGGAAAAAACGTCTGCTGGAATGATTTGATTGACAGGCCATCTGGTGTAGGTTAGGAAAACATTACCAGTTTCAATAGAGGACTTTGTTGGTATTTTACCAAGGGCTGTAATGTCATTATGACTGATAGGCTAAGTTTCAAAAGCTACAATTATCTCAGCAGGGATTCAGAGTTCACAGTTTAATTGACAGTTTAAAGAGGCTATCAAACGATTAGCTTTTTTGATGCAATGCCTGAATAGAAATTTGTTTGCCTTTATTCGAGATAAACCACTTGAGAAAATTCAAATCTTTGAATGGTTTCAATGATTATTTTGTATCTAAGATTGAGAGCTATATTAGATTACAGGAAGTTTTTTTGTTTTTCATAGCTTCTGCATGCCATGGTGGATGCTGGAAGTGGCATATTTGGAGCCATGGGGCAGTGTTGTATGAGGTGGCATTGAGTTATCATGGAGGTTATGAAGGACCATTGGGCTGGATGATGGACATAAGCATTGAGTTAGCATTTAGGGTATGAGAAGGCATAGTTTGTGGTAGGGGCATGAGTTGGCATTGAATTGTCATGGAGGGTATGAGAACTATGGGAGAGGCAGGTGAGGGAATGAGAGACATGAGAGGAATGGGCTAGAGGTCTAACTTGGAAAAAGTCACAGAATACTGAGGCTGGCCTTTTAACGAGACTGCCGTACACTCATCTGTCCCTGTGTTTGCTAACATTTTAATTCCTAGATCAGTGAATTAACTCCATCCATGTCTGTCCTCCCAGAGTGAAAATTGTACAATTCTAGGTACTTTTGACTAAGGTAGATCTGAAAAAGCAGGAAAAATTCCTACTCAAGGTACTCACTTTGGTACCAAAAATTCAACCCCCCCTCCCCACTCCCCACCACCATTGGGTCTCCATTTGCATGTCTTTTCCAATCCCCCTGTGTATTTTTCCAAGCACCTGATATCCTGCACCTGAGAAATTTTAGTAGTCATGTTTTAAATATGACTGACTGTAAGAAGCTACTCATATTTTGTGTTTGATAGAAAAATGATTCCTTCTTGTTGATTCTTTTCATCTCAGAGGCCGGATGATCTGGTTATACATTATACACATCACACATCTGAATCACCTACTTCCTGGTCTTGTTGTGACTATTCTCTTATTCCTCTTACATTTTCTTTATGTTCAAACACCTGACTCTTCCTATCCATCCTTCTTACCTACCCTAATGTCTCCACCTTCTGAAGTACATTCCAAAATTCATTCCTTCTTGTCAATGCTGTTTGCCTTCTTATAATCCATGACCGACCACTCAACATTTTTCTTTCTTCGATACCACTTTTTTTTGCAGTTTCTGGAGAAGAAGTCATGGATGAAAAGAAGACAAAGAAATTGGATAATAAGAGGATACAAATCCAATAGATCTAAGTCTCTTCAATCTCATAAATATAACATTGTAAAACAAATGCAAAATTCCACAGCCATCTAGCAGCACAACAATAGGACTAAATGATAATTGCACAATATGGGAAGTAACCATCAGACTAAAATAGATTGGCTCGTGCCTCGTGTTTTGAGTTTTCTGTGCACACTTTCCTGATATGTTTTTGTGCTTCCTGTGCATTGTGCAGATTCTTGTATGACTTCCTGTAATTCACTGTTGAAGCACTAGTTTTGTGAGTCTAGCCAAAATAGGGTTGGGCTAACCTATGGCACAGGGTCATTCATTGTAGTAATTTCGAAGATGGACTCCACTAAATTTTGTAAGGACAGTGCCAGCATTAAATTAAATAAGTTATTGGTCTTGGGAGCTTGGCCTGAAAGCACACTTGGCAAGAAAGTATAGAGCATAAAAAAATTGCAAGACAGCTGCTCCTAAGTGCTGCAGCTCAGAAGTTGTCACTGTGGCAACTGTTCACAACAGTACTGTGGAGATGAGGGAAAGATTGCTGTATTTAATCTAGTTGCCCTATTGCAGGAGGCATACCAAAGAAGTCAAAGGTCAACCTTTAATAACAACAAGTATGCAAAGTGCATGGCTAGTGATTACCAATCAGGTTACCTTTTCACCCAGCTGTGTATGGAAGGAAGTTCAATGATATCAGGAGGAAAGTAAGGGTAAGTTTCTCCTCGCACACATATTTGTTGTAGCATCCATCAGGTATGGCACAAATCTAAGTTGCGACTTTCTGATGCGTGTGGTTCACTTCTACACAACGTCCATCACCACAAACAGCAGCTTGCATTTATTTGGTGCTCTTAATGTAGAAAGATATCCCAAGGTGCTGCCAGAGACGTACCAGATAAAAATGGATGGTGAGTTTAGAAAAGAGTTATTTGGAGAGGGTGTATATGGGGTGTCACAGAGGGATAGTACCTCTGGTGGGGGAACATTCGCATCCTTTCAGGACGTCCACCCTTTGTTCCTGCTTGGCACTCAGCTCTCACCTGTGGCTCCCTGTAACTGTTTGCATGCAACAATGATCATACCCTGGGCAACGGCTTTAACAAGCTGGCTATATCAGGCAAGGGTAGCCGATGGGTCTATATATTTGTGAGATAGGGAGATGTCTATTCCAGCATGTGAAGACAGACTTCGGCAGATTGAGCAGACGAGGCCAATGGAAGTTCAAATGGTCAAGAAGGCGGTCTCTGCAAGCATTGTGGAATGCGAAGAGCAGGACAAGATACAGAAGACATCCTTGTCATCCACTGTGCCTAGTCCCGTCTCCAGCCGTCTTGGTTCTCGTCTTGCCACTGGATCTAGATGGGAATTGACACTGCACAACTCTCCCACACTTTAATCCAAATCAAGCGCTAGTCTCGACACCATCATCATCATCATCAGTGTCCTGTTCAACCCTTGAAGTCCTGTGGTGATGGGTGAGTGATAAAGGTGTGGGTACACTGGGAACTCTGGTCACAGGCCTGCACACAGCAGAACAGGTCTAACGGTCGTTTTCCACTGACCAAAGCAGTAGTGAACCTTGGCATTTACCTGGGCAACTGAGCAGTCTTCTTCACAAATGCACTGCTCACCCTTGTAGAATGAGGAAGGGGCTAAAAAAGGTGCCCTAAACATTGTCTGCTTCACTACACCCTGGCCAGTTTACTGTGGCTGGCAGGGATCCCATCTTGCGGTCGAACAAACAAAAAATAACACACTGCTCACCACTGGCACTTGGAACATGCTCACGCAGACAGACCAGAGAGAAGAACAGCCTTAGTTGCCGGAGAGCTTGCAAGATACAACATAGACATTGCAGCCCTGAGGGAAACTCGTCTTGCCAACATAGGTCAGTTAACTGAAACTGGAGGTGGATCACTTTTCTCTGGAGCGGTCGCGGCAGCAATTAGTGCTGTGATGCTGAAGTTGGATTTGCCGTCAGGAGTCATCTTGTTCAGAAACTTGCTAGTCTACCCAAGGGTTTGAATGACCAGCTTATCATATTACAGTTCCGCTACAGAACAGAAGTCAAGCCACCATGATTAGCGCCTATGCTCCCACAATGAACAATGTGGATGAGATGAATGACATGTTCTACGAAGAACTAGATGCCCTACTATCAGCAGTGAGCAGTACCAACAAGCTGATCTTGCTTGGTGATTTCAATGTCAAGAATAGGGTTGATTGTGAGGCATGGAGTGGGCAAGTGTAACAGTAATGGCCTACTTTTAATGAAGACCTGTGTAGCACACGGCCTCCTCATCACCAACACAATCTTTCAAATGTTTACCCGTAACACAACCTCTTCGACGCACCGCTCACACTAAGCATTGGCATTTTATCGACTATGTCATTGTCAGGAGAAAAGATAGGCAGGATATCAGAGTGACCAAGGCCATGTATAGTGCTGACTGCTGGACAGGTCACAGGCACATTGTCTCCAAAATGAGGCTCTGCATCAGACCCAAGAGATGACACAAGGCAGCAAGGTTATGAAAAGAATCAATGCGGCCAAGCTAAAGAACCCCAGTGTAGCTTCAGCACTGGCTGAAGATTTAGAAATCAAGCTTGCTGACCTACACCTTGCAGGCAGCTCTGAGGACGACTGGGAATGATTCAGCCATGGTGTTCATTCATCAGCACTGAAGATTCTCGGGTCCTCTACCCGCAAGCAGCATGACTGGTTCGATGGAATGATAAGGAGATGCAGGCTCTACTTGTTGAAAAGCACCATCTTCAGCAGGCTTGTCAAAACCACCCATCATCAGCTGCCAAGAAAAATGTTTTTACCAGTGCTCGTGGAACAATCCAGAATAAACTGTGTAAAATGCAGGATACCTGGCTGTGTGCCAAGGCAGATGAAATACAGGATTTTGCTGCCAAAAATGACCTGAAACGGGTTCTACGACACCCTCAACACTCTCTATGGACCTCAATCTCTCAAGAGTTTTCCACTCCTGAGTACAGATGGTACACCTCTCATTACAGAGGGGGCTCAAATCCTGCAGAGATGGGCTGAATACTTTGAAGCTGTCCTCAACCTATTGTCATCTATTAATGATGAGATAATAGACAGAGTTCCCCAGTTTGATAATCAACAGTGCCATGGATGACCCAGTGATAGTAGCTGAAGCCAGCTATCCAGTGGGGGAGCCCCAGGGGCAGATGCCATCTGTATGGGTATGGCAGCTGTACCCGCACAGATCTACAAAGCTACTGGTCCTGTACTTAGCGAGAAGCTCACTGAGTTGTTCTAGTTCTTTAGGAAGCAGGATCCATTCCTCAGAACTTAAAGATGCTTCCATCGTACACCTCTACAAGAGGAAGGGCAATTGGCAAGTATGCAACAACCATGGAGGAATCTCACTGCTTTCCATCACAGGAAAAACCCTTGCAAGAGTCCTGCTAAATTGTCTGGTCACTCATCCGGAGTTGGGCCTGCTTTCAGAGTCACAGTGTGCTTTGTACAAAGATTGTGAGACTACTGACATGATCTTTGCTGCGTGCCAATTTCAAGAGAACTGTCAGGTGCAGAATCGAAAGCTCTACACAACCTTTGTTGGCCTTGCAAAAGTCTTTGATGCTGTAAGCCGACAGGGCCAGAAGAAGATCATGTCAAAAAGCTTTAAGCATAGGTTAAAACGTGTTTTAACCTATGGATGATTTCCTTTTAACCTGTGCTTAAACTCTTTCCACTCACATTGTCTGTACCTTTAAGACTTGATTACCTGTGAAGACTCACATTCCAATCATTATACATGTAAACTGAATTTGTGTCTTTGTGTCCTGATTGTGATCATAACTCCCACTCACCTGATGAAGGAACATCATGTTCTGAAAGCTTGTGGTGTTTGCTACAAATAAATCTGCTGGACTTTAATCTTGTGTGTGAGACTTCTTACTGGCTCAGAGCCAGAGATGCAAGTCAGCATGGACAAATTTTCCACAGCTTGTGACAACTTTGGACTTATTACCAACATTAAAAAGATTGAATTCATGCTCCTGCTCCTCATGCACTGTACACAGAACCCATAATCACAATCAAAGGGCAGAAACTACAGGCAGTGGACCAGTTCACTTATCTTGGTAGCACCCTCTCCCACACAGTGACTATTGATACAGAAGTTAATTGCAGAATAGCAAAGGCAAGTTCTGCTTTCGCTAGACTGCGCTCCACTCTATGGGAACATTGAAAAATCAGCCCAGCAACAAAACTGAAGTTCTACAGCGCCACAGTACTCACTACCCTCCTGTATGCCTGTGAAATGTAGACTGTAAATCGAAGGCATGCAAGAGAGCATATCCAAGCAGCTCCTTTTTGGGGAACTCTCTGCTGGAAGACACTTGCATGGACGGCAGAAGAAACATTTTAAAGACACACTCAAGGCCTCCCTGAAGTCATTTGACATAATCATGACCATCTGGGAAACACTGGCACAAAACTACCTTACTTGGCACTGTCTGATCCATAAAGCTGTCAAGCTTACAAAGCAAGGTGTATTGCTGAAGCACAACTTAAGTGCGAGATGTGCAAGTCCAGAGCCACCAGTGCAGCAACTACAGTGTCTACACAAGTCTGTCCAATATGTGCTAGGACACTGTGCCCAAATTGACCTGATCAGTTATCTATGGACACATCGCAACTGGCTCAAAATGACAAATGCTGTTGAGGTCCTTATTGATGATGATGGATGAACAACATTTGGAGGGGTGATCAAAAGTTTGGTCCAAGTAGGTTAGTTTTAAGGAAGGCCTTAAAGGAAGAGGAGGATTTGGAGACGTGGAAGGATTTAGGCACGTAGTGCCGAAATAGCCAATGGAACAGCCAGCAAGATAAGATATATATAAAAGATGTTATAGGGGATTGACAAGATATGCCTGGAGTGAATGTTTTTATTTGTTGGACATTCTAGAATGAGAGACCATAGTTTTATGCTAAGGGGTAACACATTTGAAAAGAAATGAGGAGCATTTACTACAATCAAATGTTCATAAGTCTGTGGAATTATCTGCAATGGATACAGGATCAAACAAAGTTGAGAAGAAGTTGGGCTTTTAATTAGTAGCGGAATAAAGGGTTGTGGGGAGTGGGTGGGAAGGTGGAGGTGGAGCCAAGATGGAAGCAGCCATGATTATACTGAATGGTGGATTTCCTACTCCTAGTTCTTATATTCTTATGTTCAATGCAGGTGATCTAGAGAGAGGCCTGAGTTGGAGTAACAAAAAGATTAGGGCACAAGTGGGGGAGGCTGCTGGACTTGACAATGTTACTAGATACAAAGGGACAAAGCTATAAATGGATTTAAACATTAGGATAAGAATTTCAAATTGGGATGCAGGATTGCTGGACTTGATATGGGTTGTACAATTGTACTTTAGATAAACTGAAGTTTATGAAGCATGGAGGATGGAAGTCAGCCAAGAATGCATTGGAATAATCAAATCTGGAGGTAACAAAGGCATAGATCAGGGTTTCAGCAGATATGCGTAGATAGGGTGGAGCCAAATTATATGATAGAGCTTGAAGGACATTGGGTGGGATTCTCTGGCCGCGGTGGCCCCAAACCAAAAAATCCCATCTGAGATCTTTGCGTGGTCTGCCCCTCCACCCACCATGATTCTTGAGGTGGGCAACTCCAGAGAATTTCTCCCCATTATCTTTGTAATGAAATGGTTAAGAAGTTGATTCAGCGTGTGTTCAAATAGCATAATCCAGTTTGGTGGGATTTTCCAGGAAATTCCCACTTGAAGTCAATGGACTTTTTACTGGTCTGGAGTAAATGAATCAATCCAACCTTCAATGATTCCCATAGTGGGTGGGATCAGGGAATGTAGGCCATTGTAACCAGACCAGCTCAACTCAAGGGAGAGGGTGGAATTATGTTGAGTAGTGAAAACAATGGCTTTGGTATTCCCAGTGTTTAACTGGGAAAAATTATGTCTTATACAGGACAGAATGTCAGACAGGTAGTCTGAGGCAGGTAAATGTCATTAGGATGCA
Source organism: Sphyrna mokarran (assembly GCA_024679065.1). NCBI lineage: Eukaryota > Metazoa > Chordata > Chondrichthyes > Carcharhiniformes > Carcharhinidae > Sphyrna > Sphyrna mokarran. The sequence goes on along the minus strand of JAGIQG010000009.1, from coordinate 51,984,506 downwards.
GGTAATATATTTATCAAGTGATTGTAAGGGGAGTACATGCCTGAGTGAAATAACTAATTGATGAACTTTAAACTGTATTGCAAGCTCACTACAAATTATTTATAATGTCTTTGGAGATTGAAGAAAGACTTACATTTATATTTACTTTCATGTAGTCCCCAAGTGCTTTGCAGGCAATGAAATACTTACGAAGTGTAGTCACTGGAAGGAATTAGTGTACAACCATTATTAGCACAACCAGAGTACAATATACAATGCCATAGCAAGTTCTCACAAACAGCAATGATAATGACCAGATAATCTGTTTCAGTAATGTTGGTTAGGGATTTGTGCTGGCCAGAACACCAAGAAAACTCCCTGCTCTTCTTCAAAAAATGCAGTGGTTTTTTTTTAAGACTGCCAGATGTGGAGTCAGTTTAACATCTCATCCTAAAGACTGAATCTTCTATAGTGCAGCACTCCTTCAGTACTACTTTAAAAACTATTGAAGGGATGCAGGCATTCCTGGCAAGACTGTCATTTATTGTTCATCCCTCACTGCCCTGTGCTGTATTGGAACATCAGCCTGGATTTTGTGTTCATTGTCAGGATGAAATGTAAAACTCACTAAAACCTTTTGAATTGGAGGTGAGTGAGTTAAGTTTTAGCCATGACTAACACTTAGGTTTGTATTATCATATCTTATAGCTGACATAACTGATTCTTATTGATGAGATGAAAAAGTGTTTCAATCAGCAACAATTTGTACTATTAATCAATGCACTTCATGCAGATTGAATTCATTTTGCTGAGCACAGAAGCTAAATTTAAAAGTTTATCTCCTTATTATCATTAGTAATGTTTTTATTGGCATTGGTGTCTTTAGAGATTAGCGTCATGCAAACAGTAATGAAGATTTGGTGCGCAAGAGAGGAGTTTGGGTGCACAATACATACAAATGTCAATTCCTATTCGAGTGCAGTCAAGCTCCATTTAATTCTTCTTTGCATGAGATGCTGTTGGATAGAATCAAAGGAAGCTTCCCGCTGAGAAAGAAGTCACTTGGCCCATCATGTCAGCGCCACCCAAAAAATGAGTCACCCTGCTTCAGCTAGTATTTGGTCTAAAGCCCTGCAGATTATGGCATTTGAAGTGCATATCCAGACACTTTTTTAATGACTTGAGGTTTCTTCCTCTTTCAGACAGTAGGGAGATTTTAGCAGAAATCAGCAAAGGCCGATGATGAGCAGAGAAAGTGATGCTGAGTACACCAATGGCAATGGTGGCTTTTCCAGATATATAACGCAGCATATGTAGTGCCAAACATTTTCATGCACGGTTTCTATGCTATATCACTGGTTGGGGGGGGGCCTCTTATTTGCCTGCCCTGCCCTGCCCTGCCATTACCTAAATCATCAGGGCACCACATGTAAAGATGAATCCCCATGGGTCGCCAGGAGAAGAAATTCACCCCCAAGTTTTCTGAGACCCCTTCTCCAGAGACTGCTAAATGCTGTAAAAGCCTGAGGTGATGTTCTGTACCCATGCTCAGGTTAGAAACCAGCCAACATGATGACAGGTGATAGCAGTAGTCAGTGCTAATGCTCTGCAGAAGAGGACAGCCAACAGGGCAAGAAGAGAAGAGGATGAATGATCTCTTCCATTCTACCAGGGTAAGTCTCCTCATTACTCTCAATTCACTCATTCAATGACCCATCACACATTCACAGGGATCTCACTCACTGACAGGCTCAAAGGATGGCACCACTCACTCTCACGTGTATATTTTCATCTTTCCTGCACTTGCTGTCCTCATCACGTCACTCCTCCCACTCACCATCCACACATGCCAGGCATCCTTATCATCAGTCCTGGCATGCTTTCTAACACTCTTCTTTCATACAGAACAAGCTGACACACAACAAGAGGGAAAGATGCCAGATGGAGGGATGTTAGAGCTGAAGGTCCTCATGGACTTCGAAGACGGAGACATTCATCTGGCTGAGGAAGACGATGACCATTGCTGTGCTGATGGTGAGGTTGATGGCAAAAAACTAATTGAAGATCTAGCACTGCATCATCCATCAGACAACAATGCCGTGAGTTATGCCTCCTATGCCTAAATGCCCCTGCCATGGATAAATGACCTCTCCTTTCTTTCGTAGGTACATCTGGAAAGCAGCCATGGGAATCCACCAGCTAGTTCTAACACCAGCACAAAGGAGGGATTCATGAACCCTCCATACTGAAGACCTGATACACCCGAGTCAAAACTGGTGTCTCCTGACTCAGACCCTGGTATCCCTGACTCTATCCCCAGTTATACAGAATTGCTCCATAAGTGCTACTCTCACCTCTGAGCTCCTCTTGGAGAAGTGTTTACCATGTACATTGCCTTTGAAGCTAGTTGTGATCCACAGCGTTCTGACATCATGCTGCCCAGAATGGATTTTCTGACAAAGAGGTATGGTTATGGTGTATGGGCCCAATAATGATATACATATGTATTATTATACATATCTCCAATATTGAATGGTAAGGAAAAAAAGGCCCCCATTGATGGGGAGAGGGGGTGGAGTGGGGACAATTAAAGGAAGTTTTCACACTGCAGAAGACTCAACTGTGGACTTCTCACAATATTTTCCACTCTCAACCAGCCCGACATGAATAGGAGTGAAAAACCCAGGCCTGTGAGTTCCAAACCCCCACACCCCACTGGGTGGAAAACATTATTCCTCACCTCCACTCTAATCCTTCCACCGATCAATTTAAATCCATGCCCCTTAGTTACTGACACCTCTGCGAAAGTAAACAAGCTTTTCTCATCCAAACTATTCAGCCCCCCTCGCAACTTGGTACAAAATGGGCAATCCTTCAGCCTTTTCTGTTCCAAGGACAACTCTAGCCTATCCAAGCTATTGTTGCAACATCATTGAAAGTTTCCTCAATACCATCGCTCATGCAATTACATCATTTTTATACTGAGGCGACCAGAACTGCCATTCCCCATTCCCAGATCTTCCCTGTAACTGATTACTACTTTGTGCATTATCACATTTGCCTGACAGGCTTTCCCTCTCACATTCACTACCACTCTATCTTTCAGCCTTAAAACAACCTCCTCAGCTTCTGGTCAAATAACAAGGTCCCAGTTCCAACTCAGCATAGGCCCATCTCCAATTTCCACCATCTCCAACTCTTGCCAGCACAGCTGCAGCCTTGATATTCTCACTTTACCTCAATTCCAGTTTATACTTAGCCTTATTTGGAATGCAAAGTTCACCCATTCTGTCTTCACTACTTCTCTACAATATCTGGGAACTGGCAAATTGTTTCACAACACCACCTGAATCCTCAAATGAAAGACTAAAATAATAAAACACAATGGAAGAAAACTTACAAAAAATAAAAAACTTAAGTCAACTGAAAGAAGCAACCAAAAGAGGAAATGAACCATCAGCATAAGAGCATAAGAAATGAGAACCAGAGTAGGACATATACCTACTCCGGCATTCAGTAAGATCATGGTTGACCCTCTCTTGACCTCCTTTCAACTTTCCTGCCTGCGCCCCATGACTCTTGATTGCCTTAAAGTTCAAAAATCTGTCTATGTCAGCCTTGAACATATTCAATGATCTAGCCTCCACAGCTCTCTGACGTGCAGAATGCTGAAGTTTTAAGGCCATCTCAGAGAAGACATTCTTTCTTGTCTCCTACATAAATTCTTACTCTTAAACTATACTCCTATTTTTTGATTTCTCCACAAGAAAAAAAGAATTCTTTCATCTGCCCTTTCCAGTCTTCTCAGAATCTTATGTTTCAATAAGATCACCTTTCATTTTCCTAAACTCCAATTGGCATAGGTCAGGTCTTTTTAATGTTTCCTTGTAAAACAACCCTGGCATCCCAGAAATCAATCTGTGAACTTTCTCTGAATTGCCTCTAACGCAAGTATATCTTTCTTTAAATAGGGAAACTTAAACCTTAAGCAGTTCACTAGATATGTTCTCATAAAGTCTTGTACAGCTGTAGTTAGATTTCCCGACTTGCATACTTCATCCTCTCCACAATAAGGGCCTACATTCCCATTTACCTTCCTAATTGCTTATTGTATCTGCATGCTACAATTTTGTGTTTCACGTGTGTGGATGCTCACTGCCGCATTCTGTGATCTAGCTCCATTTCAAATTCTATTCTCTCTACCAGAATGGATAGCTTCGTATTTTCCCACATTATACTCCATCTGCCTCATTTTTGCCCATTGACTTAATCACTATCTGTTACATATTGAATGATTTTCTAGCTTGCTGTACTTTGCAAGCCAGTGCGTTATGGGATTGCAGGACTGTGTTTTCTTTTAGTTTGATTGCGACAGCAATAAAGGACAATATCAATCATCTCTTGTGTGTACTTGTGTACTGGTTAAATGTGACTTGTAACTGGACGAAAAACACAACAAATAGGCAATGGGAACAATGGACCTTTGTGTAATGTCACTTGAAAAGTGAAACTAAAGTAAGGAATCTTTAATTTTCACCTGAACTGCGTATTGGATTTGTGCTGCTCGGAAGTGTGGCAATTAAATACAGGGACCTATAATATTTTGAACAAAAAGAAACCTGCAGGTTTTAAAAATAGAAGGAAACTGTATAGTAAAAAAAAACACAGCTGTTCAGAACGTTTAAGAAAAAAGAAGTAATCAGAAGCACTGTTGCTTTCACTTAAGAAAAGACCCAGGACATTCAAAAAATAACAAAAGAGATGTTAGTAAAAATACATTACGTGTGGAAATAAAAATAGCTTCTAATCGGATGACAGGCCCACCTGGATTCCCAAAGCATGGAATGTATAGAGACCGAAAGTCCTTGCTGAGTGAAATGGGAATACAGGACAACAAACAGAGATCGTTGTTGTCCTTAACCAGCAACAAAGAAGGTTTTTAAATGTTTCAAAACACAGAGCAAATACATAGCCAGTGAGCCCACCAAAACTTGGAAAGAGTAAGAACTCGCAGCCGAGAATGCTGACAGCTGCAATGACAACCCGAAGGAAACGCATTTTTGAATATATGAACTAGGAGCAGGAGTAGGCCATCCGGCTGCTTGAGCCTGCTCCACAATTCAATAAGATTATGGCTGCTCTTTTTGTGGACTCATTCGCCCATTCATCATAACCCTTAATTCCTTTACTGTTCAAAAATCTATTCTTGCCTTAAAAACATTTAAGCCTCAATTGCTTCACTGGGCAGAGAATTCCATAGATTCACAAGTCTTTGTGTGAAGAAGTTCCTTCTCAACTCGGTCCTAAATCTGCTCCCCCTTATTTTGGGGCCAAGTATCCTAGTTCTAGATTCCGCTCCTGGTGGAAACAATCTTCCTACTTCTATCTTATGTATTCTGTTCATAATCTTTTATATTTCTATAAGATTTTCTGTCATTCTTCGGATTTCCAATGAGCATAGATCCAGTCTATTCAGTCTCTCCTCATAAGCCAACCCTCCAACTCCGGAATCAACCTTGTGAATCTTCTCTGCACCCCCTCCAATGTATATCCTTTCTCAAGTAAGGAGACCAAAACTGTACACAGTACAGATACTCCAGGTGTGGCCTCACCAGCATCTTCTCCAATGCTGTTTTTAAACTCCATCTCTTTTGCAATGCAGGACAAAATTCCATTTGCCTTCTTAACTACCTGCTGCATCTGCAAACCAATTTTTTGTGACTCATGCACAAAGACATCCAGGTTCCTCTGCACAGCAGCATGCTGCAATTTTTTGCCATTTAAATAATAGTCCATTTTGCTGCTATTAATCCAAAATGGATTACCTTATATTTGCCAACATTGTACTCCATCTGCCACACCCTTTGACCAATTTCAAAGTGGCAACACATTTAACATGGCAGCAAAGTAACTGATAGAGAAAACAAAAGGCTAAAAATGGCCACATTTACTGGACCTATGCAACATTCTGATGAGACTATTGAACATTGGAGCCCCTGCATTTGAACGTTTTGAAATTTTGTTCTTGCAAATGGAATTAGAAATGATAGAAAGGTGGTGATTTTTTTTAAAGTGTGATGAACCTAGAACTTTGGTGCAGCCTGATAAATCTGGCACTAAATTGTATAAGAACATTATAAAAGTCCTGGAGATGCATTTTTCTCCTGAGCCAAATGTCATAGCTGTAAGATTTAGGTTTCACACATCATCCAAGATGAGGGAGAAACAATTGTTCTGTATGTTGTAGTACTTAAATTGCTCACTAATATTGTGAATTCAATGAAGCACTGAACAATATCCTCCATGATAGATAGGCCTGTGGCTTTTGTAGTGAAGCAATCCAGAAATGTTTACGAAGACTAACTTCATCTTGTAGAAGGCCATAGAGATTGCAGTCAACATGAATCTGGCTGCAAAAGAAGCAGAGCAGCAAAATCCATCAACTCAGCTGCTTAATAAGTTGATCATACATACAAGATAGTAAGCAGCTGAAAATATTACCATTGTGGAATTCCAGGTCACTATCCACATGAATGTTTATAGAGACTTTGAATGCCAGGGAATGTCATGAAACTGTGAGATAGTTCACATGAAAGAGATCACCAAGAGATCCTTTCAATGGCCTGGCCTGGACCAAGACATTGAAACAATGGAAGATCTTATTCTTCATGTTGCAATGTAAGAAATATAACTTAATTGGCATCCCTCTGTCCATGAGATTGGCCTTTTGCAGCGTATCCACTTTAATTTTGCTGGTTCATTTGAAGGAACAATGTTCATCGTGGCTATGGATACTCATCCTAAATGGCCAGAAATGTCAGTGATGTCCTATATTACTGTGTGAGTACAATTCAAAGGCTAAGGGAAATGTTCAGTCATTATGGGTTACCAGGGCAACTTGTGATCGACAATGAATCTCTGTTCATCTTGCAGGAATTTGAGAACTCAGAATGTAACAGAATTTGTCAATTACCTCCACATTCTACCATCCATCCACCAATAGATTAGCAGAGAGATTTATTCAAACTATGTAACACCCTTTAAGGTCATTGCAAGGACATTCCTCTATTTGAAAGCATCTAGACAGAGTTCTGTGGAAGCACATTGACCAATTGTTGTCAAATAAACACCATCTAAAGATAGTCCTATTGTGGAAGATCCTGATTTCACCATTTCAAGTCAGCCGACTCCAGTTTCACATCCTCAGTCTCACTTGACATAAGTTGAAGTAATTTCACCTCCTGCAGCATTAGATACAACTTCAGAGTTGGCTACCAGTCCTAAATTGTCATCAGTCTACAATGAACATTATTCTGTAGAAGCACCGGACACACCCTGTAACACACACTGGGAAAGAAGACCTCCTAACCTTCTAAGTTATTAATGCAAACAACACAATTTTTTTTGAAGCAATCTACCCTCTTTCCCTAATTCAGAAAATGTTCATTAAACCGACATTTTCAGTAAGAGGGAGGTATATGTTGTGTGTTCTACATCTTGTCTGGCTTTCAGTACTTTGCAAGCCAGTGCATTCTGGAAATGTAAGATTCATGTTCTATTTCAGTTAGACTGCTACAAAATAAAGGACAGTTTCAATGTTAATCATCTCCTGTGTTTACTTGCATACTAGTTGACCTTGAAAGATACTAGAATCAAAAACGTAACACTTAAGTGTGACTTTGTTGACAGTTCCCCATTGTGCATATCCACTTGCAATATACAATCAGCAAATCTGGTATTGTACATTTAGTCCCTTCATCCAAGTCATTCCTATAGATTGTTAATAATTGAAGTTTTAGTAATGATTCTGAGGCACTTTACTCATTATAATTTAACAAACTAAAAATATTCCACTTAACTCTCTGTTTTCTGTTAATTCTCTATCCATGTTGATATCCTAAGTCCAGCAGTGTGGGTTCTTATGCAATAAACTTTAGGTGGCAGCATTACAATACCCATAGAGACCAATAACCTTTAAAAAAGAAATTTGAACCTCTAGTTAATAGTTGAAAGAGTGACACATCAAGGTTTTGTATTTTATCATTTAATATTGTAATAAATGACTAAAAACACCATTAAGTAAATATGATTTTTGGGCAACTTATATTTTAAACCACAGAAAGAAATGATTTTCTTTCACTCACATCATATGCTCCACAGAATTACAGTCCTTATAGCAAACAGCAGGCAGTGGTTTTTTACTTCCAATGGGTTTATGTTTTCCTTGTTTCACAGAGTAGTAACTTTGAGTGACTGCTTTTAAGTTCTTCCTCTAGTTTTTGGAAGGTTGCCTAAATCTACTACTAGTGGGGTAGAGAGCCTGTCCCAATTATTCTTCCCATCTGGTCATGCCAGGATGAGTCTCCCAGTATCCTCAGATGGCTGCAAGATGTATCCTTTAACTAGAAATTGTTTCTTCCCACATTCGACTATGGTAGTTCACAAAGTTATGTGGCCTCTGCTGACCACATGAAAATTGCTATTGTGATGTTTATTGATTTGTATGGAAGACTGTAATCTTATCGCCAGAATAACTTTTGCTGCACTTTTCATCATGGCAGTGTGAATAAGGATATGAATACATAAGAAATAGGAGCAGAAGTAGACAATTTGGCCCTTCAAGCCTGCTCTAAAATTCAGTAAGATTATAGTTGATCTGTTTGTGGCCATAACTTCACTTTCCTACCTGTCCCATAACCCTTGACCCCCTTGTCAATCAAATATCTGACCAACTCAGCCTTGAATATATTCAATAGCCCCACCTCCGTGCCTGATGTAGAAGAGAACTCCACATAACTATGACTCTTTGATGTTTTAAATGGAATATCCCTGTTTTGAAACTGTGCCCTTTAATTCTCAATTCCCCCACATGGAAAGTCATAGAGTCATAGAAGTTCACAGCATGGAAACAGACCCTTTGGCCCAACTTGCCCGTGCCATCTTTTTTTTGAACCCCTAAGCTGATACCAATTGTCAGTGCTTCGCTCATGTCCCTCTACACCCATTTTGGCCATGTAACTGTCTAAATGCTTTTTAAATGACAAAATTGTACATGCCTGTACTACTAACTGTGGAGCTTGTTCCAGACACTCACTACCCTCTGTGTGAAAAAAATTCCTAACTGGACCCTGTTGTATCTCTTCTTTCTTACTTTAAACTAGTTTTAGACCTCTAGTTTTAGACTCCTCTACCTTTGGGAAAAGATATTGACTACCTAGCTGATCTATGCCTCTCATTATTTTATAGACTTTTATTAATATCACCCCAAAGACTTCTATGCTCTGTGGGAAAAAGTCCCAGTCTATCCAGACTTTCCTCATAACTCAATCGATCAACTCCTGGTGGCATCCTAGTAACTCTTTTCTATACTCTTGCTAATTTAATAATATCCTTTCTATATTAGGGTGACCAGAACTGTGCACAGTATTCCAAGTTTGGCCTTACCAATATCTTGTACAACTTCAACAAAATGTCCCAAATCCTGTATTCAATGTTCTGACCAATGGAACAAAGTATTCCAAATGCCTTCTTCACCACTCTGCCCACCTGTGACTCCACTTTCAAGGAGCTATGAAACTGTACCGCTAGATCTCTTTGTTCTATAACTCTTCCCAATACCTTACCATTAACCGAGTAAGTCCTTCCCTAGTTCTATCGACCAAAATGCATTTCCTTGCATCTGGCATTTGTCAGCTTACTGGCCCAATTGATCAAGATACCATTGCAATCCTAGATAACTTTCTTCGCTGTACACTATGCCACCAATCCTGTTGTCATTTGCAAACTTACTAACCATGCTTACTCAATTCATATCCAAATTGTTAATATAAATGTCAAATAACAGTGGACCTAGCACCAATCTTTAAGTCACACTGCTGGTCACAGGCCTCCAGTTTGAAAAGCAATCCTCTGCAACCACCGTCTGGCTTCTGTCAAGAAGCCAATTTTGCATCCATTTGATTACTTCACTCTGGATCCCATGAGATTTTACCATATGTAACAATCTACCATTGATAGCTTGTCAAAGGCCTTGCTAAAATCCATGTAGACAACATCAACTGCTCTCATCTATCTTCTTGGTTACCCTTCAAAAACCTTAATCAAAGTTATGAGGCATGATTTTCCAATTACAAAGCCATGCTGATTGTCCCTAATCAATCCTTGCCTATAGGTCCTGTCTCTAAAAGCACCTTCTAACAACTTACCCACTACACATGTGAGGCTTACCAGCCTGTAAAACATCCTCCAAGCATCTACTCTGTAAAGCATCCTCATAAACTTATATGTTTCCCAAGGTCATTTCTCATTCTTTAAAAACTCCAATGAGTATAGGCCCCAAACTCTCAACTATTCCTGATAAGTCATTCTCATCCCAGGAATTAGTCTTGCATTCAGGTAGAAATACTGATTATATATTCTTGAACCCAAGTCTCTTTCACCTTAGAAATAAATTGACAGTTTACAGTATAATAGAAAGCATTTTTCTTGCATTATAGCTTGGTATAGCGCCTGCTCTGCCCAAAACCACAAGGAACTACAAAAGGTTGTGAACGTAGCCCAATCTGTCATGCAAACCAGCTTCCCATCCATTGACTCTGCCTACACTTCCCACTGCCTCGGCAACACAGCCAGCAAAATTAAGAATCCCAAGCACTCTGGACATTTTATCTTCCAACTTCTTCTATTGGGAAAAAGTTACAAAAGTCTGAGGTCACATACCAACTGACTCAAGAACAGCTTCTTCCCTGCTGCTATCAGAATTTTTAATGGACTTATCTTGCATTAAGTTGATCTTTCTCTACACCCTAGCTATGACTGTAACGTTACATTCTGTACTCTTTCGTTTCCTTCTCTATGAACGGTATGCTTTTCTGTATAGCACGCAAGAAACAATACTTTTCACTGTATGTTAATACATGTGACAATAATACATCAATTCAAAAATTATTTGCATCCTAATACTTCCAACATTTTTCTGAGACTTTAGGAGATTCAATTTCCACTGTTAATACATAAGTTGCTGCTATAGCCTCCAACCCTAAGAATGTAGCATCTTCTTCCTCGTATAACAGTCTGAGCCTTTCTTTGATCTCTCACCCAGACTTAATATCAGGCAGAGTTCAGAAAAAGTTACATAACTCTCTTCAGTTACCCTAAATTTAAAAAAAAGTCCCAAAGCATAATCCAATAACCTAATAATTGTAACAGGTACCTTATTAAATGTTCCTTTGAAATCGAAACTACATCTACTAGTTCCTCTTTATCCATCTTACCCCTTACAAACTTAAAGATCTTTAAATAATTTGTTAAACATGATTTTCTTTTCATATAACCATGGTGATTCTGCTTGACTGTAATTTGATCTTTTAAATATTCTCCTGCTACTTCATCCATTCTAGATATTTTCCCAAGTGCAGATATTAGGTGGACTTGTCTTTGGTTTCCTGTTTTCGACTCCCTTCTTTGTTGAGCATGAATAGTTTTCCCATCTGCTACTGAAGAGCCACATGTAGATCACAAATGTGCAATATTAATGGAATGGTGGTGAATTTTGTTTACTATTTACACAACTTTTCCATTACTCTTTATCCAAAGTTAATGGTTAAGTGGGAGAGTCCAAAGAGAAACTATTTATCCAAATTCATTCCCTGCTACAGTGAGGTGACTAAACCTCTCATCAGCTCCTCCACCAAGATGTTGAATCATGTTGGCACAGCACCATACCTCTATGTTCAACAAACTCAAGCAGAAACTCTCAACCCCAATTCATTGATATTCAGGTTCCTGTATTCTTATCAGCAGATACCTCCAAGCATTGACTCAGCACAATCCATAGCCAGAGTTACCACCCTTTGTATCAAGGGCTCTCACTGGCATTGAAACTTATTATGCCCATATGGAGAAGGAACTCCTTGATCTAATCTTTGCTTGTCAGAAGTTTAAATGATTTTATCCATGGCCATCCTGCCAATGTAGTAGCTCATCACCAGTCACTCATAAATATTGTTAAAAAACCCCTTCATACTGCATCATACTGCACATATGATATGCAAAACAAAATGCTACAATTACAGTGTCATTTACAAGGAAGATAAGAAGCTATGCCTTTCTGATGCCCCTTACCAACTCAACACTGACCAGGCATGCTGATACTATAGTTAAGAAAGCTCACCAATGCCATAACTTTCTCAGAAAACTAAGGAAATTGGTATGTCCACTACAACTCTCACCAACTTCTAATAATGCATCATAGAAAGCATTCTTTCTGGTTACATCACAGCTTGGTACGGCTCCTGCTCTATCCAAGACTGTAAGGAACTACAAAAGGGTCGTGAACACCCAGTCCATCACTCAAACCAGCCTCCCATCCATTGATACTGCCAACACATCCCACTATTCTGAAAAAGCATACAGTATGGTTAGGGGTCCCACATACCTTAAACATACTCTTTTCGACCTTCTTCTGTTGGAAAAAAGATAAATAAGTCTCAGGATACATACCAGCCAACTCAAGAACAGCTGCAATCAAACTTTTGGATGCACCTACTTCACATTACACTGATTTTTCTCTACATCCTAGCTGTGGCTGTATGCTTTATTCTGCACTGTCTCCTTTCTTTCACTATGAACAGCATGCTTTGTATAGTGTACAAAAAAAACAATATTTTTCACTGTATACCAATACATGTGACAATAATAAATCAAATAAAATCAAAATAAAATCAGATCATCAAGAGGACATTGACATCATGCCAATTCAAGTACTGTCAGCCTGTAGAAGTGACAAACTCAAAACTGCCTATAGGTGGATCTCACATTAGGCAGCTCCATGATGTTATTATGAAAGGCAGTGTTGTCAAAGGATCTTCCTCAGGAGCTCTGCACTTGTACACCATGAGAGAGGAATTAACCATGCAAGACATCTGATACTTCATTGCCAGAAACTCATCATTCTCATCACTCTGCAGAGGTACTGAGGGGAATACTATCCATACTATCATGAAGGAAAATAGTAGCCATATTACTAGGTGTCCAGTGAAAGGGTTAAAAGAGAAAAACCAATTAGAAAAATGCTGCACATAGCTTAACTGCAAGGACAAGCATATCAAAATTATGGACAAAGAAAGACTATCCAAATGATAAAAGTAGCCTTCAGGTAAATGTAAAGAGGAAGACTCCATAGTATGGATTGTTTATATATCAAGCTGGGAGAGGCATTTAACCAGATGTTTGAACATGGGATGATTGATTGCAGTATAAAAACTCAGACACAAGGTGGGTGTCAAAACATAGTGTGAATTGTAGAGGAATAGAAAGATAGTGGAGTGGCATGGTAATATAGTGGTTAGCACTGCTGCCTCACGATGCCAAGGACCCAGATTCAATTCCAGCCTTGATTCACTGTCTGTGTGGAGTTTGCACATTTTCCCTGTGTCTGCATGGGTTTCCTTCGGATGCTCCAGTTTCCTCCCACAATGCAAACATATTAGGTTGATTGGCCATCCTAAATTTCCCCTAGTGTCAAGGCATTAGTAGGGTGAATAAGTTTAGCTACGAGAATAAGTGCTGGGTGTGATTGTGATCGATGGGCCAAATGATCTTTTTCTGCAGTGTATGGATTCAATAGCTTACTAATATAATTAAACCTCACACTCACTGGATCTTATAATTAAGCAGGCATGCAATGATTGTGATTGCTTTAAATATCTGTATCTTATGAATTATGTAACCTTAATCAATAGCTGTGATTAAATAGAGGTAACTCCTATATCTTGATTGGAATATGTCAATTACTTGTAACTGAGTTTGAAACTATAACTGCTTGTTTATTCCTGAATTTTGTACTATGACTGGCCTTAGTGAACTTTCAGAGTTCTATAGCTATAGAATAAACTATCCTAAACCCACTCTGTGACTTTGTTTGGCTATTTCAAGGAAATAAAATTAATACCTACACAAAAAGGTGAAACATCAACAAAGCCCCGCAACAGGTGCCATACCCAACAACTCCACCAAGGGCATCCCGGGATGCACGCAATAAGCTTTAGGGCAAATGAATCCTTATATTAGCACTCCTTGCATGTAGTTGTAAAGAGAGAAGTAACCAAATGTGTACTATGCAACATGCTCTAGCATCATTAAGAAGAACCAATGCACCTACACGAAGTCCCAGATCTCCAGTGGTCACTTATAGTAGTAGACATATTCAAATGCAACAGAAAACAGCACTTAGTCCTGTTTGAGTCATACTCTGGTTGGTATGAAATCAACCACCAAGGCTGCAGTGGGTTAGGAAAGTGAGAAGAACTTTCTCCTGTAATTACAGTTAGGATGGATAGGGAAGTGTGGCACAAAAAATGGTTTCCTTCTTTTTCATTTTATGATATTAAACCAAAATAATGTTCAGCATTATCAACACAGCTGTTATTTGGTAGAGAATTTATCTAGATCATTAGTGATTAAGTGGATTGATCTTGCTAAATTGCACCTTAGTGTTCAAACATGTGTAGGTTAAATGGATTAATGTGAAATGTATGGGGTTGTAGTGCCAGGGCAGGGGAAAAGGCCTGTCAGAAAGTCAGTGCAGACTTGATGGGCCAAATGGTCTTTTCTGCACTGTAGAAATTCTTTTAACTGTCAGCCCGATCTGAAAAGCAACACAGTTATTGGTAAGCTGAAGAAACACTCCGTCAAACATGGCACCCCTCAGAGGATAATAAGAGAAAATGCTTGGCAGTTTATATCAATGAGTTCAAGGACTTCGTGCAAAAATGGGACTTTGAGCACATCACAAATTGCCCCTCTAGTACAATTGACATTTCCTGAATCCATGGTGTGCAGGATATTTATAATGCATATTGTATGCCATTTTCTGATTATGATATTTATTGAATCCTTGGTGTGCAGTACATTTATAACATATTGAATGACATTTGCTGATTCCTTCTGTGCTGTATATTTATGTGGATTATATAATATTTGCAATTCTTGCTGCGCAGTGCATTTATAATGTGTACTATATTCAATTTACTGATTCTTATTGTGCGGTATATTGATGTGTAGTGCGAAATTTGCTGATTCCTTGTTGTACAGTATATTTACATGTACAATATATTTGTTGAATCCTTGTTGTGTAGCATATTTATAATGTGTATTTGATGACATTTACTGATTCATTGTTGAGCAGTACATTTTAATGTGTACCGTATGATATCTTGCAATTGCACAATATATACATATTGTGGATATATATTTGCTGGTCTTTTGTTGTGCAGTGTACTTAAGTACACTTGGTGAGTACAGGATTGGACCTGATGGACAGTATTGTTTATTTATAGTCTTTATATTTATAGTCTTACAATTTTTCAGTATATTTATATTATGTATTGTGTCACATTTGCTGATTCTTTGTTAAACAGTATATTTATATTGTGCTACATAGTATTTGCTAAATTCTTATTGTGCAGTACATGTGTTACATTCAGCATTTGTTGAATCCTTGATGTGCAATATGTTTACAATTTGTACTATATGACATTTGCAAAATCCTTGATATGCACTACGTGTATAATGTGTACCATATGAACATTTGCAAATCCTTGTTGCGCATTATATTTATTATGTGTAAACTATGACATCTGCAGTCTTGCAATAGTGCAGTGTATCTGTTCCTTGTCCAACCTTCCACGTGACGCGCGGGGACTTACAGTCCCGGTGCCACGCATGCGCAGCCCTCCTCCTCCGTGCCGGATGTTTAGCGGCGCCATCTTGGGGAAGGAGCGGGGAACCGGAAGCGGCGCTGCTGGAGTGTCCCCTGTGAAAATAAATAATATTCATACCGTGCCTCCAAATGGAAATCGCGCAGTGATGGTATGTACAAGTCTACACTCACCGGGCGAGGTGTGCGGTCGTCACGAGTATCTTTTGCCTGGTTTCATTTGACTCGGGTGTTTGCTGTTGTTTCTGCTCAGTTTCGCTGCATGATTGACAAGTGAAGCAAAAGACAAAACTACACCGGATATTGACTCAAAGGCAGGGCCTTATAGGCCACCATAACCTAGCACTATCTCACATGCCAATTGGCCTTTTGAAAAATGTGGACTCGTGATACAGATCTTCCACCACTTTTCACCTATAGTAAAGTAAATGCTGTATCAGACGTTGGTTAGACTGCACTTCTGGTATGGTGCAAATACTAGGTATTGGTGTACTGTTTAAAAACATAACCCTGCTTCAGAAAGTTCCAACGCTTGGCAGCTCATTTTGGCACAACAACCATTTATTTGTGGAATAGTAGTGACACATTGGGCTGGCACATTCTCCAGAATTGAAGAAAATGCCATACTTTATCTTTTTAATTTTGAATGAACAATTAAATATCTTTAAATAGCACATTAAGCTCCAAAGTGAAGAGTTCACTGCCAACAACTCTACCCCAATATGGTTCCTTTGCTAACCTCTTTTTCTCCAGGCACAATTAAAAATCTTCCACAAATCTTTAGTCTCTGTGTTTTCTAATGATTCATTTAAGGAAATAATACTGCCCAGTTTCAGGCCATGAGGCAAATGTGATAACTATAGTGGAATGTTTTCTGTCATTGGCAGAACACATCACTAGTACTGAACCAGAAGGTGCTAATTCTTTAATTTAAAATTTTAACATATTTTCTTTAAATGTAACCGTTCACTGCTCTCATTGTGGACCTACTGTGAAAATTATCTAGTAAAAGAGTACAGAGGGAACCCATACCAAGTGCTGATTTAACTTTTTTGTTGCTGAGAACAAATAGCATCACTGATAATTTTGGATTCCTGCAAGTGTCAAACTGCCCAGAAACTAAAGGCACCAAAAAAGGTTTAACACTAATCTTCTATATCAGTAGCCTTGGACCCATTTTAGAATACTGTAATCAAGAAGATAACATATCTCTTGTTAAAATGACAGTATGTTGAAATGAATTGTAAGGGTCTAGGATAAGGAGAGTGATGCAATTGCAGTTCAAATTTTGATATTTTCTTGACCATTGTATCCCAGATGCCTCCTTGATGTACCTCATTAAACGCAAAAGCACAGCTGAGAATTCTCCTAAAGCCTGGTTATTTTCCATTAGTCTGATTTTGTTAACATTTTATTCCCATGTCAATTCCTTTTGCATTTAATTTTGAAGCGGTATTATCTTCAGAAAATGGCTTGGAATCAAGAGGGTAACATACTCTGAAAATCAATTAATCCTATTAATTTTTAAAGTGAATTTTTTTTGTGGTATTACGCAACTGCAGCTTGCATTTATATGTACCTTTAACTGAGTAATTGTCATAGCTACTGAGGGAATATTGAATTAATCTGTGGATCAACTGATTTCCCCAACATAATTGCCTTCCTGTGCACCATATCAAGCTTAATTTGTAGCTTTTTTATAGATGGCTTATTCAAATATATATCACCAGGCTCTCTATGAGTACTTTTAAAATAACTTACTCCAACTATTTCACATGGAATTATAAATCTTTGAGTGACCTCAAGGTGCTGTTATTACCAAACCTAAAGCAAATAGTACTTTAATGACTCTCAACCTGCATTAATCATCATGACTCAATAAAGCAAGATAACATGATAATCATACCATTGAAGTACAGGAACTATTAAATGGTACACAATTGAAAGGAATTTACAAAAAATACATTCATCAGAAGATTAACATTTGTGACCGATATAATCAAGTTCAGGTTCATCATCATAGTCATAGACTTTTATGGTACAAAAAATGGCTCTTCGACCTTGCGTGTCTCACTGGCTATCAAACACCTATCTATTCTAATCCCCTTTTTCCAACACTTGGTCCATAGCTTTGTACGCTATAGCATTTCAAGTGCTTATTCAATTGCTTCTCAAGTGTTGTGAGGGTTCCCGCTTTGATCATTCTTTCAGACAATGAGTTCTAGATTCCCACTATCCTGAAAAACTTTTTCCTCAAATCCCTTCTAAATCTCTTGACCCTTTCTTTAAATCTATGCATGCTAGTTATTGTCCCTTCTGTTAATGGGAAAAGTTCCTTCCTTTGCACCCTGTCCCCATGTATGCCCCCCATAATTTTGTACACCTTGATCAGGTCCCCCTTGGTCTTTTCTGCTCTAACAAAAACAATTTCAGCCTAACCATCCTTCCTTTACATACCTGTAGAAATGTTAACAGTGAGTTTTTATGTTCTAGCTTACTCTATTTTCCTCTTCTTAATCAGTCCCTTGCTTGATCTTTGATAAATTTTAAACTGCTCCCAATTCTCAGGTCTATTGCATTTTCTTGCCAATTTGTATGCTTCTTCTTTGAATCAAATACTATCTCTAATTATCCTTGTAATCCATGAGTTGGCCAAAATTCCCTTACCACTCTTGCACCAAACCAGCTTCTGGAGTTCATCTATTTGTTCCTTAAATGCCTGCCATTGCCTGTCCACTGTCTTTCTTTCAATAATGTTTCCCAGTCCATCATAGACAATTTATGTCTCATACCATCATAGTTACCTTTATTGAGATTCTGGACCCTGGTATCTATGTCATATTATGGTCATTAATTCCCAAGGATTTCCTCACAGCTAGATTGCCAACTAATCCTTTATCATTGCTCAATACCCAGTCTAGGATGACCTGCTCCTTTGTTGGTTCCTCAACCTATTAGTCCAGGAAACCATCCCATATACTTTCAGAAATTCCTCCTCTATTGTACTGTGATTAATTTGTCTCTCCCAATCTATATGCAGATTAAAGTCACTCATAATTACAGATCTTCCTTTAACACGTGCATCTCTAATGCTTTTCCCAATATTATCACTACACTCTTGGCTTTATCTTTATTCTTTTCCTCATGTGTCATTTCAAACGTCTGCATGTTCACTCTGAGCAATTCACTGCATCATGATAATTAGAGTCACATTTAAAGCACCTATTAGTGTTTCCTTGGGCATTCCTACGATTCATTAAGCTATTACTACTGTTCCAGTTTCATTTTCTGCTATTATAACCAGATTTGCTGTACATAATTTCATAACAGCATTTTGACTGCTTTCAGCCCTTCAGTTGTTTTAGCTCCTGTGATGATGTCTGGCCTGGAAACTTGGTAACCATTCAGTCTTCTTTCTGTCACAATGGAATGGCTCATTTATTCCGTGATGACTGAACAGAATGACATTTCTCCAGGAATTTTTTTTAAGAAAGCAGCCACAGTTTGACAGCAGCTCCTTTTCGGAGAACCAGGCATCTGTTAGAACCAGTTGCCACTCCATATGCAACAATTTGGCACAATTTAATAATGTAAATGCTACCACTGATTTCAGGGTCCCTACGTTGAACATTAACAACTTAGACAACACAAAAGTGTTCATGATACCCTTTCATAGAATGTTTATTCATTTCCAATAATCTGTCAAAATTGTAACAAGGCCACAGAAATTTAACAACTGACCTTTTTTGCCCCATATTCTATTAGAAGCTCCAAACCTTCAACAGTATCAATCCAATTCAGAGAATCCCATACTTTGTTTTTCCTTTGGTGAGTAGTAACCTACATCCACAAATTAACCTCATTTTATCATTTAGTTGTATGATTCAGGCTCCAAGAACACTTGAGGGTAATTGTACACCAATTTAAACTTGCTTTCTGCAATTTTCTATGTCAGTCACAAGGAATTTAGTTCTGTGTTTAAAAACAGATGTTATTTAATTTCCCCATCTGTGGATAACCATCCTATGTGAACTTAAGAGAGTAAGATAGTGAAGGATAAAAACTAGAAGAAGCAGTAGGCCATTTGGCTCTCTGAGCCTGTTCTGCCATTCGTTTTGATCATGGCTGATCATCAAATTCACTAACCTGATTCTGTCTATTCCCCATATCCATTAATCTAATTTCTTTTTGAAATCACACAACTTTTTGACCTCAAATACTTTCTTACCAAGTTGAAGAACCAACAAGGGAACTTGCAGAAGGAGGCCATTCGGCCATCGAGTCTGCGCTGAACACTATCCCACCCCAGGCCCAATTCTGTAATCCCTCAAATTTACCCTGCTAAATCCCTTGATACTAGGGTTAATTTAGCATGGCCAATCAACCTAGCCTGTACATCTTTGGGCAATATTTTGATAATTAAAAAAGAGTAATTAATAAAGCTCACCATTTAGTATAAGAGGGAAGGAGTCAGTCTATCTCACTCCCGAATGAATTTCACAGATTCACCACTTTCTTGGTAAGTAATGACTCCTCACCTGTGTTCTAAAAGGTTTGCCCCTCATAGAGATGCGATGGCCTAGAGGTATTATCACAAAACTTGTGATTCTTGAAACTCAGCTAATGTTCTGGGGATCCAGGTTCAAATACCACTAAAGCAGATGGTGGAATTTGAATTCAATTAAATATATCTGAAATTAAGAATCTACTAATGATCATGAAACCATTGTCGATTGTTGGAAAAATACATCTGGTTCACTAATGTCCTTCAGGGAAGGAAATCTGCTGTCCTTACCTGGTCTTGCAGATATGTGACTCTAGAGCGACAGTGCCACAACAATGTGGTCAACTCTCAGATGTTGTCCAAAGGCACCTAGGAATGGGAAATAAATGCTGGCCAACCAGCAACGCCCATGTCCCATGAATGAATGAATAAAATGAATTCCTTCAAATTATGATCCATGGTTCTGGACTCTCCCACCATTGCAAACATTCTTTTGAATTTTTCCTGTCTAATCCCGTTGGAATTTTATAAGTTTCTATGAAATCCCCTCATACTCTTCTAAACTCCAATGAATAAAATCTTAACTGACTTAGTCCGGCCTGACTTGACAGACCTGCCATCTTAGGAATCAGCCTGGTAAACCTGGTAAAACTAATAGTGTAGGTTTGTCCAATCTTTTCACTGGGGAACCATATTTCTATTTTTGTTTTCACTCAAGGGGCTGGTCAACAATTGTTGGAAAGATAAAGTTTGGCACATTAAACACTAATTTCAAAATAAAGTTCAGTTATGAAGAAATGAAACAATTTGAGGCAAAATCATAGAATTCCTACAATGCAGAAGGGGACCATTCACCCCATTATATCTGCACCAACCATAGTTCCACCTAGGCCTTATTCCCGTAACCCCTCATATTTACTCTGCTAAATCTTTCGACACTAGGGTTAATTTAGCATAGCCACTCAACCTAACCTGCACATCTTTAGACAATACGTTGATAATTAAAAGAGTAATTAATAAAGCTCACCATTTGAGTGTGAGAGGGAAAGAGTCAGTCTGTCTCATTCCAACGTTTAAGTTCAGCTCAAAGAATTCCAGTAAATTGGTTATACATACTTCATAAAACCATGTTGACTCTACCTGATTGCCTTAAACTTTTCAAATTACCTATTATAACATATTTAATTACTAGTTTCTAACTTTTTTGTTGCACAGATGTTACATCAACTGGACTGTAGTTTCCTGCTTTCTATCTTTCTCTTCACTTGCCACCTTTTTTTGAGTAAAAAAAGTTGCATTTGCTATTTGCCAATCTAATACAAACTTTCCCAAGTTGAGGGAGTTTTGGAAAATTAATACCAAGCCATTAACTATTTCACTAGCTATTTCAACATTAATTATTTTGCTAGCTATTTCATATTCCTGTTCTTATTTCCTCTGTTCCTATGATTAATTATAGAGCAAGACAGGACCCTAAATGTAAGTTTCATGTCCTTTTTTATGTTAGAATTTTTGTCTGTACCAACTAAATGTCACTAACCTTTGATTTCACTAACATAAATGTCAGAATAAAACTAGTATATCTTTAAGTTGGAATTTTAAATGTTACAGAATAGTTAATATGTTAAAAATAAAGTAAATGTTAGAATAAAATAATAGGAATAAGGAAAGAAATATATGAACAAAATTTTCAAAATATTTTGTCTGCATCTAAAATTGTATTTTTAAAGCATCCACTTAATTGTCTGTAGTTAATATTAAAGTAATGGAGGCATATTTGGATGGCATTATTTCTAATTCTGGCCTCTTGAGCATCCTAATTTAAATTGCTCCAACATTAGTGACCATGTCTTCAGTTGCCCAGGGCCTAAGCTCTGGAATTATTTCTTTGTTTCACACTGCCTCATTTCTCTCCTTTAAGACTTTCCTACTTATTTCTTTGACCAAACTTTTGATCATCAGATCTAATATCTCCATGTGTGCCTCAGTATCATATTTTGTTTTATAATGCTCCTGTGAAGTGCCTTGAAATATTTTATTGTATTTAAGATGCTATATAAATACGAGCTGTTGTAAATGTTTTTGTCATTGCCATGTTTTTGAACTGAAACTATTCAAGCAAAATGGCTTATTTTTGGGATTGTTCTTTTTGTGAGTGGATAGGTGTGGGGAGCTAGTGAGTAGAGGGTTTACTTATGCTGTTAACTCAGTTTCACATTGGACAGTGCATTTACTCAGAGCAATGTTTGTTTCTTGAATTGATAGATTTGAAGGTTACAAAACCAATACTTTACTCTTTCATCTCTCAGTGAGTTCTTGGCTTTGCGTTTGAAGTCTGCTCCGTTTTGGAATAAAGCAAAGTGTATTACATCAACCCAAGGGAAGCTGGAATGGCAACATCTGCTAAAAGCTGAAAATGGAAGATAGCGAACCTGATGAAGTGGATAAACTGAAGGCAAAGTTTATGTCAGCATGGCATAATATGAAGTACAGTAGGTGCTGCTTGTATACTTGACTAAGAGAGTAAGGGTACACATAGGGTTAATGAAAACCTGTTAAATTTCAAAGTAATGTTGGTGTTAAAATCTAATGATTCATACAAGCCATATGCATGGAACATTTGATTCCTGATCTGAGTTTGCTGTTCTCAGCTAGCACAGCTGTCAGATAGTATGGTCATCTTCAGCAGTATTACCATTTTCCCACCTCTCACCCCTGACTTGGAAAAGAATCATTGGTCAGAATTCCTCTTCTTGATCTTACTTCAGTGACTGCTACTGAAAGTCACATGTGAATGTCATACGAGGGTAACTGTGATGGTCCCTATGACTGAATAAGCTATCAGCACCCTTTATCTCTGGCCTCTCAGGTAAAGAATCATTTGCAATACAGAAGAGGGCCATTTAGCCTTCAAATCCATGGTTGTTCCACATAGACCAATCTGTTCCACGCCATTGCTAAGTTCCTGTAATTTGTTTCCTTGAAGCATCCGTCCAGTTTTCTTTTGAAGTTGTTGATTGTTTCTGCATTTGTTTTTGGACAGCGAGTTCCAGATCATTACTACTTGCTGCATAAAAACATTCTTCCTCATATTTCCCCTGCACCTGTTCCCAAAAGTCTTAAATCTGTGGTCTTCAGTGCTTATACAATCAGCTAATTGGTGGAGCTTTTCCATGCCTACCTTATCAAACCTTGTCATAATCTTATACAGATCTATCAGACCTTCCCTCCAAACCTTTGTCCTAAGGAAAACATCCCTAGCCTTTTCAACCTTCCTGTCTTGTTTAAAAAAAAACCCGCTCTCACCACCCAATCCTGGAACCCTACTGGTAAATTTCTTCTGCACGCTTTCAAAATCCTTCACACTTTTCCCTAAATATGGTGACCAGAGCTGGATTCTATACTGTGGTTGAGGCCTAAGCAGAACTTAATATAGGTTCAGTATAACTCCCCTGCTTTTGTACTCAATGGCTTTACTTATGAAACTCAAGACTCCTTATGCTTTGCTTGCTTCTTTTTCAGTAAGTCCTGCCACTTTCAAAGATCATTGTGCATGGAGCCCCAGGTCCATCTGTTCCTGCACACTCTTTATAATTGTGCCATTAAGTCTATGTTGCTTCTCCCAACCCTTCTGTCAATATGTATCATCTCACACCATCCATCACGACTGGCTGCTTTCTGTCCTTAAACCATTTTTTAATCCAATTACATACCGGCCTGCCTATTCAATAAGCTTCAGTTTTTTTAACGAGTTTCTCATATGGTTCCTTGTCTTAAAATTTGTATTGGCAACATCCACCATGTTCCTTTTTTCAACTATTACTTCATCAAAAAAATTCAATTAGCCTGGAATGATTTATCTCTTACAAATGATGTGTTGGCAGAGGAAATGCAAAGTGACTGGCATGAATGGAACTGGATCCCAGCACAGTCCTAATAGGCCAAAGGGCCTCTTTCTGTGCTGTAAAGCTCTATGCTAAACCAACACTTTCAGGAGTGGAGCTGAACAAGTGTGTGATGACAAAATAAATAAAGGCTGCAATAGTTGAGACCATCTGTGTGACTGAAGAATCTTGCTTCTGGGCTGAAGCCTATAGACTTAAGCCCCTCTTCAGGACTTGAGAGCATCTGTCTACCCGAACTTCTCAGTTCTATACTGAGGGAGTGAAATATTATTGAATGTGCTCTCTTTCGGATGGAACATTGAATTAAAAGTAAGATGGGTATAGAGGGATACAGGCCAAATGCGGGCAATTAGGACTAGTTTAAGGGTTTTAAAAAAAAGGGCAGCATGGACAAGTTGGGCCGAAGGGCCTGTTTCCATGTTGTTAACCTTTATAACTTTATGAAACCATGGCAGCCCATTTGAATGAATTTAAGAAGTTCCTCTGGAATTGTTCGAAAAAGAGAAAAATAGTCATCTCACGGTTCCAACTAACATTCTTCAGCCAATATATACTAAAAATAAATCAATTAATCATTTGTTTCATTGCTGTTTGTGAAATTGTCCTGCCATATTGCATTCAAAACATACTATGGACATGAAAAGACAGAGGGATAAACTTGGCAATGACAGACTAGTCCATCTAAAGTCCATGGTTGGGAAATTTTTAAACACATTAATTTAGAACAAAATTGGGGCTTAGAAAAATATGGATTAATATATAAAATAGGTAAATACGTACTATCCTTTGATGTGGTAATGGAGAGGAATGATGAAGGTAGTGTAGTCAATGTTGTGTTGTGCAGGCCTTTAAAAGATGCTTGATGAAGTAATCAATTTGTTAGCAAATTGAAATCCATGGAATTAAAGGAATTGTTCTGTTGATACAAAATTGACAGAGATAGAAAGCAGAGAGTAGTAGTAAATGGTTGTTGTTCAATTTGGAATGGTGTCTGCCAGGGACCAACGTGGGGCCAATGCTCTTATTAATGAGCTGGACTTGAATATGCAGGGGATAATTGTAAAGTTTGCAGATAGCACAAAACTCAGAAATATGGTAGACTGGGAGGAGGGTAGGAGGATGTTGACAGACTAATTAGAAAGGAAGAATATCTGAGATGAAAGCTAATGCAGAGAAGAGCGAAGTTATTTTATTTTGATAGGAAGAATGAGGAGATACAATATAAATTGTACAATTTTAAGGTGGTGTAAGTGCAGAGTTACATCTGTGGATATATGTTTGCTAGAGGCACAGTAGCATGGTTATGTTATGAAGTAGAATGAACTAGAGACCCAGACTAATGATCCAGAGACATGAATTCAGTTCCCACCATGGCAGCTGAAGAATTTGAATTCACTTGATATAATAAATTCTAGAATAAAAAGCTAGTGTTAGCAATGGTGATCATAAAACTACTAGTTTGCAATTTAAAAATAAATATGGCTCACTAATATTCTTGAGGGAAAAAAATCTGCCAATCCTTTTTACTTTCAAAAATGTGCCTGTCCTCTGAAATGGCATAACAAAGCCATTCAATTGGATTCAAGGACGTGGCTCACCACTGTCTTTTCAAGAATCATTAGGGATGGGCAACAATTGCTGATTTTGTCAGCACTGCCCGCAACAGTTTCCAGTGGACGAAAAGTTAGTAACCAGAAGATGTAGATTTAAGCATTGAAAGATGAAAGAAGCAGAGGTGACTATGAAGAAAAAATTGTTGTTGCACAATTAGTTATTATGATCTGGAATGCACTGTCTGAAAGGTGGTGGAAGCAGATTCTATTGTACATTTCAAAAGGAAATTGGATAAATATTTGAAGGGGAAACATTTGCAAGGCAATGGGGAAGAGCAGAGCAGAAAGACTAATTGGATAGCTCTTTCAAATATCTGTCAAAGGCACAGTGACCCCCTCTGTACTGTATCATTCTTTGATATAAATGCAAGTATACTTTTTTTTACACTGCTAGTCTGTAACAAAGTGAAGTTGATTTTCTCTAAATTTCAGATTGTTGTGTATTTTGGAATCAAATAAAATGCTCGAGCTGCTAAATTTGTTCTGTAACCTTTCTTGACAAAAGATCTTATTCATCACGATAGAGTTTTATAAAATGTGTGGTATTTCAAATTTGGGTGTGAAATATGCTTAAAAAAACATGATTTTAAATGTTAGCGTAGATCTTTTTTAAATGTCAGCTCGTGTAAACTATATTTCAATCCTTAAAATCATGAAGTGTACTTGTTATTTTCTAACTGGCATTCCCAATAAAATAAAATGTCAGTAAACATTTGCAGATATTCACCTTGAGATAAGTTTCATAGCCAAGTGTGATCTTGTTCTTAGCAGACTTCCAGACATACAGGCTTTCCAGCAGGAATCTTGGGTGGCAACCAGTAGTGGGAGCTTTATTTAAATTTCCTTTCTCTAACCCAGGCTCTGAAACCAAATGTAGTGCTCCTGTCATTACCCTGACTGCATCAATTAACTTTACACAAACCAGGGATAGAAACTGGCTGATGTGATCCAATCTTTGTTAAATAATTAAATTATTAACTGACCCTTCAGAGATAATGGGCAAAAATTCATGTGGCAATTGCATGTTTTAATATATAATTCAGCTCAATGTCCAGTTCACTTTTAAGTATTTTTGAGAATGTTTGTGGTGACAACATAATAAATGACGCCTTCGTCTTCTTCCATTTTGACAGCAAAGTCAATCCTTGTGTTGCTTCCACACCCCCACCATCCCCAGCACCAACCATACCCCACCTCATTTGAATGCTTTAATGAGATTTAATTTCTTTAGATGCCAATTGTGCAGCCTTTTGCCAATGGCAATTTTTTTTAAAAGAAAGTTAGAACAATGGACTTCTGTATTCTGTTTGTTAGTGAAGTTTTTTGGGTCACTCTGGAAATAATTGGAAATGTCCCATGTAGCGCTTTGTAGTGTTGCTAGCTAATAATACTCCACTGTCTTTTCTCCCTTCAGGCTGGGTTGTGAGAACCAAAACAAATTTTAGCAGAAACTCGCCTGTCTTTTTGCTGGGAAAATGCTATCATTTCAAGACAGAGGGTAAGTACAAATACTTGCTTTTGATTTTCTTAAACGCTTTACTGTTTTCAGCTTATTATTTGGGGTGGGGGAAGTTGTGTGGGTTTCACATTGTTATTTCACTTCTGCAACTAAATTTGAATATGATGAGTTGAAATAAAATGGACGATGCAATACACAGCATGTTGATTAGCCTCCAAAAGGAAAGATTGTATGACAGCCATAGATCTCTCTGAGAACTAGGCTCCACCTGAAACATTGGCCTGCCTTTTCTCTTTTCATGTTAACCTATGTCGGCTGTGGGATTAATGTCAGATTGCTCCAATGGATATTAAGGTTGAATGTGAAATGAATTTGGGAGCAGCAATCAATTTCTAAAAATATGCTTACTTGTACAACGAAATAGACCAAACACCATTTAATTCTAAATTGTAAGTCTGTCTAAGAGAGGCTGCAGAAATGAGAAAGAAAATGACACAATAGTACAGTTGATGTCAAGGAGCAAAGTTAAGATGGAGTTATAGAAGCACTATTTTGTACGTTATGTGATTGTTTCGTTAACAGGAAATACTTAATTATTTAATTTCTATTAATCAAATGGATCAGATAGTTCACTTTGGATCATATTACAGAGATGAAGTTGTCATGATGCTTAACTCTGAAAATGATAGGATTCAGATTGTTGCTCGCTTTAGTGAAGGTAATTCCATTTTGTACAAAGTTGCTGTAAGACATTGAACTCTAACTACAGCCTTTTATGTTAAGAAGAGCTTAGTAATTCACTTTTGTTAATTATAACTGGGACAGCAGAAGAGAATACCTTCCGATCAACTTTGTAGTCACTTTTTAAATAGAGAAATTTGTTGGTTTCTTCCAACTTCTAGCAGAGCCTAGGAAGAGATCCACATTAAATGGAGTTGCACTTTAAAGTAGGCTAATAATGAGTAATATATAGTACAGCATTTCTGTTGTACAACAGTTTGAAATTTAACTTAGGAAAAACAACAAAGGAGACATGATATTGAAACATATGACAACATCTTGGTATTAAAATTCCAAGATGCTTCACAAAAACATGATCAAACAAAATCTGACACCGAGCAACATGAGATATTATGGCCGATGATGAAAAGCTTAACTACTGAGGTATTTTTAGGAGCATCTGAAAAGAGAAAAGAGCTGAAATTTTAGCAAGGCAGTGTCAGAACAGTGCACCTTGGTAGCCGCAGGGCGCAGCTGCCAAAGGTGAATGTATCAGGGATTCTCAAGAAGTCCAGAATGGAAGAATACAAAGATTGTGGAGGGCATTAAGACTGGAGGAGATTACAGAGATGTGAAAGGAGAAGGCCAGGAAAATTTCCATCCTTGAAAACAAGATGGAATTTTAAAATTGAGACATTGCTTCACTGAGAGCCATTGTAGATCAATGAGCACAGAAGTGATGAATGAATGAGATTGGTGTAAGTTAAGACAGCAGCAAAGTTTGCATGACTTCATGTTTATGGAGGAGAGAATATGGTAAGCTGATCAGGAGTGCATTGGAATAGTCAAGTGTAGAGTAGTAAATACACGGATGAGGCTTTCTGCAGCACCTGAGCTGAGGGAGGGGAATGAGGTTGAGTAAGTTATGGAAGTGGAAATGGGTGGTCTTAGTAATAGTGCAGATATGAGGTTGGAAACTCATCTCTGTCAAGTGTGACACTATGGCTACAAATAGGCTGGTTCAATCTCACTGCCAGGAAGAGCGATGGAGTTGATGACGAGAGAATAAGGCTTGTGGTAAGACCAAAGATAATGATGTGTATTTATATAATTAATCACACGTTCCAAATCTCTTATTAGAGTTTATCCTATGTCCTAAACTTCCTAAAGCACTTGACTGGCTAATGATACTTTGAATTACAATTGCCCTGTCAACAAATTAAGATTCTATAATGAACAACCAAGTAAATGATCAGTTAATCTGTTTTTAAGTATAAATATTGGCTTGGAACTGGGATAACTCTTATATCATTAAGTTCTTTAAAAATCACTAAAACAGAATCAGGTTCTTACCTGAAATTCAAAGTGTTAAAGTTTCTGAAACTTTAAATAAAGAAACTTTAAAACTTTGAATCATAGCATCTCCAACAATACAGCATTTCTTCAGAACTGCATTGTTGACAAAAACTGTATTTAGTTGCTGGATGAGGATTTGATTTCACAACCTTTTGATTCAGAAATGAGTGTATTACCGATTGAGCCATGCTTATATGAAGTGATTTGTATCAAAAGAGAAAGAATTAATGGTCCAGTGATGAAAGCAAAATACTGCTGGAAATCAAAACAAAAACAGAAAATGATGGAAAATCTCAGCAGATGTGGAGAGGGAGTAGAAACAATGTTTAGATGCTGTCAGACCTGCTGAGATTTTCCAGCATTTTCTATTTTTGTTAATGATCCAATGGTTCAGATCAAAACTCCCAAATGCTGTTCAGGGCATCCTATGAACTGTTATTGATTTATTTTGATTTTACATTTGAAACTATCTAGGAGTAGATACTTAGTGTAAAATAATCAAATTTAACCTTGTTCTCTATAATCTTACAATGCTCAAAATGTTTTGAAAAGTTGTAACTCACTTATGCAAGTTTTGTCCATTTGACTTGTACAGTGTCACTCAGAGAATGGTGATCCACATTAATCACTCATTCCAAGTACTGTTTGATAATGTGTTACTTCTTCAGAAGATCATTATTATAGCTGCGTTGGATGAAACTATTTAAGAGTATTTTGGTGTCATTTGTTCATAAATAACAATGTCTGGAATGGCTTTTTTTTAGAATGCAATGTCTTATTCTTATCACTTGATGTCACTGCAACCAACGTTTTGTGTAAGTTACATTATTGTGGTACCTGATACTTGCCACTGAGTGGCATTGCAGGAAATTAAGTTGTACGCAGCAGTGCTTTACAGCAATACCCAATGCTGATGCACATTATAGAATCAGAGAATTCCTACAATGCAGAAAAGGCCATTTGGCCCATTCAGCTTGCATTGACAACAATCCAGGCCTTACCCCCAAATCCCCATATCCAGGACCTATTCCTGTATCCTGACACATTTATCCTGCTAGTCTCCCGACACTAGGAGGCAATTGAGCATAGCCAATCCACCTATCCCACACATCTTTGGACTGTGGGAGGATGCTGGAGCACCCAGAGGAAACTCACTCAGACGGGAGAATGTACAAACTCCACACAGTCACCTGAGGCCAGAATTGAACTTGAGTCCCTGGCGTTGTGTAGCAGCAGCGCCAACCGCTGTGCTACCATGGTGCTATGACATTTAATATCCAGAATGAGAATGCGACATTACACATATCAGGAATTTTCAAAAGAAAATATTTGTGAATGCAAAGAAGTTTAAATTGTGTGTTTTGGGGAAAAAATAATGATTTGCTAAACTCTGGGAGAGGGGAATACATGAAAGATAAGGATTCAGAAGATTTCAGAGTAAATTGGATGGGTGTTTGGGAGAAATGACCTGCAAGGCAATAACGTTACTGTAGAGCAGTGGGACTGATTGAATTGCTCTGGCATTGACTCAGTGGGTCTGATGGCTCCTTTCTGTGTCATCCTAACAATATCTGTGACTGAATTTCAGTCATTGAAGTAAGGCACAAAAGATGGTGACTAAGAAAATTTGAGGGAATTGTATTTTCGTTCATGGGATGCAAGATCAGCATTTATTGCCGAATTCTTCTCCGAACCACCTTCTTGAACCATTTGCAAAGTGTGTGGTGATGGTGTACCTTCAGTGCTATTAGGAATGGAGTTTCATGGCGCTTTAATTTGATTTATTATTATTACATATATTAATATATAGTGAAAAGTATTATTTCTTGTGTACTATACAGACAAAGCATACCATTCATCGAGAAGGAAACAAAAGAGTGCAGAATGTAGCATTACAGTCATAGCTAGGATATAGAGAAAGATCAATTTAATGCAAAGTAAGTCCATTCAGAAATCTGACAGCAGCAGGGAAGAAGCTGCTCTTGAGTCATTTGGTACATGATCTCAGACTTTTAGTAACATTTCCCCAATAGAAGAAGGTGCAAAAGAGAATGCCTGGGCTGCATGGGGTCCTTTATTATACTGGCTGGTTTGCCGAGGCAGCAGTAAGTGTAGACAGAGTCAACGGATGGGAGGTGGGTTTGTGTGTGATGGATTGGGCTACATTCATGAATTTATAGTTTCTTGCAATCTTGGGCAGAGGAGGAGCCATACCAAGCTGTGATACAACCAGAAAGAATGCTTTTTATGGTGCATCTGTAAAAGTTGATGAGAGTCGTAGCTGACATGCCAAATTTCCCTTAAACTTGTGAGAAAGTAGAGGCATTGATGGGCTTTCTTAACTACAGTGTCAGCATGGGGGGACGAGGACAGGTTGTTGGTGATCTAGACACCTAAAAACTTGAAGCTTTCAACCATTTCTTTGATCCAATGATGGTAAAGTAATGACAATATATTTCTGGATGTGTATGACTTGGAATTGCAGATGGTGATACTCTCAGGTGCCAGCTGTCTTGTGCTTCTGCACCACACTTGTCAAAATGTTTTTTGTCAGGGCCATGTTTCAATGCTTTTTCTTACTTAAGAGACTAATGAGCAAATTTTGGAAAGATAAGGTTTGGCACAATATTAAACATGAATTTAAAAAAATGCTGAGGTATGAAAGGAAACAACATGTTGAGCAAAAAAAAAGCTAAAATAATAATGTGATAATTCTTAAAAAGGAATAATAAATGAAGATGGCTGTTAGTTACATCCAGTTCACTCCAGTGTTAGGACACTCATCCACTGTGATTAAGGGTAAGAGTGTGCACATTGGGTAAATGAGAACCGTGAGAGTGGGAGTGAACCACACAACTTGCTCACCCACACTACCCCTCCTCCACCACCCCCCTCACTCCCTGTCCCCATACATTCACACTCTCCCTGCTCCCTCATATTTGCAGTACTACTTATCTTAAACATGCTCCACACCCCTTCATGCCCCTGCTGCCCACCCCTTCGCAACTCTGCCCACCCACCTCTTCACGCCCCTGACACTCCCCACCCCGTCACATCCCTGACACTCTCCGCCCCGTCACACCCCTGACACTCCCTGCCCCTTCACACCTCTGACAACCCTCCCACCCCTTCACGCCTCTGACAACCCTCCCACCCCTTCACGCTCCGACACTCCCCCTGCCCCTTCACACATTCACTCCAGTAGGTCTCACTCTCATTCCAGTTCTCTAGGTCCCAGATCTCACTCTGGGCCTTCCCTGGGGCCATTCTTGCCTCAGGTCCTCCTGGGTCTTGCAGTTGCATTGAGCCTTCTCAAGCCTTGCTTTAGTGTCGGACCCTCCCTAGCCTTGCATACAGTGAACCTATCAGCAGCATGTGGAGTGATAAATCAGCCTGTGATTGGACACACAACAAACAGCATTTTTCAAATCTGAGTATTCAGTAGACTATTTCTATTGTTAGGGTGGCACGGTAGCAAGTGGTTAGCACTGCTGCTTCATAGCTCCAGGGTTCAATTCCCGGCTTGGGTCACTATCTGTTGGAGTTCACCTGTTCTCCTCGTGTCTGCATGGTTTCCTCCGAGTGCTCCGGTTTCCTCTCACAGTCCAAACATGTGCAGGTTAGATTGATTGGCCATGCTAAAATTGCCCCTTAGTGTCCTGAGATGTGTAGATTAGAGGGATTAGTAGGTAAAATGTGTAGCGATATGGGGGGATTGTGTTGGTGAAAACTCAATGGGCTGAATGGCCTCTTTCTGCATTGTAGGGTTTCTGTGACTATTTTATGTTCAACAATGCTCAGCTGGCCAACTCCAGAAGGGTTGCGGAGCACATTCTGGCCGGTAGGATTTCAATTACACAAGCCTGTTTTACTTCATAGAGGTTGCAGGTTTGAAAGGTGCAGTCAAAGGAATTTTAGCAAGTTACTGTTTAGATGCTATTGTTTAGACCTACTGTGTAGATACTGCTGCTACTGTGAATCAGTAGTGGTTAGGGTGAAAGTTTAAGGTGATGGATAGGATGTCAAATCAAGCAGGCTGCTTTGTCCTGGATGGTGTGGAGTTTCATCAGTATTGTTGAAGCTACATTCATTTAGGCAAGTGGCGAGTATTCCATTACACTCTGCCTCGTACTTGATATAGATAGATTAGGTGATTGGGTGAAAATGGGATTTAATATGAGGAAGTGTGAGGTCATGCACTTTGGTAGGAGGAATCAAAAGGTAGATTATCATCTAAACTGAGAGAAACTGCAGAGGGATCTAGGTGTTCTTGTTCATGAATCACAAAAATCTAACAAGCAGTCCAAGTAATTATGATAACAAATGGCATTTTGGTCTTTCGCAAAAGAGCTGGAGTTAAAAAATACAGAGATTTTGTTGCAATCATATAGGGTGTTGGTAAGGCCTCACCTGAAATACTATATACGGTTTTAGTCCCCTTACTGTGAAGAAGATTCACCAGGCTAATTCCTGGGATGAGAAACACTAAGTAGCCTGGGTCTGTATTCCTTGGAATTTAGAAGAGTGGGGAGTGACCTTATTCAAACATATAATATCTTGAGGGTGCTTGATAGGATAGATGGTGAGATATTTTCACTAGTGGGAGTGCCTTAAACAAAGGGATATAGCTACAAGATAAAAGGCAGGTCAGGTAGACGTGGCATGGCGGCACAGTGTTTAGCACTGTTGCCTCACAGCACCCCTGGACCTGGGTTCAATTCTGGCTTTTGGTCACTGTCTAGGTAGAGTTTGCATGTTCTCCCCTTGTCTGCATGGGTTTCCTCCAGATGCTGTGGCTTCCTCCCACAGTCTAAAAATGTGCTGGTTATGTTGATTGACCACGCTAAATTGAACCTTGTTTAGGGGGAATTGGCAGGGTAAATAGGTGGGGTTAGGGGAATAGAGCCTGGGTGGGATTGTGATCAGTGCAGATTCAATGGGCCAAATGGCCTCTTCTGCAGTATAGGAATTCTATGATTCTATTTAAAACTGAGGTGCATAGACATTTCTTCTTGGAGAGGGTGATGACTCTCTAGAATTCTTTGTTCCAAAGGGTGCCAGAGACTGCATCGTTAGAAGTATTTAAAGTGGAAATATATAAGTATTTGATGGATTAAGGAATAGAGGACTATAGCGAAATGGTACAGAAAAGGTGTCAAGGCTGGCATAAATCAGCCATGATTGTATTGAATGACGGGCAGGTTTAAAGGGCCTCTTGTTCTTGATTACACTCCTTGTGTTCTTGTAGCCACAGTACTTATTTGCTATTTAGATCTTGTTGCATAGGGACACAGACCTCTTTGTTATTTGAGGTGCTGAGAATGGAACTGAACACTACAGTCATCAGTAGAAATCTGCAATTTTGACCCTATGGTGATTGGAAGGAGATTAATAAAGCAGCTGGAGATATTTGGGTCTTGAGCACAACCCTGAAGAACTCTTGTTTCAGTCTCCTAGAGCTGAGATTTTTGTCTTCTAACAGTTACAACCAATCTTTATTGAATTAAGTGTGATTCTTGTAACTGGAGAATTTTCTGCCTGATCCTCAATGATTTCAGTTTTGTTAGTGCTACTTGGTACGACATTGGGTTAAATGCTGTTTTAATATCAAGGGTAGCACTCTCACATCACCTCTTCCATTTAGCTCTCTTTCCCAAATTTGGACTAAGACATTTTTAAAAATTCTTTCACAGGATGTGGGTGTCACTAGCTGGTTAGCATTTATTGCCTGACACTAATTGCCCTTGAGAAAGTAGTGTGAGTTGCCTTTCTGAACCGCTGGAGTCCATGTAATGCACATACACCCACAGTGCTGTGAGTGAAGAAGTTCCAGGATTTCGAGCCAGCAACAATGAAGGAACAAGAATACAGTTACAAGTTAGAATAATGTGTGGCTTGGAGAGGAACTTGTAGGTTATGGTGTACCCATTAATTTCTTGCCATTGTACTGCTAGATGGTAGAGGTCCTGGGTTTGGAAGATATTGTTGAAGGAAATAAAGATGGCCGTTAGACATCTGAAATTGTGTAGTCTTGGCAAAACTAACTGAACATTAGAGAGCACATTATTGTTATCTAAGTATCATTTGATACCACTGTCCTTCCATAGTTTTACTTATAATTGAGAGTAGACTGATTCGGCCTATAATTGGTCAGATTGGATTTGTTTTATTTTCTGTAGACATGATATACCTGGTAAATTTTTCACATTGTCATGTAAATTCCATTTTGTTCCAGTACTGGGAAGGTACATTTTGGAGAATAAATCTTCAATATTGCAGGAATGTTTTTAGGGTCTGTAGCTTTTGCTCTGTCTAAAGTGCTTAGTTGTTTATTGATATTATGTGGCATGAGTTGAATTGAATTGGCTGAAGACCAATATCTATAATAATGGGTAACTCAGGAAGAAGCAGAGATGGGTCTACCACTTGGCACCAAAAGAGAAATGCTGGAAAATTTCAGCAGGCCTGGTAGTATTTGGAGAGAAAAGAGCTGACGTTTTGAGTCCAGAAGACCTTTTGTCAAAGCCCACTTTGGGCACTGGCTGAAATTATTGGTAAATATCTGAGCTACATTCTGTGCACTCACATGCAGAAGAGAATAGCATGGAGAGGCAGTACGAATGCACATTGAGAGAACCATCATGGAGAGCCAGTATTAATCTAAATAGCTGTAGTTTATTGGGTGATGCATAAGGCCACAGGGAAAATTGATAGAGTGTCAGCTTCATGAAGTGCGATACCAGGCTTTGTAAATAGGAACATTGAATGCAAAAACAAGGAAGTAATGCTAAATCTTTACAAATCTCTTGTTAGATGTTTATTTGTTGACATATTCCATATATTTTTAGGCAACATACTTTAGGAAGGAAGTCAAGACTTGGGAAAGGCTTTGGGATGACACCAGGGATAAAGGTCTTCAGTTATGTAGAGAGATTGGAGAAATTAGGATTATTCTACTTTGAGCTGAGAGGATACCTTTTTAAATTATTCAAAATTGAGGAATTTTAAAAGAACAAGTAGGGAGAATCCATTCACTTTGGAACATTTTACTTTGGTAAGTGGATTGGCTAAAAGTCATTGATTAAAAATAATTGTCAAAACAAATAGAGGGTTGTTAAAATCTGAAACACAATGCTTACAAGGGTGATGGAATCAGATTCTACAAGAATATCCAATTCAAGAGGTGGTACTCTCTGAAAAGATATATTTCCTAGTAGTTAATCTGATTTTATTTTCAGTTGCATCCTAGTGATGCCCTGTTTATCTAGTTCAAATGACTTATCCGTTTGAACGAAATCTAATCCAATATTTATTTTACAAACAACAATCATACTTTTCTGTGTAGAAAGCCCTGGTTCTCCAGACCTGTCTTGATAAGTGCCCTTGAACTAGAAATGAAGTGCCCTTTTTATGAATGTTTGCAACGCTTCTCTAAAACCTATCATGTAAAGAACCCAATCTGAACAGTGTTTGTGAGTGACCTTTTACAAGCTAGTAACGGCACTCCTAGTTTCATTTTAATGACAATCTCAATTTTTTAATGAATTAGAACACACATACCACCTCATGTTCGGTGGCATTGAGTCTGCAACGTTGCTTGGTGTCTGTGTCTCAAATTGTCCCTGCCTATTTGCAGCATATTATAAACCAGAAAGCCAGTTGATGAAGGACATAACTGAAACCAATCTTGCACAATTTTATAAGCATTGTTTCTATTTATAGGAGTAGAAGTAAATGCATTAATGCCTACCATCTGTATACGGTTAAACTGTCAATATATCATTAACATAGCGTGTTGTGTTCATCTCTATTGAAAAAAAGTTACAAATACTATCCCCATGTGACTAAATCTACTGACATTTTTTCTCTCATCTTGGGTATGCATTCCATATATCTTTGTCACTCACTTTCAAGAACAGCCAGGAATTGTGAGCAGGATGTTACAAGATCAGGGGACTCATATTCATTGTCACTGAATTAGTGTTCAGTACAATTTTTAAATTTGCTCTAATTATATTTTGTAATATTTTGCTTATCAATAATAATTCAAATATTAGAATTAAGTTTTGACTTAATAACGAAGAGAAGCTTGCATTAAATGCAGTTCCTTGGGATACCTCCATTTAAGATAAGGATGTTTTGGAGTTGTGTACAAGGAGTCAGATTAATGTCTCCACATAGAATTTGACGTGATAGCGGGAATTGGAGTGGACGAGGGGTGACCATGGGAAGGTCCATTGACCTCAGGCAGGATTTACAGTTTCAGGATGAGCTATACTGTAAAATCCCACTCTGTTTTTTCTATTTGCACCCAAATGATTTGTGTTTCCAAATAATGCCTTGCACTGTTAATTATTTCTTATTTGATAATGAGGGCCCCTATATTAATACAGAATTAATCTCTCCCTTCTCCTCATCCCATGGAGATATCGAGTGCCGCTTGTTGAAAATAATCTTCAAGAAGATATGTTCTGCTGAAGTCCCATCCGCCAGGAACAAATGAACTGGTCATTTATCAAATTGCTGTTTGTGGCAGTTTGCTGAGCAGAAATTAGTTACCACATTTCTCTAAACTATAGCATTAACTACTCTTCAAAAGTAATTCTTTGGCCTTGAAGCGCTTTGATGATTTGTTCTCTCATATGGTACTGAATAGATGCAAATGCATTCTTTCTGTTGTTAGTATATTACAGTAGATCAGTCAACTACAGGGAAGGGAAAGTCCAGAGGATATTTTTTGTGTTAAAGTGTGCTTTCAATACTTCTTAAAAAAGCAAATTTTTTCAAGTTACATTTCTGCCTAAGTAAGAGAGAGAAAAACTGTTAGCTTGCAAGTTGTTTCATTGGTGCTAGAGATGGACAGCAGTCATCTATTTCATAAATAGCAACAATAGATATATCCAGGGATGACTACCCCTCCTGCCTGACAATAGGAGGGCACTAATTTTCAAATGTACAAGAGCATCCAGTGTATCAGGTTTATCATCGAATTGCGTTGGTGCTGCTAGACTTGTAGATAAATCTGAATTTGTGGTATTTTGCTGAAAAATGTAGCTTCTGCAGGATGCTGCATGTTAATGGAATTGCTGCAGCAACTTGGATATTGTATCATAAAGACGCGGCCATTTGTGAATCTATCTCAGATTGAATCAAATCCTTTTAGCATAGGTGATATCAGAGAGAAACCAGAGATGAAATTTGATCAAAAGACAAAGAAATAGTTTACCCTGGTGTTCCCAGATAATGTTGGTTTTGTTGTATACAATACACAACGTTTACAGTGAGACTTGTTTTTATTTTGCCAACCAGGTACTTTTCAGTCAATAGTAATCCAAATATAAGAAAATGTAATTTGGCACATCAGTCTCATTCCTTTCACATACCAGGTACACTACACCCTGTCATAGCCTGTATCCAATCTATTTAGTCTATTGAAAGAAGTTTCTGCATAAATAGTCCCTGATCCCCAAAGATAATCAAGCAAGTCTCAAATGTTCATCCATCCTCATTCTCCACCATTCAACTCTTGCTTGCATCCCTCTACAGACAGAATAAAATACCTTGTCTGTGTCTGTCAGTTTATTATAACTAAGCGCTTCAGGGATTTTTTTTTAATGTTTTGCTGTTTGAACTTTCCAGGAATGGCTGAGAGTGCATCAGGCTGCACAGATACAGGTGCAAGCACTGAAGCAGTTTTGTCTAATGTGAATCAATTCCGTAAGGACTTCATCACTAGAATCTGGCTAACGTACCGCCGTGAGTTCCCACAGTTAAAAGGATGCACACTTACGACAGATTGTGGTTGGGGCTGCACACTGAGATCTGGTCAAATGTTGTTGGCCCAAAGTCTTCTGCTCCATTTTCTTGGGCGAGGTGAGCTTTCTACTGATGGAAACCTAGTGTACATTTTACAATGCTAGCTCAGTGGCTGAATTCAACAAACCCTATACGTCAGAATGAAAGAATGGCTTGATCAGTGTTCTGTGCTGTGTGAGCTGCCCTGCATAGGAGTGATAATGGCATTCTAATACTTGGCCAAATGAAAATAACTATGTGGTATCCCATGTTTGAAATACATGTGCTTAGTACAGCAAGTAAAAACAGTGAGACTGCTGTGAAGAATGGGTGATGTATCAGGAGGCACCGAACATATGTGGAACCATGTCCTAGAGAATTTCAAGACAGGCAAAGAAGGAATGGATGGGTAAATTAAATAGCACAGGAGTAGTTTACCATTTATGTTGATCTCAATAAATAGCCATAACCTATTTGATTGCAGTGCAAGCCACTATGAGTACACAAAACCTTTAATATTTCCTATATTTCTGCACTGCCCCCATATATTCCATGGCTGAGAGGTCAGGTAGATGATCTGATCCAGTACCTCTCCCAGTGCTCATCCCATTATTGTATTTAAAAAGAATCATTGTGCAGATGTGAGAACAGAGGAACCCAGGCAGAATTTCCTCTAATATACTAGGAACACTGAAACAAATTGAGATGCCCTATAATGCAGTGTTGGATAAAATGACGAACTCAAAACATGATGATCAGGTGGCACCTGTGTTCTGATCCACTGCTACATCAATAAAGTGTTTATCTTCTGTGCCAGTAGGACAATATCTATGAATACTTGTTTTATTTCAAAGTTTAATTGATGGGTCATATTCCCTTGCAGATTGGTTCTGGCCGGATGCACTCCAATTGGTTACCTTAGACTCTGAGCTATTCAAAGCCAAGCCATCAACAATGTCTGAGAGTGATGCAGGTTTTACCTTCCTGCCGCCTTTAGAAAAACCGCTACAGAATATGGGTGAACAGCTGGGCTCTTCAAGTAGTAAGAAACAAACTCCAAAGTTAGATCCTGCCAATATAGCAAGCGAGGATGAAAAATTGCATCGGAAGATAATATCCTGGTTAGCAGATAACCCAACAGCTATATTTGGAATGCACAAACTGATAGAGCTGGGAGAAAACTCTGGCAAGCGAGCAGGGGATTGGTATGGGCCAGCTGTAGTTGCCCACATTTTAAGGTGAGTAAACTTTACAAGTTTTATTTTGATAAACTTAATGCAGGACACTACCAAAGCTTAAAAATGTAGACAAAGTAAGAAAAACCAACTAGAAGAACGACAAGAGGAATTTAGAGATTTTGATGCCAGGCATTCAAATAACAGTTTTTAATGTTCCTTACTTATTCTATAGTGAGATTTTAAGGAGGAAGGAGGGAGCCTATAATGTTCCATATACAGCTTTGAATAAATGAGAAAAAATGTTTCAATTAACTATGGTATCAATAAAATAGAGGGAGAGATAATGAATGTTGGAGACTAAAAAGGATCAAAATTTGACCAACTTTTCCTTTATATTAGTATTTTGAATAAAATGTTCTCTCTTGCTTTGTCCTCCAAGTCATATCACTGCAGCCAAAAGAGCCTTAGCCTCCAAAAGTGGCTAAGCCCTGGAACAGGGCTTAAATGTATGTTTATTTCCATGATGTGGTACTATACCCAGTGTAATATAGCTTTTTTATTCCTTTGAACTTCTCTGTAATGTAGCAACTGAGAACCTTGCAGTAATAATCGTAAATGTTTTGTTTCAATTTGTTGTGGGATGGGGGTGATGCTGGCAAAGCTGCCCATATTGCTTGAGCTTGTAGCCTTGAGAAGATGATGGTAGACCTTCTTGAACTACTGTGGTCCTTGGTACTATAGTGTGGATTTATGGAATATTGCTTTAGTGACAATGAAGGAACAGCATTTACGTATGTTCAGAACAAGATAATGAGCAATTGGGATTGGAGCTTGAAGATAATTATATTTCCGTAGCATTGCGTTTTATGCTTTTTGGTAGAGGTCAAAGGGAGGAATGTACTGTCACAGTGCCCTTGGTGTGTTGCTTCAATCAATCCTTTAAATCGTATGTGCTGCAGCAAAGTGACGGAGAGAATGGACATTGAGTCCATCTTCGGGAGTACTGATCAGGTGGATTGCTCTGACAGGGTAACATTGAGTTGCTTGAGTGTTGTTGCAATTTCACCCTCTAGGAGAGTGGTGGGTGTTCCATCATGCTTCTGGGTTGAGACTTGTAGATGTTGCACAGGCTTTGAAGGTTCACTCATTCAACGTTACCAATCCTTTGCCCCATTCTTGTAAGCATGTTATTGATATGACTGAGTCAGTTAAGCTTCTGGTCACTTCTGTGATGTTAATGTTGGAGGTACTTTGAGATGGAGATGCCATTGAGACTTGGGAGAAATGTTTGGATTTTCTCTTGTTTGAGATGGTAACAGAAATGTGCCACTTATCAGCTGCAACCTGGATGTTGTCCCAGTCCTGCTGTTGGCTAGCACGGGCTGTTTTATTATCAAAGGAGTTGTGAATGGAGCTGAGCATTGGAATTGTCAGTGAAAAACCACATTTTTGACATTACCATGGTGGGAAAGTCATTGATAAAGCAATTGCTTTGTTGAATTCCTGCTGTAATGTTCCAGACCTATGATGAGTGTCCTCAGACAACTACAAATAGTTCAAATGACACAAACCTGTTGACTTCATTTTGGCTTTGGTTGAATGCAATTTTGATCTTAATGGCAGCTATTCCACTTCTCTGGCATTCAGCTGTTACAAAGATGTCTGGATGAAACCTTTGAGGTCTGAAATGAGGTTCAGCCTGAATCCAAAATGAGCATCAGTCAGTATTGGTGATGAGGTTTTGCTTAATGACATTGGCTCCTTCTATTACATTGATTAGGAGGAGCCTTATAATTGGATAGGTTAGAATTATCATGGGTTTTTAGCAGACAAGGCATGTCTGGGCAACTTTCTAGATTGTTGTACTGTAACATCTTGGTTGGAGTGAGGGATGGCTAGTTCTGATATGCTGGTTTCCAGCTTCACAAGCAAGCTGTTGTCAGAGCCTTACAGCCATTGCTATGAAAATGGCTCATTGTAATTGTGGTTAATTGACAAGATAAGTGACCAATAGACTTGCTTGATAATGAAATTCTTTTGCATTTCAGGCTCCCTATTTTAGGATCTTGTCCTTCCCCTTGCACATTGTGTATTCTTTCTCCAACAGACACAGTTATCCTTTTCCCCATTGACAACAGTCCTTTTCAGTCATTTTACCTCCCCACCTGCCCAACCTTAAAAAGGTTTGTTCCAAATTTTGCTTCCATCCTGTCCCTGAAATAGGTTGATTTATTTTTTTTTATCTTTCTTTATCTTTCCCCTTTCTCCTTATATCTCTGAGCTGGGGCATTCTGTTTCTATTTCTTGAACACTTTCATTAGTATTGCAAAGATCAGGAAAAAAAGCAAACTGGTCCACCAGTTTTAAGTTCAAAGCAGAACTGAGAGTTGGTAAATTGCTGCGCATTAGGACAGGTCACACAGTATTTCCCTCCCTAATTCCCAAAAAAACTCCTTTAATGTGATATAAATGCACCCTTCAAGTATGATTTAAACACATTACAATTTTACAAAATGTAAACTTAGTGCTCTGCACAGCTTGAGCGAGATAGGTGCTTTGAATACGTCTGGATTTCCTAAGATTCTGCCCCACTTATAGATTGGAGGAAAATGCATTTCTTTTGGACAAGATTGATGATTTTTAAGAGAAGTAATGGCATTTGTTGATTTTCGTTTTGAATATCGACAACTAGACAGCACAGAAAATAAATTTACTGCACTTTACTTCTATTCCAATGTCCATCATAATGTTAACAATTGAAAAAGTTTTTCTGTGGGAACTGCTTGATAATTATCCAGTGGGGAGACTGAGTGGTGACATAAATTGTCATAGCTTGAGCCACTGGTTAGATGTGAAACCAATCTTGATCTGATGTCTTATAAGGATCTGTGAGAAATTATTTTGGAGTGATCTTATTACAGATTCTAATTTAGTATTAATATTGGTAAGCTAATTCAGAAAATCCGTAAAATAAGGAAAATAAAAATATAGTGATGGAGAGGGATCCTTGTTTGACATGTTGGTTGAGGCACATTTTGGGCAGAGCAAAACTTATTAACTATACATCTAATGAAACCATAATTCTAAAGTACTTGATGTTGAAATAGGATTCCTGAAATGGGTATTTCATTTTCTGGCGCTAATGCTTTGTGTGCAAAATAATGTACTTTAAGTAAGAAAAAAGTTGCTTGAAGTAATGCTGAATTGCTGCACAATATTGATGCATTGTACTTTGACCTCAAATCTTTTCCTTACAGTAAAAATTCAGCTGTTTTGAATTTTATAAAATAAAATCAGTCCAATTCAATTAGCACTGATTTCAAGGTGACTGTCTAAACCTATTTAAATCCATTGCTTAGGAGAGCAGTGGAAGATGCAGTGGAGCCCGAGCTGCAAGGAATAACAGTTTACGTTGCTCAGGACTGTACGGGTGAGTGACATGGTATGGTAATGAGAAAAACTGACTGGGCATCTTGCCCAGTTCTGCCAGTCATCCGAAATTGATGATGCCAGGCAGTGCTTAACATTATTGAACATAACTCATGTCTGATGTGTTAAGCCAGTGCTTCTGTGTTCTACATGAGGGTAATTTTAATCCTTTTTTAATGTTTTCACTTCAAAATGAAGATCAAGGTGGTTGTGGGTGTACATTTACT
This sequence comes from Sphyrna mokarran, assembly GCA_024679065.1. NCBI lineage: Eukaryota > Metazoa > Chordata > Chondrichthyes > Carcharhiniformes > Carcharhinidae > Sphyrna > Sphyrna mokarran. Next base: position 51,940,623 of record JAGIQG010000009.1, on the reverse strand, counting down.
CTAGTATAAACAATGTCATTATTTTAGTAAACTACAACACCCATTTTCATTTAGTATACAAACCAAAAAGACTTTAATATTATAGCAGGTCATTCAACGTTTTGAAATAGAAAGAAAAAGACACGATAACAATTAGTTGGAATCTTGCAACTGGAGAGTTTCTTTATGATTGATTGAAACAAAGAAGGGAGCATAAAATGTCTAGGCTAAGATGTGGTGATGCATTTTAATTACCTGTAAATGAATAAATTCATATATAGTATTCACACCTCAGGAATATGGCACAAAGGGCTGTTTGCTTAAAAATGTTAACGCAAATGGGCATGCAAAAGATATGAGAAAAACAACAGCCTTGCTTTTGATCTAATCCACCTGATGATAATAAATATGTTTGGCTCAGATCCCCAATTTACACCCAACTTAAATATGTTCACTCCAGGGAAGTATGAAGTCAGATGCGGTGTGAATTGGGCATCCAACCTAAACCTTCTTGTTAGGTAGGGTAAAATCAGTGATTGAAAAGTTAATGCATTCTATTTCTGTTCCAAATTTCTATTTATGATCTTTTCTCTCTATTTTAACTGGCTGTTTAATTCTAATTGGCCTTTTCATATTTTTTAAAAGGTATTTTTATTCATTGAAATGTGTCTACTATTACTTGGTCCTCTAGAATGATTGCAAGTTGGGTGAAAATATGTTACTATTTAATATTTTCTAATTATACAATGTAATATATTTGAATAGTGGTGGTAGCATCTTATTTTATGTTATAAATTATCTAAGTATTACTGATGTTGTTAATGCACAAACCTATCCAGAAAAGATAGAAGTCAATCCCAGTTAGCTATCCTACATGAAAAAGAATTGCTGAAGTCTCAATCTGAGCTCTTAGTTTTTATTTGGTACTGGTTGACACAAAGCTTGACAAATGCCTTCAGAAGCTACAAGATGATTGATGTGGTAAAAGTTAAAATATCTCTCAAATTCTGAAGAAAGATTGAAATGCATTGAGGTAGACCATCTGATGCTTTTTTTAAACTTTAATTGTATAGAATTGGTGGCATAGCCGTTAACACTTCTATCTCACAGCACCAGAGATCCAGGTTTAGTTCCAACCTTGGATAACTGAGTGGAGTTTGCACGTTCTCCCTGGGTCTGTGTGGGTTCCTTTTTGGGTGCTCCAGTTTCCTTCCGCTGTCCAAAATGTGAAGATTAGTAGATTGGCCATGCTAAAATGATATCAGATTTTTATGATGTAATGATATGTCCAAAGATGCGTAGGTTAGGGGGATTAGTGGGGTAAATGCAGTGGGGTTGCAGAGATAGGATGGGGAGATGGTCCTGGGTGAGATGATTTGTTGGAGATTGGTGCAGAACTGATGGTTGAATGACCTCCTTCTGCACTGTAGGGATTCTATGATTCTGTATGCTATTTATATTCACCGTTATCTTCAAAAAGATAATAAAATAATTTGTATATCATAAAAATCTGATATCATTTTAGTTGTGAAGAACAAAACTGTGTCCAAAATGAGTAACTAAGTAAAATAAGTTATTTTTACTTATGAAAAACTGAAATAAAAGGCCAAGAACAATTGTAAGGACATCATTGTAAGATTGAAAAGGGTGAAAGAAGCTATGAAATAGGTGTAGACACTAAGCTTGGGTTTCTAAAGCCAGAAGTACTTCAGATTAAAAGTGATGATACAATTTCATTGTTCTGGAAGATACTAAATTGAAATTGGAGATGATACCATAAATTTTGAATTCAACACACTAGAAGCAGGGGAAAGGAAGAACATGTAGGAAAGTACATTTGGAGTTTTGGAAGAACAAAACTATTATTAAACTGTTACTATCTTTTTCAGTTTATATTGCTGATGTAATAGAAAAACATTTGCAAGCTGTTGGATCTGGAATACCAAAGTCATCAAACAGGAGAGCTGTTGTTATCTTAATACCAGTGAGACTTGGAGGGGAGAAGGTCAACCCTGAGTACAAAGAGATTGTAAAGGTAATGATGATGGGACCTCTTACTTTAGGATTTGTCATTCTATGATGTTTTATAAATTCTTTTTTCATCCTAATTTCAAATTCTTCCATTTTCCAAAAAGGATTAAGTTATATCTCCAATGGTGAGGATTTCCTAGGGCATGTTCATTTAAAATCTTTTCTGTGCAGCTTAGTTTTGATCTGAGATGGAGCAGCATTGGGACACTGCAATAAGCCTTGGTATCCCTGGCCAAGGATGGATAGAAAAGTTAACCAACTTCCTGTGGTTGACTATTCTCCAGTAGCTTTTGCTGAGTAGTATATGTGTATACATCTACTGAAAGCAGTATTCATCTTGGTTGTTGCACCATCTATCCATGGCTATCTAGCTTGTGACACAGTGTTGTAGCTCTCATAAATAATTCCTATTTGAGTAAGATACTGGTGAATGGTTGGCACTGAAGCAGGAATGCGTCAGCCTTATCAAGTAGCGGGAATGGACAGGGTGAAAGGCAGATAAACTACTCGAGTATTGCTGTTCAAAGGTATACGCATTAGTGAGAGTCAGGTGTTGTAAGGCAAATAAATCTAAGCATACCATCTTGACCTCCAATTTCTGCACAATTTGAACTCAGTCAGTTGAAAGGCCTTTAGACTAATCACTGTACAACATGATATTGTGTAATTTCACTGAAGCTACTGTATTCTGACCAAGGGAATGTGGAATATATTCTTGCTCACCTGAATAAGTAACTGCTGTAACAACCAGATTGGTATCCAGGTGTTGGAGGGGCTGCTGATTTTACTTATTGTCAGCAAACACTTTATGGTTTTTATTCAATTTTCATGTCATAGATTGATCTGGGTTTCTTACTAATTTAAAACCAATCGTTAATGTCAGATTTCAGGCAGTGGCATTTTCTTTAGGGCTGCCTGTGGCAAGACAAGTGCCCTGAGATACAACAATGTTAAATGGATGTGCTGCTTATTGTGTCTAACAGATACTGACAGTTTATCTAAATAATCTAAAGAAGGCCCAAAGCTCATATTCTAGCTGACCTCTAACCTCCCAGTTAGGACATATGCTTTCTGCACCTCTTTGAGGTGAAAATCATAATCTATTCCGAGGATATTGATTCCTTTTTGGGATGCAGTTCCATGGCAGATGCTGACTTCAACACCTTGGCCAAATGGATGTTTTTAATTGTGCCTGTAGTTTGAATGCAAGTTGGGTCACAATAATTCTGTCCTTTGTGTCGATGTATCCATATTTCCAACAGAGATTATTGATAGAATGGAGAAAGTGAGAAGGGGAAACTCCTCAGTTTACTAATTCTGAAACAATTTATAACACATCATTCGAGCTGAATTTAACCAATTTAGCACAGACTAGGAATTGCATCTAGGACATTTCTTTGTTTGGCCCAGCTATTTAATTACTCAGCTGAGTTATCTGAGACAGTGGGCACATGCTTATTTTGTACTTTCACTGAAATTAGTTGCAACATTTTCTAAACCATTAAGGCACCATTGAATGGTCCAATAAGAATATTATCTTCTTCTGTGTTAAAAGCCTCTAGAGCCACACAGTAAATTACCCTTTCCTGTGGCCTTGAATTTATCCACATGATAAGCTTTTATTGCATTTCACTTAACATATGAAAAGTATGCTAACTAAGCATGCTTAACTGGGCAGGTAATAAATACCTTGAATGTTTCCAGGGTCAAGGCTGCTCCGTCATTTAAAAAGTACACTGTTTTTATGCTCATTGTAGAGAACTGTCCATAAATGAGTCAAGGCCAACAGCTGATTAATATTTGTATTCCTGTGATCAGTGAAGACAGTGAAGTTTGAATATTTATAAACCCCCTTCAATTGCAAAAAATGAATCAGTGTTATTACGTAGAATTGAAGCTTCCTGATAGCTCAATGGATAATTGACATTGCCAATGTATTAGTGACTCTGTTAGATCAGCAGAGTCCAAGATTCTAAATTAGCTGGTATCTGTCAGGACACTGGCGTTGTCCCCTGTTAAGAGGGGCAGTTAGCGACAGTATCTATTCCTGATGTATTCCAGTTCTCATCACTGGAACTTCTGAGATTATTTGGACACCAAATTATGGTAGAATTTGGAAAACAAAATACATTCCCCCCATCCTTGCCATTGGCAGGACTGAACGATCCCACTGGCAGGAACAGATGGAAAATCCCACCCAGAGCTCATGGAGGTGTCCCTGTAAAACATGCCAAGGAGTCCAGGAACAAACATAACAAATTTGTTTGATTGATACTGGATGAAGTACAGTGCTCATGAAACTCATCAGTATAAGTCCAAATGTAACACTGTTCAAGAAAGGAGAGAGAAAATAGGGAACTACAGTTACCCTTACATCGTCATTGTGAGAATGCTGAAATCTGTTAAAGTCCTAACAATGCATTTAGAAAAGTACAGTACCATGAAAACAAATCAACATAATTTTATGTAAGGGAAATTCTGTGATAAATTTATTTGAGTATTTTGAGGATGTGACTACCGTAGGTGTGGCATTTAAGCGACTCCACTTTCTGATATCAAAAATCATGTTTTTGCATATATTCAGTGTATAATTTGATTCCTGTTTCAGCTGTGAAATGGTATACTTAACGTCAGTAGTCAACCTCAATTTTTCACCCCAGAAATGTATGTCAGAGAGGATCAAATAGACAATATGCACTGTGCTGCGAAGAAGATATGTGGGACTTTGAGATATGCCCACATAGGGAAATGATGTACAGATGCCGGCGTTGGACCGGGGTAGTAAGAACTCAGTAAGAATTTAGCAACACCAATTTTAAATCCAACCGATTTATTTGATAGTAAATCTGCGAGCTTTCGACACTCTTGTGCCTTCGTCAGGCAAATGCAGTGTTCTGGTCTGCAATCGCACACATATCAACACAGACAGTCACAGATTGCTGATTAGAATGCGAATCCTTACATCTAACCTGCTATTCAAGTGTTAAAGTGGCTAACAATGTGTGTGAAGGGAATCCTGAGCATTGGTTAGAGAATTGTGTATTTTCTCCAGACAGCACAGTAAGTGAGGTTTTTTGCTAACCCAGGCAAGTTACGGGGGTTACAGATAGTGTGTCATGAAGCCAAGATCCCTATTAAGACCGTCCTCGTGTGTGGAACTTGGCTATCAGTCTCTGCTCAGTGACTCTGTGCTGTCGTGTGTCACGAAGGTCCCCTTGAAGAACATTTACCCGCAGGTTGGATGCCGAATGCCCATGACTGCTGAAGTGTTCGCCCACAGGAAGGGAACTGTTTTGCCTGGTGATTGTTGAGCGATGCTCATTCATCCGCTGTTGTAGCGTCTGCATGGTCTCTCCAATGTACCATGCTTCAGTTCATCCTTTCTTGCAACGTATTAAGTAGACAACGTTGGCCGAGTTGCAAAAGTATGTACCGTGTACCTGGTGAATGGTATCCTCACGTTTGATGATGTCGTCCATGTCTATGATCCGGCATGTCTTGCAGAGGTTGCTGTGGCAGGGTTGTGTGGTATTGTGGTCACTGTTTTCCTGAAGGTTGGGTAGTTTGCTGCGAACAATAATCTATTTGAGGTTGTGCGGTTGTCTGAAAGCAAGAAGTGGGGGGGTGGGGATGGCCCTAGCGAGATGTCCATCGTCATCAATGATATGTTGAAGACATGTCCCCGACTGGACATGTATGCCCAAGCCATCAGGAGGTGCGTGAACACCAGATTCATCAACCGCACTTACAGGACAGTCCCGAACATCACCCAAGCACAAAGCAAGGCCATCCGTGCTCTCAAGACCAACCGCAACATTGTCATCAAACCAGCAGACAAAGGAGGCGCCACCGTCATACTGAACAAAACGGACTACTGTGAAGAAGTGTACCGACAACTAAACAATGTGAGACACTACAGACAGTTACCAGCAGATCTGACCAAAGAACACACTCATCAACTCAACACTCTGATCAAAACCTTTGATCCGGACCTTCAGAACACCCTCCGGGCTCTCATTCCACGTACTCCCCGCATTGGAGATCTCTACTGCCTCCCAAAGATACACAAGGCAAACATACCCTGCCGTCCCATCGTATCGGGCAATGGGACCCTGTGTGAGAACCTCTCCGGCTATATCGAGGGCATCCTGAAACCCATTGTACAAAGAACCCCCAGCTTTTGTCTTGACACTACGGACTTCCTACAGAAACTCAGCACACATGGAGCAGTTGAACCAGGGACACTCCTTGTCACAATGGATGTCTCGGCGCTCTACACCAACATCCCCCACGACGATGGTATTGCTGCAACTGCCTCAGTACTCAATGCCAACAACTGCCAGTTTCCGGATGCAATTTTACAACTCATCCGCTTTATCTTGGACCACAATGTCTTCACCTTCAACAATCAGCTTTTCATCCAGACACATGGAACAGCCATGGGGACCAAATTTGCACCTCAGTATGCCAACATCTTCATGCACAGGTTTGAACAAGACTTCTTCACCACACGAGATCTTCAACCAAGGTTATATACTAGATACATTGATGACATCTTTTTCCTTTGGACTCATGGTGAACAATCATTGAAACAACTGTATGATGATATCAACAAGTTCCATCCCACCATCAGACTCACCATGGACTATTCTCCAGAATCAGTTGCATTCTTGGACACACGCATCTCCATCAAGGACGGTCACCTCAGCACCTCACTGTACCGCAAACCGACAGACAACCTCACAATGCTCCACTTCTCCAGCTTCCACCCTAGACGCGTTAAAGAATTTGCTCAGATGAGGAGGATCGTGACAGACACCTCCAGACGCTGAAGGATGCCCTCGTGAGAACAGAATATGGTGCTCGACTCATCGATCGACAGTTCCGACGTGCCACAGCGATAGACCGCACTGACCTCCTCAGAAGACGAACACGGGACACGGTGGACAGAGTACCCTTTGTTGTCCAGTACTTCCCCGGAGCGGAGAAGCTACGACATCCTCTCCGGAGTCTTCAACATATCATTGATGACGATGAACATCTCGCTAGGGCCATCCCCACCCCCCCACTTCTTGCTTTCAGACAACCGCACAACCTCAAACAGATCATTGTTCGCAGCAAACTACCCAACCTTCAGGAGAACAGTGACCACAATACCACAAAACTCTGCCACAGCAACCTCTGCAAGACATGCCAGATCATAGACATGGACGACATCATCAAACGTGAGGATACGATTCACCAGGTGCACGGTACATACTCTTGCAACTCGGCCAACGTTGTCTACTTAATACGTTGCAAGAAAGGATGAATCGAAGCATGGTACATTGGGGAGACCATGCAGACACTACGACAGCGGATGAATGAGCATCGCTCAACAATCACCAGGCAAAACAGTTCCCTTCCTGTGGGCGAACACTTCAGCAGTCATGGGCATTCAGCATCCGACCTGCGGGTAAATGTTCTTCAAGGGGACCTTCGTGACACACGACAGCGCAGAGTCGCTGAGTAGAGACTGATAGCCAAGTTCCGCACACATGAGGACGGTCTTAATAGGGATCTTGGCTTCATGACATCCTATCTGTAACCCCCGTAACTTGCCTGGGTTAGCAAAAAACCTCACTTACTGTGCTGTCTGGAGAAAATACACAATTCTCTAACCAATGCTCAGGATTCCCTTCACACACATTGTTAGCCTCTTTAACACTTGAATAGCAGGTTAGATGTAAGGATTCGCATTCTAATCGGCAATCTGTGACTGTCTGTGTTGATGTGTGTGCGATTACAGACCAGAACATTGCATTTGCCTGACGAAGGCACAGGAGTGTCGAAAGCTCGCAGATTTACTATCAAATAAATCGGTTGGAATTAAAATTGGTGTTGCTAAATTCTTACTGAGTTCTCACAGAGGGAAAATCATACATGTCATGGCAAACAGAATTGGGTCCTCTAACAAACAAAACATATAATGCTTTTTTCAGTCTAGAAGTTGGAACATTCATCAACTCATCAAATAACTTCTGAAGCAAGCAGCAAGGGAATTTGATTTTAGTGACAAACTGGTATGAGAATGGAAGAGGTATTGATCTGCCCTGAAGAAAGTACCTAGTCCAAATGTACTGTAGAGTAGGAGTCACCCATTGGCCTGATCTTGAGAAGCATTTATCAAAATGGGCCCTCAAAAACTATCAGAATGGTTACATCATCTGCAGAAATACAATATGTACATGCACACTTAATTGGGTCAAATCAAATCTTTGAGTCCAGCAAGGATTTCAGAACAACAACTAATCGGTGCAGCTGCTTTATAGAACAAAACATTCTGATTTAGTGGCAAAAGACCAAGATTGCTCAGAGAATACCTTGATGTCAAAATTCATCTATTCTGCATAGGCCAAAACAGGAGTACCTATTTTATCACGTTGGCAACATGGATGAAAACCCAATGAATTTTGATATGTCCAGCAGCTAAACTGTGGAGTGGAAAGATTTAAAAACAATTCTCTAGTGAAAATAATAGGATTTGAGAAGACTAGATTCATGATGGCGCTAGCCAATGATGCTATAGCCAAAGTGACACAGAGTAGTTTCACACCTTCCATTTCCATCAAAAACAATGGAAGTAAAAATCAGGAGAGATGTGAAGCAGGTTTTGTATTAGATGCCGAAGACAATAAATTTGACAGTTTTAAAATGCTTTCATTGTAGTTAAAGGTATCTTTGTATTAATGAATGCAACAAACCATACCACGATATGAATTAGTGTTTTTTTTCACATTTGAAAATGTCAACCACCTACACTGACACCAGTAATGCACATTTTATGCTCCGTGAATAAGTTAACCCTGTTTTTGGGAAGACTTTTAAAGACTTCTAACATTGACTTTTACAGCAGGATCTATGGTAGTGGGGTAGATAAAGGGGAACCAGGACTTGTAATATTTGGATTTCCAAAAGGCATTTGATAATATGCCACATAGAAGGTTAAGATGAGGGTTCATAGAGTTGGGGATGATATATTAGCATTCCTTAGATCATTGGTTACAAGACTGAGAGTGAGGATCAATATGGCGTTTTCAAGTTACCACTATGGGCCTCAACAATTATAATTTATATAAATGACTTGGATGAAGAGACAAAGAATAATGTATTTGCTGATGATACAAAACTAGATGTAATATAAGCTGTGTGGAGGACAGAAAAAATCTGCAAAAGGATTTTGAGAGACTAAGCGTGTGGGCATCAAGGTGACAGATGAATATAATGTGGGGAATGTAAGTTTTTTTGGTTTGGTTGTAAGAATAGAAAAGCAGAATATTTTGTAAAAGACGTGAAAACTTGTAAATGTTTATGTTAGGAGAAACCTGGTTGTGCTCGTAAAGAAACACAAAAAATATGCAGATACATCGAGCAATTAAGAGGGCAAACGGCATGGAGTACAAGAATAAAGAAATATCACTATAGTTTTCCAGAGCTTTGGTGTGACCACACATAGAATATTGTTTGCAGTCTTGATCTCCATATTTAAAGAAGATACATATTTGCATTGAAGGTAGCACAGCAAAGGTTCACTAGATTGATCCCTTGGATGAGAAAACTGTCCTATGTTGAGAGGCTAAATAAATCAGTACTGTATTCTCTGGAATTTAAAAGAATGAGAGGTGATCTCATTGAAACATTCAAGATTATGACAAGATTTGACCAAATGGATACAGGAGGGTTGTTTTTCCGGCTGGGGAATCCAGAAAGAGGCGGCACAGTCTCAACCAAGGGACTGATCGTTTAGGACTAAGATGAGGAGAAATTTCTTCACTCAAAGGCTTGTTAATCTTTGGAATTTTCTGTGATTAGTATTACCCTTTCTGTGGAGAGTAGTCTGGTCTGTTGGTTCATTCTTATAACTATGTAGCTGAGAAAGTCTTCAAAGATTGTGGAGATAATTTGATTTTAATAGTGTAAGGTGTATAGCAGCAAACTGACAGCCCATTTTACATCTGAATCTGTTGTAGGCGATAGAAATAAAAGTAAGGAGAGTTGTGAAAAAGGCTGTTGATTTGTCATTATCAGTTTTGCATCTTCTCAGTTAATATTACCCAATCTCCATGTTCTACCTTACTGACTGAAAGGTAGTATTTTTTCAGCCAGAAGAGTCTGCTTGAGGGGTTGGGTGGAAAAAAAAGCACTGTCTTTCATCTTTTTCCTGATTTTTAAAAAAAAGCTGTGTTTGGTGTATTTGGCATGAGTTGAAAAAAGCAGAACCTACTCTCACATACTCTCACTTTGTTTTGGAAAAGGGGATGTTGAGTCTTGAGTTTTGCGTTGGAATTATTGGTGGAAAACCGAAACAGTCTTTCTTCTTTGTGGGATTTCAAGGTTTGTGTGTTTTACTTGTGATATTTTTATGTAAATTCTTAGCTGTAAAATTATAGACTTTGTCCTGTGTTAAGACTGTTTTTTTTGGATTGTCTAACATTAGGATGTTATCAGTGGTGGAGTTATGATTAGATGAGGTTATTATATTAAATTTATATTAACTGTTTATGTACTATTTTCCCAACAGAGTATGGGTTTTAATATACTAAATAAACATAGTGACAACATTGAGACCATTCACTTCTTAAAACAGTAAAATATACCTTAATAGTTTGCTTTTGTTGCAGAGCTGCGAACTGAAAATATGCTATCTTGTGTTCTGCAGGAATAAGAGAATATAATATCTAAATATCATTTCTGACGTAATGATATTATGCAAAAAGGTCTACTTCTTCTAATATATGATGTTTTGATGTGAATTGTACAATAATAATATATACATAATTTAGCATAACATTATTTCAAAATTTATGCACAGTGATAAATAACTTTTACAGATTTAATGCAACCAAAAAAGACTAATGTTGGTACTAAGGTGGGCTGAAAATGAGTTTATTCATATAGTGTACCCTTCCTTCAGAGCTCACTAACAACCATACTTATAAAATAGTAGTAGGCTTCTGTTTAGGATTGAGAATGTGTTAAATATTAACTATCCACAACCATGTTAATCCTGAATTTTTAAAGATTATTTGAAAAGTGCCTTTTCAATCAATTGAGAATAATTTTCTAATTTGATCTTCCTTCCAAAACACAAAAGGTTAACAAATATATTAATCAGGAACAAAGTGAAATTAAACACTTTTTTAAAATTGGAAAATCTAAAGAGTAAGAAACAAGGTTGATAGGATGAATGCAGGCTAATGGTATATATATATTATTTTTAATCTTGAAAACTTTTAGAGTTAATTTTAGTATAGTTTAGCATTAATATTGTAAATAAACTATTCCATGTTTGGCCTACAAGCACTGGCTATTTGGCTGAAGAATCTAAAGCAATTTGTATTTGTCTTTATATTTCCTACTCCCAGTTTTGTCCAAATTGAACTTTTAGGTTTGTACGAAGTTCTTTCTAGTATTGTTGCTTCATTAATGGGTAAATCATGACACTGAGGTCTGCTACTAACAGCACTTGAGATTTGCGCAGATGAATGAAACGTTGTGTGTGCCTTCGTGTCTGAACTAAAATGGCTCACAAGATAAATACCTTGGGCACTCCTGCTGTAATTGGTCTTCCAATGGCTTAACAAATTTATCCAGTCAGTAACTGAGCCACACACACCAGGAACATTCCTGGCCTGATCCCTGGGTTGTGTTAAATTAACTAGTGCAAGGATGCTAAATTGGCCTCTGTGCTCCTGGATTAAGGAGTAGAAATCATCCAAGTCACTGATTAAAGCTGTGACTCCTAGAAATGGGAATATTTCGAAATAGCATGAAGGGAGGATATAGATTTGTTTTGTTTTCCTTGTCGTCAAATTGCCTGCTGAATTCGTTCTCGTTACACATGAATAATATCTATATAAGTAAATCACTGGAAGTCGTCAATTGCTGGAATTCCCAGCAAGGAGGCAAGGACGTCAGAAAAGCTGACTAAAAATTGCAGGAAAAAATCATTTTAAAAATTGCAGAAAAATAACCATTTTTGGCATTTAAAGTTGGATTACTGAAATATTAGCACTCAATTCCATGTTTTAATAACACAAGAATTTTGAGTTCATAAATATGGTAGTCTGTAGACTTGTAGTAGAGAAAATGACCATCGAAACTATCAGTTGCAAAAACCCATTTGTTCATTAAAGTATGTAATAGGAGAAAACATGCTTGCTCTACCCAGTCTTACCTTGACTTGACTCCTATCTCTCAATCTGGCTGAATCATAATGCCAGCTAAAGTGACCCAACATGATGTTCAGTTTTCAACAATCATTGTAAAACACAATGATAAGAGAAATGTTAAATGCACTTATCAGCAATCGTTAGGGCGAGATTCCAATATTCCCAACCCCAGTCAACCTTGTGAATACCTCTTCACTAACTTATGGTGCTTCTGTTAGGAGATCTGTCAAGTCAGACAATCGGCTGACCATCATACTCAAAATCATCTATCAGCAAACACACCAAACTACTCCATCACTATCCCTGGGTGTGTCCTGTTTCATCAAGCAAGATAGACCTACTAGAAGCACATTGGGAGCATACAGTTGGATAGGGTCACTAAATACATATGAAGCTTACCATTCAAAAGCCCCTACGTTTCCTAACCTCACCCATCCATCCAATTGGTAATGCTATATATTGTACCCAAAGTTATGGTTGTCTGACTAACATTGCATCAGGTACTGAAGGAACTTAGTTTACTTTAACCTCACCAGTCTGTCCACACAGATGACCACCTCACAATCCTTATCCTCATAAAGAAAAAGTCTGATCTTCTCATTGAGGACACTCACCATTGTGTAGTGTGACACTACTGCTGTGTTAAATGGTGTAGACTAAAGACGCATGTAGCAGTCCAAAATTGGACATCCATGAGGTATGGTGATCAATAAGTAGGAGCAAAATTGTGATCACAGTCTACAACATCCTGGCCCATCACAACTCTCAATCCTCCCATTAACTCCTCATTTGGAGACCAACCTTCGTTCGTTCAGAAGTGTATAAGGATATATCAGAAGCTCTATCATTCTATGAATTCCAAAAGTATGTGCTTGTCCCTTCATCCCCATCATCAAGAAAGATAAGTACAGGAATGTAATGTGAACACCAGTCTCTTCAGGTTCCATTCCAAATCAGATAGCCGTGTCTTGACCAGATATATTCATCCCTTCATTATTGCTGGGTCAATAATTCTGAATTTCTGACAGCACTATCAGCAGGACTGTAGTTATTCAAAGAGCAACCTCAGCTCCACATTTTTATGGTAGACAGAAACTGGTAAAAAGCAATCTTACTTAAATATCAAATATATTACTGTAACAATGTATTATGCTCCATCAATATTTTAAACAAGGTGCAATTTGAAAGACATGAACGGCCAGCTCAGTTTACAAAGAAAATATTTTTTTTGAGGAATTAACTAAAATAGTCATTGATGTCTATTGATGTGAACTCCCAGAAGACATTCGATAAGGTTTCATGTTCAGACACTTCTTAAAAATTTGTTCATGAGAGCTGGTCATTGCTGGTTGGGCCAGCATTTATTGCCCATTCGTGAGAAGGTGGGAGTGTGCTGCCTTCTTGAATTTCTGCAGTACATGGGTGTAATTCTCCCCCAAAAATTCTAAGTGTCAAATTCTCGTAAAAAACTAGAGTAAATCCGCTGTTATTTTTCAACAGGCTTTTCAAAATGAATCACCCACACTCCAAGCACCAGAGAGTGCATTAGTGTGAATCTCATTAAAAATTAGAGGGTGCCTATTCCCGCTGAAGAAACTGGCAGTGTAGTGCTGAGCAGGCCCACTGCGCATGCGCCAATCCATCAGAGTGGAGAGTGACACATGCACACTGCACTGCCAGCCTCCCGATTGCTGGCTAGCCCAACAACCATGGATTACTGGCTCGCAGAGCCGTCCACCTTCCAATTGCTAAGCCCCCGGTCATGTCTGGCTCAGCCCTGATGCCCCCCCTACCCCCTGGACCACTAGCAGAGAGCTGTTCTAAACCCCGCTGGAGTGAAACGCTCTTGGCAGGGGCAGAGAGGCCAGTGGGCTTGGAGACTTCAGAACCGGCCCCCCCTAATGAGATGATAATTCTAATTTAAATAATTTATTCAGCTCCATGCCAATTTCTGGCATGGAGCTGACGGTGCCGGAAAACTGGCGGCTGGCGACTTGCGGAGGTTGTGGCACCCAATGGGCTGCCTGCTACATGACATCCACTTGAATCTCCCAGCCTGTTGCACTGCTAGAGCAGCACAGCAGATTGGGAGAATCACCATTCCACGTATTGTAAGATCATCCAGAGTGGTGTTAGGAAGGGATTTCAGGATTTTGACCCAACAATAGTGAAGGAATGGTGATTTAGTTCCAAATTAGGGTGGTATGTTGAGCATTACTATTTGTTTCCATATCGGAAGATTTGGAAATACGCAGCAGGTCTGGCAGCATTTATGGAAAGAACTAACATTTCAGGTTTATAACCTTTTATTAAAATGAAATGTTAACTGTGTTTCTCTATGGAGTATTTCTTGCATTTTCTGTTTTATATTTCAGATTTCCTGTATTCACAATATTTTGGATTGAACTTTTACTTTTCTAATTAGTCTGCCATTTGGAACTTTGTCTTACACCTTCTAAAATCTAGATTGCATCAAATGCTTTAGCCTTATCAACCTTACCTCCTCAAAATATTCAACCAAGTTAGTCACATAGGACCTTCTCTTAATAAATTCACCATGATTTGTTTAATAATTTGCCCATCACTGGAGTTAGGCTCATTGGTCTGCAGTTACTTGATCTTTCCCTTTCCTCCCTTTTAAATAACATTGAGAGCTCTCCAGTCCTTTGTCATCTGTAACCAAAGAGGTTTGGAAAATGTTGGTCAGAGCCTCTACTATTTCTTCCTTTGCTTTTCTTTGACAGCTTGAAATACATTTCATCTAAACCTAATATTTTCTATCTCTCAGTTTTTATGCGCTCCAATATTTCACACTACTTCTGCTTAAATACGATGTCTGTGTCTTATTCATCTTTCATGAAGACAGACTCAATGGCCTATAACTTATAAGTTTTGAGGCCATCATGTCCAGTGTGGGGACCCCAAAAAGCGCTGGTGACTCTCCAAGGAAGTCCCCAAGTAAAGATTGCAGAGCATAAAACATAGAACATTACAGCACAAACAGGCCCTTCGGCCCACAAGTTGCGCCAATCATACCCATACTTACTAGGCCATAGAACTATCTGTAACTCCTGATCCCAATCCCAGCAGTTGCCCAGTAAGTTCAGATTTCTATTGGAAGTCCCCAGTAGTTGGTAGTTCCCAGGTTTTAGTTCTAGAAGAACTAAAAGAAGAACTAAAACTACTTTCAATTCTGTCTGTGTGATGTTCGCACATTCTTCCATGTCTCCGTGAGTTTCCTCCTGATGCTTCAGTTTTCCCCCATAATCCCAAGATATGCAGGTTAGATGATTGGCTATGCTAAATTATCCTTTAATGTCAGGGGATTAATGGGGTAAGTAAGTGGGGATAGAGTTTGGGTGACATTGTGGTCGGTGTAGATTCAATGGGCCAAATAGACTCCTTCTGCACTGTAGAGATTCTATGATTTTTTTGATCTGAACTCCTGGGTAGCTACTATTGACTAGCCTGAAATGCACAGGACTTCCCCTGACCCTCTACAAAACCCCTCCTAACTGCCCTATCAGCCCTCCCAACAACCTTTTCCCCTGATTGCTCTCCCTACTCTCGAACGACCTGTCCTCCTTCAACTCCTCAACATCCAAGAGATTCTAGATTTAAGAGTCACATCTTTTTTCTCTGTAAGAACAGACCCCCTTTTTATCTTCTTATTGAGTACCTCCATTGGTCTATCACTGAATTACGTTTAAGTTGATGATCCTATGTCCATTCTTTTACTCCAGGTCTATTTTTGTCTTTTGGTTAGGCTAAATTGAACTGAATTATGATTAATGTTACTAAAATGCACTCCCATTGATCCTCCTCCTATCTCCTCAGCTTTATTCCCTGAAACTGATCCCCTTTTCTTGCTGAGGTTGCTTTGTGCTCGCGAAAAAATGAATTTTCAAAATGCATCGTTCATGCATTTTGAAAATTTGAGACCTTCTGTACTTTTTACATAATTCCATTCCTGTTAACATTAAGATGGTTGAAATCTCCAACAATCACTGCTCTATTGTTGTTGTAGTAATTCTCAGAATGTTGCTCTTCTGTTTAGCTCTGATTGCTTTGGGGTCCATAGTAAATTTCAAGCAGGTTCCTGCTAATTGTTGATCCAGGATATGTAAAGCTATTATCAACATAGAAAGTAGAGTCTCTACATTCTAGCTTATAGCTTTTGTCTTACTGATGCTGATTGTCAAGTCAAGCTCCTTACAGGCCCTGGAGAACTGATCTACAAGCTTTGCAAGTAAAGGGATGTCAGGTCGCAACTTTTGAAGTTGAAATGTTAACTGCGGGCCAACCGCAAACTAACCAGAAGAAAAGCTCCATGTGTATTCAGCTTGTATTCTCAGCAGCCTCTTTTATAGCAACAAGGCATGGACAACTTACGTAAGCCAGAAAAGGCAGCTGAATAGCTTCCACATCTGCTGCTTCATAGATATTGGATATCTTTTGGCAAAATATATTGCTGAATATGAAAATACATCAACATGTTGGGTTCCCTTGCATGTTTGAACTCTTGAGTCAGTGGCGACTTCATTGCCTGTGTCATGTGAGCCAAATGGATTATGGCTGCGTCCCTGAAAGCATGATTTATGCTGATCTTGCTATTGGCATGTGACCAGCTGGCCAGTCATGCCTGCAATGCAAGGATATCTGCAGGCAAAACTTGAAGTTGATCAGAATCAGAGCAATTGCATAGAAAGTCCTCATTGCTGACTGGAGGTCCTAGAGGCAAATAATCAAGAGGGAGTGAAAAAAGCAGAGGACAAAAGAAATGACTAGATAGTGGAGAGTTCGTTAGAAGAAAAAAAGAAACACCAGTTGACCTTGAACCTATACTATTCATCAGTGCCAGCTGCAGAAAGGCATTGGCCTCTACACCAAAACTGACTATTACAAAATCCTGTAACCAGGAATGTTGAGCTGTCAAATTTGCTCTCTTTTAAGCCATGTTTCAGTAAAAGCTCCGATATTCTCCCAAGTTTCAAAATGTGCCTTTAGTTAATATGCATTTTTCACTAGACTCCCTGCATTGATGTACATACCATTTGGAATTATCCGATTCCTTGTCTATATTCTAGTCTTTGTGTTCTTTGCCTGCTATGCTGACAAGTTTTTTGTCTTATATTCCAGCTTTGCTTTTCTCTCTTTTGAATTTCCGCTCAGATTCTCATTCCCCTCTCAATCTGGTTTAAGCTCCCTCCTTCCCTCCAGCCAACAGTGCAGGAAACTTCCAGACTGTAAAATAAAAACAGAAAATGCAGGAAAAGCTCAGCAGGTCTGACAGTATCCATGGAGAGAGAAACAGAGTTAATATTTCAAATCCAAATGACTCTTCTTTTGTCTTTTACTCCAGATCTTTTGCTTTCACTCCAGACAATAATATTGGTCCTGGTCCAAATGCAGTCATTCCAGCTTGTACATTTCCTATCTCCTACAGAGTCCATCCCAATATTCCAGGAATCTAATGTCCTATCTCCTACGTCACCTCTCCAGCCATACATCTGCATGATCCTCCTATTTCTGTATTCAGGTGACACTGGGATTAATCTGGAGAGTTCTTGTTTATTAATTTCTTTTCTGGCTCCCTAAAATCTGCCAGCAGGATCTTATCCGACTTCCTACACATAACCTCTGCATACAAACATATGAAGTAGGAGCAGATGTAGGCCACCTACTACCTCAAATGTTCTGTAGTTGCACTTTAGCATCCTTGATCCTGGCACCAGGGAGGCAACGTACCATTCTGGAATCAAGTCTGTGGCTGCAGACAAGTCTCTCTATTTCTCTAACTTATTATTCCCTCATTCTATTGCTTTAATGTACTATATAAGGTTAAAGATGAATTTCAGTTGATCATTTTTTAGGACTTTGAAAGGATTTGATAAAGAAGACAGATGGAATTTTGTTCCCATTGGTGAGGGAAGTCTAGGATAAGGGGACTTAATTTTAACATCAAAGCCAAGGCATTTGGCAGAAGAATCACATTGGCACAATGGTTAGCACTGCTGCCTCACAGTGCCAGGAACCTGAGTTCAATTCCCGCTTTTGGTGACTATCTCTGAGGAGTCTGCATTTCCCCTTGTGTCTGTGTGGGTTTCCTCCCGCAGTTCAAAGATGTGCAGGTTAGGTGGATTAGCCATGCTAAATTGTCCCTTAAGTGTCAGGTGGATTAGCAGAGTAAATATGTGGGGTTAGGGGGATAGGGCCTGGATGGGATTATTGTTGGTGTAGGCTTGATGGGCGAAATGGCCGCCTCCTACACTGTAGGGAGTTCATGACATAAAGAGTGATAGAAGTATTGAATTCTCTCTTGCAAAAAGCAGTGGATGCTAGCTTAATTAATTTTAAACCTGAGAAATTTTCACCAGATAAGATCATAAGAATAATGATCTAAGGCAGGTGAATGGAGATAAGATATGGTTTTGGGGATGCAGCCATAATCCATTTGGCTCACATGACCCAGACAATGGAGTTGCCAGTAAATCAAGAGTTCAAACATGTAAGGGAACTCTGCATATTGGTGCATTTTCATATTCAATAATATGTCATGCCAGAAAATGTTCATTATCTGGCTGAGGCAACAGAGATGAAAGCTATTCAGCTGCTTTTGTTGGCTTGCATAAGTTGTCCATGCCTTGTTACTATAAAGGAGGCTGCTGAGAACACAAGCTGAGTACACATGGAGTTTTTTTTGGTTAGTTTGTGGTTGGCCTGCAGTTGACATTTCAACTTCAACATAACAGCTACAACCTGACATCCCTTCACTTGCGAGCTTATAGATCAATTCTCAGGGCCACCATTATGAATTTCCCCATTTATGACCGTAAGGAATCGGCATTCAGCTTTTTTCAATCTTTTTTCTTTTATACACTTATAGAATAGTATACTATTATAGTCTATTTTTATGCTCCCCGCTAGATTACTTTCTCTATTTTCTCCTTCTTAATCAATCTGTCTGAACACCTTTGTTGAATTTTAAATTGCTCTCAATCCTGAGGTCTATTGTTTTTTATTGTATTTATATGCTTCTTTGCGTGTAATACTATCTCTAATTTCCCTTGTAAGCCATGGTTTGGCCACAATTCCCTTGTGCTGAACAGGAATAAACAACTTCCAGAGTTCACCCATTTGTTCCTTGAATGCCTACCATTGCCTGTCGACTATCCTTCCTTTCAATAATATTTCCCAGTCAATCATAGCCAACTCATGCATCATACCATCATAGTTACCTTTACTGAGATTCAGGACCCTGGCCTCAGAATCAACTACCTCACTTGATTCACCTTAATAAAGAATTCTGATATATTATGGTCACTCATCCCCAAGGGTTCTCACAATTAATCCTTTCTCATTGCACAGTATCCAGTGCAAGATTGACTCCTTGACGTTTTGATCCAAAACCTTGCCATATGCACTCCAGAAATTCCTTCTCTATTGTACTGAGACTTATTTGACTCACTCAGTCTATATACAGATTCTTTATCACATGCATCTCTGATTTCCTGTCTAATGTTATTCCCAACATTACCATAACAGTTTGGTAGCCTGTTTACTACTCCCTTAAACATTTTTTGCCCATGGACATCAGTCCTGGTCCTGCCCAGGTGCAATCCGTCCACTTATACAAGTCCCACCTATTCCAGAACCGGTCCCAATGCCCCGGGAATTTGAAATCCTCCCTCTCACACCATCTCTTCAGCCACAAATTCATACTATATGTCCTGCTTTCAACTTACTTCCTAACCCCCTATTCTGCTTTTAGAACATTGATCCTTTTTTTTAAGCCTCTGTCATTTATACCAATGTGTACCATGACAACTAGCAGTTCAGCCTTCCCCTTCAGATTGTCCTGCATCCACTCTAAAACATCCTTGACCTTAGCAACCAGGGAGACTACATACCATCTTAGAATCTCTTTTGCGGCCACTACTATTCTAACAAAAATATTTTAACTCACATGGAATACAATGTCAGTCAGTGTGCCTTTTTGTTTGCACATTCAGTCATGTTATTCTTTAAACCATCTTAGGTTCTCAGAATTATTGTACTATGCTTCTTATTTATAATTTTCTGTAAATTTGGATTCCTTAAACTAAATGCTTAGGGTGTTTAGCATCATCAGACCTGAGAGAATGCCTAGAGCAGGATTCTAAACTTGAAATGTGCTGTTGCCTTCAGTGCCTTAAGTGAGTCAACATTCTCTACATGTTAGTCAGCTGAGACAGATCCTGTTCTTTCTTGACATCTCTGAATGCAACCTTTTCACCATGAGTCATTGGATAGTGGCTGACTTCCTTCTTCTTCCATTGTATACAGAGCATTGAGACTAATTGCCAGTAAGTCAAACTGCCGCTCAGCAATGTATAGTTCATTTACTAACTTTTTTTAATATAAAACTATTTTTGGAAAATTTTAAATAAGGTTGGAATTGCTATGTAAAATATCTGCTTGAACAGCACAATTTTGCTACACAGAATGCAGTTTTATCTGAAAATAAGCTTTAAACAGCGAACAGTGTTGAAAGGATGATGTGTGGGCATTATTTGACTCATTATACAAACTGGAGGGATGAGATTGAAAGAAAATGTCTCATTAGGTATTTTTGAATTTTTTATCTTCTGTTTGTCCTTCAAGATGACAGTTTGATTTACATGGATCCTCATTATTGCCAATCATTTGTGGATATCACAACAAAGGATTTTCCACTTGAGGTGAAGTTTTGGATATTGTTGACTTTATTTTTCTCCTTTTTAATTGTATTAAAATGATTTAGTTTTATGCTAAAGTACACTTTATTTCTAATTTCAACACAGTTCCATTTTAGTAAAAATTACAGTTGGGAATTTACTAGCAGGATAAATCCCAATATTGGTACCACATGTGAATTCTAAGCCCACCAAAGTGACAATCTTCCTGGTGGCAGTCTTTTAATTGTCTGTCACGAGGTCCACAGTCCGAGTTGCTCCATGCTACTGTCCTAGTCTGAAGGCCATGCTAGCATTACTGAGACAAATAGCCACTGCTGAGTTTGTAGCAAGAATGAGAGTGTGTCTCCATTTTGTAGCAGCCTTGCAATTGAGAAGGTCAGTTCACATTTTTACCAGGACCAGACTAGCATGCCTCAGTGCTCAGGAAGGCAACTCTTTACTGAGCATTGCTGTTGGAGCCTCTTCCAAAAGTTCCTGGGAGGCTTGAAAAAATGGCTATCAAATGGGCCTCCAGTTATTCACATGGTCTGTCTTGCTTCCAAATAGCAATGGGACAAGCACGCAGGGGCTGGTAAAATTTTGCTCTACTTGCCAATTATGTAGCAGTTGGTGTAGCATTCAAGCTTGGGATTTTCCATTAATTTTGGTTTTTTGCAAACTTGTGAGGAATATTCTTGATACCTTCTATTATATCATAATTGTATTTCAATTTCTGCCTCTTCATGTGGGATATAGCACAAGTCAAATGATGATTAAAACTTCCTCTGTAGACTGTATCCACAAACATATCTAATCCATCAGTGTAATATTTTCATTTACCATTATAACCATTGTGGGCTTCTAACTTCTAAACTCCCCAGCATCAGATTGGGGGCTACCCCAAAGATGAGCTGGAGAATCCCTCTTGGAACTTCACGGGTAAGGGATTGCATGGCAAGTGCCCACATGTGCTAACATCCTCTGGGAAATTGTGCTTTGCCCACAACCATTTGAAAATGTGATTTAAATCGGACACTTTGGATGGTTTCATCAGAGTTACACCAATAGTTATGTCAAAAAAAATTAGGAAGTTAAAAACCTCTTCTAAATTCTGACTAACTATTGTAAAGACCCAGACCAACTCTCCACCATGGGATACCCCTGACTCCCATCACCCCGACCCCAAGGATTCCCTCAATTCACTAACTCCACCTATGGACCCAATCCCCATCTCATCTTCCCAATATCCAACTTATTACACTCAACTTAACTTTTCCATTAATAATGCTGTACTACATAAGATTACTTGTGTTGTATTCAACAGTGAGTCAGTAATTAATGGATGAAGTGAATTTTCTGTTGAAAAATGTATGTTAAGAAAAGAAAGTTTATGTTGCATCCATGGTATAGATTAATCTAACTTAGTGTGGATATGCCTTTGGAAGTTTTGATTATGTTAAAGGTGCTATATAAATACGAGTTATTTGTTATTCTGGCAGAACTTTTGCTGATGAGCTAATTTTGCTATTTTGTCTTTTCAGTCATATCACTGTCCTTCTCCGAAAAAGATGTCATTTAATAAAATGGATCCCAGCTGCACAATAGGGTTTTACTTGCACAGTGAAGATGATTTTGAAAAAATAATTGATGAGATAACAAAGGTGTGTAATAAGAATTGTTGATGGAATGAACTGAGAGGAACTACTAAGCTAAGTGGTTTTCGATTGTTTCTCTAGCAATATATAAAAACTGTTAATTACACTTGAAGAATCCCCCAAGTGACTTAATGGAAAAATGCAAACATGAGCCAAACAGACCTGCAAAATCCCTGATTGTATGGACTTGGCTCCTCTCAGCTGGTAAGGAGCAACGGTGTGGACCATTTACAGTGAATTTGGGTGCTCTTTTGGTCGAGAGTGGAAAAATAATGTCTGTTTCCCATCTCAATGCTAGAGTATGTTTTTCACTTTAGGCATTTACTGCAACTGTTTTACAGCTGTAGGTCAAGTGTAATATGGTCATATGGAGATTAAAGCTCTCTGTACAATGCAGTTAATTGAATGTCAGACTCTGGGAACCCGTGTTTGAATCCTATCACGGCAGGTGGTGAAATTTGAATTCAGTAAAAGAAAATCTGGAATTAAAAGTTTATCAATGACCATAAAGCCATTGTCAATTGTCATAATAATCTTTTGCACTAGTGTCCTTTAGGGAAGTAAAACTTCCATCCTTACCTGGTCTGTCCTAAATGTGACTCCAGACCCACAGCAGTTTGGTTGATTCTTAAATGCCCTCTGATTTGGCCTAGCAAGCCATTCAGTTCAAGGGCAGTAATGCTGGCCTGGTTAGCAATGCCCACATCCCAAGAATGGAAAAAACAGTTATGTTTGTTGGACCTGTACCCATGAGCTTACTTAGGAATTTTATTGTCACCAGGTGATTCATTTTGGTAGGACAAACTTGAACACTGATTACAGGGTCAACGGCAGGTTTCTGAGGAATGTGGAGAAACAGAGATCTTGGGGTTCATATCCACAGATCTCTGAAAGTTGCTAGTTAAGTGGATAGAGCTGTGAAGAAAGCTTATAGCGTGTTAACTTTTATTAACAGGGGGTTCGAGTTTAAGAGTCATGGGTTATGCTGCAACTATACAGGACCTTGGTGAGATCATATTTGAAATATTGTATACAGTTCTGGTCCCCTCACTATAAGAAGAATGTGGAAGCATTGGAGAGAGTGCAAAGGAGATTTACCAGGATGCTGCCTGGTTTGGAGGATAGGGAGCTGGGGCTTTTCTCTTTAGAGCAGAGGGGGATGAGAGGTGACTTAATAGAGGTTTATAAGAGTGGATGTGCAGAGACTATTTCCTCAGGTAGATGTAGCTGTTATTTGGGGGCATGACTATAAGGTTCGTAGTGGGAGATATAAGAGGGACGTCTGTGGTAGGTTCTTTATCAGAGAGTGGTTGGGGTGTGGAATGCACTGTCTGCTGTGATAGTGGAGTCAGACACTTTAGGAATTTTCAAGCAGTTATTGGATAGGCACATGGAGCATATCAGAATGATAGGGAGTGGGATAGCTTGATCTTGGGTTTGGACATAGCTCAGCACAACATGGAGGGCCAAAAGGCCTGTACTGTACAGTACTGTTCTATGCTCTGTGTAGGCTGAGGAACCTTCATCACTCAATAGGATCTGAATTTTAATCTGTTTTAAAAATAAGTGAGCTAACTTATTATGCTACACACTACTACGTTTTTAACACATTTTGCCTCAGTTTTGGTATCTTAATAGAATCAAATGTTAGATACCAACTTATAGCTAACTGCACATTTGCTAAACTATGGTTAGTTGGCGAACGTCATACTTTTTTTGGGTATCGGAGGAGAGATATAGGGAGAATCAAGCAATTCATAAGTGTGTATTTTTTAAGTGCATCTCTTTGTTTGTAGATTAGTACAGGCAATATGTTAAGACATTGTCAGGTTATTCTGTCACTCAAAAAGGTTTTGAGGTGAGATGTGATCGTATTTCAATTTTGTGAGAACGTAAGAATTCTTAGGAAAAGAAGACCAAGAGGCTAACAAGTCTGTTCTCTTTTGAATGACCTCTCCAGCTTCTTACTATGCCCCGTAGTCTTTCCCCCTGTCGAAACTTATATAATTGTTTCTTGAAGGTATTTATATTATCTGCTTCAAGAGACTTTTCTGATTTATTCTACATCTCTATAACCTTTTCAGTGAAAAAGTTCTGCTTCATTTCCTTTTTTCATAAGCTGCCTGTTTGTAACTTGTACCCCCTGGTGTTTGAATCCTTAAGCACAATGAACAATTTGACTGGGCCACCTTCGTCAAGTCAGTTTATGATCTTAAACTTCTATTAGCCCATTCCTTCAAGTTCAGTTATTCTTGGGTCTTATGGTAATTGTTTTTCTTTCCAATATATTCATGTCTTACTGAAGGAAATATGTTGAAAACTGTCTGCAATATTCTAAAAGACATTTCTGTCAATGATTAGTCTGGGATTGTATTAACCATTTTTATTAATGCCATTCTTTTGGCTTTGCAGCATTTTCCAAATAGCTGTCCAGTATTGTCACCAGCAGGTGGCAATATTGAAAGTAAAATAAAGTCAAGCTGAGCAAATCTCCTATATTAGCGCTTGGAATTAAATGAAGCTTTATACTGTGTAGTTCTGATAAAATATTTCATTTGTGACACAAATTAAAGCTAGTTTGAATTGGAAAAAAATGATTTCCTTAATGAATGCGAAAATGTGCTTAACTATACGGAAATTTAATTTATCTTAAAGTTCCTACTCTGCATAAAAATTATAATGAGCAATTTTAAATGTAAAAACTATTGATTTAGCAGATACATACCTAACTGTGGTTCAGATATGGTAGGAATATTAGCAAACTGTTGCTCAGATGTTGTCTGGAAAATATCCTATGTAATTCTTTATGCTTTTCTGCCTGTGTTTTCCTCTTGCTACCTACAAACAAATCAGTCGCATTTTTTCCACCCTACCTTGTATTTCAATAAAGAGCAGTAATTGGCAGAATCTAAAATTGGCATTTCAGTCTATCACATTGGTTTTTTTTATCCAGTGAGTTAAGTTAAAATTGCAACCAATCGACCTTTCAAAACTAATTGTAAAGCCCTCCTTAAAAAGCCAACTTGGTTCATTTAATCACACCAATTATTGCCTCATCTTTAAACATACTTTTATCTCTAAGATCCATAAATATCTCATTGCTTTCTTTTGCATTCATCTCATAAGTTGAGAACACTACTTTTTAGTGTCAGATATTGCTAGTACCTGACAGTATTTGAAGTTTCTTTTCATTTTTTTTTAGTCCTGATTTTGATGTATTTTCACAGTGCACAGTTATTTTGTTTCAGTTATAGTGCTACTTCACAATACAAAAATGCAGCATAACACTCAATTTACAGTTTGCAGTCAATAGGGTGATAATCTGAAACGGGTGCTCTTCCACAATTAGTGAGTACATCACTGTACTCAGCCCTGTTGTTTTGGAATTGAAATTTTAAAACAGCCTTCAAATATATGACATTGAATAGGAATGGATGCTGCCATCAGCTTTATTCGATCATTTGTAATTTCATCAAATATCAGTGAGCAATGTTATGCATCTGAGTACACGTTTATGAAATTTTAACTTGCACCAATCAGGAGTGAGGTGAGCAGATTTAACCTGTCTACTTGCAGTATTGTTAAAATGTAATCACTGGCTCTTCAGTGGCTCAGTTGGTGGTGATACTCCTTGCTATGATGAAGCTATACAGACCAGGAATTTCCCATGTTTATGCTAAATTGACTAATTTCAGCTTGGCCAGTGGTAGAGTTTTACAATTAATTTTGTGCAGATAGGGAACTATAAACCAGTTCTAGATCTTTACATAAGGGCTGCTCCTCTTATATTACAATCTCTGAATTGTGGAAAAATGCATAGGTAGACGTTGGGCCAGAATTTTATTGAAAACCAGATTATCCCATACAGGACCAAAAACAGAAGCCCATCGGGACAGATAGTGAGACCTTGGGCAGCACTTCATTGGCAGGGGCCAGTTAAGAAGCTGCTGCTAGGACTGCTACCTAGTTGATGATGGTTGACTGCCTTCTAGAGCTCCCAACCCAATCAGAGGGACAAGAGCTTGGCAGCCTCTGCAGTGCCACTGAGTGTGGCTACTTAGGCTGCAGGAAAGAGTACGCCTCTGTGGAATCCTCTATATGATGTGCTTTCATTAAAAGGCTTCATTTTAAGGTATTTTTTTCTATGTAACTAATTATGCTATGCTTTAAAGCTAGCTTACACTAATTTGGCCACACTATAAAAGAGATTGGAATTCTGGGTTTAGTGTAGTAATTGGTTACATTCTTTGAAAGTACAATGTAAGGTAAATAGGCTTTCTCATAAGGTAAACAGCACTATTTCATGGTCACAGTTGCCAATTATTTATGTGTTGAATACTGCTTGTACCCAGCACTTTAATAACAGATAAGTATTCAGTTATATTGTAGACAGAGATCAGTGTTTAGTTAGTTCGATCCAGATTATGTTTTGAGTTCTTTGGCCAACACAGTACTGTTTTCTGCTGCTTTGTCCATTTCTTTCTCTCTCTCTCTCTTTTTTAAGTAATCATTATTTTGCTTTCTGTAAATGCTAAATTCTAAAGGATGCTAAGTAAAGAAGTTTTCTAGTTTGTACTAGTTGTGTCTATGTTCTAAAAGAATGAATGGATCCTGCAGCTTCCAATGTTGAAGGCCAAGAAAATACTTTAATGTGCTGGGGCTAGGAGAATGAATTCCTCCCTCCCAAAGTTGACTGATAACTCTACCAAGGCTGTCGTTGTTCAGCAATGTTCCTAACTACGCATATCAGCAGGCCACATTGGCCAAATCTAGAATTTTACACATCCTAGTTTGAATTTTACCAGCCCTCTGAAGATTGGCAGGGTAGGCAGTGGCAGGTACCCATCCCCTGACTCCACAGAAACCCGCTGGAAAGCAACTAAGATTTACTGAGTGACCTCCTCCCATGCATTGAAGGAGTGGGAGGGGCATGGCGGCAGGACATAGCCCTTAATTGGTTTAATTGGCTAAAGGCTCCTGGTCAGCTTGCAGCCATTTGCTGCCATTCAGAATATCCTTCCAAAGTGTTCTGATGCTATTTTACACCTCGAACCTGTCTTCAGAGAAACAATACAATCCAGCTCAGATTGTGCAAAGAATCAGGTTTGGCTATTATAATTTCCTAATACTCACTCGGTCGAATCCTGTATGAAGAATGACAGTTTTGTTAGAGGTATCAAAAGCTTGGGCATGGAGGGAAATGGAACTGAATATCACCGTTAAAAGTCAAACATTAATTTTCCACTTACACAAAGAAATGTGATTTGCAAAATATGAAAATAAATTGAAAAGTTTTCTAATTGTATTTAAACTTTAGGTTCTGAAATCACCGTCTTCCAAGGAGAAATATCCACTGTTTACTTTTTCAAAAGGACACGCTAGAGATTATGATATTGATAAACTTTGCACGCCAAAAGCTGATTCAGCTGTACACCTCTCAGAGACTCGAAGGAGGAAAACAGAGAGATTGAGTAATGAGGAGTTTGTCTTGCTGTAACGGAATTTCACAACAAATGCAATAGGACTACCCTGTCAGTGCTGGCATCTATTGTGGGTATCCATTAGTACTGATGTACAATGAATCTGTAATTATATAGCTTAATGCTGCTGATTTAAAAATACTTTGTTATGGTACAAAGTAGATATTTTATTGTATATAAAAAATGTAATCTTCCCTGATATAATTTCTGACTATGTATAGTTATGAAAATAAACTTTTTTAAAATTGACCATGAATAAAATTACACAAATATTGGGTTTATATTCTCATTGAAATATCTTTTTTTGTCTGCAGTTTCCTTTGTCCATCTTTTGCTTTTCCATGTTCTCTAAGTTAAATCATAGGCACTGGAGACCAGAGGAAAGATTAATCAGGGGTCGTCACAATAAGACTGATAACTGAACAGAATTGTGCACCAACCAGCCAAAAGATTTCCCTGCCAGCCTATATGACCCTTACCCATAAATTTCCTCACCCATATCCCCTTAACCTTACTATCTCATTGTAGCCTCTGCATCCAAAGTTTTGAATGCTGATGACCATTCTCCTCATCATCTTTTTTTTGGGATAAAATCTTTCCTAATTCCAACAGTAGAATTAATCTAAAATGTAGCCATCTGTATTCTGTTCTGAAGTAGGTGATATTTGTCCTTCATCTGGCCTTATTGACCTGTACTTGTTCCTTGTCCCTAATTTAGGGGGAGGCTGGGGAGTGGTATTGTCACAGGATAAGTAATCCAGAGGCCTCGGATAATATATATGTAGCATGGTTTGGAAAGAAATAACATTCCCTCTACACAGCCTTTTTAAATGTTAAGTGAGGTATAGCATTGCTTAGATGCAGGATGAAGTTTCCTTTTTACTGCCCCATTAAGCACTTTCAGTTTAGGTGCTGAAATATTTCTTCCTTGCAGTTCTCCTTAGAATTTTCTTCTCTTAGTTCTCTCCTTGCAAAGCACTAGTTTATAATATAAAAATAGAAAATTTACTGCAAATATGTAGTAAGTCAAGCAGCAGCCATGGAGTGAAAAACATTTTTTTTCTCTCCACAGATGCTGCTTGGTATTTTATGTTTTTATTTCAGATTTCCAGCGTCCACGGTACTTTGCTTTTGCAAAGCACTAGTTTATGTTGGCTGTAGTGCCAATACAACATCTACTTTGAATATCTTATTAATGTGAGCCTGGATTATTTGGTCAGGAATTGAGGGGGTGTGACGTGTGTGGGGATAAGGAGTGAGATGTGAAGTTCATAATCTAATCCCATGTTCATCCAATCATCTATAGTCCAGACCCACATATATTTCGTCAGGGATTCTGGGGTTGCAATCAGCAATTTTCTCTTCAAAGAACAAGGGGCCTAAGACTGATTATAACTTTGCCATTGGCTGATCCTATCTAAGTTAAGTAGGCCAAGAACCAGTAACCTTCAAGCAAATATGTATCTGAGCAAGCAAATACACTTATGGTTAATCATGAACATTAGTTTTCCCTTGAACAGATTTGTAAAACATGTTAAAAGAGAATAGGCACAAACATCAAACCTGAGAAATGTGAAAAAATTATCTAGTTATTTCAACTTATAGTTGCACACTGAGATCTTAAACCATGGGAAACAGCACACATGTAAAATCTGTTTTTATGACTGTTCTATTGGCAATGTAAGCAATAGTTTGTTGTCATGCTAAATACAAATTCTTGTAGTTATGGGTTGTTCCTGGCTTTTTTCATCCGTTATTTGAGAATCCATTGAATTGATGGTAAACAAGGGAACAGAAGGAGAATTCATTGTGGGCCTCTTGGTTACAGATTAAAAATGGTTGGTATGAGGCAATGAAAGAATAATTTTTAATTTAATTGTGTGACCATGAACATTTTGTAATCGGTCAGAGGGGTTCACTTATGTCCTTTTTGGAAATGGCAGTGGAGAATTGCACACATTATAAATTCAAAAACATGACCACATGTTCTGAGGATTTTTTTTGTTGCAGTTTTTACATGAAAGGGTGCTTGTACTGGGATGCTTTTCTCTAAGGGGATACACTGTTCAGTGTGTATTTACAGAGAGGTATGAATATTTGATTAAATGAGTCATGGTCTCTGGAGAAATTTAATAACTGTGGCATACACAGCACGCTCCTTTCACTGTTAACACAGCTGCCAATAATGTCAGTGACATTCAGACCTTCCAAATCTAATATATTCTGTGGAGTAAATTCCTGGTTACAAAGAGATCTATAAAGTGACACTATTCAGATATCAGTTTTGAACTATTATCAGACCAATTTACTGTGTCTAATTTGTAAAGATTTTTTTCCTGCGGAAATGAGCAGCCATGGGAAAGAGACAGAAGCTTACTACTGAGCACATGACACTTGGGGCCACATAACTTTGATAATTTTCTTAAAGGAAACTAATGGTAGAAAAATAACAATGTTCAAACAATACTTTGTGAACTATTTTTAAGTTTGAGTTTCAATGCAAGTTTTTTAAAAAAAATCAATTTTGTTCCCCTGTTCAGTTTTGCTGTTGAGTTGGCTCCAGGCTACTTTATCCACAGTGACCACTTCTCATGCATGAATCGAGACAATGACTGCTAGACAGCTATTCCCTCATTGGGGAGGGAGAATCACAGTCAAACCTGACCCTTTCTGCACCTTGCATACACATACACGTACTTTCCAGAGGAATCATCACTAAAAGGTTGAGATTAAATTGGAATCTATAAAGTGGTTTACTCAGATTACTTAAACTTTAACCCCAAACATTTTGAATAGCTTTCTTTTTCCCCAAATAACATCCAATTATTTATTAAATAATGGAAGTTTTTAAAACTCAGAAAAGAAAGCAAGAAAATTAGACATTTGAGTCAACGAAAAGGGCTGAATTGTAAGTTACATCTGTTTTGCAAAGTTAAAGAAATACCAGTGGAATTATTTTCTGCACAGATCTGAAAGCTTTGTGGAAGATGGTCAAATTCGCAAAATTATTGTTAATGTGCCTGCGTGATATCAGTCCTGCTAATTATAAATAATAGCACTTTGGATTAAGAGTCATGACTGAGACATTCCAGGAAGGAGAAAGAAAAGCAGGAACCAGGACGTTAGAAATCTTGCCTTAGAAATATACTTAGGCCACTCTCTTGCAGAAATCTGGCAGCAGGGACTAGATAAAAACTCAACATTAATAAGTCCATAACAATGATGTGAATAAAAATAGCATCGGTAGCTTAAGATGGGAAAATGATAGTATGTAATGGCCAGGGAATTAGCAGCTTTGAAGACTTCAGCAAGTGGCAAACTCAGTTGTTCCGGCCACATTTAACAACAGCAAGAAACAATCAGGGGAGTGAAACCGTAGAATATGTCATCTCTATTGCACAGGACATTGAGATGATTTGTAATAACACTGTTGCCACACCAGCTGAGATTCAGATAACATAGCGAGACTGGGTATAAATGTGTGACCTTTCTGATCTGTATAGTTCAGCAGTGTTCTGGGTTGTGCTTTAACTAGGTGGGAGGGTATATTGCTGCATGTTAGAGCAAAAGTGGACAACATGCAAGAAATAATAATTTCCATATGTTTAATATCCACTTTATATGTACACTTAATATCCATATCCTGTTATCCATTGTGGATACAGCAATACAACAAAAATATAGAAATGTAAAACTTTCTATCTTGAAAATATTCCTTTCAAGACAACAAAATTAGTGAAGGCAATCATGGGGTTTAAGGTCCATTAGCAAAAACTCCTTTGAATTGTTTGCATCACAACAATTTATTTGGGATGTTTGGAAGAATCTGTCAATTCTTTCAAATCCTATTTGCAAATACAAGTTAAATGCTTGGTACACAGACTTAGATTTTTCAAAAATATGTTGAATAAGTACACTGATTGTACACTTGCCTTTTGTTATCCATGGGCTAAAGACAAGGAAGTACTGAGCAAAGCAATGAAGCAGAATGGCTCAATCTTCAGCAGTAGCATAGGCTGGCCTATGCAAATGCTCAAGCCTTGTGTTAGTTATTGCAGCAGCCTAGAAATCAAACACAATCAAATAGGCCAATTTTATATGCACAATATGGCAGGAAGCTGAAGTGCTTTTCCCAGTGTTGCCTCTGCACTAGGGTAAATGGGATTCCAGTTCAGGAAGCCAGGTGAGGGAGCTAAATAATGAGGGCAAAGAAAGCTAAGGTGCATGTTTACTGACAGATGGGAGATATTCAGAAAAGAAGCCACTCAATCTGCCCATTACAGTTGATGTCCCCATTGTGGAGGTAACAATACTGCATGCAGTGATATATGAAATTAATGACACATTAGAAATTAATTCCCATTAAAGAAAATAATTTGTTTTGAAGGGTGTTTTGTGCTGCAGTGATACCAACCCTACTTCTGGGTTAGAAGCTTTGGGTTCAAGTTCCACATCAGAATTTGATGACCATGGAAGATGTGTTCATAATGTGGTCAATCAGGTAAATCCTTCCAATGTGCCTAATGGCAAAATGGGAAAGTTTCCTGATCGGCCATGCTGCAGCGGGCAATGCCAAACAATTGCACTACTTTGTTAGACATAATCATGGACTAATCCAATGGTCCATGGTCACTAATGTCCTCTTTGGGCCTGGTACCTGGAGGAGGAGATTGCTTTGAATTTCATGATTTGAGTTCAGTACGGTAAGAAGGTAATAAATTTATGTACCATAAAAAAAGTAGGAGAAGTGAAATAAAAGCATAGCCAGTCAATCAACATCAATAAGAGAGACAAAACTTGCTATTCTGACCAAGACTCTTTTTAGAAATAATACAATATGATGTATAAAAAAACATACAAATGCTTTAATGGCTTAATAATACTCTTTTGGTAGAGTACATGTAAAGATTCGTCACCACAGTTCCAGCTGTGCCATAGAAAAACTGGGAGATTTTTTCTTACTTCAGTCCATCTTTAAGACACAATTAATAGTTTGTTACAGGGTTGCAATAAACATTGTGCTAACTCAACGGCAGTCAGCTGTAATTGTGATCATGAATCAGATCAATTGATAATCACAGTGAGCAAAGCATCAGCAACTTAATGTTTTAATCCAATCTTTTGTCGAGCATGAAATGTTTACATTAAAAACAAAAGGGTAATACTTCATGGGTAGTGATATAAACATTACCAATTATATCTTTTTAAAATGTTCAAACATCTTTTTTCAAGGAAATCATTATCTTTTTAGTGAGTTGAGGGTAAAATTTTCATGATAGATGTAATTGATCACAATTTATAATCCAGAAAGGAACATATATAAGGAAGAAGAAAATAGAAATGCTCTCTAAATTAAGAGGGTCAAAAGATACAGTATGACTGGAGGATACTGGTGGGGAGCAAATGGGTTTAATTAAGTTAATTAAATGTTGATGTTGTTTTATAAATATAAAAATAATTTATGTATAGTGTATATAAATGAGTAGTAAACTTACGGAGTAATTACATCTCTAAATACATATCAGGCTACAATATCAGTGAGAGACATTTAATATGATTTGTTTACCAGTTACCTCTTCTTACCTGAAGGCATTGGGAATGAAAATGGCCGACAACAATAGTAACTTGACAGTCCATTTTACACCTGCTTGATTTTGTTTTCTGTTGAAGTTAATGGAGAAGGTCAGGCAGTGTGCAGAAGGGGCTACTGATTGTCACTTGTTTTGGCACTTCCGCTGAAGATGGATTTCACTCCTGTTGACTCCTGCTGGTGTACAATTCCACAAGTGCTGACAACCTCTACTGCCTCATCCAAATAGCTATTTGGTTTGTGTGACCCAAGACAGTGAGTGCTGTCTAGCTTTTGGGTTTTGGGGTGCAGCATTATTGAACTGGACCTTGTCCTCGCCAAATATACATTTTGGTGTACACACACTGGCACACACAAAAGTTCCTAGATAGCACTCAGAAGTAAGAACACTTATTTTTTCACTTTACATGCCAGGATATTGAGAACAAAGTTAATGATTCAGTTGAAATCAGTAACTCAGGCAAACACTAGGGTCAGTGCCTTAACCTGAGTAACACATTTTTGGTTGATAAATACACATCATTTCTGTGGGGGAAATATGTGTAGTAGGGGTGTGACAATTAACCTTTGGATTTTTAGAAAAGAAGGGATAATAAACCATAGTTCTCCTTCTTGGTTGTTATCCCACAGAGTAAACAACAATTAGCAAAACCTTAGATAGGGAAGGCAGCCTAAACTAAATATTGTAAATGCTCTGTGGGTGTCCAGAAGATATTTGACATAGTTCCATGTCATATTGTTAATTAAGCTCAATTCTGGAAATTCAGGACAAAATGTAGCTATGGATGAGAAATTGATTGAAGGGCTGGATAGAAAACAGTGAGTATTAATTAGCGAGCTAATATCAAAATGGTGAGGTGGGGACAGAATATTGACAGAAGTGCCTTATTGGTGTTTTTTCTCATGTGCAACTAATTAATACCAATAGCTTGGATTCAGAAACTCAACATCAATGAAGTACGCAAAATACACCAACTTCAGAAGAGCAGTGGACTTGAAACTGCATAATGAGTTTCATTCTGAAATTAAGATAAAGAAGAAAAAAATGTGCTTATGATAGGTGTCAGGTGAACAACTTAAGGGTAAGGCCAACTAGGAACCTAAAAGGGAACATACACATGGAGGCAGGGTGCACAGGAAAGATGGTAAATGAATACTTTACATCTGTCTTTACCAAGATGGTAGATGCTGCCCAGGCCATTATGACAGAGGAGGAAGCTTTCTTGAGAAGAATTCAAAATTGATGAGGAGAAAGTATTGGATAGACTGTCAATAAGTAAAGTTGACAAGGCACCCGGACCGGATGAGATACCTCTATGTATACTGAAGGAAGGGAGAATGGAAATTGCAGGGATGCTGGATGTCCTTGTGCATGAGTCACAGAGAACTGGTATGCAGGTACAGTATGTAATAAGGAAAGCAAATGGAATTTTGGCATTAATGGCTAAGGGAATTGGGTGTAAAAGTAAGGACGTTTTGCTGCAGCTATACAAGGCACTGGTGAGACCGCATCTGGAATACTGTGTATAGTTTTGGTCCCCTTATTTGAAGAAGAATGTAGTGGCATTAGAGGCAGTTCAGAGGAGGGTTATTTGATTGATTCCAGAGATGAGGAGTTTGTTTTATGAAAAGAGATTGTATAGATTAGGCCTATGCTCTCTAGAGTTTAGAAGAATACGAGGAGATTTAATTGGCATATGGAAGATGAATAAAAGGTATTGACAAAGTAGATGTAGAATGAATGCTTCCTCTTGTGAGGCAATCTAGAACAACAGGTCAAAGTTTTAGGATAAAGGGTAGCAGATGTAAAACATAAATAAGGAGAAACTACTTCTTTCAATGGTCTTTAATTTGTGGAATTCACCACTCAGACAGTAATGGTTGCTGGTACATTAAGTAAATTTAAGGAGGAGATAGATTTTTAATTAGTTATGGATTGAAGGATCATGGAGAAGGGACAGGAAAGTGGAGTTGAGGCTGAGACGAGATCAGTCATGATTGTATTGAATGGCGGTGCAGGCTCAAGAGCTGAATTGTCCACTTTGTCTCATAGTTCTTATGTTATGTCCTTATGTTAACTTAAGTGGTGGGGAAGCTTCTAGAAACAATTATTTTGGATAGAATTAGTAGTCACATGAAAGATGTGGATTATGTAGGAAACTGTGCTTAACTAACTTGTTGGAGATTTTAGAAGAAGTAATAGAAAGGGTCAATGAAGGTAATGCTGTTGGTGTGCATGAGCTTTCAATAGACATTCAATACAGTGTCACACAACAGAATTGTGAGAAATGTTATAGCTGATAGAATAAAAAGAAAGAATAGTAACGTAGACACAAAACTGAATAATAGGAAATTGTCAACAGATATTTTTCAGGCTGGTGGAGGTTTTTAATAGATCATAGAACATAGAACACTACAGCGCAAACAGGCCCTTCAGCCCACAAGTTCTGCCAATCATATCCATACCTACCACGCCATAGAACTATCTGTAACTCCCAATTCATTCAATCCCATGTACTCATCCAGAAGTCTTTTAAAAGACCCCAGCGAGTTTGCCTCTACCACCACTAACAGCAGCCGATTCCACTCATTTACCATCTTCTGAGTGTAAAACTTACCCCTAACATCTCCTCTGTACTTGCTCCCCTTAAACTTGTGTCCTCTTGTAGTGACCATTTCAGCCCTGGGAAATAGCCTCCCTATCTATTCCTGTCAACATTTTATAAACCTTTATCAGGTTGCCTCTCAACCTTCATCTCTCCAGGGAGAACAGACCTAGCTCTCTCAACCTATCTTCATAAAGCATGCCTCCCAATCAGGCAACATCCTTGTAAATCTCCTCTGCACTCTTTCAATAGCTTCCACATCCTTCCTATACTGAGGTGACCAGAACTGTGCACAGTACTCCAAGTGGGGTCTGACAAGGGTCTTATAAAGTTGCAGCATTACTTCCCGATTCCTAAACTTAATCCCTCGATTAATGAAGGCCAGAATACCATACGCCTTCTTGACCACATCCTCTATCTGCGAGGCCAATTTAAGAGTCCTATGGACCCGGACCTCAAGATCCTTCTGCTTCTCAACACTGCTAAGTGTTGATATTGATCCTTGATATTGTACTCCTTCATCTCATTGGTCTTCCCAAATTGGACCACTACACATTTATCCACATTGAAGTCCATCTGCCACTTCTCTGCCTAGTCTTGCATGCCATCTATGTCACATTGCAACTTCTGACATCCCTCCAGACTATCCACAACACCACCAACCTTCATCTTGTTGGCAAACTTACTAATCCATCCCTCCATTTCCTCATCCAAGTCATTTTTGAAAATGACAAACAGCAAGGGTCCTAGAACAGATCCCTGGGGCACTCCACTGGTGACTGAACTCCATGCAGAAAAAGACCCATCCACAACCACTCTCTGCCTTCTGCAGGCAAGCCAGTTCTGGATCCACAAGGCCAAAGTCCCTTGAATCCCATGTCCTCTCACCTTCTCAAGAAGTCTTGCATGGGGAACGTTATCAAACGCTTTGCTGAAGTCCATGTAAACCACATCCACTGCTCTTCCTTCATCAATGTGTTCAGTCACATTTTCAAAGACATAGGCTTGTAAGACATGCACTGCCCTTGACAAAGCTGTGTTAACTATTTCTGATCGTACTAAACATCTCTAAATGCTCATAAATCCTGTCCCTCAGAATCCTCTCCATCAACTTACCAACCACTGAGGTCAGACTCACTGGTAGGTAATTTCCTGGGCTATCCCTGTTCCCTTCCTTGAAAATAGGAACCAAATCCGCAAACCTCCAAACCTCCGGAACCTCTCCCATATCCATCGATGACGCAAAGATCATCACCAGGGGCTCTGCAATCACTTCCCTCACCTCCCACAGTAATCTGGGGTACCTCCCATCTGGTCCTGGCGACTTATCTATCTTGATAGAATTTAAAAGTTCCAACACATCCTCTTTCTTAAGTCCATGTACTCAATCTTTTAGTCTGCCACAAACCTGCAGTACAACCTCCCAGATCACTGTCCACCGTGAATACCGAGGCAAAGTACTCATTAAGCACCTCTGCCATTTCTTCTGGTTCCACACAGACTTTTCCCCTTCACCTTTTATAGGTCCTATCCCTTCACTTCTCATCCTTTTACTCTTCACATATTTGTAGAACGCCTTGGGATTCTCTTTAATCTTACCCGCCAAGGCCTTCTCATGACCCCTTTTGGCTCTCCTAATTTCCTTTTTAAGCTCCTTTCTGCTAGCCTTATACTGCTCTAGATCCTTTACATCTTCTAGCTGTCTGAATCTTTTGTACGCCTTTCTTTTCCTGACTAGGTTCATTGAATAGATCATTGACAGTGGCAGGACAAGTGGAGAGCACAGCTAATAAAGAATATAATATCATAGGCTTTATTAAAAGGAGTTAGTGCTAGAGCAAGAAGACTAAGCTGAACTTTTGTACAAGACACTAGTTAGACCTTAGTTGCAGTATTGTGTGTAGAGTTCTAGGTATCACACCACAGGAAGGATGTGAATGCATTTGTGAAAATGCAGAAGAGGTTAATAAACTGGTTTCAAGGATGAGAAACTTCAGTTATGAGAATAGATTAGTTATGAGACATAACAATCTCAACCTCTTGGAGAAAAGAAAGCTAAGAAGACATTTCGTAGACATGGTCAAAATCATGAGATAGCTGGATAGAGTAGATAGGGAGAAACTGCTTGTACTCATTAAAGGATTGAGAACAAAAGGGCACAACTTTAATTTTCAAAGAAGCGTATATGATTTAAGAAAAATCTTTTTCACACAGTGAGTGGTTCAATCTGGAATGCACTGCTTGGAAGTGTGGTGGAGGCAAGTTCAATCAAATCATTCAAGAAAGCAATAGATAATTTGAAATGAGGTGCCCTTATGTCCTACTCCATTTTGAACCACTGCAAATTTACCCTGCCTCTCAATGAAATGACTAAGTGTGGGAAAATTGTGATTAGATTCACTTCAGACATGCAAATTGCACTGGTTTTCTCAAATGAAATATTACACATTCATTTTTGAAAAATGCTGCTCAATGTTAGAAGAACAACAGGATGGAAGTTCAGACTTCTAAAATGTAACTTGAGGATTGATATCAAGAGGTTCTTTCCTCTGAATAATCAAGCAATGGAATGGACTTCCAAACAGAATGCTGTATGAAAATTCTGAGCTCACTAAGAAAAGAACTATAGGCTGCTTGGGGTTGGCAAAGATTGCATTGCTGGACGAGATTATGGTCCGACTAGATGACTCCTATATCAGACTCCTATTTATTGACTACAGCTCAGCCTTCAATGCTATTATTCCCATGAAACTCATCTCCAAACTACGTGGCCTGGGCCTCGGCACCTCCCCCTGCAACTGGATCCTGAATTTCTTAATTCACAACCACAATGAGTAAGGACAGGCAACAACACGTCCTCCATGATAATCCTCAACATGGTGCTCCACAAGGCGGTGTTCTCAGCCCACTATTATATTCCTTGTACACCGATAACCGTGCGGGCAAATTCCCCTCCAATTCGATTTTCATGTTTGCTGATGACACCACCATAATGGGTTGGATCTCAAACAATGATGAGGCAGTGTACAGGAATGAAATAGAGAATCTGATGAAGTAATGTGGCAATAATAATCTTTCCCTCAATGTCAACAAAATGAAGGAGATTGTCATCAACTTCAGGAAGTGTAAAGGAGAATATTCTCCTGTCTATATTAAGAGGGATGAAGTAGAAATGGTCAAGAGTTTCAAGTTTTTAGATGTCCAGATCACCAACAACCTGTCCTAATCCCCCATGCCAACACTATAGTTAAGAAAGCCCATCTATGCCTCTACTTTCTCAGAAGACTTAGGAAATTTGGCATGTCAGCTACGACTCTCAGCAACTTTTACAGATGCACCATAGAAACCATTCTTTCTGGTTGTATCACAGCTTGGTGTGGCTTCTGCTCTGCCCAAGACTGCAAGAAATTACAAAAAGTTGTGAATGTAGCCCAATCCATCCCGCAAACCAGCCTCCCATCCATTGACTCTGTCTACACTTCTGACTACCTCGGCAAAACAGCCAGCATAATTAAGGATCCCAAACACCATTGACATTCTCTCTTACAGCTTTTTCCTTCGGGAAAAAGATATAAAAGCCTGAGGTCACATACCAATTGCCTCAAGAACGGCTTCTTCCCTGCTGCGTCGGACTTTTGAATGGACTTACCTTGCGTTATGTTGATGTTTCTTTACATCCTGGCTATGACTGTAACACTACATTCTGCACTCTCTTCTTTCCTTCTCTATGAATAGTATGTTTTGTCTGTATAGCAAGCAAGAAACAATACTTTTCACTGTGTGTTAATAAATGTGAC
Organism: Sphyrna mokarran; assembly: GCA_024679065.1. Classification (NCBI taxonomy): domain Eukaryota; kingdom Metazoa; phylum Chordata; class Chondrichthyes; order Carcharhiniformes; family Carcharhinidae; genus Sphyrna; species Sphyrna mokarran. The sequence continues at coordinate 51,900,578 of JAGIQG010000009.1, read as the reverse complement.
AATAATAAATCAAATCAAAATCAAAATGAATTAAGATTGTCCAAAATGAACTTCCTCATTCAAAAAGTATCTGATTGAAGTAGGTATGAAGATGTTGGATGAAGACTTGGCCGTGATTTCTTTCCATAGTATATTAGCTTGCTTGCATTCACTATTTATAATCACCTGCAACAGTTCAGGGGAACCAAAGTTAGGGCTTGACAGGATAAGCAAACATGCACAAAGCTGATGCCTACATTCACCTTTCTAATAGTGACTTCCTATGTAAAATTTGCAATCAAATCTGCAAATCAAGATTTGGTTTAACATCACATATAAGACCACACAAACTCGAGAGAGAATTATTGGTTTAGTTATTCTCATCTGTTATGGAAAAATCTACCAAAGGAAAGGCTAGTTGAGCTAGGAGAGGATATATGACATCCACGGCAAACTGGAGCTTTTTGTGGGGCAATTCTCATGGCACGAAAAGGGCAAAAATTTTAAATTTTATAATATAGGCCAGGGTAGTGGAAACTGAAGATGAAACGTAACTCCAAATTTTATGCCTGCTTATTCGTTGTTCTAATTTACCGAGTGAAAAGAATTCACTGTGATGCTGCTGAAAACAGGAATAACCTCAAAAGAAAGATATCTTTCTCTTAACTAGATGGGAACATTTAATTTACACCAAGATCAAATTACAAAAAAAACATATTGATCAATTCAACCTCTCATTTCTAGCTCTGAGTTGACTAAAGCTCTTCACTGAATTTGTCTAATTTCTTGCACCTGTTTAAATTTTTATAACAGAGAATGAATGAATCCCACAGTAACATTTTATAGAGCTTATTTCTGTATTACGCACCAATGCCCTGCAGCAATTTACTTTGTTTTCTAGGCCCTGTCCTGGGTGAGGCTGTTCAACTTGTGTACAGATGGGTCTCTGACAGGCCTACAGCTGTTTCCTAATTGTCCATTAAGTGTTCTATTGATTGTATGATTCAAACTACATGTGTCTTTCAGCGAAGAGCTCTCATGTAAAGTGGCAGGAACATTCCGGGCAGAATGACAGAGTCAGTCCAAAGCTAAAATGTGAGCTGCCAGTTTCAATAGAGGAGAGGCTACAGTGAACAGTGAAGTCCACAGTAAAAAGGAGCTTTGTAAGATTGGTTAGGCTTTTATTTTTCCAAACTTTTAAGGACAATCAATTAAGCCCACGAAACAAAGCGATATTTCATTTTGCGTTTTTTTTAAATTAATCCTTGTAGATCCAGCTGACATTCTTTTTTAGGGGCTTCTTTGTGAATTATGCTCTTATCAAAGTGAGGGATGTTAGTTCTAGGGAATCAAATATTCTTTTCACTTCATGTTCCCCACTGTTAGTTAGCATCTAGCACTGTCAGGTTTGGTATAGCCTAACAATGGCCAGAACTTTCTGGCTGTTCTGGTCTCGCTGACAGTATACCCTGCTGCAGGTTTCCCAGCGATACAGAGTGGAATCTATAAGAGATCCTATTGACAGTGCAGGACCAGAAGATCCCACTGCTGGCCAATGGCACACTGCCTCTTGCTGTGAGAAAGATGCCACAGGAAGGCCAGAGAATCCTGCCTTAAACTTCCAGCAAATTATTTATCCCTGTACTAAATTATCCTTAAATTAATCTGAGTAGATTACCAACTGGTAGATATTAGGGACAATATGGGGTAGATTTGTGCTGGGTTTCACAACCAAATTGGAATGTAGCTGTACTAACTTATTATTTTATTTTATCATGGAGTGTGGACGCCACTGGGGAGGCTGTTGCTTATCCTTAATTACCCTTAAAGTGTTGGTGAGCCACCGCTTCCCCCTCAATTGCTTTCCCTCCTCCCCAGTAAGCGCTGCTTCATCTGGGACAAACCTCCATAGCACCAACATCCACTCAATACCCATCAACTGGATATACTTCTCCCTGAATTTGATCAGTAAGCTATTTGACCAGCTGAGCTGGACTGTGTTCTGATCTGAACCACAAGAGGCAACAGGATTGCAATACAGAATGGGATTCCTGAATAAAGCGGCCTCTCCATAATTCAGGAATATTCATTCAGCCAAAAGCTCAGGGTGTAGATAGAACAGAGACATATGATTCAGTACCACATCACGCATTGCAGCTCTTTTCAGTAAAAGGAAAGATCATCTAGTGGTTCAGTGTTATAGCTGTCAGAATGCACATTTTTAATTCTTTTCTTTTAAGCTGAAAGCAGTAAACTGCTGTGAATGTAAAGATATTTAAATAGGACAGTGGTCACAAATCTTTGGGAAATAAGCTGAACTCATTTAGATCCCCATAAACAGGACAATATACATCGCTTTAACATTTTAACACAAAGAGTTCTGTCTTCTAATGTTCACTGCTGTTTATAGCATTGTGCCTTAATTATAGTCTCTTTGAGTTGACATTTTCAGATTACAATGTGATTATTGAAAATTATTTTCCTTGCAGAATAAAGGGAAAGCAATTATAGTTCCAAAGAATTCTTGGTTAGAACTACATTGCACAAAGAAAACTAACCAAAGGGGTAAAAAGTGTATTCAAGTTCTGGTGCACGAGAGGGAGGCGGAGTGGTTGGGAGCCCAGCTGATAGGGCCATATATCTGTCCTCAACGTTCATGTCCCACTGAGGGAACAATCCAACTCAGGTTCTGACTCTGCTCACAAACTGGTGAAAAGTGTTTATGTATAGACATGGGATGAGCACCAGATAAGATTTAACACTTGATTCTTTGTAGTTGATTAATTTTATATTTTACTTTCAGAGCCTCAATTAACAGAGGAAAAATAGCAAAGTACCAGAGAGTTGGAGAAGTGGGGGTAAAATTTCTAAAACATAATTCAAGAAACTATGTAGGCTAGTGGTTAAAGTGACTCTTGTGATTGTGTTTTAAATAGCTGTGTCAATCACTCAAAATCATTTAACTTAGTTGAGGTGTGGTGGTTAGTTAACTTTGTTCAGAGATTGCAGAGAGAAGGATGGAGGGTATGAACCAATATACTGGGGGCAATTCTTCCACTCTGCTGCGCTTGCCACAGACCACATCAATCTTGGAAAAACCGTTGGTGCGAAACAGTTTGCAATCGTCCCAGCCCCTTTCTAATGGCGTGAATCAGATTGCACTCAGAAAGGGTGCGAGGCCCATTAGTATAAGATTGATTAGATTTCAATCTCATTAGCAGATTTGACACATGATGGTCTCCCCTTCCAGAATGTTCCCACCTCTCCAGCAGCAGGTCATATCCGTACAAATCACTACTGATCTCCACTAGCAATGCTTATGCCAGGGTGTTCAGAGGCCATTGAACCCCTAGGGGTTTGGGGGCTTGGCCAGGCAATATCCATCAAGTAGTGCCAACCTGACAGTGCCCATCTGGCACCCAGCAGTGGCCAAGTGCCCTAGCTGTGCCAGATGGGCAATGTCAGGGTGGGGGGTTGGTGATGGGGGCCACAATGAGTCTGCCTGTTGAGGGTCATAATGGGGGATCTATTAGGAGGGTCATGATGCCAGTGAACCGTATTGGGGTGGAGGGGTACATGTGCTGATGAGGGCTGGGGGTTTAGATGTCCATCGGGGGAAGAGAAGGGTTCTCCCAGTGCACTGAGAGATCAGGACATCCTTGTGAATCAGCGTCCAAACACTCTAAAACCGGGTTCAATTGCATATTCAGGCCATGCTCCCCCCACCCAGCACCAGCACACACCACATCACACTCCAAAAAGTGACTGTGTGTGGGATGATTGTGGTGCGGAGGGAGACAGCACGAATTGCTTTGATATCCTATTACGACATTTAGCTTTTTTTTGGGAAAATTCCACCCATTGTGCAATATAGTTCTAACCAAAAATCCTTTGTAACTATAATGGCTTTTTCTTTACTCGGTAATGAATATAACTTTTAAAAATCATATTGTAATCAGAAAATGTCACCTCAAAGACATTATAATTAAGACACAATGCCATAAACAGTGAATGCCCATTGAACAGTGATTCCACCACAAAGATCAGGGAAGGGAGATAAAAATAATCTCTAAAGTATCTGGTATATTTTAAATCCAAGAAGTGTACAAGATGTGCAGTGCAAATGGTATTATAGGGTAATAATAGATATGAAGATATTAAATACTGATCTTAAGAGCAGCAATCTTAATTATAGATAGACAAATATGAATTCTGAAAAAAACAGGGTGTTTGATTTAAGGTTAGGTATGAGTGAATTTTTGGTGCATTTTAAAAGATAAAAGAATTGCATGAGAATTAAGCAGATGTAGAGAGTCAGGTACTGAGCTGATAGATCTCCAGTCGGCTTTTAACGCTGTGGGTAAGATGTTTATTGCAGATGATGGTTGCAGTAACAGTGTTTTGTCAGTGTCACCATTTCGCTGCTATGCTTTGTGTAATAATATGTAGTTTGGCACTGCTCCCTGATGTTTCAAATTATCATTTGGAGATGTGCTAAGTACATGTGGTATTAAAATGGAATCATTTAGTGAGATTACAGTGTGGTTGTCTGCATATGACAGGGGAGGAGGGTGGAGAGAGGAGTCTCCCTGCGGTGCAAGGGGATTGGTAATACTTGCGATCTTCTGACCACACTCCTGATTCATGGCAGAATGATTGATGAAGGTTCAGAACCAAAATTGAGTAAGCTAACATTATTACTGTCTAGCATTTCAAGCTATTTTCTATTACAGGAAATGTGTGACATGACTGAAAATTATACAAGGGTCATCATGATGAGCACCTTACAACTTGTCACCTGGGAATTTTTTTAGGATCACTGCTCCCTCTTAAAGAGGCACTGCCTTCGTAAGATAGACATTGGAAGGGTGGATGCAGGGGAATCTTATTCCAAGTTAATTTTATCTAAACATCATTTGCAAGTGATCTGGTGATACATTTCAATGTATTACCATGCTGCCTTCTTGTACAGATTGTGAAATAGTTTATTGTGGTTAAATGACTGATATGATACTGAGCCAGACAGTCTTAGGGTCAATTGCAGTCAGTTATTTGAGCGAATGCAACTGGCCTAGCAGTTTAATGAAGGAAAAATTCAACCAGAATATCTGGTTGTGACAGGTACTAATGATTCGTATATGGAAATTGAGTGGTTGCTTGATTGTGTCTGGGGGAATTGGGCTAGTCGGGAATATTTCTACAGTTGTTATAAAAACAAAAAATTCTGAATAAACTCAGCAGGTCTGCCAGCATCTATGGAGAGAGAAACAGTTACCATTTTGAGTGCGTATGACCCTTCTTCAGTCTGTCAACGGGCACTGTGTAGTCTCACACACATTGGATGATCAATTGGGCAATGTGCTGCAAATGCTCCAAGGCCTAGTGTGGGTCAAAATCTTTAGAAACAGGGAGAAAATTGGAACAAAATAATGAAATAACCCTGTAAAGGGACTATTCCTCATATTATCGTATAGGGATCCTAGTTAAACAATCTGACTACTTTTTATTTTCTCTCATTTGTAAGTAGAACTTAGGCTTTAAAGGACACTCTGTCTCTAAACAAAAAGTTTTTTAAAAAGAGATCAGAGATCATTTTTATCATGATGACCTCAATGATTGTTACATTTTTGTAAAAGCAAAAATGCTTCATTTATCATAAAGAGGAATGATTATGATCTAGGAGTGAGTGATATAACTTCAATTCAAAATCCTTTGAAGAGTTTATTTTTGCTGAAAGATTATAATTTTGACCTTGCATTATACAGGAATGCACTATGTGCAAAGAAATACAATACTTAATCACGCTCAGATTGATAATTCTCCATTTGACAGTTTCATTGCTTTCAAAGAATGAATGCTTCAGTATTTTATTAGATTGCTTCTCCCACCATCTACTGTTGTGGGCGCTCTGAGAGAGATTGACAATTAGTGCCAAATGAGATGCAGTTCTGTGTTCTGGGCTTCTTCTCACTGGGAACTGATCATTGTCCAGACCATTCCTTCTTAGTCTAAGTTAACTTTGAACATACATCACAAGGTGAAAGCTTGGTGTGCTATTTTCAATACTATTAAAATCAGATGTATTTACTGTTTATATTTTATGTCAGATTATTGATAGATCAGGTTGAGAATTATTAATCCATACAAGCAGTAAAAATCAATGAAGGGAAGTTAGGTGCAAGGTAACATTTCCTCTACTTACTTTAATAATATCTCTAAATTTCCATCTCAGGTGGACAACTCTTACAGGAAGAACTCTTTCAGTTCTGATGAAAGGAATATGGAGCACAATACATTCCTGCAGGCAAGTTTGGAAACAGGGAAGGGCATTTATTCGGGCAGGAGAATTCCAGATAGAGACTTTGCTGCCTTTCTAACTGAACAGTGAGTCTGAAACTCATGGAAGGCTTTCTCAATCAACTGTCAATTTAAGCCTTTAAGTGAGTATTCAATTTGCCACACCTGAAGTCCAAAGAGCAAATCCTGCCATGTTAACTTTCAGAATTGTGGGGGAGGTGTCTCTCATTCAAGGGCAGTTAGGGCCTGATTGAGAGACTGAGATTAGGAAGAGGCAGGTTGCCAACTCCTCTTCAGTCCTCTCCCACAACCTTCACACTAAGACTTCTGTCTCATCCAAACACCAATGGCCTGGGTCCCTGAGCAACCCAGACTTCTCCCTGAGTTTACTACAGGCAGCAACCAGGCAGTGCTGCACTGCACAACTGCCACCCACCCCACCTCCCTCTCCCTTCTCCTTCACTACTCTCCCCCAAGGTACTGAGGATGGTCTACACAAGTGTTAGGGAGGCAAATAATTCTGGTGGGCCTTCCTCAAGGGAGGGACTTCATCACCTGCATTAAGTACTGCCCACTAACTCTGTTTTTATCTCTTTAGATGCTGCCAGACCTGCTGAGCAGAGGTTTTTGTTTTGTTGGAGGCACTGTCTTGCAGATGAAACCTTTACCTGCCTGTTCAGGTAGATGAAAAAGATCCAGTGGAACTGCTGAGAAAGTAGTAGGGCAATCACTGATGTATTCTGGTCAACATTTTCTCCTCAAGCATCAAAAAATATGTATTGGTCACTTATCTTCTTTACTGCACTTTTGTAAGATTTGTTATGGGTAAGTTACGTGCTACATTTTGTCTACATGACAACAGTGATTGGACTGTTAAATAAGTTGTGTCTTAACACTATCTCACCACCAGGGGCACTATTCTAGTCTGGTGTAGTAGGACATTGTTATATCACAGAGGGTGGGATCTTGAACCCACTCTCGCCACCTCAGGAATGGCAGCAGGGGCTCAAGATCCAGCAAAAACCAGAAACCATAAAACTCACTGGCGAGATTGCAGTTACCCCTCATAATGGGCTTGAACCTGATTTCAATACATTTCAATATTATCAGCCGCTCACCAGATATTAACCCCTCACTGTAACTTCTGACATCACGATGGTGAGATTTACAACAGATTCACTCAGATCTGAATCTGTCATGGCATGTCCTCCAGGAGCATAAAGATGAACATAGCCCCTCAGAGGAGAGGATAATGGTCAGGCAGTGGTCTGGCAATGCCCCGGTACAGATTTGCATTGCCAGGTTCACACCAGGACTATTTCAACCTAGACAGTGCCAACTTGTGCCAGGGGAGCCTCATAGGGGAAGGGGAGATATTCATTTATTAGTGGTGGTGCAGATGGGGGAGCTGGTGATGCTGTTGCTGGCTATTTGAATGGAGGGTTGGGAGGGAAGGGATCCGGTGTTGGCTACGTTCGGGGCGGGGGGAGGTTAGGGTGCCAGAATTATCTGTTTGAAGGTTGGGGAATGGGGTGTTGGAGTCATTGGCTATTTGGGAAGATGTGTATGTGGGTGGTGTACAGTGACTGTGGCTCAGATCATGGGAGGGAGGCGGTGGTGATAAACTGGTGAATGCCGTCTGATTGGGCAGGGGTGGGTATAGGGTGAGGCGGTGGTGAATGCCAGCTCTGATTGCAAGGGTGGGGCATGGGGTTGAATGTCACTGCTCCAAAATTTATATAACATCATCTTTAATTTATTCCTGCCAATGTTCATGCCATTGTAATCCCTCATCTTCCTTTCTTTCCATGAAAATGCAGGCATGGCATGATTTATTTTAAATTTTCTTTAAATTTTCAACCTTGGTGACTCCTTCAGCTTTGATACTCCACCATAGCTCCTCAGATTTGTTTTTTATTATTCATTTATGGGATATGGGTTTCATTGACTAGGCCAGCAATTATTCCCCATCTTTAATTGCTCTTGAGACAGTGGTAGTTGAGCTGCCTTTTTGAATGACTGCAGTGCATGTGGTGTAGGTACATAGGCTATTAGGGAGGGCGTTCCAGGATTTTAACCCAGAGGCAGTGAAGAAGTAATGACATATTTCCAAGTCGGGAGGATGGGAGGCTTGAAGGGAACTTCCAGGTAACAGTGTTGCCAGATCTCTGCTGCTCTTGTCTCTCTTAATGTAGTGGTTGTGGATTTGGAAGGTGCTGCGTAAGGAACGCCTGTGAATTTCTGCTGTGCATCTTGTAGATGGTACACACAGTTGTCACTGTTTGTCAATGATGGAGGGAGTGAAAGCTTGTGGATGGGGTGGCAATCAGGCGGGCTGTTTTGTCTCCTGTGGCAGCACCTTCCAAACCATGGTGTCTATCACTTAAAAAACAATGGCAGCAGGTTCATGAGAACACCAATACCTGCAAGTTCATCTCCAGATCATATGCCATCCTGATTTGGAACTGAATCACTATGTATTCACTGCTACTGGGTCAAGATCCTGGAACACTTACAGATTTGTGAATGTACCTACATAATACTGATTCAAGAAGGCAAATCACATCCTCTCAGTCTCAATCGCAGGTGAACAATAAATGCTGGCATTGCTAGTCACAGCCACATCGCATGAACTAATATTTTTTTAAAAAGGAAGATCTCAAGCAAATTGTATTAAATATATTAATGCACTGATTTTTATTTGATAATTCCTAATATTCTCCCAATTTAAGGGGAATACTCACTGATATTGATGCAAGTAATTATGGCAGCAATGAAAATTTCTCAATTTTAGTGTACATATTATACTAAAACAGTATTAGACTATATATCAACCTGTTGCTACTTGGACAGAGTAGAGTAGAGCAGAGCACATTGTCGACTCATGGTAGAACCCATCCAATTGTCATCCAATGAGGTATTCCACTCTGTCAACGTACTACCCAAGAAACAAAGTTGAAAATTATTCAACTTCCTGTTTGAAGACAGTCCAGACTGATAGGATGAAAGTCGTGCCATCACTCATGGGCCTGCATGAATTAAGCTTTGACAGTCTCCATCCAGTTTGTACAGAGCAGGGAACTCGAAACTGTCATTAATTCAGTGCTAATAGAAGCAAGATGGCTGGTGTGGAAAACTGAAATATCTAGCTGCGATTGAGATAATTATTTTGCATTTGGGGTTAAATCACATTATTAAGATAAAGTTTTGCTCTGCTTCTAAGCTGTTGCATACGTAACCAGGAATAATGCTGATACACACAAAATACAATATTGATAGAAATATATGTAGAATAGTACTAATAAATGCCTAATACAATGTTTACATGAGTCTAACAGTAATACAGGCATCAATATATATTCTGTACTAATATTGATACACACCCTAAACAGTACTTAGCATTGCTGAGCAAAAGACAAATAGCAAAGATGATTGTAATACACCATTTAGCTTCAGTGGCGGTAAACACTAGGCATAAAAAGCCATCCCTGTAATGGAACATTTTAAAATAAATTACTTTCTTCTGCATTAAAAAAATCTACATTAGAGACCAACATTTCCAAAGAATTGTAAATAGATTTCCCAGTCAAAAGCATGATAAGTGTTGGCTGGTCATCCATAGAATCCTCACATAACTACAAGTGATAATAACATAAAACTTGTCACATGGTTTCAAATAAGAAAAGCTAGACAGCAATGTTTCAAAATTGTACACTGTAAAACTCCCTTAATAGTTCAGTGGGTAGAACGACCATCCAGCATGTTACAATCCGTACAGATAAGAATATTGAATCTCATCAGTGTTGAGTTAGCTCATCTCAGCAAACACAGATGTTGGAAGGCTGCAATTGTCCTTGGTACCCCTAGAATAGGCAGAAGGAAAAAGCTAAAATTCTTCCTCTTAATTGCAATTTTGTGACTCCTGCTGGAGAAGTGGAGATGGGTTCTAACAGGACAAGACTCAACAGCCACTTCTTTATTGTTGACATTTGTTATTAAGGCTGATGCACAAATTATGGGCATTTAAGTGAAGCTTGTCTAGGGAATTGTTCTGCTTCTGCAGGAAAGTGAATAGTACGAAGGTTGGAACGGGTACTGGCTCGGCTATGAGACGATATGAGACGATATGGAATAGCCTCTACACACATAGAACTGCTGCTTGGATGAGGTACAGGATGCATAACATTTGTAGAATCATATCCCAGCATGTATCAGCACACTGAGGGGAGGAAAGCAGAATACTAGGACAGCACAAATTATATATTCTAAAGTATTAAAGTTCATACAAATATTGATTGCACCTGCACTTAACTTCTTAATGGGGAGTGAGCCCTCAGCTTTATGATCATACTCCTGTCAGATCACTGAAGAATTCAAACCCTGCTCCAGACAATCCCAACCCAGGTGAAACCAGGAATTTGGGGTTGATATTTGCATCCCAGAGTGTAGATGTAAAACCTCCTCTTTCATCATTGTGTGGCTAATGGAGAACCCATTAAGTCCTCTTGCTATTTAGGACTAGCCCACTATACCGCTGGTATAAATTAGTAACAACCATAGAAAGAGAATTTGACAAATCATAGGTGGTTCTGTGACGCCTTCTTCAGTGGCCATTCTTCACAAGTGACTCTGTTGAATGAGCCACAGCAGCTTTCACCAATAGGCAGCATTGATCTTGATCATGCTGTTGGTTGAGTTATTAAACATACACTCCATCCAGTGGAATTCAATGAGTTGCAATCAGGAACAGATATTCTGGATAACTTATCCTTTCTCTGATATCATCCCCATCACGCTCTTGACTGAGATAGACTCATTCTGAAATAAAAACAAAGTGCTGAAAAAACTCAGCAGGTCTGGCAGCATGTGTGGAGAATGAAGCAGAATTTATGCTCTCAGTTGAATGACTTCTTCAGAATCAACTAATTCAGTAGTGACCAGGTATAGAACTTGAAGCAACCTAACTAGGTGATTCAATATCATATCACGTGATATGATACCTAAAATACACATTGCATCAGGATTTGTATTTATACTGCACCTTATCCCAGCATTTGGATATATTCCAAGACACTTCATAGGTAGTGAATTCATTTGGAGGACAGTGTGATTGTGTAGGTGAATGTGGTAGCCATTTTGACCACAGTGAGGTGAATAACTTGTGTCCCTGAAAGGAGTGATATTGGTCAGGATGCTGGGAGAATGCCTGATCTTTTTTGAATAGCCCCTGGGGATATATGAACATCACCTGAGCTGGCAGATAGGATCTCAATTTAATATCTCATCCGAAAGTTTCATATCATTATTTTAGTCTTTTTTAAAAAATCAGTATTTACCATTACTTTGCAGACAAGGGAAAGTTCAGGGTGAAAGCATTCCAATATTCTATGTTTAGCTTTTTTTTCATTTAGTTAGCCAATGCATTAAAATACCATTTCAGAAAAAAAAAGTATATTAAAAGAAGCTTTGTAAAAAAGAAACGCAGGCAAGATTCATAGCTGGTGCTAGTAATAAAGATCTACCTCTAAGCACACGTAGCATAATAAAAACTATGGGGTCACCGTAAAGTTTGGGTTTATTGACAAGAACAAATAACTTTAACATTTGGCAGAGGCACTGAACCCTGAGCAGCGATTGTATTTGACACATCAGCAGCCAACTAGCCGTGACTGTTCCTCCACTTGTGCTCATCTCCTACTACAATGATTCACGCTCTGGGCATGGCAGGTGTCCATTTATAGAGTCATTCGCTTGGAAATTGTAGCATGTTCTAGGGTTTGAAGCCCTAGATAATTGTCAGTGCACAGATGTCACCCCCAACCCTACCCAACCCCCCCGACCCTTACCCCTCATTTGTACCCATTGTGTGAGCAGCAGCAGTGTCAGTTTCCTACACCCTCCTCCCCCAATGAAATCAGCCGACATAAAATGAATAATATTTTTAAACAATGGGATTAGATTCAAATGTATTACATTATTGAAACAATTAAGCTACCGGGGAGGGAAAAAAAATCAGAGTCCAAAAATGTAACAGCCACATCACGGGGCTCTTGTGGATTTACCCGGACACAGCTGCTTTTGCCAAATTGCCTGTATTTGTCAGCATTCACATCAGTGTAATTTTTTTTTATATATATGCCAAGCACTGACTGTTGTAACGGAGTGGGTTGATGGTCTGGACTCATAACTGTTGGTAAAATGTTATGCTAATTTCTCCACGTGGTAACGGAGCTGGGTACCCAAGGGACTGCTTGACAGAAGAGCCGTGATGATTATCATAATTAACACCAGCTTTGAAACAGGCGTGGATCCAAGAGTTTCCTGCAACCCTTCCTTGCCTACTAAATGTTTCCCCTATTATTCTAAAACAATAGCTGGTGCTAATATAGAAAAACCTGGGGCCAGATGTACAATGCTATTCTCGGGGATTGCAACAACTCTCTGGTGACAATAAAAAAAAGAAACTTTAGTTTAAACAAAAAAAAAGTTCCACCATATTTGCTCAGACTAACTATGATGAAAGGCAATGAAGGCAAAAAGGCTTCTCGTGTAAGTATCAATATAAATATTACTGCAAGGTCAATTAATATGTAAATTAACTCCTACATTTAATTAGCTATTTAACTATTTTCTGAAGCATGGACATATTAAATCATGCTTAAAGACCCCTCTAACTAGCCTCATGACAATAGTGCTGGGGAGTCGCAGGCTCATAAAACACCGACTTGACCTATAAAGGGCTTTGAGTCTGCTAATTCCATCTCAGCCTAATTTTATTACTTGCATAAAATAACCATAGTGTAGCTTTGTGGCTGTAAAACTGATAAGGATAATAAAACATACCCGGGAAAGCATCTGAAATCTCCTCTTTTTTCCAGTGTCCTCATTTATTATTCTATTATTCTTTGCAAGATACCAAACTCATGCAAAAGACAAATGACCTTATTATATTAAATAATTTGTGAGGATATTAACCGTTAATCACACATAAACAGCATTTAAAGGGTATTGATTTTCCGCACTCTCAACAGCTTGTAAAATTTATGTCCAATAACAAGATTATAGATAATCCGGTGAATTGTACGAGTCAGAAAGGGACAAAGAGAGATGAGGTCAAGACGCAGGGTCAAACTTACACATGAGCAGTGTTATAGTATAGCCTTTGGGAAAACAATTTGTGCTGACCATTTCCAATAATTTCGAGCAACATGGAGGGTTTTTTTTAAAATCGGAAATTAAAAACAGAAAATGCATAGCTGGTCAATCAGCAGCTGAATGGGAAAAGTGAGTTAACACTTTGGAACAACCTTCAATGGTACACTTGAATCGCTAGCTGGGCTGTCTCTTGTGCTTTTAGTAATGCTGTGTACCTACCCTCCTAATCTGACTCCTGCCAGGACCTAGTACCTTGCTGAAATGACCATTCTTCTTGTGTGACCCCCCTAACAGTGAGTAATGGCAGACTGACGCTTGGAAAGGCAGTATTAGCTGAGGCCGACTGTGTCCTCACCTAATGTCCACGTACGTGCGCTTTCCAGCAGGTGTCACTGGCTAGCAAACACAAGCAGAAACACTGGCTCATGTTCCCTGCACCAACCCATGGCTACTGAAGTAATTACACTAACTTCTACCCAGCAGAGAAATCAGCTAACTAAACACAGACCAAGAACCAGTTCTAGGTCTTCTGTATTGCAGTGCCACATTAGGCAATGCACAAATCCACTGAGATGGTTAGAGCTGTGCTTTTTTTTTAAAAAAAAACTAACAATAATAAATACTTAGTACTTTTTCAGTATTTACTTTTAAAATTAAAATTAAGAAAATGAATGTATGATTTTTGTGCTACCGTAGTATTTAATTTTCTTGGACAGAATTAACATAGGAGCTGCTGTCAGTTGTCATGGCCTCCCTCTTCTGATTCTGCAATACTGGTGCTCCTGTCTCTTACAATCTGATGATCAGGATGGCAAAACACGGCTCTCAGCATTCAGTGTCTCTGACTTCAACAGCATTGCTTTTTGCCCAGAATCAATTCCTTTCTGTTTACAGACCATTTCACAGCCCTTTACCTGCACCGGCACTTGTGTCATTCATATAAACACTTTCAGATATAACGCTTGAATTAGCATAATGGTAAATGCATGGTGCTCAGAAAATGCAAGGCAAAAAAAGCAAGTGTCAACATGGTTCTTTCAGTGAGGCAATTAGAGCCCATTACACTGCTTCACTGGAAATATCATCAAGGTTAAACCCTATTCCAACAACCCCTCCAACCTTTTTATACCTAGTCTATTAAATGAAGCACAGAAACTGATACGTTAGTAAACAATTTTGCTTTCCAGCCTTTTTGACTTCAGAGTTAATCAGCTCACTTATTTCCTGGATGTAGGCGATAATGAGTTCTCAGCTCTTATGGTTTCTGGAGTTTTCCTTTTCTGAAGATGTGATCTGATAAAGCGCAATTCCGCCAAGTGCCGTGATCCTTCTCAGCCACGGAGATAGTCACGTATGAGACTGAAGAACTAATGAGTGTATAATTTGAGTACGGAAGGTATGATCTCCAAAAACGCGTTTTGCAGTCGGGGTAACCAGAGAGCAATCAGGAAAAACAAACCTAAATCCGTCTACCGATTATCCCGACAGGAAAGCGTGTTTCTGGAGTTCATGCCTCCCGCAGTCAAATAGTAGACTCATTCATTCTTCAGTTCGTAGTAGACCAGGAGTGCTGAGACCAATTGTACAATGAAATGTACAATTCTTGTACCTAACCGTCTCAGTTTAGGTAGACTAATTCAGTATGTTCCACTGATTGAACTGAATTCTGTTACATTGTACAGCAAGGTAATACATGGGGAACTGGCTTTAACATCTGGCCATCGAGATCCATTTAATTTTTAGGAAACATTGTATTTTAACCATAAGAGGTAGGAACAAAATAAGGCCATTTGGCCAATCCAATTTGCTCCACCATACAATGCAATCATGACTGATATGATAATCCTATACTCCACATTCATTTCTACCCTTTGAGAGAAGAATTTTGTCCTCACCTCTATTTTAAGTGGACAACCTCTTACTCTGAGATTATGTGTTTTGGTCCTGGAATCTTCCATAAGAACTCTGGGCATTTACCCTGTCAAACTACCTGAGAATCCTGTATGTCTCAATAAAGTCACCCCTCATTCTTCCAAACTCCAATGAGTACAGGTCCAACTTGTTCAACCTCTCATCATAAGAAAAATCTCTCCACACTGGGATCAACCTATTAAACATTCTCTGGACTGTCTCCAATGCTAATATTGCTTAGATAAGGGAACAAAATAGTTCGCAGTATTCCAAGTGTGGTCTGACTAGTGTTTTGTGTAGTTTTAGCAAAGTTTCCCTATTTTGTAAGAAAATAAGAACATAAGAACTAAGAGCAAGAGTAGGCCATCTGGCCTCTCGAGCCTGCTCCACCATTCAATAAGATAATGGCTGATCTTTTTGTGAACTCAGCTCCACTTACCCGCCATTCACCATATATTCCATTCCCTTTGAAATAAACATTCCATTTGTCTTTCCAATGATCTACTGAACTTGCATGCTAGCTTTTTGTGAATTATGCATGGGAGCCACAAAGAATCTCTGTGCAGCAGCTTTCTGCAGTCTTTCTCCATTTGACACTGTTATTCTTCCTACTAAAGTGCATAACTTCGCATTTTCCTATGCCAAATTTTCCATCTGACAAATTTTTGCCCACTCACCTAACCTGTCTATATCCCTTTGTAAACATTTGTCTGATCTACATCACTTGTCTTCCCACCTATTTTTGTTTCATCTGCAGACTTGGCAGTAGCACATTCACTTCTGTCTTGCAAGTCATTTATATATAGCAAATAATTTTGGCCCCCAGCACCGATCCCTGTGGTGCTGGTTACATATTTCCATCCTGACAATCCCCTTCTTAGCCCAAACCTCTGTCATGTATTCACTGTATTTGGATGTGTTTAATTGCTATTTCCTAATATGTATAGATGGGACAGAGTAGATAAAAAGAAACTATTCCCGCTGGCAAATGGGTTGAGAAATTCTGAATACTGATTTAAGATACATGGCAAAGTCTTGTAGATACCCAGCTTAATATAACAATGCTTACATTCTCAGGTACCCTCTGATCAACCTCATATTAGGAGGGATACTGCAACAAGAAAATTCCTGGAGAAAGTTTACATTAACCCGAGCCTGCCACTATAAAAGCACCTTACCAATTCACCTGCTTCTTGCCTCCTGTCATGCCAACATATATGGCCAAGACCACCATGCCAAGGAACAACAGGCCCAATGGCAACAGGAATAGAACCAACTTGCCATCATTTAAAGACTACTTCCACATCACAGAGCACACAGCCCACTTACCCAGCCTCAATCTGCCACGCTGACATTGGGCTCTCTTCAACTATTTCCATACTAGTCAAGGCCTTTGTGCAACAAATGAGCTCAAGTGGGGTCTTGCAGACAGCCCAGACTGCAGCTGTGATGTACCCCAATCAAAGACTCATCACTGAAGACTGCCCCCTGACAAAATTCAGTTGAAGATTCACAGAGCTCCATTTAGTCCCTGTAGAAGCTATTGTGTGGTTTGGTGATTACTGCACATGCTGAAACAAAATTAAGAGAGAGTGGTGGAGGCAGACATTCATTATGGTCTTCAAAATGGAAATGGATCATTATCTGAAGAGAAAATCATTTGCAATGGGGAAAAGGTGGAGAGTGGCATTAACTTAGTTGCTCTTGCAGAGAGCAGAATGGGCAGAATGACCTCTTTCAATGCAGTAACTATTGTATGATTCTATTATACGTTCATTTTCTATATGATTTTGTTTTGGCTGAGATGAAGAGTAGACAACTGGGGATATTACCATAACCGTTGTCAGCCAACAGCGAAGTGATGTAACCTACACTGAGCCAAAATCACGCATTCTGCCCCTTTCTTGTCAATTACATTGAAAAACATCCTGCACTTCCACTCAGTAATACAATGTACGCTGACAGTTAACTGATTTTGATTTTAATCTCAAACTATTCTTTACAGGATAGAGATTCCTTTTGTTATTTTCTTTTGCTATACCTCTTTCTTATACTCCCTCTGGCACTCACCAAAATGGGTACACTTAATGTGGAAGTCTGACTATTCAATATTGGAGGATACCACAGCCATTCCAACATGGCTTGGCAGTCACTGATTTTGTGGCAACGGTCTTGGAGAGCAATTAGTAATGTGAATCATTGCTGTTTATGCTGATGTCAGTTGTGTTCTTGCTACTGCTTAGCAGAGAAGCAAACTGAGGATGGGACTTGGATTTTTATAATCTTAATGACATATTACCACACTGGATGATACACTTACCACTGAGCCACCAAGAGAGCTGAATAAAAAGAATGGAGAAAACCTTTACAATAAGCTGGTATGTTCATGACCTGTGAGTTATGACTCCCTTATGCTGATAAAAGACCGGCTGTAACACACATCACTGGTACAATGTATATTAAGCTCCAATTTTGCCTTTTAAAAAAAATCCATTAAATAGGATCATCCATATTACTGTAATTTTTGATTGCAAAATCTGTATTATTGAATTGGAGACAGGTTAATAATAACAGCAAGAATTAAACTAAATAAACTCTGGAATTCAACACTAACACTGCCTGCGTGTCTCTTCTGAAATTACTTGCAAAAATTTTCCTTTCAGGGTGGTCATTAATTTTTTTGCTGGCATTTGAAAATTGCAATTTTTGCTACCTGGCTCACTTAAATTCTGTTAACCTGATGGGATGGTTTCTGATATTTTGACTGCTAATATGTTTGAAATGAAAATTATTTATACATATATTTTGCGGCTGACCAGCTTGTATTTGATCACTGCTGTTGGAAATGAAAGCAGAACACCACGAAATTTACATGTCAACTCCTGATGTATTTCCAGATTACAAGATGATCAGAAACACGTAAAATAATTTGCATCAAACTATGGCTATCGTGAGGCTCCTGACAAGCCTTCTTGATATCCCCCTCTGTTTTTGATGCATTTCATGGAATTTCAATCTATTGACAAGACCAGCTATTAAACATACTCAGTGGAGACAGCAAGAAGAATTTCTAAAGGTTATTTTTCCTTCACTCACCGTTGCACACATACACTGTGTAGGATCAGGAGTGAATCATATTTAGAATCTGCATGCATTATGATATGCTACATGGCATTCATCAACCCTGTTTAGTTATGGTTAGGCTGAGAGGTAAAGGATGCAATCTAGACTCTGCATGGGGTCTGAAATAGAGATGTGTGGAGCCACAATAAATTATTCACGTCTTACAAGGAAGGAGAAAAATTTCTTTTCAGCTGCATAAAATGACAATTTGCCATTGAAGGTGGAAGGAATGCTATCATTTTTTGTTCAATTACAAAGGCAAATATTTATTATTTATAAGTACTAATCTTGTAGGGGCTTAATGTTATTTATAAACCTGTTGCACGGTGATTTTCAATGTAACTCATTATTTTTAGCCTAAGGGTGTTGTAAAAGAGCAGGGATATATTTAATGACACCAGGCTAGTCAGCGCAATTACAGTGTAATCATTATGTAAAATGTGCTATTAATTAAACCAAATTCTTGCTGGTACGTGGTTGTCTGTGGAGACTTTAATCTTGATCTCCTGCAATCTTTCTTACTGTTTTTCACCTGTTACTTTCTGTTGTTAGTTAGCGAATGAAATTTTTTTTTGGGGGGGGAGGACTGTTGCAGAGGGGGAGGGGTGAATTATTTGCTATCTGGTTTCTGTTGTTTAAGCACTTATATACTGTTAACCGGTTGTTGGATTTTTTTTAAGTTGGAAAATTAGATGAAAAAATCATTGAGAGGGTAAAAGTCAAATGGCTCCCCTCTCAGCTCCCAGATTATGTTAAAAAAAACTGGTGAAATCTAGATGCAGACTCAAAGTTTATAGCAAAGATCAGCACCAGAAGTGGGGGAAATTATTGAAAAGAATAGGAAATAAAAAAAAGTGATGGTCAAATTGAGATCAGCTTAAATTTTCAAAACCTGTAGATTGTAAAAAGGAAATGATTTAGAAAATTTGAAAGGGGATCTGTCGTTATAAGGAAAGAATAGAGTTAAAGTAGAAGTAACAACCTTAATTTCAATACAAGTGAAGATGCAGAGATATAAATATGTGGGAAGGAAATGGAAAATCAAAGGAACAAGGGATCATGTTGTATCAGATCTAGTTTTTTTTAAAGTTTATTTATTACTAAAACAAGTTGGTTTACATTAACACTGCAATTAAATTACTGTGAAAACCTCCTAGCTGCCGCACTCCAGTGCCTGTATAGGGAAACTAAGGGAGAATTTAGCAAATGCACATAACCAGCATGTCTTTTGGACTGTGGGAGGAAACTGAAGCATGTGGAGGAAACCCACGTTGACACAGGGAGAATGTGCAGACTCCACACAGACAGTGACCCAGGCTGGAAATCGAACCTAGATTCCTGGCGCTGTGAGGTAGTCGCGCTAAACATTGTGTTGCCCCTATACACTAGAGATCTGTACACCGGAGCTTTGAAAACTTCATTACGGGTGCAAAAATGTACACAGAATCAGCAAGTATCACTGAAATGCTGAGTAATATTAGTGGGTTAAATTAATCAAACAATAGGATCCACAGATTTGGGTTGTTATTTACTTAGCATTGTCCCAGTGATTGTTATGTAACTTGTAACCTACTAAGCAGAAAGGTAAAGAAATGGCTGGGTCATTCTAGTTGTTTAGAGACTGTCTTTTCACCTCTGGCTTTGGGCTTCACCTTACTGATGGGATTAAAGCCTTTTCTCTGTATTGGCCAAGAAAGTCCAATATGAAATATTCTAGTCATCATGGGCCTATGGTACCAATATAGCGCACTTGTGTTTTTGATGTCAATAATCTCTCCCAGCGAGGCTGCAAGAGGTCAGATGTTGAGATACAGGGAAATGTCATACCTTTGGAGGACCTTTCCTACCACTGGCATATTATTGTGGTACAGAGATGGAAATTTTACTTCACATCTGACAGCTCCATACCTGTTCTAGCAATGTATTTCATTATATAACATTGAAACTCTGACTCATATTAGCAATGGAATACACTGAAATAAAAGAATATCTAGAATGGGAAAAGGCTATTCAACCTCTCAAGCCACTTCTTTCTACCAACTTATCATGTACCATTTATCCTCCTGGGGGAAAGTCCTGTAAATATTCCAAATCTCATACATTAATTGAGTAAATTTGTTAAATATTAATTCTTTCTCATATTTTGGGAAATTGAACCTGGTTTGCTGCCTTCCACTGACAATGACTCATTCTCCACCCGCATTGTGTCCTGTGGAGTGTTTATTCATGTACCCCCATACTTACCCATGGCGCACTCATCTCATTCCCAAAGGATACGTATGCAACTCATTTGCATAAGGAGTTATTCAGTACTGTAAGGTATTGCTGAACAATAGGTTAACAGCTCCAGAAGAAGACAATGGATGAGAGGCAATTAGGTAAAAGGTGTGAACAGAAATGAAATATTTTTTGTTGTTGTGATATGGAGAAAATAATTTTTCTACAACAAATTGTAAAGTGACTTTTATTTGGTGTCTGAACAGAAATTTTCTGACGAGAATCTTATATAAAAAATTGATCAGATGAAAAGGATTTTAATGTCTTTGTTTTTCATCCAAGTTATTTTTGGGACACAGACATGTACAGGCCTTTCTTCTCTTGGAAATTAAATAAATTGGGACAGTCCCTGATTTTATAAGTTTGACTTGATCCTTAAAAGGGACAACTTATTATCACTGAATGTTCTTTTCATGGTAACAAGTTTCATGCTTTTAAAAAGATATACTAACTAGACCTAATACAAAATCCAACACACTCCATTATCTCATAAGACCATAAGACATTGGGAGCAGAATTAGGCCACTCAGCCCATTGAGTCTGCTCTGCCATTGAATCATGGCTGATATTTTTCTCATCCCCATTTCCTGGCTTTTCCCCATAATCCCTAATCCTCTTATTAATCAAGAATCTATCTATCTCCGTCTTAAAGACACTCAATGACCTGACCTTCACAGCCTTCTGCAGCAAAGTGTTCCACAGATTCACCACAGTGAATCTCGCAGTATCCTGTAAGTTTCAATAAGATCCCCCCTCATCCTTCTAAAATCCAATGAGTATAGACTCAGAGTCCTCAACTGTTCCTCGTATGATAAAATCTTCATTCCAGGGATCATTTTCGTGAACTTCCCCTGGACTCTTTTCAAGGCCAGCATATCCTTCCTTAGATAGAGAGTCCAAACTGTTCACAATACTCCAAATGGGTCTGACCAGAGCTTTATACAGCCTCAGAAGTACATCCCTGCTCTTGTATTCTAGCCCTCTAGACATGAATGCTAACATTGCATTTCTAACTGCCAATTGAACTTGCACATTGATCTCAAGAGAATCTTGAACAATGATTCCCAAGTCCCTTTGTGTTTCTAATTTCTTAAGCATTTTCCCATTTAGAAAATAGTCTACGCACCCATTCCTCCATTCATAGTGCATAATCTCACACTTTTCCACATTGTATTCCATCTGCCGCCTCTTTGCCCACTCAGCCTTCCTACTTCCTCAATACTATCAGTCCCCCTACATATCGTTGTCTCACTAGACTTTGTTTCTTGTTGAGAGCAAAAGCAGATTTGGAGAAATTACACTGGATATCAAAAGGCAGCTCTCAAGGTCCCAATATTTAATACTTACTACAAAACTTTACTTTTACCCTATTGTGGCAGCATGGTGGTTAGCACTCGTGTCAGGGACCTAGGTTTGATTCTTTGTTTGGGTCACTGACTGTGTGGAGTTTGCGTGTTCTCCACATGACTGCATGGGTTTCCTCCGGGTGTTCTGGTTTCTTCCTAGTCCAAAGATGTGCGGGTTAGGTGGATTGGCCATGCTAAATTGCCCCTTAATGACAGGGTAAATACATGGAGTTACGAGGATGGGACCTGGGTGGGATTGTGGTCGGTGCAGATTCAATGACCAAATGGCCTCCTTCTGCACTGTAGGGTTTCAATGAAAATTGTTCCATGATGATTGCTCCTCTGAATGTTTCCTCAATTGTCATAACTTCCAAACGTATATTGTGCATGCTCTTCGTCCTCATGTGTTCCCTACTTCAATATATTTTGTTTAGGTCATCAAAATTGTGGAATTCTATTTTTCTTAGCCTTCCCTATCTGATACAGACTTTCAAGACTTAAATTCTATGAAAAGGCGCACTATAATAGACGTTGCATACACAATAACATATGTATCTCTTGGAGATAATTATTTTAACAGATGGCATTGAGTTTGCTGGGATTGTAGCGAGGCATTATTTCTGCCCTCAACATCCATGGCCTGATGAAGCGGAAAATCAATCAGGATTCTCATCACTGATTGCTGCCCAGCGATCCTTCTTGAGTCAAAGCATGAGAGTGAAGGCACGTGATACCATTCGTGTTTGAAAACCTCACCAACACTCACTATATAGACTCACGTATGAGGAAACAATATTTAGGCAAGGAATCAGAAAGTGAATGAAATTTATAGAACTTTTCCTCAGAATATATTAATTCCTAAGAGTGAGGAACAGAGAATATTGAAGGGATAAAAAGGAATAAAGCAATTTTTATAGGATTACAATTGGCATATCAAATGTTTTCCCAAACTTGTCCAGAAAAGGGAATGGATTTAACCAATAATGTCCTGTTAATGTGATTCAGGTTGTTATGCTTTGAAGCTTTTAAAATATTTACCCTACCTTTTACAGGTTTTTCTTTTCTTCTCCCAAATTGTGCTGGAAAATGGGACTGGATTATATGACTCCCCTGCCCTTCCCTGCTGGGTGTGTTTTTAACCCGGGAAGGGTGGATGATGGAGGGCCAGGGAATGGGTGGAAAAGGGGAAGGGGGGGTAGTACACGTGTAGAATATATCAGGTGCTCAGTCCACTTTCTTCATGCCCACCCCGAACTGTTCCCCTGAAGATATGGAGTGGGTAAGTTGATCATTTGGCTGTCCACCTACCCTTAGGCCTAATTGACAATTAGGGTCTCAATCTGCCATAAAGCTCTGTGTATTTGCAGGTGGGCTAAAGTGTAAGATTGTTTTTGAAAAGACTTCTTTGAAAGGGAGGAGGGGGAGGTACATCAGCCCAGGGCAACATACCTGTCCTACTCACCATCCCCCCACATCCCCCAAGACATTACCACGTTTGTTTATATTGCTTACCCTCCAAAACCCATACCTGCTCCTGCATCTTCCTCTCCCAAGGCTCCCAATCCCTCTCCAACCCAAAAGCCCCAGATCTTAGCTGAGTCCAATAATCATTTATTTTCTTTGAGTGTCTCTCTGCAGTCTCAACAGTGATCCTTACTGTGTTGATGTGATTTCTAAAGCTGCTGGTCAATCTGATTGCTGACAAGCTCTCAAGGAGAATCTATAGAATCCTTACAGTGCAGAAGGAAGCTGCTCGGCCCATCGTGTCTGCACCAACCATAATCTCAACCTATTCCTGCAACCCCACATGTTTACCCTACTAATCCCCCTGACACCAGAGCCAATTTATCATGGCCAATTAACCTAACCCACAGTCTTTGGACTGTGGAAGGAAACTGGAGCAGCCAGAAGAAACCCATGAAGACACTGGGAGAATGTGCAAACTTCACACAGATAGTGACCCAACATTGGAATTGAACCTGGGTTCCTGGCACTGTGACACAGCAGTGCTAACCACTGTGCCATCACGCCACCCAGGAGGGGGATTTCCAGTCCACGGAGGAGTAGAAGTTTGAACTTGAGCTTTTATAACCTGCTCCCACAGTGCTATTGCTGCTTCTAAATGGAATAGACGTTCCTGCCACAGGGTTGCAAGCTGTCTGCCCATACAACTCTCACACCCAAGTGGTCAACAGGCTCATACTTTCTAACAGATAGCAATCAGGAATAGGAATCTTGACTGATTCTCTTTCTCCTCCCTCATCCCAAAATGTTGAGTCTACTGGTGAAGCCCCACTGAAAACAGATAACTTGATCTTTAAGGATTGAATCTTTTGATTTCGAATGGCTTAGTGTGCAATATGTCAAATGAATTCACTGAAGAGTGCCTTTAAATGATAGCCAGTCATACAATTTTTTACATCACTATTAGTTCCTGCTAAACACTTAGAAAAAGTATTAGTATTTGTGTTTGTTGATGAACCAGAGTATTTTGAGAAAATTCTGGTCAATGACTCTAATTTTGGGAATCCTGATGCAACGCTAGAGTGACAACTTATGCAGAATGCAGTTATGTTAATATTCTGAAGACTAGTTCATGTTTTGCGACTCACCTTATGTGCAAGATGGATGTGTTATAAAAATTTTTATGGCACTGTGTGCACTGGGTAATATATCGACACCTTCAGAAAAGTAACATTAAGACAGAGACGTACTGTATTTGATGAAACATAAATCACACCCTGCTTTTGGTTTTAGCACTTGGTTTTTGTGAACTCGTATAAGTCACATCAGAGTATAAGCTGCACTTGATATATTATGGACAGGTGACTTCAACTTACTGATAAAACAAATGTCAATCAAAAGCTTCACTCGCATACTTTGGGCTGTAATATTTATAAAGGTTTATCTTAATGTTTTTACTGAGGTAACGTAAGTAAACTTAATGCCTCTTTGCAGATTTGTAGACAATGTTATTTTCCTATTGTATTTCTCAATCTGGTACTAATCACAGCCAGTATAGATTTTTTGTCATTTTTCCTTTCCTTATTGTGTTGAGTTTAAGTACTGTATTGCATAAGGACATACAACATTTGAGCAACAGGAGAGGCCATTATGCCTAACTGGGTTGCTCTTTTAGTAATGGATCAATTCCACTTTCTCAAAGTATTTCACAATCTCTTTTATCTCTGGTAATGTACTTCACTGTATCTCACATCCTCACTTGTATGGATTTCCCGGCTACTTAATCTACCTTTAGATGAAAAATTTAATGTTAATTCTTTCTTACTTCAAACCTCCCAATGTTTAACTCATGTAGTCTGATAATTGAACTCTTTATCAATTTCCCAAGATCAACTTCAATAAGTCTCTTCATAACCTTGAGAATATTATTTCGGTTATTTTCCAAAGAGAGCGGATCCAGTTTGATAAACCAGGTCTCTGGCACTGTGAGACAGCAGTGCTAACCATTATGCTGCTGTCGTGGAGTGGGAAGTTCTTCTTCCCTGGGTTTTGAATGTGAATAAACTTTTAAGTTAATCATAAATCAAGTTTGCTGTGTGTTATTAGCAACTTGGATTCCACAAACAAAGGATTTAGGAAAACGCAACATCCCCTATCATAAAAATATCTCAAAACACTTTCTGCTTACATATAGGTGGTGAAGAGAAAGCCTATCTTTCTCCTGTTTGTAACAAATGTAAGGGAGAAAATAATTGATCAGAACTATAGCTGGAAATGATTAAAGATAGGAAGTGATGATTAGACTCTTCCAGAAAAGAAAAACTCATTAAAGTCAAGAATATATATTAATTTTTGAAATGTTAGCATTATCTATCCATCTTATCATCACATTTTTCAATTCTTCCTCCTGAATCATACTTTATTATCTCTCAAAAACCAGCAATACAAAATGCTGGAATCTCAGCAGGCCTGGTAGCATCTGTGGATGAGGAACACATTTAATGTTTCACATTGCTGGCCTTGCAACATGATGATTGATGTTCCTCGATAACTTTGCTTTTTGTTTTTGAAAAGTGTTGCCTGCTGAGGCGAATCCATTCTTAGTCTTCTATCCCTAGCACATTGATGCATCACATTTCCCATGCTCTAACCTTACATTTGTGATTCTTGATTCTCACATCTGATTGAATGGATGTTATTATAACTGGGACACACCCTACAGATGTGAAACATCAGTGTCATGGTAAAGGAGCCTGTCATTTATCTGAGCTCTTTACAGATAGAAATATTGATGGAGAATATGTACCTTTTTAGTCTTTATTTTTGGCTGGGGGACAACTTTACAACCACTAATTGTCTCCTGGTAGCTTGCTGAAGTCTCTACTGTTCACATTTGCATGCAGATTTTGGGGATGAAATTGGGTCAGTCTGTGCTCAAAATGGACATTAACAAATCATCTGCCTGTTTTACAGATTCTCTTTCCGGTTGCCTTCAAAGGATTTGTACCCAGGTAAGTTTTGGGTGACTATAGACCAGAGTGTCATTGCAGAACAACCATCCCCTTTTATTTGATTCAATCCTATTCTAGGTAGTCCATTCACTAAAATAATCATTCCAATAGTGTAAATCTTCCAATTCTATACCTGCAATAAGAAAGGAAAACCTCAAATGTCTTTCCAGTCAGAGCATGAGTGAACAAAGTACTTGGAATTTTGTGAAAGCATTTTTGATGTGATTCTATACATTCAGAAATAAGGTGGGAGATAAATCTCCCGCCATTTCTTTACTGCATGTCATAAATGTCAGTACAACAGCACTTTAAACTTTCCAAATGCACTGATGTTTCTGATTTTGTTTCAGTACGATATGGCTGAATTGCAGGCACAAGGTTACTCGACCCTCCCATACAACTAGTAATGTTTTCTTCTCATAGCGGGATTCCCATGGGTCTGGTGAAAAGATTGCATTGGGAGTGCTTGTTTACACCCTCAAAGTCCAACAGTTCGGCAGTCACATTACAGAATACAGAAATGCCTTCTCGAGATCAAAAGTCTAAAATCTTCTAAAAAAATGCCTTTAGGTTTTTAATCTCACTGTTGCGTTGTACAGGGAGGCGTGCCACGATCACTTAAAGATTAATGTGCTCTTGAGGTGCACTGAAATGTACAAGAATTCTCTTTTACTTTGTTTGGCTATGAGATTGAACCTTTGATAGATTCGCTGGTTTGCATACGATTGGAGTGAAATTAAAGTGCAAGACCATGTCCGTTTTTTCAAACAGAGTTAACCATTATCTTGACAATGAGAATTGGACAATGAGAATATATTACCTTTACTGCTGACTTAAGTATCGGTACTAGAACATTTAAAAAAATGTTGTAATGTTAAGTTTAGCATATGCAGATTTAAGCTTCCTTTTTGAAACTTGTAAAAAGGCAAACAGTTGTAGGATATGATCGAAAATTACTTTAACTATCCAACGAACTAGGTTAAAATATAATTGAAATGAGGTTAAGCACCATGGTTGGTTAGATTAAGAAAAGATAGCATCAGCCAATCCAGGAGCCTGCTAGACCGCAAGAACTGGCCATCTTTCTCTGTGTGTGTCAGTGAAAATAGACTGATGGATCACTTTGCTGTGTCAAAAGCTGCGACTGGTGACAATCAGGGAAATGATTGTGTCTGCCTCTACACATATTTGTAATTGATTGCCCAAACCCTAAGACTCTCTTTTGCTGTTGATATGATGGAACATTGTAGCACAATCACTCCAGATGAGGAGGAGCTGAGGCCATTTGTTATTTACTTGTGTGAGTTGCTCCTCTCTCACTCTTTTCGAATTGTGCCGCAAGAACGCGTTATGGTAATAGGAGGAAATGTGTGTACAGGAATCAATCAAAGAATGAGCCTTCGCAAGAGTTATGACGTTGCAAAGTCTGTTTGTAACTTTTGATTTATGGAAGGGTCTCAATTTTATAAATTGAGCAAGAGGCATGGTGGGAAAATGTTAACCCCTTGTGGCTCCCAGCGCTAAATCAGTCCATTACTGCAAAGGTTTTATTTTGGTGTTACTTTCAAACATTTTCAGCACGAACTGCTTAAACTGCTAATTATAGTCTAAGTTTGCATTGGAACTATGGTGCAATGTTGTTAAACAACAACAATCGTAACTAGTTATCATTCGTGAATAATTAATATTAAAAGACCTTGGAGAAAAATGACAATTGCTCAATGCAAAGTTGCATCCACTGCGATAGGGTTGATCAGGGATGCAAATATATGTAGATATGGGGTGGTTAGGGAGGGGGAGCTGGGGGTTGGAACTCGACGTCGCTTTTCTCCCCACCCCGCAGCCAGGACACATTTTAACCAGGGTTTCTTTCCGTAAGCATTCCCGCTCAGTTTGGGGGACTGAGGATGTTAACCTGAATCGATAATGTGCAGTTGTTTTAATAAAAAAGTTGTTTAAAAAAAAAGGTTTGGATTCCATTGGAGTGGAATGGAATCCAGTTGCCTCCTCCTTCCAACGTGCACATAGAATGATATATTACATGTGGCAAGAACAACTTTTAAGATATAGTTGTAAAATGCAAGCTACATCTTTTATTCAGAAAGGTTGTCAATGATTTCTGACAGCATTGAAACAACTCAGATTCCAGCTGGAATCCCCTGCCAGTTTATATATCAGGACTGAGGCTGCTTTTAGTTGGAATTAGTATCTACCGAGACCGAGACACTGTGGTCAACAATCTTTTTGTTAAATTGAATGAATGGTTCCGTTCATCCGCATTGAAAAATTCAAAAGAGAAATTGTACATCCCAAAATGCACAATATTTTTAAAAAACAATTACAGAAAGGGCAGAATCAAAAGTCTCATCTAAATAAAGCAAAATCATCTGAGTTACATTTCAGAAATAGCTCAGAGATTATAGCTACAGAGTAAACGCTAATGTTTCATCAAAATAAAATTTTCCAATTGCAGAATGTTCAGAATCCACTAAATACGCAGATAAGAAGCAGATAATGTGAAAGGAAGGATTGTTCTTTTTATTGGCTATTTAGGATTTTTCATTTCAATTCAAATTAGAAAGTGAGCCAAATCAGTGGGTAAATGTGTCACCTGGTGCAATAATAAGCCATATAGGTCAGAAAGGTTCTATGTTTAATGCATTAACTATTTAATTAGATAACCTTGGTTTGATAACACCCATCAAGTCAATGGAGAATCACTGATTGATCCCCCTGTGGAGCTTACTGAATATGAGTTCCCCTGGTAACAGGCAGTAGCATGCCAAGCTGGAACTAATTACTTAAGCCTTTAATAAGGGAGGCCCAGGACTGGGCTTGCTGAACTGTAGTCTCAGAGACTAATGTGTGTACACCATATAGTGGTTTTACTTTACATTCTGTAATAAACTATATTCCTTTCCAGTTGGGCTTCTTGAGTTACTACCTTAGGCAGGTCAACATGCAGACAGAAGAGGCCCTATAAGTGACATCACTGTCCCTTGGCCATGGAAGACAGATATTTCTTGCTATTGATTGATGTCCTTTGAGTATTGTTATAAACTGTGATTGCATGGTTATTGGATGAGGGCAGCATTGGATTCAGCCATGCTGTACCACAAGTAAATCGTTTGCCCACATTAAATTATGAGCAATGGCTATTTGGTCAAGGCAGCCTATGGTGGACAGTGCCCATAGCAGAATGTTTCAGCACTTCAATGGAAAGGGATGGGAAAAGTTAGCATCTTACATGCCACTATTTGCTTATTGTATGCAAATTTAAGGAGATGAATCTTCAGATATATTTTGAGTTCTGGCAACTTTATTTATCATTTTCTGTTTTATTATCTGCATATATGAGATAGCCAGAAAAGCATATATAAAAGTATTGTCTTGCTGAACTTATGGGTTTTCCTGTTTCAAACATTGCTACAAACTAAATGCAACATTTGCATACTTAGGATAACATTGTCATTTGCCCAGGATAATACCAGCTATATGAATATGTGATAAAAATAACTTTTATTTTACTGAGAAACTTAGAGAAAGGTCCAACACCAGGGACCCACCCAAAATGAAAAGGGTAGGGGAGGGGACAACATAAAATAAACAAAATAGCAATTAATGATGTTAAACTTGATTTTAAAATGTTAAAATTCTGTGGAATGTAAGAAGGAAGAAGTTTCAATTTTGGAAGTCTTAGAAAATAATCAGTTAGATTAAGGGGCAGAATGATGAGTATTAATTTTAATACATCAGTATATAGGTAGAAGGGGGAGCTTGTGGGGCAGCTTACATACAGGATAATTTAGGAGTTCAGGAGAGGAAATTTCAGAAAGGCAGTGTGCATAATTACATAGAAAAATGGAGAAAGAGTAGAGAATTGCAATGATAAATATAAAGAGAGTTTGGATATTAGAGCCAAAAGAAAAATCACAATCTGACACAAGCTTCTTCCTGAACACAGCAAACTGAATCATTCTGGAATGCTGCAAATCAGATGGATGCAACCAAACCGCTACCCCAGAGAGGAAAGTAGATTGGACTGCATTCCTAAAGTGTGGTGTCAGCAGCCCTGGGAATTTCGGAAGATATTAGGTCTGTAAATCCATGGTGCAAATTGTTTGTGGGATCTTCATTAAGCTCCTTATAATATTGTCATTTGCAATCAGCTCAGTAGGAAAACAGAGCACTGAAAGGGGAGGAAAATCGTTTGATCCACTGAACCACCCTGGGTCTGAATATGCAGATAAGGTCAGCGGTCAGGTTACAGGTGAAACTTTGGGTCAGAACATAGGACCAGAGAGACAGAACCTTTTTTATATCCCTGCAAATGACCTGATGAAACAAAGCTCTCAAGAGGAACATTTTTTTTATATATAAAGTCAGCTGCTTTCTTTGCAGAATGCTACCTTGGCCTGTAGATCCTGCTGACAGCACTAGTAACAGTACCTCCAGGTCAGAGACTGGGCTATTGGCTTGATGACAATTGATATATTAGAGGAAACATTTTGAGCAAACACCTATTGCTGGACTTCTGCAGCCAATGTCCAACTAACTAAATATATATATAGAAAATATTTTTTACTTTTTGACATGTCACAAAGAGAAACATCCAACAGCACAAATACAAGATTTGACAGACAATTAGATGTATTTCTAAAGAGAAAAAGGATTGAGGGATGTGGTAGGAAGATGTCGATGGTATCAATTTATCAAGACTTAAAGGCGCTTCCCTGTTATTGACAATTCGTGTGTTCTTTTGAAGCCCCAGTCCAAGCTCTAAACAAATTATAGACAAGTGTTCCAATTTAATTCTAACTATCCCAATTATTATTTATTTTGTGTAACCCAATCAATGGAAAAAAGATTTTAAAAAGGTGCTTGGTGTTTTCTTCCAATCCCTTGCACAAAAACAGGATTGAATCTGAAATTAGGAAAAAACTGAAATTTCCTTCCCCAATGAAAATTCTCATTCATGATACACTAGTCTGCAGTGACTACATTTGCTTAAAATGGACCAACTTAATGCAGTTATCTGATCTCATTCATGGTCACCAAGCAGACGATTGCATAAAAATGTGATAGGATTTCTTTGATGGAATGAGTGGATATTCTGTGGGAGTGAATAGGTTGAGATAATGTCAGGCAGTAAGGTTATAAGTGAGGAAGATTTGGTAAGGACATAATGTAGATGGTAGAGTTCTGGACGAGGGAGTGAGGCTGTGTAACTACACACCATTTATGCTCCCTGCACAAGGAACATGAGACCAATCTTTGCAACACAGTGAATTCTGTCATTGTAACTGAGAGTTTAGCACATATTTTTGTTTGTTTGACAATTGATTTTAAATTGTTTTCTGAGAAATGCAGAATTAGGTTGCATTAAAATATAATATACAAACTATAGATCTATTTCTCTTGATGCAATTTCTTAAAATCATCTCATTGTATAAAATGTTTCTCCTTACCATACCATTTTGAAAAATAATTTTGTCTAATATTCAGAATTTGTACTAACAATGGATCACTAATAATTTATACAAATCCTGGTATGGCACACAGGGGCACATTTTAATTTTTTTTATTCTTTATTAGTGTCATAATAGTCTTACATTAGCAATGTAATGAAGTTACTGTGAAAATCCCCTAGTCGCTACACTCTGGCGCCTGCGTGGGTACACTGAGGGAGAATTTAGCATGGCCAATGCGTCTAATCAGCACATTTTTTGGACTGTGGGAGAAAACTGGAGTACTTGGAAGAAACCCACACAGACATGAGGAGGACTTGTAGACTTCATACGGACAGTGACCCAAGCTGGAATGCTAACCATCATGTAGCCCCATTGAGTGTATGTATATAAAGAGTGAAATGACTTTGTTAAGACAGCTGTGTCAAAATTATTTTTTTAAAAATAGAAGGTAATTATTGGAAGAAACTTGTGCTACTCAAGAAACATCAAGAATTGTATGTGCTGGGGAATGGGACATATTCCCAATTTTGCAACCACCTACATGTCAGGACAGTGCAGATTAGACAGACGATAAAGCTGCTTCTACATGGCCTATTTAGCACTCTTCCTGTCACAGCTTTGATGCAGAGTAAATCTCTGTCCCAGCAATATCACTTAATTACAATCTTAGAAAAAACATCAGATGAACACCTCCTGCTTGGGTTGCCAACCTTTCCCCATACAGCTGGTTTATTAAAGTATTTTGTTGGGACCGAGTTGAGAATGATTAGTCAAGAAGCTTAGGGCCAAAACTGGCAGAGTGGTTATCTCTGGACTCTTGCCTGTGCCAAGGGATAGTTTAGAGAAGAACAGAGAGAGGGAATGTTTGAACTCGTGGCTGTGGGGATGGTGCAGGAGGGAGGGGTTCAGGTTCCTGAACAATTGGGACTCATTCTGGGATAGGTGGGACCTCTGCAAGAGAGATGGTCTACACCTGAACCAGAGGGGAACTAATATCTTGGGGGGAAAATTTGCTAAGGCTATGCAGGGGGCTTTAAACTGATTCGGGGGGGGTGGGATCCTAAGTAGTTGGGGTGCTAAGAGGGATGAGAGTAAGGGGGTCATAGAGGAAAGCCGTAAAACACAGCAGCATACGGGTGGGGTAGGGCATGGTTTGAAATGCGTATACTTTAATGCAAGGAGTATTCGCAATAAGGGGGAGGAACTTGCAGCTTGGACCAGTACCAGGAACTTCGATGTTGTGGTCATTTCAGAGATTTGGGTAGAGCAGGGACAAGGATGGATGTTGCAGGTTCTGGGGTTCAAATGCTTTAGTCGGAGTAGAGAAGGAGGTAGAAGGGGGGGAGGAGTGGCATTATTAGTCAAAGACTGTATCACAGTGACAGAAAAGAAGGTTGATGAGGACTTGTCTGTTGAGGTAGTATGGGCTGAGATTAGAAACAGGAGAGGAGAGGTCACCCTGTTGGGAGTCTTTTACAGACCTCCTAATAGTTCTAGAGAAGTTGAGGAAAGGATTGCAAAGTCAATTCTGATTAGGAGTGAAAGTAGTAGGGTAATTGTGATGGGGGACTTTAACTTTGCTAATATTGATTGGAATAGCTATAGCTCTAGCTCGTTAGAGGGGTCAGTTTTCGTACAGAGTGTGCAGGAAAGTTTTTTGACTCAGTATGTAGATAGGCCAACT
Organism: Sphyrna mokarran; assembly: GCA_024679065.1. NCBI lineage: Eukaryota > Metazoa > Chordata > Chondrichthyes > Carcharhiniformes > Carcharhinidae > Sphyrna > Sphyrna mokarran. Next base: position 51,866,860 of record JAGIQG010000009.1, on the reverse strand, counting down.
AGAGGTGAGGCTACATTGGATTTGGTGCTGGGCAATGAGCCAGACCAGGTGTGAGGCTTGGAAGTTGGTGAACATTTTGGTGATAGTGACCACAATTCGGTTACGTTCACCTTAGTGATGGATAGGGATAGGCATGAAGCTGGGGGCAGTAGTTATAGCTGGGGGAAGGGTAATTATGAGGCCATCAGGAGAGAATTAGGGTGCATCGATTGGACTAGGAAACTACAGGGACTGGGAACATCTGGAATGTGGAGCTTATTCAAGGAGCAGCTGCTGCGAGTCCTTGATAAGTATGTCCCTGTCAGGCAAGGAGGAAATGGTCGAGTAAGAGAACCTTGGTGTACGAAAAAAAGTTGATTTGCTGGTTAAAAGGAAAAAGGAGGCTTATGTCAGGATGAGGATTGAAGGCTCGGTTAGTGCAATGGATAGCTATAGATTAGCCAGGAGGGAGCTAAAGAGTGAATTGAGGAGAGCTAAGAGAGGACACGAGAAGACTTTGGCTGATAGGATTAAGGAGAATCCTAAAACTTTCTTTAGATATGTTAAGAATAGAAGATTGGTTAGGACAAGATTAGGGCCAGTCATAGACAGCAGTGGGAAGTTGTGCGTGGAGCCTGAGGAGATTGGAGAGGTACTGAATAAATATTTCTCTTCGGTATTCACGCAGGGTGATGTAATGTAGTTATGGAGAACACTGAGGTACAGGGTAGCAAACTGGAAGGTATCGAAGTAGATAGGGAGGATGTGCTAGATATTCTCGAGGGTTTGAAGTTGGATAAGTCCCCTGGGCCGGACGGGATTACCCTAGGATTCTCTGGGAGGCAAGAGAGGAGATTGCAGAGCCTCTGGCTCTGATCTTCAGGTCGTCGTTGGTTACGGGTGTGGTTCTGGAGGACTGGAGGATAGCGAATGTGGTCCCATTGTTCAAGAAGGGGAAGGGAGACCTTCCAGGGAATTATAGGCCAGTGAGTCTTACTTCTGTTGTGGGCAAAGTATTGGAGAGAATTATTAGGGATAGGATTTATAGTTATTTAGAGAGAAATGAATTGATTGGGGCTAGTCAGCATGGTTTTGTGAAGGGTAGGTCGTGCCTTACTAACCTCATTGAGTTTTTTGAAAAAGTGACCAAAGAGGTGGATGGGGGTAAGGCGGTTGCTGTGGTATATATGGACTTTAGTAAGGCGTTTGATAAGGTGGCCCATGGAAGACGTCTGCAGAAAATGCAGATGTATGGGATAGAGGGTGATTTAGCTAATTGGATTAGGAATTGGCTAGCAGATAGAAGACAGAGGGTGGTGGTTGATGGGAGATATTCATCGTGGAGTTCGGTGACAAGTGGTGTACCTCAGGGGTCTGTTTTGGGGCCCATGCTGTTTGTAATTTTTATAAATGATCTGGATGAGGGTATTGAAGGATGGATTAGTAAATTTGCAGATGACACTAAAGTCGGTGGAGTGGTAGATAGGAAGAGGGGTGTTATAGTTTGCAGAGAGACTTGGACAAGTTGCAGAGCTGGGCCGAGAGGTGGCAAATGGAGTTTAATGTGGAAAAGTGTGAGGTAATGCACTTTGGCAGGAACAATAAATGTGTAGCGTATAGGGCTAATGGTAGGGCTCTTAATAGTGTTGAGGAACAGAAGGATCTTGGTGTATGTGTCAATAGATCCCTGAAAGTAGGCAGTCAAGTGGATAAAGTTGGTAAGAAGGCATATGGAGTCTTAGCTTTTATTGGCAGGGGGATTGAATTTAGGAGCCGCAGCATCATGTTGCAACTGTACAAAACTCTAGTGCGGCCGCACTTGGAGTATTGTGTGCAGTTCTGGTCCCCACATTATAAGAAAGATGTGGAGGCATTGGAGAGGGTACAGAGGAGGTTACCAGGATGTTGCCTGGTATGGAGGGCAGGTCCTATGAAGAGAGGTTGAAGGATTTGAGGTTGTTTTCGTTAGAAAGGAGGCGGCTAAGAGGGGATCTTATTGAAGCATATAAGATGATTAGAGGTTTAGATAGGGTGGCAGTGATAGCCTTTTTCCTAGGATGGAGAAAGCTAGCACGAGGGGACACAGCTTTAAATTAAGGGGTGATAGTTATAGGACGGATATCAGAGGTAGGTTCTTTACCCAAAGGGGGGTTCGGGAGTGGAATGCCCTGCCTGCAGCAGTTGTAGATGCGCCAAGTTTGGTGGCGTTTAAGAGGTTAGTTGATAAGTATATGGAAGAGAAGGGAATGGTTTAGTTTGGAGGGTCATTGCTTTTTTATAATGGTCGGCGCAACATCGAAGGCTGAAGGGCCTGTTCTGTGCTGTAATGTTCTATGTTCTATGTTCTAAGAGTAAATAAAAAGTAGGAACTTGAGAAAAAGAAAGGATGGAGTAAGCAAAGAAATTGAAAGCAGAAAATAAGAGTTTTATTTTTATTTTAAATAGTTATTTTAAGGTCTTATTTGAGTTGCCAGAGCTTAATGGTAAAACAAAAAAATAACTACTGCAGCCATCTGTGTAGCTTTATTTTGTAATCAATGCTGCATTGAGAATTCTTCCGGCATCGGGGATCGAGAAAAATATTCCCTGCCCTGCACAATTCCTCCCACTCATTAAAGCACAATTGTGTAATAAAATGCCCAAGGATTAAACGTCTGACCTTGTGAAGAGCTGCAAAAACTTCAAGTTCTTCCATCAAGTCATCTCAGCCATCCTGCTATGAAGCTTCAGCACTATCTTTTTCCCACAGTTTGTAGATTTGTTTGACCTCACATGGGGGCAGGTGTGACCTTTTGGGTAAATAATGCTCCCCTTCACTCCAATACTCAAGCCTGTGAGCATCGTAATTATTGCACCTGGCAAGCAATGCTGTTCAATTTTATGGTGAGCTGTGCTTACAATGTCTCTGTCAGAACATTTGACCAGGATTCATAGGCTTGGTCTCCATCTGTCCCTGTATAATGCAGTCCTGTATGCCATATCAAGATTTGTTTAAATGATTGGGAAACAGGAACATGGACAGCAGAGAGAAATTGGAATTCCCTTTCTCATTCACAGTGGACAAAAGTGGTGTTATTGCAAATATCAAAATGTAATTACAATTCAGAAAATGAGTCTAACAGGTAATTACATTAAATGTTACTTTGCTTAACATACTGAAGATGCACTAAATTCTAGTTACGTCTCTATTTCAATCACCATCTGGTATGCTGGAAATCTCAGAACTCAAAAGTTGAGATAATAGCAGTGTCATGATTTGCATCACGGTATGACTGCCCTAATTCTCTAGTGCGTACGTCTCAGAATTAACATTTGCATCTTCACCGTGACCTAAGAGTTTCCTTGGAGCTGCTCCCACTGTAACTTTGCTGGGTATGTGGCAGGGACACAGTTTACATAGTAGACAGGAGTTCCAACACACACCTGATGGTGTTATAGCAATAGAACAGGGGCAGGTCAGAGGAAATTCTTAGCTGATGTCTCTGCCCCTTTGTTTCCTGCTGCTAATGTCATTAACATTCAGGTTTTCATTTTGAACTTTATTTACTGATGAGATTTAAAAATAACGTATTCAACAGAAGGTAACAATGCTGCAATACAATATATGTATCAGTAGCATTCAGGAGCTTAAATGCAGATGTGCATTGAAGGATATTCTTCATTTTCAAATTTCTCCTTCCTCTGAAAGTGCTCACTGGTGCAAAGGTATTACTCCAAGTGATAACTGATATCTCTTCATCAGCACCATGAAAGGCTGATGAAGACTGGCTTCTCCAAGGTCAAAACAGAAAATTTTGGAAATACATAGCATAAAAAAGAGAAGTAAGATTATGTTTTGGGTGTGGCCTTCAATAGAACGCAGTTTAAATGGCTTAGATTGCTGTTCAGCACAACAGTATTTGACTGAACAAAGCAGAAAAAAGTGAATCTATTTATCGATTGGCCACTGACTTTTTCAAATGCTTCTGATCAATGGAACAAAAAAAGGGGAAATCGCCTTTGCTTACATGTAATGTTTTTCTCTGATGACACAGGGAGCTATAAAAATGATTTCTCAGAAGAAATCCAGACATATGAACAACAACTTTGTAATTTCTTTTTTTCTATTATAGCACCTTCATCTTTAATGTCTTAGGCTTCTGAGAGTGAACACTACATGTTTCAATCTTATATTTTAATCACCTTTGGAAATCCTTTATCACCTGTACTACATCATACAACTGGAGCATTAAACATCAGCTTAGTGCACTTTATGTGAAACGTGGGTAATGCTGGGAGACACACAGACAACACACATGAACTTACTTTTGCTGATAAATGGCATTGATCAGATGCCATCTGGAATTACCATGTGCAGTCCTGATCAGCGAACCATAGGAAGGATATTATTGTTCTTGTGAATGTTTGGGGTGAGCAACCTATATGATTGCAACAACTGAACCTGTGAGAAAGGGTAAGAGAATTTGAGTTCATTCCATTTTGGAAAAGAGGGGACTTCAACATCAACTGAATGAAATTTTCAAAATTTTAAGGATACCTGATCAAATTATTGAATGTCTCCCATACTAAGGGACTGAAAAAAAAACTGGGCATTTGGGGATAAAAGCTAACTTAAAGAGAATGTATTTCTTTTTCACGAATACAGTAAGTTACTAGATAAATCATGAAGGGGGCATTGTAAATGGATTTGAAGTGAACTACATGAGTTTTGGGGGGAATAAAGGATTGAGAGGGATAGAGAGAAGATGAGTAAGTGGACTCCCATTAAGGTTGAAAGGGCTTGCTGTTGTAGGGGCTTTTTCCAAATCCTTCAAACAAGCTCTTTTAACAGATGTCCTCTCAGGGTGACATTTGCTCATGCCTGCAGCCCTGAAATACCTTCATTCAGTGTTGGCACTGATACCGAAATGTACCCAGATTGGACTGCCCTTGCACCAAGTAGGTACCACAGTCTACAGTTAGTCCCAAGCTCCTGGATGACACTGACCATGGGCATCTGATGTTCCCTTATTGAAAGCCCAGTGGCCTTTTATTTCCCAAACTGAAGCCAATCCCAGAGCATCTCATGGGAGCATTGGAATAATTAAAAAACCATTTAGGACAATGGTAAATGGTAAAATAGATTATTTTTCAAAATTCTTGTTGCTCAGAACTTGTTGCTTTTTTCTCAGAAAGTCTATGCTTGTGGCTGTCCTGAGAAGGATAGAATAACTGGGGCTGATGTTGGGACACAGCTGGGTGCAGAGTATTAAACTTTCAGCTGACACATTCCTCAAAGAAATGTGGACGAAGACTTTTTGTAGCCAGCAGCTCAACTATGACTTACTCTTCCTGATACCCTCAGTGTTTGTCTTCTGCTCATGCTCCTATAACGTTTTATGACAAATCATGCTTGAACATGATGGAACAGATCGATTCTGTACTCCAGATGGAGAGCACTCATCATAAAGCATTCCCTTTCTTTCAATACCGTGACCTAAGAAGGTGTTGATGACTGTGGACTTCCATTGAATTAGGCCATGATTATCTTTGGCAAAGTGCTGCACTGATTTGCTGTTTCCTTCTACAATATGGCTGACCATTGAACTCTCCCACTCTTGGACCCTGCCCACCAGCGTATTGATTAGATTTACAGGTTGGTAATCATCTTTATAAAGTCATAAAGATGAGGGAAAAGAGACCAACAATTGGAGGGAGGGGAGGAAAATTAGTGCCTTGTTTTGGAAGCTAATACAGAGTCCTCAGACTAAAATTATACTTATCTAGCATTCCGCTCTCGTTTCCTACTGAAGTGAGTTTTATCATTCTGAATTGACCGCTGACAGAGAAAAAGGCAAATAAAGCAACATACACAGTGGTGTGATTCCTAGATTAATTTTCCCAATTGTATTTCATTCTGCCTCTTTAACTCAGGAAAACTAAAGGAACTGAAAGAGAGATAAAGGGGAAAAATACTCACAAATAATACTTATATCATTTTGAGACTAATTTCAGGAATTCAATTCCAGAACATTATATCTCCCTATAAAAGGACACTACAATCGTTGGAAGAAATTATCAGATAAACCTTTGTTTGGGATATTGTGACAGAACAAAATAAATTAAGACCTATAATATCCTTTGTGCAAATTGAAAATGATGCACCAAAAAATAGGTGTGCCAAAACATATTTTACATATCTGTGCCTATTTAAAATATTGAAAGTCAGGTCATCACTTTAATTTGTTTTCAATAATCACCTGCAGTGTAAACCACTAGAAACAGCTATCTCTATTGCCACAGCCTGTTTCTCGGGAGCTGCTATGTATAGATGTGTCACTGCTTGACATATATCAGATATGTCCAAGTTATTCCATATTCCACCAATATGAGAAAAAAGGGCAAAGGAGATGGAGGGTACAGATCCTTTTAGATATACCCTCTGACACTATCAGTATCAATTGTCTTTTGCTCGCACTAGTCATCACCTCAATTATCTGGTGTCCAGCCTACCTGATAGGTTTTTACCAAACATATCTCAGCTGTTGATGGGCATTGAATAATGACAACTAGAGAAAGATGGGCAGCATACAAAAGAGTTGGAGAAATAATGACATAAAACAAGATGAGAAGGACTGAAAGATGAAAGAAACCGTCTTGAAAAATTGAATCGTTTAAAGCTGCTCTTGTATCCTGAAAGGTTTGATCTTTGTTTTTTTTCACTGCAAATAGTTTAAATATAAATATACATTCAGCGATTTGCTTTCCTCTCCAATTTTCAGATTCTATAGCCTAGAGATTCGTTTGTGTGCATCCACTTTTCAGGTGCAAAACAATGCATCCAATATGGTGGACAGGTCACAGGCTTGTGGCATGTGTCACACTATACTGGCAAAGGCAAAAATAGAGATCTCAAGGGCCCTCACCAAAATTGACATGGAAGTCAAAATTCAATTCTACAGCACCTTTTTTTGACAATATAAATGTTATTTTTCCTCTGAAATAGTATCTGCAGAAGCAAAATCTTTGAATATTCTTAAGGCACAGCTAGATAGACTCTTGATTAACAAAGGGCAGAGTAGAAGCTTATCAAAGGTAGGCAGATAAGGTTGAGGTTACAATCAGTTCAATCATGTTGATCATCAGTCTTATTGAATGGCAGAGCAGGTCCGAGGGGCTGAGTGGCCTATTCCTGCTCCTAGTTCATATGTTTGTATGTATGCACACGGCTGGTGCTAGGATGGCAGGGCACCATATTGCTGATGGCATTAGTGAGTGCGCTCAGTGAATTTCTGTCAGAATTTCTGTCAGAGTGGGCAGATTATAATCACTGACTTGTGTTAGTCAGAATGAGGCCACTGGCCCATCCAAACAAGCATCATGACTTAGTACAACTCTCCTGCCTTTTCCCCTTACATACTATTTCTATTCAAGTAATCATCTAATACCCTCATGAATGTCTCAATTGAACCTGTCTTCACCACATTTCCAGGCAGTGCATTCCAGACCCGAATCACTTATGTGAAAATATTTTTCTCACATCACATTTGCTTCTTTTGAAAATCACTATAAATCTCTGCCCTCTTGTTCTCTATCCTTTTGAGGTAAACAGTTTCTCCCTAACTACTCTGCCCAGTCTCCTCATGATTCTGACCATCTCTATCAAATCTGCTCTTAGGCTTCTTCTGTCCGAGGAGAACAGTCCCAACCTCGCCAATCTATCCTCATAACTGAAGTTTCTCACCACTGGAACCTTTCTTGTAAACCTCTTCTATACTTTCCCCCAATGCATTCATATCCTTTCTATAGTGTGGCACCAAGAACATAATATTGCAGCTGAGGTCTAACTAGTGTCTTGCACAAAATCTAGCACAACCTCCTTGTTCAAATACTCTATGCTACTATTAATTTGTTTGGTAAGATCATTCTCTGGGTCTTTAAGAGACAGTATTGGATGCAATGTGAGCTTCAAAATGGCAGTCCAAAGATATACTGTTTAGGTTGATTGGCCATGCTAAATTGACTCTTAGTGTCAGGGGGATTAGCAGGTTAAATGTGTGGGGTTATGGGAAGAGGGCCTGAGTGGGATTATGGTGGGTACAGGCTTGATGGGCCAAATGGCCTCCTTCTGCACTGTAGGGACTCTATGATGAATCTGATAAAGCCCAGAATATTATATGCTTTATTAACTGCTCCCAGTCACAATTGTACGACACTTAGGAAAAAAAGAGCCAGCATGTGATCCTTGCCAATAAGTTCACTGCAACTCCTCTCCCTATCCCCTGATCACCACACTGGCCAATGCCAACCCCCACCCCCACCCTCACCAATGCATAGTATTCCCCCTCCCTCCCCCCTCATTAGGGAGCACACCCCTACTTCCCCCCTGTCATGGCCCTACCTCTATCAGGCTCACCCCCTTCAGGCCCACGCCCTTGGCACTGCTTGGTGCCTGATGGGGCAGTATTAGGGTGCCAGGCTCAGACTTTAGGCTGGCATTGCCCCATGACCACTGCCTGGCACTGTCTCCACCCACCCTGGGGCTTTAATGGCTTCCAATCTCCCCAGTGAGGCCATCACATCAGGTCCTTTCGATGGGGGTCATAGTGATCCTCGCCAGCGAGGACCTCCACTGGCGAGGACGTGAACCTGGATGAAAGTGCCTGGCACTCATTAATTATATTTAAATTAGGTTATGATTATTAAAATAAGCTTTGCACCCTTTCTGGCCATTTAGCCAATTTCGCCAGCAAAACAGGTCCGGTAACACCGCGAGAGGTGTAAAACTGTACACGAACCTGAATTTTCGCCTCTCACCAGATCTTGCCCTGCCAGTTGTCAAGATGAGTCAATAAGATCGCCTCCCCAAAATTTAGCATGCATTCGGCAGCAGGAAGGTCACCCGATTTAGAGAATATTCAGGTTCCTTTCATGTTATTTGCTGATTGAGTTCTACTGGCACTTGTTGCAAGTGTAGAAGTGTTTGATGGATGCCAAGTTTGTTTAAAGATGCAGCAATCTTCAGGGTGTTGTTTCTAGGACGGGAAGATTCTATCCTGAGTTCAAGGAAACTGCACAAAAACTTGCTCACAAACATAGATGATGTGATATGCATCCATCTTAGGTTACAGTGTGACAGAATGAGCAGAGCCAATAAAGATCACAAGAAACTTCTGTAAGAGGGAGCAGAAAAAGAGGGAGAAGAACTCTTAGTTGGAGTCCATATCCACCAGAGTCTTCAGGGAGCCATTCACTCTGTTCATGAGATGTGGTAGTGTTGGCAAAGTTCCTAATTGATAAGAAAATGGTGGTGTAGGTGGTCCTTATTAAGTAGAGAATTAGATAAGGAATGAAACTGGATGCCACCAGGCATTGACCGAGGCATCAGAAATGATAACAGCAAATGTGTCAACCTCGCAAAGTCCTCCTTCCTAACATCTGGGGTCTTGTGCCAAAACTGGGAGGGATGTCTGACATACTCATGGAACCATACTTTCCAGATAATTGCTGGAATTTTACCACCTCCCCTGCCTGAAGCTTATAAGATACCACCCAAGGCCAACAGAGAATGCTGTTCTGTGAGCCTTGCCTGCCTCAATTCTGGAGCAGGAATGCCTTTGAAATTCCAGCAAATGTCCCTGACGTCCTAACCCAGTGGCAGTAGAACTGGCAGCACAGCAGTATACTGCGAGTCGCCAACATTGATTCTGGACCCCATGAAGTCTCATGCCATCACGTCATACATGGGCAGGAAAATCTATTGATAACAATGTGTCCCCCCTCCCCCCCATACTGCAAAGGCTATGGCTCCTGATGATAGTCTGACAATAGTACTGAAGACTTGTGATCCAGAATTTGCCTTGCCCCCAACCAGGCTGTTCCAATAATAAGCTGTATCCATCTTAGATTACAGTAGAACAGAATGAGCAGAGCAAATACAGAACATAATAAACCTCTGTAAAACAAAGGAGAAAAAGTAGGAAAAGGACTCTCAGTTGGAGGTCATATCCACCAGAGCGTTCAGAGAGTCATTCACTTTTCTCCTTTGTTCACAGGATTTTGTTGTGCTGGCAAAGAGCCTAATTATTAAGAAAGTGGTGATGAAAATTGTCCAAATATGTCCTGTACACAAAAAGCAAGACAAATCCAACTTGGTTAAGTATTGACACATCAGTTGGTTGTCAAGAACAGTGACTCTCACCTCAATCCTTTGACAACAAAGTAGCACTTCACTGAGTGCAGCATTGCAGAATCACAGAATTCACAGTGCAGAAGAGGTTCTTCAGCCCATTGACACGAGGGAATGAAAAATCTTCTGGTAAAGTATTTTTCCTTGTTTGGCCAGGGAAGGAATGAGGTTTGGAGTGTGTGCTTTGGCTTGAGACTTCATGGGATCAGAGTCAATTCTGAGATCACCCAGGTCACTTTCTCCTCACCTTATACCACTGTGCCTGTGGACAGATCTGACTCTGGAGGACAGAGACAGTAAAGGAATATTTTTTGTTTGTCTTCACAGTAGAAGACATAAATGACACACCAGAAATAGAGAATGACCCTGGAATGTGGAACACAAGGTAATTAATATTAACAGAGAAAAAGTATTGGAAAACTTAAGGAACAAAAAGCTGACAAATTTCCAGGACCTTGATGGTTACAGCTTAGGGTTCTGAAAGAGGTCACTGTAAAGATAATGAATGCAGTGATTATAAATTTCCAAAGTTCTGTAGGTTCCAGTATAATCCCAATAAATGGAAATTAGAAATTATAACACCTCTATTCAAGAAAGATGGGAGACAGAAAACAGAGAGCTACAGATAAATTAGCCTAATATAATCATCAGTAAAATGCTGGATTCTACTATTAAGGAAGTTACTTGAAAATCATAGTAAAATCAGACAAAGTCAATATGACTTTACTTAAGAGGAATCACATTTGATAGATTTATGAGAGTCCATTGAAGATGCAAGTCATAGGATAGATAAAGGGAAACCAGCAGATGTAATATACTCAGGTTTCCAAAGGGCATATGATAAAGAGCCACACAATAGATTAATATGCAGAATAAGTGCTCCCTTTTATTTTATGGGTGTCACGTAGCACAGTGATTAGCACTGCTGTCTCACAGCGCCAGGGTCTGAGGTTCGATTCTTGGCTTAGGTCACTGTCTGTGTGGAGTTTGCACATTTTCCCATGTGTGGTTTCCTTCAGGTTCCCTCCCACAGCCCAAAGATGTGCAGGTTAGGTGAATTGGTCATATTAAAATTGCCCTTTAGTGTCGGGGGGACTAACCAGAATAAACGCAAAGGGTTATGGAGATAGAGCCAGAGTAGGATTGTGGTGGATACAGACTCAATGGGATGACTCTGCATTGTAAGATTCTATGACCCTCTATGACTTTAAGTGCTTTTTGAGTTGGAAGCAACATATAAGCACGATTGAGAATTAATTAATGGACAGGGAGCAAAGAGTAGGAATGACTGGGGCATTTTAAGCTGCAAGACTGTAGAGTCTTGTTACTAGTGGAGTTACTACATGAATCAGTGCTGAGACCTCTTTACAAACCGCATTTCCATATTTATAACTTAGATGATGAGATCAGGGAATGTGGTATTATCATTACAGGGACCCATAGTATTGCTCTGTGACCCCAGATCCAAATCCCACCAGGGTAAATGATGGCGTTTGAATTCAATACAATATTTGAATTAAAAGTGCAATGATGAAACCATTGTCAATTGTTGTAAAGATCCATCTCATTCATTAATATCCCATAGGAAAGGAAATCTGCCATTCTTATCTGGTCTGGTAAGATGGTGAGGTAAGCATACATGACCTTATCCTCACCAGCTTGCCTGTGGCAATATTGCTGTAATGAATACTGTGTAGTCCTTGTGGAGACAAAGTCCTGTCTTCACATTGAGAATAGAATTTGAACAGATCTAGCAGCTCACCTGGGCAACAATGAGGCACCATCAGCAACAGCAGAATTGTACTCAACTATAATCTGTCATATCCCCCATTCTATTGTATCCCACCATCAAGCCAGGGAATCAGGCCTGATCCAATGAAGAGGAAGATGCCCCAGGAAAAACTTAAAGCATACCTAAATATGAGTTATCAATTGAGTTAAACTACAACATCGGACTACCTGCATGCCAGACAGCATTAGCAGCAAGCGATAGAACAAAATGATTCCACAGACAACAGATTAGAACTAAATTCTGCAGTCCTGCCACACTCAGTCATGAATGTGGTGGACAATTAATTAATTGAAGGAGGAGGGCCCATAAGTATCCTGAATGATGGGACAATCCAGTAAATCAATGCAAAAGATAATGTTGAAACATTTGCAATTCAGCAAGAAGTGCCGAATGGACAATCCATCTGGAATTCTTCTGGAGGTCCCCAGCATCACATATACCAGTCTTCTGCCAATTTGATTCACTCCACATGATATCAAGAAATGGCTGAAAGCACTGGATACTGGAAACGTTATGGGCCCTGACAAATATTACAGCAATAATACTCCACCTTTGCTCCAGAAATTACTGTGCCTTTCGGCAAGCTGATCAGTACAGCTACAATATTGGCCTCTACCTAGAAATGTAGGAAATTGCCCATGTGTGACCCATACATAAAAAGCAGGACAAGGAAATCCTAGCCAATTCCTGCCCCTTCAGTCTATTCTTGCTCATCTGTAAAGTGATGGAATGGGTCATCAACATCACAAGCTGCTCACTGACGCCTGTTTGGGTTCCACCAGAGTCATTCAGCTCCTGGCCTTGTTACAGTCTTCTTCAAATATGAACAAAAAAGCTGAACTTCAGAAGTGAGATGACAATGACTGTCCTTGATGTGAAGATAGTATTTGACCAACTATGGCATGAAGGAGCCCTGGCAAAACGGGAATCAGTGGGAATCAGGGAGAAAATTCTGATAATTGGAGCCATACCAGGCACAAAGGAAACCGATTGCTGTTATAAGAGGTCAATTATCTCAATTTCAGGAATCTAACCATTGCCTCTTGACATCAATGCATTACCTTCACTAAATCCCTCATGACAACATCCTGGGGTTACCATTGCTAAGAAACTGAATAAGGCCAGTCCTATAAATACTGTGGCTACAAGAGCAAGTTAAAGGCTCAGAGTAACTGATCTCCTGATTCCTCAAAGCCTGATCTACTAGGCAATAGTCAGGTGTGTGATGGAATACTGTCCACTTGCCTGCATGAGTGCAGCTGCAACTACGCTCAAGAAGCTTGACACCATCCAGGACAAAGCAGCCAGCTAGATTGGTAGGTCATCCTCAAACATTGATTGGCACCCTATCCACAAATATTCCCTCCCTCCACCACTGACACTCAGTACCAGCAGTGTGTAACATCTACAAAATGCATTGCAGGAACTCACAGAAGTCCTTAGACAACACCTTCTAAACCTCCTACATCTAGAAGGACAAGGGCAGTGGACACATGCGAACACCATCACTTGCAAGTTTCCCTCCAAAGCATTCACTATCCTGACTTAGAAATATATCACCATTTTTTCATTGTCACTGGGTCAAAATCCTGGGACTATGCAGGATGTCCAGAACCTAGAGGGAAAAACCTCAAGAAGAAGTTTGTACTGGAACTCAACCACCACGCTCTTGCGGCCTTGATTCCATGAGCCTTTCTGCAGAGGCATGTCTTCACAAGGAAACCTCCAGGAAACATTCCAACCTCACTACTCCAACCTAGGAAGCTGTTGCTCAGGAAGTCAGTGGGACTGAAAACTGCACTAGAAGCATTACAGGAAGTGGATGAATAATCTCATTCGCTCTGCCAGGGTAAGTCCTATATCATCTCCCTCCATTATCAAGCTCTCATCATGGCATCATGTATTAAGCAGTAATCATGTATCCATTTGCAGAGGACACATTCTCATGCATATTTTCACATCACCACCAACCCATCTCTCATGTTGCTCACATTCCATTCTCTGGTTCTTCTGGTATAAGAAAGGTTCACTAGATTGATTCCTGGGATGAGAAGGTTAGTCCTTGATCAGTACCATTTAGACCAATACCATTTAGAGTTTAGAAGAAAGAGATGTAATACCATTGAAGCAAACAAGATTTTCAAGGGGCTTGACAGTGTTGATACAGAAAGGTAGTTTTCCCTGATATAAGAATCTAGAACATGGGAGCACAGTCTCAGGATAAGGAGCTAACCATTCAGATTGAGAAATGTTTTTATTCAAAGCGTTGTGAATCTTGAAAATGTTTGCCCCAGAGCTTTATAGATTATCTATCATTGAGTATATTCAAGGCTGAGACAGGCACATTTTTGATCTTTCAAGGAATCAATGAAAATCAATTTGAGGCTGAAGATCAGCCATGATCATATAAAATCGCAAAGTGGCTTGAGAGCTATGTCACCTCCTCCTGCTTTTATTTCCTCTTATTATTAATCCAGAATCATTAGCACTATGCTACTGAACTCTATGCCTGAATCTCAGCAAGGAACAATGTGTCTGAGGTGGAAGAAGAGGAGAAGAAAGAAGAAACACCCAACAGCACTCTTTCTAGACCAGTTTTCTACAATTCCCACTGCAACACCATTGTTTGCAACCCCAATTCTCCACTTACAGACTATTCTTCCTTCTGTGCCAGCCATCACAGTGATCACTTGACTAGAATGTATAAATAACATTCCAAACCAAATTTATAAATCAAGCCATGGCAAATATCAACTAATCACCCTTGTTAATTCTCTTAGTGCCTGCATTTTGTGTACCTTTGCATGTCCTGATGTTTTCATCCAGTGCTGCCTCCGTGACTTCAGCGTGGCTGATGGAAGGCTCACGTTGAGGGAGATTGCGGATTCCCTCGTGCATCTCTGAGCCTAGAGGGTCCAGCTTCAGGCTTCAGCAACCCTAGTCAGCTGTTGGAGCATAGCTGACTAGATTGCTGTGATGTTCTGCAAGCCCCTTCAAACACTGTAATCTGTCAGAACCTGTTGTATACACCAGTGATGTGACATCATGCCAGTGTGGAGGGTGTGGAACAGGAGAAATCCTCACATGTTGGGGTGGATAATACAGCAGGCAGGTCTGCCAATGACATTCAAATGTGTAATAATGAGATTCCCAACTTTTTGTGGTGGAAATAGAAACTTCATTGGTGGTGGCGGAGTGGCATGATTAACTCAACAGTTTAATATCTCAACAAAATGTAGCAAACTCCAACAGTCCACTGCATTTATTGCAATGTACTGGAGTGTTAGCCTAGATATTTATGTCTTTGAGTAAAACTTAAAAAAGTGTGTTTGAACTCATCTCCTAGCTCTGCTGCTGTACACCAAACCATTGTCAGTCTCCATTCTCATTCCCCCTGCTTTTCAAGCTCCTGATTGCTTCCTAGCTTTTGCAGGACTCACCCAAGATCTCTGCCAGCAATGCACTGCCTGGAAAGTGAAATTCTCTTTCCCCAGGGGTGCAGAGCATGCACATACATTCCATTGGTCTCAACCAAATGAGGTTCAATAATATGCATGCCTCAGGTTTGATTTGCACAAACCAGTCTCTAGATCTGTGCCTTCCAAGTACAACACTTCAGATATTTTGAGGTTAGGAATTTGTTTCAGGCAGTAACAAGGAATGGACATTATCATTGCCATGGACAGAATTTAGGTATTGCTTTTTATTGCTTGTGATCAAAATATAAACCCTATGTTTCCTTACCCTCAGGGATCGTCCTAATTGAAATAATCTCTGCAGGAAGTTTTTTGAGTGTTTTTTAAAAATAATGTTGGTTATTTAGTATCACACATTTGCATTGAAGGTTTAAAATGGCCACTTGCTCAACTTGCAGACATTATCACGCACACAAATGTCTAGATATAGATGAAAGTAAAACAATACAATTATAATTTAAGATTGTCTCTGTCTCTTTCATGGCAGGACTACAGTTTTTTAGATGCACTGACGCTTCAGCTGAAGTGAAAATCATGTGAAGCAGAAATTCTCAGTAAGTTGTGAAGCTTCTTGTAGTTGAACATTCAGGAGGTTGATTCTTAGGTGAACTTGAAGTTGAAACAGAATCAGTGGAGTCCTTTTCCCACTGACAAGGCATTGCTGTTCATTACCTTGGCTGCTTAACAGACTCGCGGCTAGTTCCATGCTTTTCTGATGGAACTCTGTCTCTGCAGAACATCTTTCTGGATGTTCAAAAAGAGCAAAAAGTGTGGCTGTTTCATCATGTGATCTTTTTCAAGTCCAAAATCCTTTTCCAATTTATGTGCTTCACTCCACAAAATAGCTGGAACATGAATGTATGATTTTATGAATAAACACTGAAAAGTATTTTCTAATGCTAAACCCTTTCACATTGATCATGATATAATATTAAAATGCTTTATTAGCAAGTTCAGTTTTCTTTAATATGTTTCTGGATATGACTCCATGGATGCTGACCACCCTCGATAACTTGTTCAATGGCTGTTCTTGTATGTGAACCTGGATATTGAAGATTGGTGGACTGCTTGACTGTGGGTTGGGGGGAATTGCAAAGCAATTCTATCCTCAACTGATCCAATGCCTTCAAATACAAATTTTCCAACAGGGATTACTTGATGGCGATTGAAAGCTACAGTCTTAACCAAAATTCACATTCATAATCAATTGTTGAATGCTGAAATATGCTCATGCTATCATCAAGTTTAATAACCATTAAAGTTGTATTTGAAGCACTGCCATGTCAGCAAAGTGCTGGAGGGAAGTTTCTGTCTGTGGAAACACAGAATTGGCTAAAGTTAGAAGAATGAGAGAAGAACTTGCTGAAGTCAATGAAGGTACAAATTGAGAGGGAGAGAGACGTAGAATAGGTAGCTTATGTTATGTTGCATGTTTTATGCTACAACCCAAAGTTACCAATACCTCATGCTGCGCAGGTGGATTAAGTGGTTTTAGATCCAGCAAAAATTGGTTGTCTTGTTTAGCCAAGTAACCTCTTCCCATATCAACAATATTTGTGTTCCAATTTCAAAAATTATAGCATGTGCATGATTATCTGCAGTATTGCACTAATGTGATAATATTCCTGGTGGGTGGGCATCACATACATTGCTTTATAACATAAAAACCTGGTGAGTGATTGAGGTCAATGGTGTAAGACAGGAAAAAGTAACAGGGACAACAAGGTAGTTGCAGATAGTAGGAGGATGTGAAGACTGAAAGGTGTGAGACATTTCACAGTTTTGAGGATTCTAATAAGTGTGTCAAAATTTGTACTTGACACTAAGGTGGGTGAAAGATCAAAGTGTGAAGAGGACAGTGAAAATCTGCAAAGGAATATAGATAATCTAAGTGAGTGGGCAAGGGTTGGCAGATGGAGTTCAATGCTGGTAAATGTGAGGTCATCCATTTTGGTAGGAATAACAGCAAAATGATATGTTGGCACTGCAGGGGGTGCAGAGGAGATTCACTACGTTGATTCTGGAGTTGAAAAGGTTGGCTTATGAGGAGAGACTGAGTACACTGGGGCTATACTCATTGGAATTCAGAAGAATGAGGGGAGATATTATAGAAATATTATTTGAAGGGACTAGATAAGATAGAAGCAGGAAAGTTGTTTCCACTTTTGGGTGAAACTAGTACAAGGGGACATAGCCTCAATATAAGGGGAAACAGATTTATGACTAAGCTGAGGAGGAACTTCATCACACAAAGGATTGTGAATCTGAGAAATTCCTGCCAGTGAAGAAGTCGAGGCTATCTCATTGAATGTTTTTAAGGCAAAGATAGATAAATTTTTTAACATAAAGGAATTAAGGGTTATGGCGAGCAGGCGGGTAAGTGGAGTTGAGTCCACAAAAAGATCAGCCATGATCTTATTGAATGACGGAGCAGGCTCGAGGAGCAGATGGCCTACTCATCCTCCTAGTTCTTATGTTCTTATTAAATAACAGTTTGAAACAGTACTCTGCATCTTGATTTTAACAAATGATTTCAAAAGGTGCCTAGAAGCCTTCTTAGAGATAGAATTGATGTGGCTATACTGGTTTTGGACTGGGGTGGGCACAGTAAGAAGTCTCACAACACCAGGTTAAAGTCCAACAGGTTTATTTGGAATTACGAGTTTTTGGAGCGCTGCTGCATTCACCTGATGAAGGAGCAGCACTCCGAAAACTGATGATTCCAATAAACCTGTTGAACTTTAAGCTGGTGTTGTGAGATATCTTACTGGAGAAAGGAAGAAATGAGTGAGAACCCAGAAAATATCCTCGAGTCGGCTCTAACGTAAAGAGTTTGACTTAATTGTAATGGCCTTTTTGTATTTTGACGTACTATTATGTTCTTTGTTCATCTGTAATTGTTCAGTAAATCTCTCTGTTAATGAAGCCTGTTTATGGAAGATCATCCTGAACCCACAGTTTCTCACCGATGTTAAACAAATCCAACCAATTCTAGTAAATTAATTCAATCTGTGCATTTTTCTGAAAATCACCAAGTGTAGTTGCAAATTAATAAATCCTCGGCTGTTCTGCAGGAAACTTTCAGCCACGAGTCTTTAAATGCAGGTTTGATTTAATCCAATTATTCTAATAAAGTGGAGTCAATTGTTGAAGTGGATTTGAAGGTCTAGTCCATCATAGTGATTAGGATTTCTGTATTAGGTGGAACATAAAAACATGAAGAAAAAAGAAACTTAAGTCGCTTGGCTCTTTTTCTGTTCCACTCTTTCACTAATCTAAACTTCCTGAAGTTACTCTGACTTTAAGGACGGGTAATTTGGGAGCTGTCTGAGTGTTAATCTGCAGGAGGCCGTCTGTAGGGATTAAGCTCCTTTGCGTTTGCCAGGGCTTTGCTCAAGAGATTCCAGTCTTAATCCAATTTACTCAGCTGTATCAGTATCAGTGCTGCAGCCTGTCACAAAATTAAAACCTTTGCTTCATAAAAACACTTCAGATTTAGAACTTATCAGCCAAGCAGGGAGCCTTGAAACTTCATTTACTCTCAGTAACTTCTCAATTATCTTCTCAGCGCTGGAGATGTGTAAAACTGCAGAAATCAATAGGATTCTATTCTTCTTATATTGGAAAGGGAGAAATTAATGAGATAGGACATTCTCTTAATCAGAAATAAATGTTTTAATTCAGATAATGACATAGTTTTCTCTTGCAGAAGGATGACAAATAAGATGCTGCACCCCCAGAAGAGGCAGTTTCAATTTTATTGTAAATATAAAAGGTATTGATTTGTGAGATGTACAAACCCTATTGCTTACAAAAGCCATTCAGAGAGACTGGGAAAACTATTAACCATCGGGTCAGAAATCAATAAACAACACTGAAATGTATCAGAGGTCGCCCTTTACAGCACTTTGGAAAGCAAAATGGCAGAGCTTGTGACAGAACTGTCTCTTGTGAGGCAATGTTAGGGATGAGGAGGTCAGACATTTAATCTCATCTGCGGTTTGACAGGTCCTTTGACAGTCCGAATGTAGTTCCAGCGAATCTCCAATTATTAAAGACACTGATTCTCCATGTTAGACTCAGTTATGGTTTCTCCCCTGATGAGGCACACAAGACTAGGCTATTACTTATTGGTGATTGCTTTGTGATATTACATTACAGAACAATTATGTTCATTAAATACACAGTTAGCACTGAAATCACAATAAGTGTCCTTTATAGTCAAAATCATTGTAATGCAAAGTGTGCTTCTGTTATTGAATATTTATTTTAAACTATTTCTCTTTTAATATAAAGAATTGTAAATATTATGTTAATCCAGGTGAGGAATGGAACACTTTAGGTTTTGGATCATGAGTGTCAGCATCTAGTTCTTTCAGCTCAGGGTATAACATTGTGCAAGGTGCAGAGTAAAGTTCTCTCCAAGCCAAAATTTTAGCTATAACAGATTGTTTTGTAACTTTCTGACTATTTTCTTTTCCATACAACTTGGTTCAATGGCAATACTATCAACTACATAACTAGAATTGACTTAGAATTCTAAAAATCGATCAAATGTAGGAGTAGAAGTGATTTACAACTCTAATTGCTTGGCTGCTATCATTTAATTCTTTCTAATGTACTTTTTCTAAAATATCATTTATGTATTGGAAATTAACATGTTGAATGAATTTTATTGTTCCAAAAGTAGCAGTTTGGATTGTGATTAACTTAAACATACAAAATGTTCCCTTCACTTAAACTTACTGAATAAAGTTTGCTGTATTTTCTGTCCAAATCCATTTTAACCCTTCATGTTATGCAGGCAATTCACAGGATGTTCAGAATGAATACACTGTAGAGAATTTTTCTAATTGTAATACTGCAGTCATTTCATGCTTTTCTATATTTTGTGAAAGGATTTCAGAGTTCCTTGTTTTTCCAAATTACTTAAAATAAATTGTGCTGTGAATTCAGGATCTTATGAAATAGAGGAATTTAATATGCAGTTAATACAGGTGGCAGCACAATTAGATAAAGCTATAAGCAGGCAGATGAGAATTCTTTGCTTTGCATCTAGAAGCATAGAATTCAAAAGTAGGGGAGCAAGATTGAACATTTGATTCACAAGAGTTTACGGAATCATAGAAACCCTGCAGTGCAGAAGGAGGTCAATCAGCCCTTCAAGTCTGCATCAACTACAATCCCACTCAGGCCCTATTGCCCTATTTATCCTGCTAATTGCCTGACACTAAAGTAAATTTAACATAGCCAATCGACTTAATCCGCACATCTTTGGACTGTGGGAAGAAACTGGAGCACCCAAAGGAAACCCATACAGACATGGGGAGAATGTGCAAACCCCACATAGACAGTGACATGAGGCTGGAATTGAATCTGGGTCCTTAGTGCTATGAGGCAGCAGTGCTAACCAATGTGCCATCATACTGCCCGAATGTGGGGCAATTATGTGGGCAACATTATTGCATTCAGATTTTGGTATTCCATTAGGAGAATGATATCCAAGAACTGGGGAAAATGCAGAATGGTTTCACTATAATGTTTCCAGGGAGGGACATGGGGAGGAAGAGGTATGTTCATGAAGAGAGAAAAGCAAGGACATTTTCACTAGATTTTCAAACAAATGAAGATACATTGTTCCACTGATTTGCAAGGTTGAAAAGTTCCTTTATTCAGACCAGTGGTGAGTATTCTGCGGCCCCAGAGGCTACATGTTGCTTATCAGGCTACTGAATGTAGCCATAAGACATTTGGTTGACTGCTGCCCCCACGCAAAGTTGCCACATTCTGTTGGTTTCATACACGTAACTTTTATTCTACCAGTAGGACTGAAGATATACTAGACAAAGCAAAGCACTTGAAATGAGGTGCATTCTGATTACACACAACATTTACTGTGTAAGCTATGCATCTATTCAAGTTTAAATATTTCTTTTTTTTAACCATATGGTTAATGAACAAGGACGATTTCAATCCTGCGTCCCACCGAGATGAAGGAGGATCATTTATATGGCCAATCACTAGCCTAGATTGCTTATCACTGCTTTAGACAGTAATGGGATGTGGGTATTGCTGGCTAGGCTATCCATCCTTAATTCACATTTCAGAGGATAGTTAAGGATTAATCACAGCTGTATGTAAGTCAGATCAGAAAAGAAAAGCAGATTTCTTTCCCTATGTGACATAAATGAAGCAGATGGGGTGTTACAACAATTGATTATAGTTGTCATGGTCATCATTGCAGAGTCTAGCTTTATGTTCCAGATTTATTAGTGAAATTTAAATTCATGAGCTGCCATAGTGGAATTTGAACCTGTTCCCAAAGCATTCACTTTGGCCTTTGTTAAAGTTAAAGCTTATTTACTAGTCACAAGTAAGGCTTAACTTAACATTGCAATGAAGTTACTGTGAAATTCCCTTATTTGCCACATTCTAGCACCTTTTTAGGTAAACCAGCATGTCTTTCAGACTGTGGGAGAAACCAGAGCACCCAGAGGAAACCCACGCAGACGTGTGCAAACTTCACACAGTGACCCAAGCCAGGGATTGAACACAGGTCTCTGGCGCTGTGAGGAGCAGTGCTAACGATTGAATTATTCTTTCAGTACATTACCACACATCAACATCTCCCCTACTTTAGAACATATTTAAGGGTAACCACGAAAGAAAAAAGGGAACATTTTAAAGAATGATTGGATTTTTTTTTTGCCTGCAAATCTCCATTGAGGCAAAAATGTTAAATTATCTTAAAAATGAATTCAATAATTTCTTGAAAATGAGGAATCAAAAGACATAGTGAATGAGCAGAGAAGACTAGAGTAAATGGCTCATATGAAGACCTTATGGGCAGAATTATCTACTTTTGTTTTGTGACATTTGTATAATTAGCCTTCCTATGGTATATGTATCAATTTTAATTGAGATTCTAAATCCATGTTCCAGCAAATGCCCTTTTTTGTACTCAAATTGATACATAGCAAGGTGAATACCAAGAAGATCGGAACAGCAGAAATCCACTGCTACTATTGTACTTTCATTGATGCAAAAGAATTTGGACAATACGAAGAACAAGAACTTCATAGAGGTTATACCTTTTCAAATGGAACTAAATTTAATTTTAAAATATATTTAAATAACTTGTTGGCTAGGCTCACTGGAATAGTATTGAATGTGCATTTCTATGTTTCATAAGCAGTTAACTTCAAACAAGATTTTTAATATTAATTAACAAATGTTTTAATTAAGTAAATATTTTGCATTTTCTAGTTTTGTTTTACTCAGATGACTGACTTCCTGTTGATTATTTTAAATTAAGAATGGTGGAATTAATGATGGATCTTATAGAGTAGCAAGCTGACATGGTTATTCTCACAAAACTACCCTACAGACAATGTCCCAGACACTTTCAACAGCATTCCTGGACATGTACTATCCCATTAGCAAAATAAATGCACCAGAGGTGCTGACACAGTGTAATACAGTTAGAAGGAGGTTGCCCTGAGAATGCTCAACATTGACTCCAGAATATATGATATCTCATAGAATTAAGTCAGAGCTGGGTAAGGAAGCTTTCTACCACCTGTTATCCCTCAGCTGATAATTTAATATTCCTCTATGTTGAACACCAATTGGAAGAAGCACTGATGGTGAAAAGAGCACAGAATGTACCTTGCATGGCGGGGCTTCAATGTCCTTCAATGAGTGGCTTGAATCACCAACTACGGACAAAGCTGGGTGAGTCCTAAAGGGCTCAGCTGCTAAAGTGGTCTGTGGCAGAGAAAAATCTACTTGACCTCACCAATAGCTGCCTGTCACAAATGCATCTGTCCACTACAATATCGGTAATAGTGCCTATCGTACAATCCTTGTGGAGATGAAGTCCCATCTTCATGTCAAAGATACCCTCCATTGCATTATTGGCATCATACTACCATCATACTAAATGGGATGGATTTGGAATAGATCTAGCAGCTCAAAACCGGGCATTCATGAAGCACTGTGGACCATCAGCAGCAGTAGAATTGTAAACAATCACAGTCCGTAACTTCATGGCCCAGCGTATTCCCCACTCTACCATTACCACCAAGCGAGCAGATCAACCCTGTTTCGCTGAAGAGTGCAAGTGGGCATGATAGGAGCAGCACCAGACATACATAAAAATGTGGTGTCAACCTAGTGAAGGTATAACATAGGACTATTTGTGTTACACAGCATAAGTAGCAAGTGATAGACAAGGCTAAATGATTCCAGAACCAACAGATAAGATCTAAACTCAGCAGTCCTGCCACATTCAGTTGTGAGTAGTGGTGGACAATTAAGCAGCTAACTAGAGGAAGAGGTTCTAACAATAACCCCAGTGTTTCTGATGGGATAGCCTAGCACATCTGTCTAAAAAGCAAGACTGAAGCATTTGCAGCCACCATCCACCAGAAATGCCAAATAGATGATGGATCTCAGCTTCTCTTGAGATCTTAGCATCACAGATGCCATTGGGTCATACAGCCCTGACGAAGGATCATCCTGACTTGAAAAAGTGATTCTATTCTTTCTCCACAGATGCTGAAAAAGCTGCTTAGTTTCTCCAGCATTTTCTATTTTTGTTCTACCATCACCCTTTTCTGTCCTATTACTAAGTCAGTTTCTGATCTATCTCACCAAGTCTCCCTGAATTCCATGTGCTTCAATCTTCTCAATAGGTCTCCCATTTGGGACCTTGTCAAAACAAAACTTCCCTCATCCACACTCTTGATCACATTTTTGAAAAATTCTAACAAATTTGTTAGACGTGACCTCCCTTTGAAAAAGCCATGGTGTCTATCCCTAATTAACCCATGCCTTTCCGAGTAGAGATTAATCCTCTTCTTCAGAATTTTTTCCAATAATTTCCCTGTCACTGACGTGAGACTCACCGGTCTGTAATTTTCTGATTCATCCCTACTACCCTCCTTGAAAAGTGGGACCACATTAGCTGTCCTCCAGTCCTCTAGCACTTTCCCTGTGGCCACAGAAAAGTTAAAAATTTGTATCAGGGACCTTGCAATTTCCAGCCTCACCTCCCACAGCAGCCTGAGATGCAATTCATCTGGGCCTGGGAATTTGTTCATTTTTAAGCATCTGGAGCCTCCAATACTGCCTCATTTTCTATGTCAAACTGTTCAAGGTCCTCACAGTCCCTTTTCGTGAATGTCAATCATTAGCCAATTCGATTCAGTCCATGTGATATCAAGAAATGGCTGAAGGCACTGGACCCTGACAATATTCTGGCAATAGTACTGAAGACCTATGCTCTAAATTTTGCTGTAGCCTTAGCCAAGCTACAATTCACCTACAATACTGACATCTGCCTAACAATGAGGAAAATTGCCCAGCTATGTGCTGTCCATATAAAGCAGGACAAATCCAACCCAGCCATTTATCATCCTATCAGTCTACTCATAATTATTAGTAAAGTGATGGACAGTGCTATCAAGTGGCACCTACAGAACAATAACCTATTTACTGACACTCAGATTTGCTTCTGCCAAGGCCATTCAGCTCTGACCTCATTCCAGACTTGGTCCAAACATGGACAAAAGAGCTGAATGCTAGAGGTGAGGTGAGAGTGACAGCCCTTCAGATCAAAGCAGCATTTGATCAAGTACGGCATGAAAAAGCATTAGCAAAACCGGAGTCAATGGGAATCAAGAGAAAACTCTCCACTGATTGGAGACATACCCAGCTCAAAGAAAGATGGTTGTAGTTGCTGGAGCTCAATCTTCTCAGTTCCAAGACATCACTGCAGAGTTCCTCAGGATAGTGTTGTGGGTCTGACCAACTCCACTTGCTTTATCAGTGACCTTCCCTCCAGAAAGCTAGAGGTGGGGATGTTTGCTGATAATTGCACAATGTTCAGTACCATTTTGCAACTCCTCTGATATTGCCTGATAGCAAGTGCAACACGTCGTCTTCATTTCCCCTGTACTTCTATCCCCTCCCTACCCAGAGTTTGAAGATGAAAGTGAGATCCCCCCTCCCTGTCTCACTTCTCACGTAGCATTGCGGTTAGCACTGCTGCCTCACAGCGCCAGGGACCCAGGTTGGATTCCCACTTTGGGTGACTCAGTTTGCACATTCTTCCTGGTTCTGCATGAGTTTCCTCTGGGTGCTTCAGTTTCCTCCCACATTCCAAAGATGTACAGTCTAGATAGATTGGCCATGGTAAATTACCCCTTAGTATCAGGGTACCAGCAGGGTAAATACATGAGTTGCAGGAATAGGATATGGGTGGGATTGTTGTCAGTGAAGGCTCAATGGGTTGAATGGCCTTGTTCTGCACCATAGAGATTGAATGATTATATGAAGCAATCCTTGTTCGTTTGTAGCAAATCCTGGACAGGATTCAGATTTGGGCTGATAAGTCGCAAGTAGCAGTTATTACCCAGAACCAGGCAATGTCTATCTCTAATGAGAGAAAATCTGCCTATCACCCATAAAATTCACTGGCATTATCATTTCTGAGTGCTCTGCTTCAACATCTCAGGGGTTACTATCGACCAGACACTTAACTGGATCAGACACATAAAGACTGCAGCTACAAGAGTGAGTCATTAACTAAGCAGGTTTTTTGTTTTGCAAAATTAGGAGTTTCAAGTTGAACATTGATATGATTAAATTAAACCGGACGTTAAAAGAAATATTATTCCTCACAAAACAGCATCAGTAAAGGGCAAAAAAAATTAAGCCGTGAGAAATCCATCTTGGTTGTTATAAGAATTTGAATAGATTGTCAGATACTCAGTGGAGGAAGAAATAGGAACTGGAGGCAATGAAGTAGGAGGGGGAAGGAAACTTTTCCAGAGGATAGCAAACTGGGGTGAAAGAGTGGAATGTGAAGATGGAAGAATATTTTCAGTATTCCTTGATTATCTTTCAGGAAGAATAATCTTCCCACAAGGTTCGGTAATGTCCACATAAAGGAAGATTTTATATTGGCTGAGGAAGGAGCGGCTCAGTGTTCTAACAGCATCTTGACTGAAATGAATGTCAGGTAGTCCTAGCGGATTTTGTTTGGGTTCGATACTTCACAACACCGACAGAACTTTTAATCTCCCATGGATGAGCAAAATGGGTGGCCGGTGGTTCAGCTGCCATTCTTGAATGCTGTCCAGGTTTACTTTTATTGATTTCAATGAAAGCACAAATCAGACAAGTTACATTACAGTGGCAAATCCATGGCTGCCAGTTTTATGCAGCCAGTGGAGCTGAAAGTTCAGAGTTGAATTCATGATGCACTCCCCATACAGCCTTACAGAACAGGGAGGTGAACCAGAGGTCAAGGTGAGATTAGATCACCTCCTACCACTTGAGTCCTCTGACAAACTTATTACTGCCCAGTAACAGAACATCTTTGGCAAAAATCTAGAAGCTGATCTGAGAGCAGTTCGCACTAGTCGCATTACTTCACAGTACGGTATCACCCTAAATGTGATGAAGAAATTTCAGAGAGAAAAGGAAAATTAAGGGAGTAAGTGATGCAGTTGTTAATTCTTTCACGTCTTGAATCTAAGTTCAAACTTAGTCCCAACTGAGGGGATTTGACACACTCCACTGACTGCAAAGCAAAATGACTTTCAACCCAGTGTCTAGTTAGGCATGGACCACAGCACAAAGTTGATTTGACAGTCTCACTCAGATACAAGCTGACTTGTGTGAGAAATGGGGCAAGATCAGCCTGATACTTCCAGGTGCCCCTTTAGAGGTCTTGGTTAATTCATATTTTTAGGATGGCTATGCTCTGCACCAAATTGCATTGGCAGTCCTTGACGTTGTCATAGGACACCTGAAATAGAAACAGAAAATGTACCATTCCCCAGTCACAAAATCCCTCTTTTTGATAAGTGCAAACTATTATGCAAAGAAAAGAACACATCTTTTGAAATACAAGTTAACATTTGCACCAAATAATGGAAGAAATAACATATTTTCTGGATAATATCTGTATTCAGAGAACGAAATGTAATCGTTGCAAATCTTTTTTAAAAAAAGCACTTTGGCAACTATGTCACAGTAAAATTTTAATAGTATCAGCAGCAGAATAAAAGTACTAGAATATTCTATTCTTTCATTGGAATTGCAGCCAGCAATGAAAGCACAGGCGCGATAAGCCTCGTCAGGGGTCAGGCTAGCTATCAGCAGGTGAAATGTTCAGCAGCAATGGATTTTAGTCCCATCTCACCTCAAGTGAAGATGGGGGATTGTGTCAGTTTCATGTCATTTCCATCACCAAGTGAATGATTTCAGGGGGCTTTCTGTGTCCCCTGTTATTGCGGTCACTTGACCTCAGATGTAATTCCCATTTAATGCCATCATTTTAACAAAGCCTGGATTTTAGGCCACACATAGCGACCACTTGACCTCCCATCTACACAATGCAGTTGGCTGCAGCTCAATTTCCTTCTTCCCTGATCATTTCAAACAAATAAATTTAAAAACCCAGCAGACGTATTAGGTTAACATTTAAAACATATAACATCTATTATCTATTACCATTTTGAAAAACATGTGTGTAAACTAGCTGCTTCTCACTGGAAACAAGAAATAAAATATTGCTTATTGCTTGAACTATAATTGAATTTATTTGAATTGAGAGATTCTTCCTATTATAGAATTTCTATGTAGCGTATTTGCAACAACTGTGCTAAATGTTGTGTATGAATTATATATTTTTTAATATTAAACTGTTTTTCTAAGCCATCTTGGTTGATTATCAATGCAGACTATTAAGGATCCCACTGGATGCTGACTGATCTGAGCATGCCCAGCGTCTTATACATTGGTTTCAAATGTTCTAATTGTCCGTTTTTCTTTGTACTTTAAAGGTTAGCAGTTTTGACCTTGTATTTTTCTCCTTTTACCGTTGTTGTCCTAGGGGTGGCACGATGGCACATTGGTTAGCACTGCTGCCTCACAGTGCCAATGGATTCAATTCTGGTCTCAGGTCACTGTCTGCGTAGCACCTGCACGTTCTCCCCATGTCTGTGGGGTTTCCTCTGCGTGCTCCAGTGTCCTACAATGTATCAAAGATGTGTGGGTTAGGTTGATTAGCCATGTTAAATTGTCCTTTAGTGACAGGGGGATTAAGTTTCAACTTTATTTATTAGTGTCCCAAGTAGGCGTACATTAAAATAGCAGTGAAGTTACCATGAAAATCCCCTAGTTGCCACACTCTGGCACCTGTTTGGGTACACTGAGGGAGAATTTAGCATCGTCAATGCACCTAAACAGCATGTCTTTTGAATGTGCCACTGGGCCGCCCCTATGACTAGGGGATAGAGTAAATATCTGGGGTTACAGGATTAGGATCTGGTTGGGATTTTTGTCAGTGCAGGCTCAAAGGGCCAAGTAGTTTCTTTCTGCACTGTAGGGATTCTATGATTTTGTAA
Source organism: Sphyrna mokarran (assembly GCA_024679065.1). Lineage (NCBI taxonomy): Eukaryota > Metazoa > Chordata > Chondrichthyes > Carcharhiniformes > Carcharhinidae > Sphyrna > Sphyrna mokarran. The sequence continues at coordinate 51,838,024 of JAGIQG010000009.1, read as the reverse complement.
GTGATAACTTATTCCTTGGATATAGTTGCCTGTGCACTTTTTTGTACTTTACCATTTGAATGTTTGTCATCCATGAGCCATGATATTGCTATTGGAAATATGCTTGACACTGGGGACAGTCTTACCCTGTCCTTACCTGATGTCCACATACATGTATAGCCATTAGGCGTCGTCATTTGGGCTGGGATTGACTAATATAACATTTTCTATTTTTATTGACTAATCTGATACAGGCTATGAATTGAATTTCAGAATTTTGTGGTCTGTATGGCTCTGCTACTGCTGACTGAGACAGCAAGAGAGTCCATTTACATTCTTTTTTATGATTTTGCATTTTCAAATTGTTTTCTTTTTGATAATTTGGAATTACAAACAAAAGCTCTGAATTCTCAATTTGAAGTTCTGTTTCTGTATATGTTCTGTAGCTAAACAGACAGCTGGCATTTACAATCTAGATTCACGAACAAGAATATCTATTTGTTCAAGATACCGGATAGCAGCCATGTAGATTTCGGCAGGTAAAAGAAGTTAAAGGAAGAACTTGCATTTATATAGTGCCTTTCGTGAGTTCAGGATGTCCCAAAGTGCTTTGAACATAAAGATGTACTTTCCAAATGTGGTCACTGTTGTAACATAGGAAGGAAGTGTGCAGCCAATTTGTACGTAGCAAGATCCAAAAAAAATGCAATTAAATACATGACCAAATCATCTGTTTCATGTGTTGGTTTGGAATAAATATTGGCCAGGACACTGGGAATAACATTCCTGCTCAACTTTAAAATAAAACCATGGGATATTTAATGCCCACCTGAGAGAATTGATGCATTCTCATTTTAAAGTCTAATCTGAAAGAATAATTTAAGGATAGAAATATAATTAGTTTGTTTTTAACATGGAATGCAGCATTTTCTTCTTAATACTTTCTTTATACATTATTACTTTAATATTTGTTGTTATAGTGTTTTTATTTCTGTCTCAGCTGTGTGACACAGTTACAATTAACCATCAGCTAAAAGCCCTGAGAGAAAAATGATATGTTTCTTCATTCCTATTTATCCATTTTTCCCAAATATTTATTTGAAATGTTCTAAATGTTTCTCTTAAATGCCTAAATGTCACTGTGTACACCCTTTGCAGATTTCAAAGTCCAGGGACAGCCATAGGCTCTTTTTTTCTCCTTATAATAGTGGTAACTACAACTACACTATGAGCATTTAAAAAAAGGAGAAAGATTGCAAACTTTTACCCAGGGTGTAGGGTTGTCTTCTGTTTTATGGCAGAATAAACTCCCATTTTTCATAATGCCTGATGTATACTATGCTTCTGACTAGTCCATAATTCAGTGTAAAGAATACAGGCACTTTCTGAGCATTGTTGCCTTATGAAGGACTGCCCTGGGAGCTTCTGCACTCGAGCACGAAGGGAAGACAATTTATGATTCAGTGACACAAGCAGAGGGTGTGATTTATAGTTTAATTTGCTGTCGTAATGGACACAGCATAATAACATGTAAAATATTAATCAATGTGTAGCTACAGCAGACACCATTTGCTAAGCTTGTTATCTGCTGGTCTACCCCTGACAGTGAACAATTAAACTGACATCGTATTGCTTCAAACGAGAAACTGAGAATGCATGGGCGCCTGTCAGAAAAAAGCAGGCAGAAACCTCCCAAGGCCATGGGAAATTGGGAAAATAAGATACCCGATATATTTCATAAATTGTTTCATTCTTACTTAAAAATGCAGAGATATTTAACCAGGTAATTATTTTTGTGTGTTATAAAGGCAGCCAGCAGTACGTTGCTGCAGTTGTTTCTTCCATCTCCCACCTCCCCTCCAGTGCATGGAATCAATTTCTAAACCGTCTGCTTGTTTTTTTATAAATTCCATCAGCAATCTCTCTGCCAAGGGCTATGAAGGCAACAAGAAAGTATGGCACTAGATCTATGTAAGGTCAGCGCGGGAGATGAGCAATGCAATGAGAGTTTAACAAGAACCCTTCAAAAATTCAATTACAGCCAAAGAAATTAATAAATCTTTTCTGTTGGTATGGAACAAAAATTTGTCAACCTGTCCATTTTTTCAGCATCTCCCTCTGACCCCGGTCAATTACATTGCTTGTAAATAGTTTTTATACATGTTCAAATAATTGCTCATCCTAATGTGCAGTGATCTGTATTCGTCACGCTCCGCGGCCCTATCCCATCACTACGCTGCCACCAGGACCCATTACTTGCAGTTAAGTGAAATCGAAATTGAAGTTATAATTGATATCAGGGCCCATCACCATAATGGGTTCATCATAGCTCCCATCTAAAATATTAATTTTCTAATTATGGATAAATGATCGGACAAGCTGAGCCAGTGCTTGCAATGGAGCCCCTGGGAATTTAGACTTGCACGATGGGAGGACAGGGCCTTGTAATGCCTACAGATCTTTTATTATTCTCTTCCAAAGGCTGGTGAGATTCAATTCTATCCAATAATGGGCAAATAATAGTTAAGGATCAGTCTGTTAAGCTCAATTCTCCTTCTCTCTCTCTCTCTTGTTTTGTCTCTCTTTTGACTTTACAGCAATATTGTTGTAGTTGTACCTCATGTGGCTGTCAAACCAGCCTAGTTAATCATTTAACTTTTAATTATACTGAAAAAAAGACAGTATGTTATTAAGTCAGGGGCCATTTGTTCAGGCACAAATAATATTTGTTTATTTTTGGCCCTGGTTTTTAAGAAAAAATAATATGTATTTTGCTTAATTGTTTTTCTATAATTGGTGATTTTGACTTTTACAATTGTTCCATTGCTCACTCACTTTGATGGCAGAGATATGTATGACTCTCCTTCTCATAGAGGAATGTCACAGCATCCACCTCCCTCTTCCCGGGTTAGACATGGAACCATCAACTACCATGGCAAATTGCCACACCACCAGCTGAGCCGCTACAAGTTTACAAATTAGTTGGACTGGGATAAATTTAACACAGAAAAAAAAAATGCAAAAATGGAAAGGGAAGTTGAAACCCAACTGTAGACAAATTAAAAGGTAATTTATATCAGGAATGGCGGTTTACGTGGGTTATTTCTGCAGAGCTGCTTAGCTGCTAACATGTTGGAAGCTGGCAGGCTTCATCAGCCTGAGGGGGGCCTAATGTAGTCTGATCAGGTGCATGGATTTCTGCTCATTTCAAGACTCAGTGGGGCTTCCAGACACAGAGTCGCTGTCACTGTGCTCACCAGAGAGTGGTCAAACCAATGGATGAGCTGCTAGATATGCTTAAACAAGGTTTGGCAAACTGTCTACAATAGTCACTTGCTTTATTATGTTCCCTGCATCGCACATCAAAGAATACAGCTTTCAATATATCCAGAAAAATTATTTCACCCACCCTAAGTTTTAAGATAAATTTGTTAATACGTTAATGGAGACTCCATTATCTAATTTGCTTTTAATTTTTAAAAAATAATTCTTGGGAGGCAGGAAGACCATGAGGCCCAGTAAGGCCCTTTCCTAAATAGCTATCCCACTGTGTGTGTAATACGAGAGCAGCAAGCAACAGGCTACACAACTGTGAAGCTCAGTTCCATCTTGGCTAACACCTAGAACTTGAGTATCCTCCAATCATGATCATTCCTTAGGAAATAGGGGTTATCACACCAAATCCATAAGTATTGAGGCAGAACGCCAAGCCCACATCCGAATCAGATCAGCTAATGATACAAACTGAAATTTTACCTGGCATATCCCCGGTCTTTGTGGCACAGAGCTGCATCGTAAAATACATTTACTGACCAAACCTCAGAAAAGCCACAACTTTCTTAACTGAAGGATCATAATAACACAAAGAGTTTTTTAAAATGGGTTTAATAATTGACATTTTAAAAAAAGACCCCAACATCAGCTGACAAAAGGAATTATTACCTCAGCGATGAAATGGTGTTTCCTGTATAATTACATTGAAATCTTAAACTGGCATTGCTGCCTAATAGAATAGAATCCCTCCTGTACATTCGGCCCATTGAGTCTGCATCGACATCAATCCCACCCTATCTCCATAACCCTAAACATTTATCCTGCCAATCCCCCCACAAAACTAGGGTTGATTTAGCATGGCCAATTAACCTAACCCGCACCAGTTTGATCTGTTCCAATTAATCTGACATTTGCGACTTGTGAATGGCACATTTCTTAGAATTGTTTTCCTAAACCTGTAATGGAAACTTGTTCAGTTAAGAGCTTAACTGTTCTCTGGCTATGGTGTCCTGTGACAAAATAAATACTTTGCTGGGCTGGCTAATGGCCTGGGGAGTCCCAGTGTAGTACTGAGTTGTACAAATTGTCTGGTCTGAATCTGAACTGATTGTTTGATCTCACTCATTACAACAGTCCCTGATATGATTGTTATCAAATGGTTGTTGTGGAAATTAGCTGTGGATAGATGTTAGATGAGGACAGGATCAGGACCAGATATGATGCCTCCACGGTCAAATAACATATTAATGATATCCAAGTTCACACCTAAAGAGTGACCAATTAGGTGTGAATTTAGAGTGGGTCTGCAACTTGTGGAACTGTGCCCTCACAAAGATCAGTGTCTTCAGGTTAGAAAGGAAAAACAAACCCTTCCAGGGACGATTTTAACCTTGCCCTCCAACTGTGCTGTTAAAACTACCCTTTGGGTGAACTCTTCCAGTTTTTTCCAATTTTAACCTGCTTTTTGGATCTGTGGATAAGAACAGCAAGGACACCAGTCAGAAATCAATGGGAATCTTTATGAATATGGAGATTGGGTCCTGATTAAATCAGCTAGCCTGCTGAAAATAAATCGTTCAACATACAGAAACACAACATCAGTTCATGAAACATTTGTACACGAACATTCCATTCACAGTACTTACCCTTGTGGTTTCATGTTTAAGTGTTTGGTGCGTCACACTAAAGCAACACATAGACATGTCAGCCAAGGTAAACATTATTTGCAAAGGGAAGAATCTGTTGGATTTGATGATCATCAGTGACTTCCAGGAATTAAATAAAATGGTAATATGAACGAGAGAGAAAGAATAAATGATTGCACCACATAACATAGTTACAAATTAAGAGGTTCAGTGCATTTTCTCTTGATCTTTTCTGAGATGGGGCACTACAACTCCCCTCTCTGTACCCAAATTAGTATGATCAAAATGCAGACAGGTTTTTATTACTGATTGCAATCCGTATTAGAGGAAACTCTATATTCTAACTTGTATGAGTATAAACCTATAAGTTGTGAAGGAGGAGGTAGGAACAGGTAAGAAATCTGTTAATTTAGTTCACTGTCGTAAAACTTAGTGACTTCTTGTTAAATTGCTCCCTGCTCCTATATTGGTTAATATGTAAAAATGAAACCTGGCACAAACAACCAATACTGATTATTCTTTAAGAGACTCTCCCTTTAATGCAGTTTAAAAGCTGTTAGAACACAGCTCTTTGTAGTCACGGAGATTGTTGCTACAACCATGTGAAATGTGTTTAATTGGCATGAAAGGATACTAACAGTGGGTTCTGGAAGACATGAGCTGAGCTCCTTAGGCATCTTATTTAATTCATCGAAGACATAGAACCTGGAGTGATAAGCTCTCCATACTTCTGCATTTCAAATAATAAAGATAATTGATCATGCATTGTGTACCTTACATAATCGTTTAACAAGTATTGCCCTACCTACGACTAATAGGTCACACAGAACTTGTGCAAATTAAAGATTTATTTTAACAATTTGTGAAACAAGGGATTACATGACTGAATAATCCACAAATCAAGGATTCTAATACATTCTATGTTATTTGGTTAAAAACTAAGGGGAAAAACTCTCCCAAAAAAATGACTAAGTGCAATAACAGTGAGAAAACTGGAACAATTCACGCCAGTCTCTTAGGTACGCTCCACACTCAGGAATTTTTTTGTTAGGATGCATCCTGGTACTTTCGGATAGTGGGGGGTGGGAGGGTGGGGAGTGGGTGAGTAGCTAAACATGCTGGTGAGCCCATCTCAGAGCCTTTGGGAGCTTTTTCGCAACGGTGCATGATTGCAGCGCACTAGGAGACCCCCACCTTCCATTGTGGATATTGGGAACCCCCTCCCCTCATTGGCAGTATGTTCCCTCACTTCCTCCCTGACACTGTCCGCCAACATCGGAGTCCTCCCAATGGGTCCCCATTCAGTAATCCAAACATGCCCCTCCATCATGACCCCTGACATGATCCACCCCTGCATAGCCATTTTGCACGCTCCTCCCCAATAGCACCCCCACATAGTATTCCCATCACAGTCCCACTAGTCCCCATCCTCTTGGCACTGCCTTGGCACACTGGTTATGCCCAATCGACACTTTCAAGGGACCCAACTGGCACTGTCAGGTGCCTGGTGGGCACTACAAGTGTGCAGGGTGGACACTTTCCAATGAGCATTGCCCAATGGATATGTCTTGGCAAGGGTCCCAATCACTCTGGATTTCCATGGCCTCAGTCCCCCAGAGCGGCCACAACTCCAGAAGTGATTTGTGCTGGTGTGACCTCCCATCAGACAGTGGAAACATTCTGGGTTGGTGGAGGTGATAATTTCTATTCTCTGGGATTAGAGTGATATGCGCCATCCGCGGCAAGACAAGAGAATTGCCCCAAAAGTGTTAAATTGTAAGCTAGGACAGTACTATTGTGCCATTTTTGCTACTTATTACAACATTATAAAGTTTTATCAAACTGATCGTGCACATAACACAATGCCTTTGAGTAGATTAATGGCAAGCTTTGTATTATAAAATTCTCCTTACAATCTCAAAACAAGACTGCATCACAGCTACAAAATGCAATACGCTCTTCCATTGTTCTGCTAATTCCTTCTAGGATTGTTTCCAACAATTCACTTCAGTGCTTGCCTGCATTTAGCTACTGCACCAATGACCATTTCTTAACATGTTTGAACTTCCCCTAACCCAGTGTCTATTGTTTTCAATTCATTCACGGGGGATGGGTGTCACTGACAATTCCAATAGTTACTTCCCAACCCTAGTTGCCCTTAAGAAAGCCGCCTGTGTAAATGTTTCTATCCATGTGGTAAAGATACTCTTACAGGGCTGTTCAGTTGGAAGTTTCAGGATTTTGACCCATCAACAATGAAAGAACAATGATATGATTTTAAGTCAGAATGGCGGGTAACTCTGAGGAGACCTTGCGCGGTAATGGTGCATATACTGGCTGCATTTGTTCTTCTACATGGCAGAGCTTACAGTTTTGGAGGGTGTTGCTGAAAGAGCTTTAGTGAGTTGTTGCACACTGATACAGACTGCTGTAACCATGCACAGGGGGTGGAGGGAACAAATGTTTAATGGTCAATAGGCAAATTGTATTAACCTTCTTGTGTGGTTCAAGTGATATTTTTACATTTTAAATCCTGCTTAAAAATATTGCCACGCTTTAACTTTCAAGCGCTTACCCTATAAAAATATCATGTACAAGTTGTGGAAATTCTGTTGTCAATATTTCTCAATACATAAACATGGCTTGGCAGGAAAATTTAGTTTTTGTTAATGTAGCCACAGAGCCATGGGCACATTTAATATCGGATTCTTGAAATCACTGAAGAAGACTTTCTTAAAAGTTCCTGAAACAATATCAGTCATAATGCCCCTTGGAATTATGTGTTTCTCATTCCTGGTTTGAATCTGTTAAAAATGAGAATTGCAGCCTTAACATGGGATCAGCTGACTCAACATAGATCAAACATTAAACCTGGAACCTTCTTAACTGTACAGTGATTCAACTTATAGTTGGATTTTATTTTATAATTTGATTATCTCCCCCCCACCCCTGCCACCCACCTGTCCTAATGATAATGTACAATTGTGCATTAAGTGTATTTTTCAAATGGCCACTGTACCTTCTGTGATTATCTTGTACGTCACTCATAAGGCTGGCCACAAACACCTCATGACTTCTTTATTGTCTCCTTCACTCTCAGTCATATCACTTCCTAATCATTGTCATTGTCAGATTTTTCTGCATAGTGTGCCAATATTTGTCCAGTTTTGTCAACCAACTTGACAAAAGGATTAATCTTCAGATATGTCACACATTCCATGCCAACGTAATCTTCTCACTTGCTGTTGCAACAAGGTCACTCCTCATTATTGCAATAAGAGCAAATTACTGTGGATGCCGGAATCTGAAACCAAAAGAGAAAACCCTGGAAAATCTCAGCAGTTTGACCTGACAACCTCATTACTGCGACATTGATGGCTCTATCCTGTCAGGTCACAGGTAACATCTATCCTGCACAAAACATTTCAAGGGGACTCTGCTTCTGTACCTTCATCTGTTTTCAGAGGCATACCTATTGAAGTACAGCAGATAAATGGACATTACATTTGGGTAGGATGGATAGCTGTGAGCAAAACAATAAGAATAAACCCTAAGCCAGGAGGGTTGCAGGTTCAATCCCAACTGGGGTTGAGTCTCTACAAATCATTCCCTATCTCTTGGGGTAGGGCAGAGGAAGATGAGCCAGAATTCCCAATCCTGATCACCATCCTGCAAACAACCTAGAATGCCTATGAACTCATTACCCTTAGCACAAAAGTGGCAGTTTCAGGAGATGAAGAAGGAAACTGGAAAGAAGAATCCTTTTGTCTAAGATCAGATTGCAAGCATTACTATCTTCTAACCTTTCCCCTTACCTTTCTGCTTGAAATAACGCAGTGTAGATCTCTCAGCTCTCAAAGCCAGGCAAAGACCATTTCAACTGTATTTTCCCTCACGCCGGTAGCTGTAAGAACTCCAGTGATATTGAGCCATTTCCACTTGCTTTCAGTGACTTTTAACCAGTTTCTAAAATGAAACAGCAATATATCAAAGCTGTATGACCCTTTGCGCCATTTATGAATTATCTGTTTTAGAACGTTGTGATCCGACCATCTTTTATCTGTGGCATAATAGATACTTTGAAAATACGGATCAATATGGAGTAAGTTCACTGGGTGTAGTTAATGGCTGTCATTGGGGCACTCTGACATTGACCTGTGACCTTTTGAAGAAAAAGAAATCTATATACACAAAGGTTGTGACACCGATGTTCATATTTTACAGATTTAGGCTTGAAATGCATATAAATGTTATATTTTTTAACTAGTTTATTTCTTAAAGAATATGAATTTGGGAGACGAATAATAGATAATTCCATTGATTTTGTGGCAGGATTATTGAAATAGGCTCATCTTATAATTCTGATGTAAAAATGGCTCCCTAATTAATTACTTTAATAAATGTTATAAGTAATGTGGTTTACAGTAAAGAGTAACTGCAAAAGATTGCTATCATCACAACTAATGCACATTTTACCCTTATAGCCTCAAATGGACTGTAATCTTCATTTTGTTTTATATTAATTCCTGGGGATATCAGGAGTGGGAAAAGTTTATGCTTTGGTGTTACTGTGCTTTAACATTAGGAACTCTCCTGCTGTTAAGTATCATGGAAAACACATTTGTCCAGCCTGTTCTTTTCACTTTACCCCTTCCTGTGGTGCAAGACTGATCACAGCTTGATCCAGAATGATTCTTCTGTTAGGGATAGTTCACGGTGAGTTATTCTCAAAGTCCCCTGCTGCTAAACATTCTTCATTAGTTTAGTACGACAAAGACAAACATTATAACTAAACCTAGTCTGTGCCATGAGGATGATCATTTTCAGAAATATGTTACTTTATATCAAGAATGCGGTTGCTTCAGCAACATTCAGTGTGAAAGACAACGTTGGAGCTTTGGATACGACTTCTCCTGCGTATTAATCTATCTCTTATGTACACAAAATTACTCCTGTTCCATTCTTCCAAACTTACAGATATGCAGTTTTAAATATTCAGTCTGTTTGCTCCCTCTTAGAATCTCTACATTGCAGGAGACCATTCGGCCCATTGAGTCTGTGTCAACTCTGACTGAGCATCTTACCCAGCTTCACCCTTTGCCCTATTCCTGTAATCCCACCCATTTACCCTGCTAAACCCCCTAACCTACATATTTTAGGACACTCAGGGGCAATTTATCAAGGCCAATCCATCTAACTTGCACATCTTGGGGCTCCTCAATGTAGAGCTATCAAAACTCATTTTTAATATAATTCACCATCATAAAAAACAACATTATGTTGTTACACAAATCTGGAACTTCACAACTGTGGTAGACCTTACCTTCTTCATTCTACCATTTCCTGTTGCAATCTAATATTCAATTTTGCTATCATCGAGCCATTATTTTTGTATTTTCCTTAAGTTCTTTCATATACTTTACAATCTTGGTGGTGCCATGCCCTAGGTGCATGCCTTTCACTTAGCTTTCTTAATAAATAAATTGTGCACACAATCACAGATGTTAAATTAACTATTGCTGTTGAAGCATGGATTAGATTATTGAACATCTGAAACTTGTGCACTGATGCCCACTACAATTTCTCCAATTCTTTTATGCTCACAGCAGACACCAGGGTCAGATCCCTGAGATATCTACCCTCATACCAGCAATCTCCAGTTGTACTAGGCATGTGGGCACAAAGTTGTCCTTAATTCTAAGATTTTATATAAACAATCTCACCCAGTTTACAGTCATAGGTAATAGTTGAGATAAATCATAGAATCAAATCTTAGAAGGAGACGCTATCCCTGTAACCCCACTGATTTACCCTGCTAATCCCTCTGATGCTAAATGGCAATTTAGCATGGCCAATCCATCTAACTCGCATATGTTTGGACTGTGGGAAGGAACCAGAGCACCTGGAGGAAACCCACACAGACATAACGTGCAAACTCCACACAGTCTCCCGAGGCCAGAATTGAATCCATGACATTGTGAAGCAGCAGTGCTAATCACTGTGCCACTCTGCTGACCCAAAATAGTATTGATGCATTTTAAGGAACTAGATAAGTACATGAAGGAGAAGGGAATCAAGAGTTAGCTGATAGAATTAGATGAGGAAGGACATGAAGAAGCTTGAGTGAACATAAGGATTAACATAGACTTCTTTGACCGAATGACCTATTTGAATGATGTGTATTCTTTGTATTTCCATGCAAATACCACAAGATGGCAGCATGGGAAATAGGAGTCACATTAATGCAGCTGAAAATCCTCTTCTGAAGTTGAGTTGAGGCACGTTGTCGGTGGACTAGAGTAAGGCAGAATCTTGCTCAGTACATAACTTGCTATATCTGATCTAGTTGCATTTAATACTGAAATGGGGAAATGTTTGAGTCCTCTGCAGTAACACACTTTGCCTGTTTAAGCACAAAATTAGCTCCAAAATATGTTTAAAAGACACACATCTGTATTAATGTTCTGTATTGCCAACAATCCAAGATTGTCTTGGAATCTCCAGGAATTCTAGGTTAGCCTTTTGGCCAATGCCTGGGAGAAAATTATAGGGGAATTAAACACTGTATGTTTTTTAAATGTTGTTTCAGTATCCTTGTTTACTAATTATAAGAATATTGCAGAGGCTGTTTGATAAAGTGGAGGGCGAATTCTCGTTGATAAATCACAAAGTGTGACCAAGAAGTTTGTTTTTGCAGTGCCTATGATTAAGTTGAAAAGGTATCTAGGATTTAAGCTCCATAGGCATGGAGAGATCATGATAAATAGTATTGCTAAACTTATAGGAAGAGCTGCTGCTTCTCCAATCCCATTTTAAATATTTGGAGGGCTCCCAGGTTTCATCTCAACTTAAATGGTGATAGCATTCCAGAATTGGAATTCCTGGACAAGAAAGAAACTCAACTGCAATCTAGCTTTGGATTGCTATTCACTGGCTCTGGTTTGATAGTTTAATATGTGGATGGGGGAAAAGAATAAGATTGTTATACAATGCCTCCATAGTTGAATAACCTATTCATGCTTATTATCTAGGGTCATTAAGGAAGGATGATTACTCAAGTATGGTACCAAAGAAAGATAACTGACAGTGAAGCCAAACCCATATACGAGTTAGCATCCTTGGGAGACAAGAGAAGGAGATTTCATAAGAAAAGATCTGGTGTAAACTAATCAATTATTACAGTCACAGCATTGGCCTATTCTCCTGAAGATGCAGGCTTGATAGACTAAATAATCTTTCTTTTCCTCCAGGCCTCTGGGAAGTACCAAGCCTGCTCACAGCGTTTCTGATGGTACAGCTGAGATCCAGAGTCTACCTTTGATGTGCTACTCACTGACACGGTTCATTGGAACATCAATAAAGTCCATCAGCACATCATCAGCACAGAAATTAATTTAATTATACAAGTGGATTTCTAATAATAATAATACAGATTGGAGCAGCTGCAATAGCTTTGCACTGTCTCAAATGTAATTTTGAATTGAGATTATGAAGGTAAGTGATCTTGGACATCAACAACCCAGAATACGAGGGACGGTTAAGGCTGATGGGATGCAAGTGAGAAGACATCAAAATGATGTTTTTGGAGATCATAGAGGGGAGTTACAAAGTTAACTTAGGCAAATTGTTTAACACGATAAAGGATTCTGACAACAAGGGACATTAACTTAGCAAGTTATGAGAAAAGAAGGAATTCAGACAAAATGTTGTGATATGAAGGATTATTGTGTTGTGATCTACATTCACAAGGAAGACCAATGGTGGTCGTGGGATCAATTTTAATCCAGATGACATTAGAATGGGATATCTGAGATGGTCAATTATATAATGCAAACTTGTTTGGCTTTTTTAAAATAATACTGACAGGTAATTTGTGTAAAATGTTCTCCTTCTTCCCTGCTCTTTAAATAAAAATACATTATAACACTCTGTCATTTGAAATAAATGATTATGAATGGGGTAAACTGGATTTTGTGTTAGATTAAAAACAATCCTCCAGAATTGTGACTTATTTAGCAGCTGAGGTAATTTATGCATGCTGAAAGATAATGATTTAGCCAGTAATATCCATTAAAAACAGATGTGTACAATAATTTGCAATCAATACCTCATAGATAAAACATTCTTGTAGTGATCTGGGTTAATGAGGAGGTAAAGTACTGGTGCTGGCACTTAGAATGAAGAGCTCATTTGCTAAGAAATGTGATGTTAACCAGGTCGGCACATCCATCGACAGACTATTCCTCTGTAAGCTGGCGTTTCCTTTAAAATTTATTTTATAGACTCCCCAAAGGGCTGCTGGGTACAAATGCTATTCAATATACCGTTAACTCACACAATCTAGGATATCCCAGCTTTGATTCCTCGTGTGTACCAGGACAATGTTTGGAGCACTATAATTTTCCTTGGGAGGGTTGGGATGTGGCTGGACATGGAGGAAATCAGCCAGCTTTCTTAATCTTGATTCAGTCTAGTGACCCCTGCTGGAAAATGCTAGGTGAAGCTAAAATCATGCATGATGCCCTCCATTGTGAAACAGCTTGCCAATGCACGCCAGCTTGGATTTTCTGATTGTCTGCAACGTGTCATTAATGTTCAGCTGACTTATCATTCAGCTGATCCAGTCTCATTTTGTAGGACCAGCCTCAGTTGTATAACATTGAGATTGGCATTGGGAGTTTGCCGATAAGTGAAACAGGAAAGCACTTGTAAGCAGCGCAGCCAGTCGAGGAATGTACATTCTAGCATACACACAGTGGCTATCTGAATAACATAATAAAACTCAATTAGTTTGCGCTCAATTAGCGCAAGAAAGGTGGAGTCCAGAAATCAAGGAGTAAATTTTACCACAGGTTTCCAGACCCCAACATTGGGGTAAAAAGTGGGTTCTGAGCCCACATTTGCCAGCAGTGGTACTGGCTCAGTGATGTTACCACAGACGGCCATCCTGATTTGCTGTAGGTAGGAGAGGTGGTCAGCATTGAGGCAGATGGATGACCTTAATTTTCTCACTGGTAAATGAAAGAAAAAAATTAAGGAGACCAAATTTGTTGAAGAAGAAACCCATCTGAAAAGATTGTTGTGAACTTGGGGGCTGCCTTTCTTGCCTGCATCTTCCCCTGCCTCCCCCCGGCCCTGACTATTTTGACCCATGGAGCCTTCTGCTCTGATGGTTATCCAAGCTAACACATAGAACACAGAACACAGAACATAGAACATTACAGCACAGAACAGGCCCTTCGGCCTTCGATGTTGCGCCGACCAATATAAAAAGCAATGACCCTCCAAACTAAACCATTCCCTTCTCTTCCATATACTTATCAACTAACCTCTTAAACGCCACCAAACTTGGCACATCTACAACTTCTGCAGGCAGGACATTCCACTCCCGAACCACCCTTTGGGTAAAGAACCTACCTCTGATATTCGTCCTATAACTATCACAAACTTCATAACTATCACAACACAGGTAGGTTGCTTCTTTTAAGCCGATGACCTCTCTACCTGGCAGGCAACAATGCTGCCGGCTCCGTAAAATGGTTTGTAATGGGACTCGAAAACATGCAAATTGGCTTCCTACCTCCTTGGCATGGACAATCAATACACTTCACAGCCAGCCACTGGGAAAATGCTCCAGCTTTAGGAATTGTGTCAGAGATCCTGATGCAGCTGCCCACCTCGTCACCCTACCCATCTCGCAGCCAGCCACACACAGGTTGGTAAAGTTAGACCCCAATTAAGTATTTGGTTAAAATTTGGGCCCAAGCACTACTCAATATGAAAAGGGCGGCACAGTAGCACAGTGGTTAGCATTGCTGCTTCACAGCTCCAGGGAGCTGGGTTCGATTCCCGGCTTGGGTCACTGTCTGTGTGGAGTTTGCACATTCTCCTCATGTCTGTGTGAATTTCCTCTGGGTGCTTTGATTTCCTTCCATAGTCCAAAGATGTGCAGGTTAGGTTGATTGGCCGTGCTAAAAATTGCCCCTGAGAGTCCTGAGATAATGGGTTAGAGGGATTAGTGGGTAAGTATATAGGGATATGGGAATAGTGCCTGGGTGGAATAGTGATTGGTGTGGACTCGATGGGCTGAATTGCCTCCATCTGCACTGTAGTGTTTCTAAAATAAAGAAATATTTATTTAGGATGCAATAGTGTGAACGTGGACACTGCTGAGTAGCCTTTCTATATGTAGGGACAGTGGGTGAAATGCAAATGTCCCCTGGAAGAAATCTCAGTCTTGAGCTGACATTAAACAATGCTGCCCCACAGCTATAACATGTCCCCAGTGGCTATAACTCGGTGAGAGAGTGACTTGCATTCCTCAGTAGAGGTATAAACCAATCAGTCCCAACAGATCCAGAAACCAAAACAGAAAATCCTGGAAAATCTCAGCAGGTCTGACAGCACCTGTGTGTGGGGAAAGAATAGAGTCAATGTTTCAAGCCTGGATGACTCTTCGTCAGAGCACTTTTTTTCAGTAGTCGGTGTTGCTTGTACTGTAGCCAGATCCAGGATGAAGAGAACACGGGTCCTCCGGAGAGGTAAATCAGGATTTTAGGATGGGCAGGGATGAGGGCAAGGGCAAGGGAGGTGGGAGTGAGTTTTGACGGTCAGGCAGGAAGTGATAAAGGAGGATAATACTTTGGGTGCAGAGAAAACCTTCAATGCATAGTGAACACATCCCTGAAGGGTATATCCCCCACCCCTCCCCACCCCATTTCCCACTTTTTAGGCAATCTGATTTAGAAAAATCTCCCACTCCCCCAGCCTGCCCACACCAGCTGTGTGTATTATGGGAATGGGTAGAGATGGAGAGGGGTAGCTGGTGAACAGGAAGGCAATGCACTAGCCACTTGCCTCACTTTACTTGCCCCTCTCTGCAGAAAACACACCTGGCAGAAAGGAGGCTGGAGTATTCTGCCCAGTGCTTCAAAAGCATTTCAATGGCGTTGAAATGCTTTGGGATGTCCAGAGGATGTGAAAGTGGCCAAATGCTGGTAAATGATTTTCTTTCTCTCCCTCTTTCAGTTTTCACATCTCAATGAAGGGTACTATACAAATGCAACATTTGATCTTTGCAGAAGACACAGCTGGTCATTACTGGCATCAGTAATGCTGGACCTATGGTGCGTGTTTGTTGCTGGTGTGCCAGCTGCAGATGGCACTGCACTGTCACTGCCTCACTGGTAATTTCAAGCGTCTGCAAGCAGAGCTGTCTGACAAGTCCAGGCGGTTGTATCTGTGCTGGAAGCAGTGAGGATTCGATGGATTGGACCCTGAGCTGCCTGGCATCCCTTTGTTGTTCCATCTCTTTTTCCAAAAAAAAAAGTAAATAGGAATTCCCATGAAGCAATCCATCGTGCCAATATTGTGACATTCCACAGCAATGGGACCCACTTGACACAAAGCCTCCTACACAATCGAGCACTGACAAATTAAAAATAAACGAAAATCTCAGAAAGCCGGTCTCAAAATACAGTCATACGTTTTCTTAATGGCTACTTTAAATACATTTCTGGACACAATACAGCCTCTATCAACCCTGGATGCCCCCTTTCTATGTGTGGGTGGATATGTCAATGCTAATTCAGGGCAGATGCCAAGAAATTGCATGATATCTGACATCACTGAGACTTCATTGAGGTATTGTAATCCCTGTACTTCTGATAGACTGTGCCCAATTTACACCCATTTATCAGTCACAGCTCTTCGGAAAATCTAGCCTATCGAATGCGAACACATGAGAATTGAGAATCTGTATGCCATTGCAGACCTTTAGATCAGGAGCGAAGAAAATTGGGCAAACAAATAAAACTGAAACTTACATTCAAGAAGGCCTGCTTGATTCCATTTATATTCTTCACCTGTGTTTTAACCTGTATTTGTGAACAAAGTTGACTTTAAATACTTAAACACAATTTCCTTTATTCTGTAGCTACTATAGTAAATGCTTGCAATGCATAAACTTCCGACAGCACAGCGGCACAGTGGTTGGTGCTGCTGCCTCACGGCATCAGGGACGCTAGTTTGATTCCCGGCTTGGGTCACTGTCTGTGTGGAGTCCGTAACTTCTCCCTGTGAAAGGGTGCTCCGGTTTCCTCCCACTGTCTAAAGATATGCAAGTTAGGTGGATTGGCCATACTAAATTGTCCCTTAAAATCAAGGGGACTCACTAGCGCTATGGGGATAAGGCCTCAGTGGGATTGTGGTCAGTGCAGTGTTCCTTATATGGGCATTGGAATGTAATATATGCATTTGAAGCCTAACCATGATGGGGTCTGGAGTGACCAGTTTTCCTTTCTTGGCTCCATTTGATTGGCCAAATCCAACGATGCAATCGGGTTTCTGATCAATCGAGGGTGGTGAGGTGGCACAGTGGTTGACACTGCTGCCTTACAGTGCCAGGGGCTGAGGTTCAATTCTCAGCTTGGGTCACTGGCTCGACGCGCCAAATAGCCTCCTTCTTCACTGTAGGATTTCTATGATTGAAGATCAAGGGGTGGCAGAGTGCCAGGGAATCGGGTTCAATTCCCAGCTTGTGTCACTGTCTGTCAAAAGTTTGCACTGGATGCTCCGGTTTCCCCCACTGTATAAAGATGTGTGGGTTAGGTGGATTGGCCATGCTAAATTGCCCTTTAATGTCAGGGCTACTGGCTAGGTTAAATGCATGGGGTTATAGGAATATGGAATGCATGGGATTGTAATCGATGCAGACCCGATGGGCCAAGTGGTCTCCTTCTGCAGTGTAAAATTCTATGATTCTAAGATGTTTTAGTATATTGAAACTTAAATCTCTGTAGGCCATTCAGCCACAACAGCAAAGTGACTTTGAAATGTTCTATACTCTGGTGATAATTTGGACTAAAGACTTTTCCTTTCTAGGTGGAAGGTGATGGCACTGTGATATTGTCAGTGGACTCGCAATTCAGAAACCCAACGAATTGTTCTGGGGATCCAGTTCAAAACCTGTCATAGCAAATAGTGAAATTTGAGTTTAAATCATACAATTATCAGTGTGGAATGATTGTCTTGGTCACTTTATGGAAGAAAATTGCTTGTGTATGACTCCAGATCCCTCTGAAATGGCCACTCAGTTCAAAGGCAATTAGACATAGGAAATAAATGCTGGCCACATTCAGTGAGTCTGTTTGGAGTTTACACATTCTCCCTGTGTCTGCGGGGTTTCCTTCGGGTGCTCCAGATTCCTCCCACAATCCAACGATGTGCGGGTTAGGTTGATTGGCCATGTTAAAATTGACCCTGGTGTCAGGTGGATTAGCAGGACAAATCTGTGAGTTTACAGGAATAGGGCCTGAGTGGGATTGTGGTTGGTACAGACTCAATGAGCTGAATGGCCACTTTCTGTAGGGATTTATGATTCAATAGCAATCATTTTTGCAAGTTTCTCATTGATCCTTACATGAAGCTAGAGGATGCACATCCACGTGCAATCCAAGGTTTGGCCACGTACTCTCACTGCCTCCAGCTTCTTCATGGGAAATGTTTAAGGCACTAATGTGAAAGTTTCACAAAAACTATTCTAAGTAATGTAAGTAAGTTTCCAATCAAATTATTTATTATCTAGTCTCTTCCAATGGTTGAATCAAAGAAAAGAAGGAAAAACGTTTGGATAGTATGTTTCACGATCTCCTAAAGCTATTTTTGACAAATAAAGTACTTTTGAAACATACTCACTGTTGTAATATAGGAAATGTGGCAGCCAATTTATACACAACTGGCTCTTAGGAACAGTGGTGTGGTAATGACAAGGTAATCTCTTTTTGTGACATTAATTAAAGAATATGGTCAGATTTTTCTGGCCATCCATGCCAATGGGATCTTCCAGTCCTGCCAACAACACATTCTGCTGCAGGTTTCCAGATGATGAGGGATATACTCCATGGGAAACCCTGTTGTCAATGTTGAGAACAGAAGATCCCACCACCAGCCAACGGTGGGCTGCCTCCATTGGCACAAAACATGGGGTGGGTTTTTTGGAAAATCCCACCCAATATCTTAGTCAGGATAATTCATGGGGGTGAAATCAGATTTGGGAATGTGCACAAGGCAGAAAGTTGGCCTCATCTTAGATAGTTTCAGTCCTGCTGCTTGCAACGGTCTCACACACCAGTAACTTAGGGAACTGTCTCCTCTAACAACCACACAAGATGGAGCCATGCTTGTCTCCCTGCTTTTGTGCTTTCAGATGGTCAGCAGCCACTGTAATCTCAGGATGAAAGGTGCGAACAAAAGCAGACACTTCAAGAAGAAGCAACATCATGTGACTATACACTGACAGTCACAGCTGGGATACTGGCACAATGTGTCCATCTGAGGCTAGTGCAGAGTTTGGATCACTATGTAGTGAGTGAACAGGACTTGACTGATCAATGGGAAGTCTCTGCAGTTAAATTTACACACCAGTTCTGATGCAGGAGACTCAGATGAGAACCTTGTTATGACACATTCTCAAATCTGATTTTGCCCTCATACCACAATCTATATGAAGAATAAGCTGCCGATATTGTGGGCACCGCTTTTTATCCCCCATGGCTCAGTTATATATAACTCTTGCTATGGAGTTGGAAGACTGTGGGTTCAAATGAGACACATTTGGGTTTCTGATCAATCAGGAGTGACATGGTGGCACAGTGGTTGGTACTGCTGCCTCACAACGCCAGGGGTTCAGGTTCTGTGACCTAGAGCATGAAGAACATCCCTCCCAATGTAGAAGCGGTGGACATCACCATAGCAACACTGCCAGACTGACTCATGACAGAGTATCTGCTGGTCACAATCTCAGCTTTCACTAGAGCACAGGAGGAGAGTCCTCAGTGCTTCAATGCTGCAAGAGAAGCTCAGTTGGAGGCTATAAGATTCCTGGCTACTGATATGTGGACTCAGATTGGCACCACTGTGGATGTGGATCTCAGTGCTCAATGCAGCGTTCAGCCTCTCAGAATAATCTGTGCTCCACCAGGATTACTGAGGTACTGCCTCTATGGGAATGATAGTGGCACTGGAGAGCATGATTCTATTTTGCTCTCTCAGCTTGACAGCATTGATGCTTCTGTGACTGCCATGCTGCCAGTTCTTGCACTGTTGTCTGTCAGCCTGCCAACCCAGACTGCTGCCATCCATGCTAAAGCCCTGAAGTCCAAAGTCAGGCCTTCAATACCCAGTGCTGGTCGAGGCACTATGCAATTGAATTTTAAACCTTTTAGGATACAAGAAAAGGGCATAAGGCACAACAGCTAGGAAGCACTGTCTGAGTGGGTAGTGGAAACAGATTCAATAATAACATTCAAAAAGTAATTAGAATAACACTTGAAGGGGAAAAGCTTGTGGGGGGAATGAGCAAACGAGTTTCGCTGATTGGATGGTCCTTTAAAAGGGCCAGCACAGTCTGGATGCAGTTGTGGACTCACCTACTTTGGGGGCATTCAAATGTTCGGTGGATAGGCATATGGATGATATTGGAATAGTTTAGGTTAGAGGGTCCATTGGCCGGCGCAACATCGAGGGCCAAAGGGCCTGTTCTGCGCTGTAATGTTCTATGTTCTATGTTCTATGGATGACTGAAAAGCCTTTTCCTATGTTGTAGCATTCTGTGATATGGCTCTATAACAAAGTTGTATTGTTCCCACAGTACATTACGTCATGTGTACCATCTACAAGATGCTCTGCAAAAACTCATCTGTCTCCTTCAACAGCACCTGCAAACCCATGGCCTTGACCACCTGAAAGCCCAAGGACAGCAGACACATGGGAATATCATCGCCACAAGAACACCTCCAAACCAGACGCTATCTTGACTTGGAACTTTTTAGCTGTTCCTTCCCTGTTTCTGGATCAGACCTCAATACCCTTCAATCAAAGAAGACATCTTGTTGCCTCTTCAATCTATTTGTATTCTCCACTTCAATAACTTTCCTTGTTGGTAACTTATTCCACATGTTTATTATTCCCTGTGTTAAAATATTCTGCATTGTTTCCTCCATTACGTAAAGTAAAATCAGATGTATCCTAGTCACACAGCTCCTAAAGTCTCCAGTTTGACACCTACTTTGCAAAATTAATTAACCTCACTGAATTTCCAGAAGAGGCTTTACAATTGCCTTTAATATTCCTCAATCAGGGAAAGAAAAACCAGCAAGGATTCCCACTCTCAGTTGTTATCCACCGAACCCCTTGAAAGTAGATATTGAATGATGAGGATAAGATGGGGGTTTACTATGATTTCTGGGGATTTAATAATCAAATCTTTCAAGCCCATATATGAAAGCAAAATACTTGAATGAGAGACTGAAGCCAATCTGTTCAGAACAGGTAAGAAAAATGATGACAAAATATAAATTAAATTAAGAATAAATGCTTTTCTCTTTGCCTTCTTTCTCTGAACTTTTAATTTGTGATCTGAGATAATTGAATGCATTATGCTAATAAACAATTCCATGGGATCAACTTTGTCATTTCTCTTTATAATCTTGATCATATTGATTAGCTCATATTGTAGCTAATCCATTCTGCCTGCCCTAATCCGCAGGAATCAGTACTGGGACCTTTGCTGATTGTGATATATATAATTGACTTGGATGAAAATGTAGATGGGTGGATTAGTAAATTTGCAAATGACACAAAAGTAGATGGAGTTGTAAATAGTGTAGAAGGTTGTCAAATTATTCAGCAGGATATGGATCTGTTGCAGATATGGGCGAAGAAATAACAGATGGCGTTTAATCCGGGCGAGTGTGAGGTGCAGCTCTTTGGGAGAATAAATGTTAAGGTTAAATATACATTTAATGGCAGGACCCTGAACAGCATTGATTACAGAGGGATCTTGGGGTTCAAGTCCATAGTTCATCGAAAGTGGCCATACAGGTAGATAGGGTGGTAAAGAAGACATACGGCAAGTTTGCCTTTATCATTCGCAGCATTGAATACAATAGTCAGGATGTCATGTTGTAGCTTTATAAAACTTTGGTAGGCTGCACTTAGAGTATTACATTCAGTTCTGGTTGCCACATTACAGGAAGGATGTAGAGACTTTGGAGAGGGTGCAGAAGGGGTTTATCAGGATGCTACCTGGATTGAAGCATACAAGCTATAAGAAGAAGTTGGAAGTTGGTTGTTTTCTCTTGAGCGGCAGAGGTTGAGGGGAGACCTGACAGAAGTCTATAAAATTATGAGAGGCATAAATAGGGTTGGCAGTCAGAATCTTTTTCCCAGAGTTGAAATGTCTAAAACTATAAGGCATGCACTTACATTGAGATTGGAAGAGTTCAAAGAAGATGTTAGGGGCAAGTTTTTTACACAGAGAGGTAGGTGTCTGGAATGTGCTGCCAGGGGTGGTTTTGCAGGCAGTTACGATAAGGGAATTTAAGAGGCTTTTGGATAAGCACATGAATATACAAGGAATAGAAGGATAAGGACCAAGGGCAGGCATAAAGGATTAGCTAATTTGGCATCATGTTCAGTACAACTTCATGGGCCAAAGAACCTGTTTCTATGCTGAACTGTTCTATGTTCTATATAATTCCAAAGCAAGGAAACTTAGCCTCAAACCTGGAGCAATTGAATTCATTTGGCATTCTTGGTACAAGTTAAACAGAATGGAGGCATGGAGGATTTTGTACTAGGAAGGAGCGGGTGGGTGATTGTCAACGAATGAACAGCATTGTCTAGATTATGGCAAGCAGTGGCATACTTGGATCAGGCAGTTTTGGTGACCAAGACTGAGTTCAGAGGCTGTCCAAAGATCCTTGCTTTGAGCATCACTACTAACTCTTATTTTTATCAACTACTTCTAATGTAAAGGAAATTTTTAATAGTGATGCATCGTGCTCATCACGGTACCATGCTCTTGTGTTTTTTTTTGTTTACTGCCTCTGAAAGAAGAATTGTTTTGGAATTAATAATCATTTCATGACTACTTTATTGTTAAAATACTTGAATTGAGTCTAGATTCTGAAGGAGTCACTTCAATTTTCCATAAATAAAAAATAAGAATATTTTAAAAAATCCAAGCAACTGCCTTCCCTTATAACTTGAATCTCTAACCATGTTCCTAACCGGCGTAGTTGCTGGCGCTGTAGTTTTTCTGAAGTGGCATTGTTGTTCTAACTAGATACATAAGAAAACACAATTCTTTCAGAAGCAGATGCCTAACAATAAGTAGAAACAGTGTGGACTTGATGGCACAATTGGTTAGAATATTGCCAATTCAGTGAAAGTGGAACCTGGGTTCAATCCAGCCCAGACAGATGGAATAGAATGTCTCCTCTAACTCATTGTCTGTGATGGCTGTTAAAGGTCCTAGGGAAATTAATTTAGACATTCTCAATCTAATTTCCAGTGGAGAGAAATCCAGAGAACAGAACTGCATAAAATTTAGTATTCATTGGGACTGATTGGCCAGTCTTACTGAGGGAATGGACCTCAGTCACTTTAATAAAGAACTGGGATACTGAGAAACTCCAGGCTGCATCTAATCCAAACTAAAATTACATTTTTGACAAGGGAGTAAATAGTTCCGAGTTTAAAATTCAGTCTTTATTTTCTGCTGCTTTGAAAAATCATTCTGTTGGCAATTTTCCTTTGGTCGAACTTACAATTTGAATTGTACATCCAGCATCAAGAAGTAGGTCAATTTTTGTGAGAGCGATAAATTAAAACATGAAATTTCCCTATGTGCTTTGGTCTTGTTTTATTCTCCTCCTATTTTGTTGCTGTTCTAATCCACTAAACCCAATCACTGACTCAATATTGTTTATGCTGAAGTGAATCACAATATAGGTGCAAATTGCAACCTTATTTAAAATACAAAAAAAACTGCCGGAGTGTTTTCCCTCCCAACCCCGTCATCTCCATCCCTCTCCACTTGAAGGCACTCAAAATATTGCTCTACAACTAAATGCCCACAACTTCCTTTTTTCCCACTTCTTTATAGCTCCCAGTCATTTTTTTTTTGTTTAGAATTGCTTTAGGTATTCTAGATGTGCGTAATTAGCAGTTGGAATCATTGTTGGTAATATTAACAAAACAGAAAGAGACACTCTGGAGCTTTTTATAGACTCTTGAATGTGAATTTACAGGAGTAAGTGTATAGGAAGGCCTATAAAAGAAAATAGCAATAATGGGAAATTTCAATCTCTAACTAAATTAGGAAAGAAATAACCACACAGGTAGGAAAGAGAGTAGACTCATTGTTTGCATTCTAGATGGGTTCTGAGAGAAGCAAGACTTTAATTCAACAGTCATGCGTTTTGAACTAGAGGGGTTAACATTCTGGCAGTAATGGAGAATTTTGAGAATTATACCCATATTGATTGAAATCAAATTTCAGACTTATAAGGTTAACATTGAAGGGATATGAGAGGCATCAGTTGGAACAGGATTAGAGAAAATATTAGTAAATCTATGGAGCAAAAGTAGGATTTTACAGCCTTGCTCGTTCCAAAACCATAGAATCCTACCTGAGGTCAACGGACTTTTCCATTGTCCATTCCTTGCCCGCTATGATTCCCATGGCAGGCGTGGTGGTAAAATTCTGGCAGTGAGTCTGTCTAAGAAGATAATTGGTACTCTACAGAGCAAGTAAATGCTGCAGGAATATTTATGGGTAATTCAACTATGGTGAGTAGGACTGATATTAAACAAAAGAAGGAGGTTTCCGTAAAATTGAGAAATTTTGGCAAAGTTGAGAAATGGGACATTGAAGATATGAACAAATTAAGAAATAATGAGGGCAAAAGGAGAGTATAAAAAAGTATCCACGATAACATGTTTTAAGAAAAAGGCTAAAAACAAACCACGGCAAAGTAATATATATGTCCATCAAAACAGAATTATGTAACAACGGGAGACGAAAAGCCATGAAAGAATAGGTTTTAAAAAATGTTGTTTATGTCTACACAGTAGAGAAGGAGGATACAGTACTCATTAAAAAAAGGACAAGAGATTATTAAAGTGGACAATTCTGCCCATAATCTTGTATGTGCCCCCTTATAGAATACCTTTTAGAAGTTCAAATACACAACATCTATTGGTTTCCCTTTATCCACCTTGTTTGTCACGTCCTCAAAAAACTCTAAAAAAAATTGTCGACTATGATTTATCTTTCAAATACAACATTGTATCTGCCTGATTCTATTATGATTTTCTAAATGTCCTGTTCGTACCTTTTTAATAATGAACTCAAGCTCATGATTTGATTGAGGGTGAGGTATCTAAATGGATACAAAACTGGCTTTTTGACAGAAGCCAGAGGGTGGTTGTAGAGGGTTGTTTTTCAAACTGGAGGCCTGTGACCAGCAGTGTGCCCCAGGGATCAGTCATGGGCCCATTGTTATTTGTCATTTATATTAATGATTTGGATGAGAATGTAGGGGGCATGGTTAGTAAGTTTACAGATGACATCAAGATTGGTGGCCCATTTGATCAATTGGGCCAGCGGGCTGACGATTGGCACACGGAGTTTAATTTAGACAAATGCAAGGTAATGCATTTTGGTAGATTGAACCAGGGCAGGACTTACTCAGTTAATGGTAGGGCACTGGGGAGAGTTACAGAACAAAGAGACCTAGGAGTATATGTTCATAGCTCCTTATAATAATGGGGAAGGGAAATTACTACTCCTAGAGTAAAGGAGAAGGTGCAGGTGCATGTGAAGGTTGAGGATGTGCTGCCTATTAGAGGAGTAGGGGGCATGGGAGAGCTTAGTAGGGATTCAGCAAATAAGGTCTAGGCAAACACTGGTATTAAGGCACTTTATCTGAATGCGTGAGGCATTAGGAACAAAGTGGATGAGCTGATGGTGCAAATTGGCGCAAATAGATATGATCTAGTGGCCATTATGGAAATGTGGTTGCAGGGAGACAAGGACTGGGAGCTGAATGTCCATGGCTATCAGGTGTTTAGGAAGGATAGACAAGTGGAAAAAGGTGGTGGGGTGGCTCTGTTGATTAAGGATAGGGTGAGGGCAGTGGTAAGAGAGGATATAGGTCCCAAAGAGCAAAATGTGGAATCGCTGTGGGTGAGATAAAAAATAAGAAGGAGAGGAAGACGTTGGTGGGTGTGGTCTATAGGCCCCCAAATAACAACTTTGAGGTGGGGAGGGCTATAAACAAACAAATAAGAGATGCGTGCAGAAATGGGACGGTGTTAGTAATGGGTGATTTCAATCTGCACATTGACTGAGCGACGCAAGTCGGACACAGCGGGCTGGAGGAAGAGTTTTTGGAATGCTGTAGGGATGGGTTCCTTGAACAGTATGTTACGGAACCGATGAGGGAGCGTGTTATCTTAGACCTGGTACTATGTAATGAGGTGGGTAGAATTAGAGATATTCATGTGAGGGATTCTCTAGGGACGAGTGATCATAGTATGGTAGAAGTTATGATGCAGATTGAGAATGAGGTAGTAGAGTCCCAAACCTGTGTACTACGTTTGAACAGAAGGGACTATGATAGGATGAGAGAGGAATTGGCGACTGTGGATAGGAGGAATGCGCTGGTTGATAGGATGGCTGAGAAACAGTGGGGGATTTTTAAAGAGATCTTTTTCAGTACTCAGCATAAATATATTCCGATGGTGAAGAAGGACTGTAGGAGAAGGGAAAATCAGCTGTGGTTCTCCAAGGAAATTAAGGAGAGTATTAAATCTAAAGCTGAGGCGTTCAGAAAGGCTAAAATTAGTGGGCGATTGGAAGATTGGGAAAGTTTTAAACAACAACAGAGTGACTAAAAAGGTGATTAAAAAAGGAAAGATGGAATACGAGGCTAAACTAGCTCAAAACATCAAAAAGGACAGTAAGAGTTTTTATAAGTATATAAAGAATAGGAGGATGGCTGGAGTTAATGTAGGACCCTTGGAAGATGAAAGAGGTGGTTTAATGGTGGATGACAGGGATATGGCGGAGACCTTAAATAAGTTTTTTGTGTCGGTCTTTACAGAGGAGGATGTAAATAGCTTGCCCGAACTTAAGGATAGGAGGGTGGTAGGAGGTGAGGTCCTTGATGAGATTACAGTCACGAGAGAAGTGGTGCTTGATAGCTAATGGAGATGAGGGCAGATAAATCCTTGGGACTGGATGGAATGCATCCCAGGGTCCTCAAAGAAATGACAGAGGTGATAGCGGATGCCCTGGTAATTATCTTTCAAAATTCGCTGGACTCTAGAAAAGTGCCGGAAGATTGGAAAACGACTAATGTTACGCCGCTGTTTAAAAAAGGTAGCAGACAGAAGGCAGGGAATTATAGTTTAACATCTGTAGTCGGAAAAATGCTTGAATCTGTCGTCAAAGCAGAAATAATGAGGCACCTGGATACGAACGGTTTGGTCAGGCAGACGCAGCACGGATTCGTTAAGGGGAAGTCGTGCTTGACGAATTTATTGGAGTTCTATGAGGAAGTGACTAGTGCGGTAGATGGAGGGGAACTGGTGGATGTGGTGTTTTTGGATTTCCAAAAAGCGTTTGATAAGGTGCTTCACAAAAGATTGCTGCAGAAGATTAAGATGCAGGGAGTTGGGGGTAGGATGTTAGACTGGATAGAGGATTGGTTGTCTAATAGGAAGCAGAGGGTAGGTATTAATGAGTGCTATTCTGATTGGCAGCTGGTGATTAGTGGAGTGCCCCAAGGTTCGGTGCTGGGGCCTCAACTATTTACCATTTACGTAGATGATCTGGAGGAAGGGGTTGAGTGCAGGGTGACGAAATTTGCTGATGACACAAAGATGAGTGGAAAAGCAAATTGCGTGGAGGATGTGGAAAGCCGGCAGAGGGATCTGGATAGGTTGAGTGAGTGAGCGCAGACCTGGCAGATAGAGTATAATGTTAACAAGTGTGAGGTTATCCACTTTGATAAGAATAATATAGGAAGGATTACTATTTAAATGGAAAAAAGCTGCAGCATGTGACAGTGCAGAGGCAGCAGGTGATTAAGAAGGTGAATGCAATGTTGGCCTTTATAACTAGGGGGAATATAAAAGTAGGGAGGTTCTGTTGCAGCTGTATAGGGTGATGGTGAGGCCGCAGCTGGAATACTGAGTGTAGTTTTGGTCGCCGCATTCGAGGAAGGATATATTGGCCTTGGAGGGGGTGCAGAGAAGGTTCACTAGGCTGATACCGGAGATGAGGGCATTGGATTATGAGGAGAGACTGAATAGGCTAGGTTTGTACTCTTTGGAGTTTAGAAGGCTGAGAGGGGATCTTATGGAGACGTATAAGATAATGAAGGGGATGGATAGGGTAGAGGTTGAGAGACTCTTCCTGCTTAACAAAGATAGCAGGACTAGAGGGCACCGCCTCAAGATTGGGGGGGGGGGCGTGGTTCAGATCGGAATTGTGGAGGGGTTTCTTCATGCAGAGGGTGGTGAATCTTTGGAATTCTCTGCCTGATGAGGTGGTGGAGGCTTCCTCACTGAATATGTTCAAGTCAAGAGTGGATAGGTTTTTAATTGACAAGGGAATTAAGGGTTACGGGGAGAAAGCGGGAAAGTGGTACTGAACCACTACAGATAGCCATGATCTTATTGAATGGCGGGGCAGGCTCGAGGGGCTGTATTGCCTACTCCTACTCCTATTTCTTATATTCTTATGTTCTTATTAATGGAGTTACAGGTGGACAGAATGGTGAAGAAAGCATTCAGCGTGCTTTGTTTCATTGGTCAGAACACTGAATACAGGAATTGGGACATTTTGTTGAGCCGTACAAGACATTGGTAAGGCCACACTTGGAATACTGTGTGCAATTCTGGTCATCCTATTATAGAAAGTATATTATTAAACTAGAAAGAGTGCAAAAACAATTTACTAGGATGCTACTAGGACTTGATGAATTGAGTTATAAGGAGAGGCTTGATAGACTGTGACTTTTTTCTCTGGAGCATAGGACGCTGAGGGGTGACCTTATAGAGTTCTATAAAATAATGAGGGGTATAGACAAGGTAGACAGTCAATATCTTTTCCCAAAGGTAGGGGAGTCTAAAACTAGAGGGCATTGGTTTAAGGTGAGAGGGGAGAGATACAAAAGTGTCCAGAGAGGCAATTTTTTTCACACAGAGGATGGTGAATGTCAGGAACAAGCTGCCAGAAGTAGTAATAGGGTACAATTTTATCTTTTAAAAAGCATTTCGATAATTACATAGATACAATAGGTATTGAGGGATATGGGCCAAATGCAGGCAATTGGGATTAGTTCAGTGGTTTTAAAAAAAGGACGACATGGACAAGTTGGGCCAAAGGGCCTGTTTCCATTCTATAAACCTTTATGACTCTATGATTCTCTAAAGGACATAAGTGGAAAGAATAATGATAGATGCAGCTCTATGAAATTAAACAAGTTGTAGTATAGTTTGGATACAAGAATGGTAAATAAGATTATAATCTGAATGGGGAAATGCTTTGGTGAGAACTAATGGCCGAAAGTTAAGTTGTTGTATCTGAAATGGTTGGAGAGTTATTGTTTGCATCCACCAGAATTTAGAAACATAAAAGGTGACTTGGTTGAAACCTTTGAGATCTTGGGGAGTATTGACTGGCTGGATGTGGAATGGATGTTGCCTCTTGTTGGAGAATCTTGGACTGGGGTCACAGTTTAAAAATAAGGAGTCACCCTTTAAAGATGAAGATGAGGAAAAATTTTCTGTCAAGTGGCCCATACATCTCTGAAATTCTCTTCCTCAAAAGGCAATGAAAGCAGAATCTTTGAAGATTTTTAAGGCAGAGTTAGATAAATTCTTGATTAACAAGAGGGTGAAAGATTATTGAGATAGCAAGAAAATGGAGTTGAGGTTATGATTAGATCAGCCATGACCTTATTGAATGGTGAAGCAGCTGGAAGGACCAAGTGACCTACTCCTGCTCCTAATTCACATGTTAGTATGTATATTCCTATGTTCATATGAACAATGAGAGTCCAGTACGTAAGTATGAAAAATTTTGTTCAAAAGTGCAAAAACCAAAAAAGGTTGCTAGAATATTGAGCTTCATCACGCAAGTTTAAAACATAGAAGTAAGGAAGTATTTCTCTAATTATGTGGACGTTTGGTGAGACCTTTTTTCATCATGTATTATATTCTACAATAAGAGCCTCAATTTAAAGGAGAATAGAGTGGCCTTAGATAGTTCCAGTGACAATTCAAGAAGATGATCCTTGGGATAAGCAGGGAAAGAGTAATCTGACTGCAAGTTTCAGAGTAATTGATGGAGCTGAGATGGACTTGTTCCTTCCTTGTACATTTGACAGAATAAAGACTTTTTTGACAGAGGATTGGAGGTGTTGTATCCACCAGAAAAAAATAATTCTTATCTGCATGGATTTTCAGAAAACGTCTGACAGGGTTTCATTTATTAGTGGAAAACAAAACAAGGGGATAAGGACACAATTTTCCCAGGCCATTTATGTCTGGTTCAAGTGGACAGGGTTGAAAAAAAATATGGAAATTGATGTTGGTTTGGGATCCTAATGGGATTCCATCCTCTTCCCATTTTCCCTCCAAGTTCCATCGCCTGAGGATGGCCTTGATTGGGATCTTGGGTTCATGTCACACCACTTGTAAATCCCACCAAATCGCCTGAGTTTGCCAATGCCTACTACCTGTCCCGGCTTGAGACAATGATATCTGATGAAGGCTTGTGATGCCAAATAAACCTGTTGAACTTTAATCTGGTGTTGTGAGACTTCTTCCTGTGCCTATTTTCCCTCAGATAAGATTGAATGACAGACCCTCCTTGGATTTATCCAGTAGGCAATTAAATAGTTGTTGTAGTTAGTCGAACTATGAGATATTTTCCTCCTGAATCCTGGAATTCCTAACTATGGAATTGGTTTCTTGACCTGTCAGCAACTTTCCAGGGTCACTGAGGCATGTGCACATTGGAAAGAGTTTCTTCAGTGAAAATGAAAAGTTAGGAAGGCTGTGAACAGTAAAACTGAAGACTTCCAGCCATTGAAAAACTAGTGCTCAAAGCCCTCCTTCTCCTTTTGCTCCTTGAGAGGTGATTATCAAATACTTCAAGGCACTTCACATGTCTAGCACTTCACTTGCCTTCAGTCGCACTTCTCCATTGCCAATGTCACCATGGCATTAAACAGCTTATGCAGCTCCATTCTCTGCCTGTTCTGCGGGATGCAAGCAGAGACCACACCATTGCCCACAGCAGCTGCAGCAGCAATAGCAACATCAGCTTTCTCCTCAGCCCTATGGTCCTTCGCAAAGCAGACAGACGATACGGTGGCTCAGTGGGTCGCACTGATGCCTCACAGTGCAAGGACATGTGTTTGATTCCCGGCTTGGGGCGCTGTCTACACGGAGTTTGTATGTTCTCCATGTGCCTGCGTGGGTTTCCTCTGGGTGCTCAGGTTTCTCCCACGGCCCAAAGATATGCGGATTAGATGATTTGGCCATGCTAAATTGTCCCTTAGTATCAGAGAGACTAGTTAGGGTAAATGCATGAGGGTTATGGGGATAGGACCTGGGTGGGATTGTGGTCTGTGCAGACTCGATGGGCTGAATAGCCTCCTTCTGCACTGTAGGATTCTATGGATTCTATGGAAAGGGCATTGAGATCCAGCTGGGAGGTTTCTGACAAGATGCCTGTTAATGTAGAGACACCCTGAGTCCTCTGTTTGTTCTCGAGGTCAATGTGCTCTCCTCTTGCAAGGAGAGAAAGCAGAGGGGTATGTGTGCTTGTAATAGTTTGTGTGAGATCTGGATTTTTTTTTGAGGGAGGGATATTAAACATTAAGAGAATCAAGGCAAGGTCATTTGGAATTAAGTTCCAGATCTGACATGATTTATAGGAATGGTGGAAGAAACTCCAAAGGAAGAATAATCCACTCCAGTTCCTATGTTCCTAGGTTGTGAGGACCGTTAGACTTTTTGGCTGTGGAGGGCAGAGCACTGAGTTCGATCCTGCACTCATTTTACATCTGCACTGTTTGTTGACCTCAAGGGACTACAGATGCTAATTAGCTGCAATGTCCCACAAGTAGAACAATAAACTCAGACAAGGGGTTTCTGCTCGAAGCATCCAGAAAAAATGCATGCATACATCAGGTGAGGTCAGTGTCATCTTGGCTATGATGCCTGCTGTGGACAAATAGCTTGCCACTACACTCAGTCTATTATTATAACTCTGACTGAATATAAAGGATAGTTACTTGAGTGGAGTACTGAAGTGCTGCCAGTGCCCCTGGAAACATGTGCCAACAAAAATCAATACCTTCAGGAATGGTTAGAGAAAATTACAGGGGAAAAATTGCTATTAAAACATTATTTCAATGTGAATGTTGCTTGTGCATTGGCCAGACACATATTAAATGGTGAAAGGTATCCATATTAAGCTGGAAACATTCGCAATAACTCACTTCAGTTTACTGCCTAATAGTGCTTGACTCTTTTTTAAGTCAGAGGTACAGAGCAAGCAAAGGGTTTTGACAACTAGTAGCCAATGATGAAGAATGCCACATGAATGTGACCTTTAACACTCAATGTGTTTCGAGTAAGGTAATATTAGTACAATGTAGTCACAGCTGCTCCCCTGACCTGGAAGGAGTTCAGACAAACTAAGTGTAGAATCCACACATTCATCTAAGAAACATAAAGAGAAAGAGAGACAGAACTACAGGAATAGAAAACAAGCTAGCGGTTGAAAACTGGACTGTGTGCACATCTGTCTCTCTTCTTGATCTTGGAGCTTTAACACCTTCACATACATGCAAGGGAACAAGAAATATATGTGTCTTCAAAGTGGGAATAATTTCTGTAGAACAATTGGCAAAATACTGTCTTTAACGATATTTCCTTTTTTTAATTCAAATTACCAATTTTTCTTACCTTGCAGGTCTTAACATTTAAACAATGAAACCATCAAAAAAAAACAAGCAAATCAAATTATATCAAAATGAGGAAAATAAACTTTTTATAAAATCATTGTGAGTTTTCCTAAAGTCAAACTGATTTATAACGTTGTCCAGCTTCCAGAATTAGTAGTTTATAGTTTCTCAAGGGCAGACTTCTGCCTCTGGTGTTTTGCTGCGTCCTTTTTCTATTTTCTTTACACCAGTGTCCTACTTGCCCTATCATTTTTATGATTTGTGTACAGCCAGCTGTATCTCTAAAGTTCAACGTGTGGGCAAGTCTCGACACTAGACAGTGATGAAAGCCATTTCTACCTTGGACCCTCTGAGCAACCCAATGGCTGACAAATAGTTTCCCTCCCTGTCCTCTCATCATCCAACTAGATCTCCACTGTGAATTTCTTCAGCAAACAGGTCAATTTGATGGGCAAATGTTTGTCCATGATCCAAGGTGCATTTGGTCTGGAAATTTTGCGGGATAAATCTTTGATCAGTTGTTTCGCCTCTAAGTAAACCTGAAGCTGCCTCACATTTTTCTTTATGGCCAGGATTTCACTCTTTGAAAAATCCATTATTTATATTGATAGGACAGGGTTTAATACACCTCAAAGGTGGCTAATTCCAGTCCTGCAGCATTTTTACAAAGCCATTCATGTTGAGGAGGAAGATAATTTCCACGTACTTTGAAAACTAAACAAAAATTCAGCTGCAAGATTATCTAATATGCCTTCAACGTACAGGGGACAAAGACCAAAGAAACAAATCCACCGTGTGTAAAGCTAAAATTTATAAATGATTTCTTTTTTAAAAAGTGAGCAATGAAAATGTCAAAAGCTAATGGCTGTTTTGGAAATGGAGCTGATTTAATCAACGCGTGACATTTACACATTTAATTGCAAATCTGTTCAATTAAACTGTGTTTTTACATCAGTTCACTAAAGAATTAAAGCAACTTCTTAAAGGATACTTAAAAAAAACATTTTTTAATAAAAACCTGATATTCAATTACAAGAGGAGAAAAAGATTGAATTCATGTTCATTTCCTTTCTAGGTATTTGCTATAGGTGTCTTCTAATAACAGATCATTTCTTTTTTATCTTTAATCTGGTCCTGCTTGACAAGCTCCATTCTTTTCATTGAAGGGTAAGACCACTTAAAGAAAGGCCAATAAGCACTTGCACAACCCAGCTGACTGGGGTGATTTGTCACCCTGTGCTCTGGTGGTCACAGGAATATATTTATCTCAAGGTAAATGGAGATGCTGAGGACCTGGATTCTGTAGCTATGATTAAGCCCCCTCCTCACCCTCCCCCCCATCCATTTTTTTGTTGCCTTGATAGATGTTGCTTGTGTTTATCTATTTGAAATGCCACTAAATCTGCGAATACAATGTAGAAAAAGATGGCCAGAAAAAAATGTGTAAGTGATTTATGTAGGTAAAGATAGGACAATGAAAAGCCGGTGAATTACTGAAGAGCACTGTCAAAGAGGAATGTGTTTTTTGGCATAAATGTTGTGTTAAAAAAAACACTGCTCTTGGGCCATGAATACTTTAGTCGCAAGTTTCCTGTTATAGCAGCTTGCTGTTGGACTTTCAAGCCGGCACAACACCTGGGCATCCTGTGCTTTGTTGTAGTTTTCGGAACTGATTGCTGATGGTCAGCATTCTTAAGATCTTGCTTTTGGAGTTCAGAATTATGACAAGTTATTAATTGATGTCATTATCTGGAGCAGCATGGCCTGGGATCTCTGCTGCTCTCTGGAGGTGAGATCATATGTGAAAGACTCCTTGTGAAAAAGCAGGAGCCAAAAGCATTGAAGCAAACTGCACAACACTGTGCCACAAAAGGGATTGTGAGATTGTAAATAATTTATTAGAAAACATTTTTCTTTGTCCTTCCTGCAGAGCTACAAATCCTCTCTAAGCTCTCTTTGCCAGACCAGGTGATAATGTACTCACACATCTAAGCTTTGCGAAAGAGACTGCAGAAGCCTCAGGGTAGTCTTCCCTGACCATTAAGTAAAGGCCTAGCGCAGACCAATGCATTGACTATTTAAGCTAGTATGTTACCTCCCATCAGCAGGCGAGTTAACAGTGGTTTGTTTAGGAATGAATCGTGTGGTTGTGAAGAGTTCACTTACTCTTTAACACCTACTCTCCTTCTCTATGTTGCTTTCATATAACAGACAGCTTTTCAATGGTCCTCCCATCTGTGTTTTCTCACCTACAGTTGTTAAAAATTTTAATTAACAACTCTAACTAATGTGTCACTTTTTTTTGGAGACATGTGAATTATGGCAAAGGCTAACTTATGAATGAAATGCCATAGTGATCAGACTCTTCAAAACTTTTTAATAGTTTAGCGAATTCTACATGAATAAACTCCTGTTAAATTTACAATGCTCCTCATTTGGCTCAATCATTTTGTTACTTTGATTGAAAACGATCCAAGTTTTCTTTCATTACTTCTCCCTCTTTGATGCAACGTCCCACTTTTCAGTAAAGGATAAAAGTGATGGTATTGCTTTTGTCTGATTTTACCTTTCATCTTTTTCGTTTTTCATTTATTACTCTTCATTTCTCTTTATTTTCTTTTTCTGTTTTATCTTTATCTACTTTTTTAACCTTGCTTTTCAGCTCTCCTTTTCTTTTCTGTTCGCATATCCAGCTTCAGCTGAGAGCATCCATTACTACTGGAGGAGAGTGAAGTATGACAAAAACATACTGGGTAGCTTTCCTATTGCAGCATTCGTTGTACTGGTAGAAAACTTATGTTAAAATTATAAGCCCTGAAATTTTAATAGGGGTACTTTTCTGTTGCTGCAGGCAAAGCTTCTCTTCCTTCTTTCAATTTCTCACGCCATCTATAAGAGAAAGGCAAAAGAAACCAGAAGGTCATGATTTACTAGTACTGAATCTAGGATCTTTCTGGTCTATATTACTGAATACCAGGTGGTGTGTTATGACAACAGTTCCTTTCTACTCAAAGGGGCACATATATATTTACCACACATTATCAGTATATTCTGTTTCATCTTGATAGGCAATAAATGCTGGCCAGCCTGCAATGTCCATGCTTCATGAATGAATAAAAAATTATAATAGAAAGAAAATTATTGGGAGGCTTACTGGATATACTTGAGCAAAGATCAGATCTTTGCAACAAATTTTTTAGGCCAAGAGTCAGAGTTCCAACTCGTACATGTTTACAAGAGAATGACATGCGTGTTAGACTTGGACGCAAAAAACACTGTGGTAATGGAATAGAATGAAAACCAACATTAAAGAATGAGTATTAACTCTTTAACATTTACTTATTTTACAGCATTACAAACTATATGCATTTCATCCAACACAATATAAATATATAATTTGCGGGATTTTTAGCACTTGTTTCCTGGCTCACTGCACTATTCTCTAGACATGGTGAGGTGGTAAAATCGTCCCCATCATCTTTTCTTTGCTTCTCTGAGGATGTAGAGTTGGATAACTCTGGAGGTAATAATATTTCAGCGATGTTCATTAACCCATATTGCCATTCTTTCTCTCAGTTTAAATTGAGCTGGGTACTTGTTATTATTTCTTAAAGGCATTGTGATAGATCACCTGCTGCACATTAGTCTTGTTGATTGGCTGAGAGATTGCTGCTAGAATTGGCGGAGTGAATGTCTAAAGGTTCCTATGCTTGTCTTTAAATTAATGAACCACTGTAATTAACAGTAATTAATTAATAATCATGTTTAGCTTGATCCCTGAAAAACTAGGTTTGACTTTTACATGAGGTATCTGAAAAAATTATATTCTGTTTTTGGCCAAAAGTTACAGTGTGGTCTTTTACACCAGTACATACAGTAAATGGAGTTGTTAGATCTGTTCCATATTTCTGTGATTCACAGGAAAGGACAATCAGTATTTCAATTCTGCATTCTGTGTTCAATACCAAAAGGGTTGGTTATAATCTGAGTTAACTTCCCTCAATACACGGCAATTACAATTTTCTGTAATTGATTAATCAGAATGATAACACAGATCATGGCATTAGATGCAAGGGAGTCGTAAATTAGATACAAGTAAATTCCTAATTTAGAAACAATTCCTGAGCTTATCCCAATTTGTTCATGACTTTGTTCTCTAACAGTTTAATGCAAACACTTTGGTATCAGCAATCATTGTCTGAGTCATGGGAATTGCGTTTGGTATGTCCAAGAATAAAAAAAAGATAAACCTAAATTGATTGATAACACCCATGATAAAAGTTTGAACAGAAAAGGACAAATGAAATGAAAATTCAGGAACGAGTGGTTCTGTGAGGCCAAATGCAGATTTACTAAGGCTGTAGATTATAGAAGGAACACAAGGTAGGGAGGTAAAAAATTATATGCTTTCGAGACCCTGGAAAAGAATGAGTTGAATTAGGGATCTTGATTTCTTGATTTCAACATGGTGAAGGTACAGCATGGAGGAAATACATATTGGATGATATATTGGTAGCTTCTAACAATAAAGAAATGCAGATTCACAGAAACAATGGTTATAGCGGGGTCAAAAAAACATTGTACTGAAAAGAGTTTGGAGACTAAAGGGGAAAAATTGAAATGTTTATCAGATGACAAATTCTGAGATATCAAGTTTCTGCTGTAGTTCATAATTTCATGAATTATATAAAATCTGTGATGACATTACCCTAATGTCACTCAGAGGTTGGTGAGTGAGTGGAATCGGCTACCGTTGATGGTGGTAGAGGTAAACTCACTGAGGTATTTTAAAAGACTTCTGGATGAGTACATGGGATTGGGAGTTACAGATAGTTCTATGGCCTGGTAGGTATGGATATGATCAGCGCAACTTGTGGGCCGAAGGGCCTGTTTGTGCTGTAGTGTTCTATGTTCTATGTTCCAATTGACCAAAGAATTTGCATACTTAAATAGTGTTATTGAGATAGGCAACATTCAAATCAATTTGGATCAAAATCAAATGGGTGCAGTAATCATGTAATCATAAAACAATTGTGACATAGGAAGCCATCACTTGACCCATCTAGCCAGTGCTGACTCTCTTCAAGATTAACTCAGCTAGTCCCACTGGGTGGAATTTTCTGCATCCCTTGTGTTGTGGTTTGATTTGATTTGATTAATTATTCTCACATGTATTAATATGCAGTGAAAAGTACTGTTTCTTGCGCATCATACAGACAAAATATACCGTACACAGGGAAGGAAAAGAGAGAATGCAGAATGTAGTGTTGCAGTCATAGCTAGGGTATAGAGAAAGATCTACTAATGCATCTACTAATGCAAAGATCCTTCAAATTCTGATTATGGCAGGGAAAAAGCTGTTCTCGAGTCGATTAGTGTATAACCTCAGACTTTTGTATCTTTTTCCTGACAGAAGAAGATGGAAGAGAGTATGTCTGGCTTTTCTGAGGCAGCAGGAAATGCCAACAGTGTCAGTGGATGGGAGGCTGGTTTGCACGATGGACTGGGCTTTAATCATGACCTTTGTAGTTTCTTGTGGTCTTTCTTTATAGATTTGTGGCTGTCATTGACCAGCAGCAGAATCTTCCTCACCACCCCCTTCCCACTGCACCAGGAAACCTACACCAAGTGTTCACTGTTGGTGGAACTGGGTGTTCCTCCCAGCAAGAAGGGCCAGAAAATTTTAGCCCCTTCCCTGCAATGTTTCGTTTTTCTTCAGATATTCATCCAATTCCATTTTGAAAGTTACAATTGAATTTATTCCCATCACACTCCCAGGCAATCCATTCCAGGTTCTAACCATTCAACACATAAACAAGATTTTCCTCATGTCACCTTTGGTTCTTTTGCCAATAATTTAAAAAAAATGTGTTCTGTAGTTCTCAACCCTTTCACTAATGGGAACAGTTTCTTTCTATCTACTCTATCTGATTGTGAGCATGTCTATTGAATCCCCTCTCATTTTCTCTTCCTTAAAGAAAACAGCCCCCAACTTCTCCAAGTTTTCCACATTCCTGGAACCATTCTCAAGAGGCTACAGAAAAGATTTATGAGAAAGTTAGATAAGAGACTTTATGGAGGTAATTCTCCCTTTCCAACTCACTAATTTTTTGGCAGGTCAAGCTGGGAGATGCATGTCTGTGCCAATTCATGGGATTCACACATGCATCCTCGACATGTGTGCACCTCCCAGCGATGGACATCCAGCATAGTTGGGACTATGGTGGAAATTGTCAGGAAGAGCAGGTAAATGATTTTAATCTTATTTTGATTTATTTTAAAAATGATTATCAGCCCCATGACTTAAGTCTCTGAGCTGAATAGCATCTCCCACCCCACCAGTACAATTTCATTCCTGTGGAATTTAGAACAGCTCCCTTCTTACAGGGAATAGTAGGAAACCCTACTGGAGTGAGGGGGGCAATCAAGTCCCCCCAGAGGTGTGGGCAGCAGGAGGGGAGGTGGTGCCCTCCGGGCACCCTACAGTGCTGGCCTGTGCCTCTGAAGGTGTGAAGTGCCCATGCCCATAGGCATCAGGCAGTGTCAAGGGGATGGAGCCTATGAGGCAGTGCTGGTGGCCAGAGCCAGCTGGTGGCAGGGCCTGGGAAAGAGGTTCAGAGTGATTGATGGAGGTGGAGGGTTCCTGCTGCCACTCTGCATGGGGCAGGAAGAAGGCCAGCAATGGTGGGGGCGAGGGGGAGAGTGTCTGCCAGGAAGTACTGTTTCCCAAGGAAGGCCTGGCAGGGTGAATGCATCTACCTCCAGGGGGATGGGTGGGGGGGAGTCTGCCTCCTGAGGGAGGGGAGAGGGCTGCTAGGGTGGGAGGGGTGAGGGGGTTTGTCACTGCTGGTGTTGTGACTGGAGATTGGAGTGCTCTGGGATGTGGAGGGGGTTGGGGGGGCGGGGGGGGGGGGGGGGGGGGGTGGCGGGCTTGCCCGGGAATTGTGACAACAGGGCCATGGAGGGTTGGAGGGGCAGCACTGTAATGGTCCTGGACTGGCCAATGATTGAGCTGGCCAGCAAACTGCAGGCTGACAGTTCAAGGTCACTGTGCATGCACAGAGTTCCAGAACTGTGAGGCTCCAGTGTGAAGAGGCCCGGCTACCTCCACACCGCCAAGCTTTTAATGGTATTCACAACTGTGACCTCTGCATTGCACAGAGTGTGGGAAACTGTTGCCTGAACACTCACTAAAATAAATTATGATTTACACAAGTTTTCCCGCAAATTCAGCATTTAGAAAGTTTTGGGAGAATCGACTCCTTGCTCCCACATTTTTTCCTAAATTGAAGTTCCCAGAAGTGTACAAAATATTCTAATTGAGGTTGAAGCAGAACTTTTATAAAGGTTCATCAACATTTCCTCGATTTTGTATTCTTTGTCTTTAGGTATAAAGCCCAGGATGCCATATGCCTATCTAATCATTTTCTCACCCTGTCCTGCCACCTGCAACAATTTATGCTTATTTACCCCCACTCTGGTCTCCTTGTTTCTCAACTCTTTAGAATTACAACATTTGTTTTCTTTTGACCTCTCTCTGTGCTTCTTGAGAATGGGGTTGAGAAACATATCAGTCATGAGTGAATGGTGGGGACCTGAAGGGCCAAATGGCCTAATTCTGCTCCTATATCTTAATGCCTAATGATCTAAAATATATCAGCTCACATTTCCCTTCATTAAGTTTCATTTGCCATGTGTATGTTCATTCCACCAGGCTATTTGTACTCTTGAAATGTATTAATATTCTTCTTACAGTTCATAATGCTTGCAAGTTTTATGGTACAAGCAAGTGTTCAAATTGTGCCCTATGTTGTAATGTGTCTTTACGGGATTTCACCATAACATCATTAGAAAGAAAGTATGTCATATGATCCAGTTTTAGTTTTGTTTTTGGTTTTAAGCAGAGTACACAGAGACAG
Organism: Sphyrna mokarran; assembly: GCA_024679065.1. NCBI lineage: Eukaryota > Metazoa > Chordata > Chondrichthyes > Carcharhiniformes > Carcharhinidae > Sphyrna > Sphyrna mokarran. The sequence continues at coordinate 51,797,368 of JAGIQG010000009.1, read as the reverse complement.
CCCCTGCAACTCCAATGTCTTCAAGATTTATATCCATTTTATCTGTTCACATGCACCTAGTCTTAATAAGTGAACTTACTACATGTTTACCCAATCCGTTATGAATGATTTCTGCCTTCATATCATTATAAAAATACAATACCCTGACACTCAAATCTAGACAACAAATGTGGTTCAGGAAAAACACTGTACTGGATCCTGGGGAAGCATTGCTTCACCTGATAGGAGGGTTTAGGCTCTGGAATAAGAACATAAGAACATAAAAACTAGAAGCAGGAGTAGGCCATCTGCCACCCCATCCCCAACCTGCTCTGTCATTCATTAAGATCATGACTGATCTTTTTTGGACTCAGCTCCACTCACCTGTCTGCTGACCATAACGTTTAATTCCTTTACTGTTCAAACATTTATCTATCTTTGCCTTAAAAACTTTCAATGAGGTAGCCTCAGCTGCTTCACTGGGCAGGAAATTCCACAGATTCATAACCCTTTGTGTGAAGAAGTTCTTCTTCAATTCAGTCCTAAATCTGCTTCCCCTTATTTTAGGTTATGCTCCCTACTTTCACCTGCCAGTGGAAACAACTTCCCTGCTTCTATCTTATCTATTCCTTTCATAATTTTATATGTTTCTATAAGATCTTTTGAATTCCAATGAGTATAACTCCAGTCTACTCAGTCTGTCCTCATAAGCCAACCTCTCAGCTCCAGAATCAAACTAGTGAATCTCCTCTGCATCTCCTCCAGTGCCAGTATATACTTTCTCAAGTAAGGAGATCAAAACTGAGTGTGGCCTCACCAGCATCTTATACAGCTGCAACATAATCTTGCTGTTTTTAAATTCCATTCCTCTAAAATAAGGACAAAATTCCATTTGCCTTCTTAATTACCTGCAAACCAAGCCCTTGAAATTCTGCACAAGGGCACCCAGGTCCCTTTGCACAGCAGCATGTTGCAATTTTTAACCATATAAATAATAGTCCATTTTGCTGTTATTTCTACTAAAATGGATGACCCCACATTTATCAACTGCGAGACCCTCGCCCACTTATTTAGACTATCTATATCCCTTTGCAGACTTTCAGTGTCCTCTGCACATTTTGCTCTTCCACCCATCTTAGTGACATTTGTGAATTTTGGCACACTATATTTGGTGCCCAACTCCAAATCATCTATGTAAATCATAAACAATCCCAACACTGATCCCTGAGGCACACCACTAATCACTGATCCCAATCAGAAAACCACCCATTTAACCCCGCTCTTTGCTTTCTGTTAGCTAACCAATCCTCTATCCATGCTAATACATTATCCATAACACTGTGCACCTTTATCTTATGTAGCAGTCTTTGCTATGGCACTTTGTCAAATACTTTCTGAGTGATGAATAAGGAGGAGGTAAAGGGGCAGGTGTTGCATCTTCTATGATTACATGGGAAGGTGCTTTGGCTGGAAGGTGGGCTAGGTGTTGAATGTGTTGGAGGAGTGGACCAGGGTGGCTTGGACAGAATGGCTCCCCAACCTTGTAGTGTAAATCTCTTTTGATTTTCTTTGCTCTTAGCTCTGATGAAGGGTCATCCAGATTTGAAACACTGGCTCTATTCTCTCTTGATGTGGAGATGGGACTGGGATAAACACAGTAAAAAGTCTGACAACACCAGGTTTAAGTCCAACCAATTTATTTGATAGCAAACTCACAAGCTTTTGAGGTTTCCCTCTTCGTCAGGTGAATGAAGAGTTCTGGCCTCAGGCAGAGCATATAACAGCACAGACAGTTTACAGATAACTGATTAGCATGCGAATCTATACACCTATCCTGCTATTCAAGTCTTAAAGTGGCTAACAATGTGAGTGGAAGGAGCACTGAGCACAGGTTAAAGAGATGAGTATGGTCTCCAGGCAGCACAGTAAGTGAGGTTTTGCCAACCCAGGCAAGTCATGGGGGTTACAGATAGTGTGACATGAACCCAAGATTCCTGATGAGACTGTCCTCATGTATGCAGAACTTGGCTATCAGTCTCTGCTTAGTGATTCTGCGCTGTTGTCTGTCATGAAGGCAGTCTTGGAGAATGCTTACCTGAAGGTCAGAGGCTGAATGCCCGTGACCGCTGAAGTGTTCGCCAATAGGAAGGGGACAATCTCGCCTGGTGATTGTTGAGCAATGTTCATTCATCCGCTGTCATAGTGTCTGCATGGTCTCCCCAATGTACCATGCTTCGGTTCATCCTTTCTTGCAACGTATTAGGTAGACAACGTTGGCCGAGTTGCAAGAGTATGTACTGTATACATGGTGGATTGTATTCTCACGTGTGATGATGTCATCCATGTCGATGATCCGGCATGTCTTGCAGAGGTTGTTGTGGCAGGGTTGTGTGGTATTATAGTCACTGTTCTCCTGAAGGCTGGATAGTTTGCTGCGAACAATGGTCTGGTTGAGGTTGCGCGGTTGTCTGAAGGCAAGATGTGGGGGTGTGGGGATGGCCCTGGTGAGATATTCATCTTCATCAATGATATGTTGAAGACCTCTGAGAAGATGTCGTAGCTTCTCCTCTCTGGGGAAGTACCGGATGATGAAGGGTACTCTGTCCACCATGTCCGTGTTTGTTTTCTGAGGAGGTCAGCGCGATTTTTTGCTATGGTGCATCGGAACTGTCGATCGATGAGTTGAGTATCATATCCTGTTCTTATGAGGGCATTTTTCAACGTCACAATCCTCCTCATCTGAGCAAATCCTGTATAAACGGATGGCTTGTCCGCAGGGAATGGCTTCTTTAACATGTTTAGGCCGGAAGCTGGAGAAGTGGAGCATTGTGAGGTTGTCTGTGGGCTTGCGGTACAGTGAGATGCTGAGGTGACCGTCCTTGATGGAGATGCGTGTGTCCAAGAATACAGCTGATTCTGGAGAATAGTCCATGATGAGTCTGATTATGGGACGGAACTTGTTGATATCATTGTATAGTTGTTTCAGTGATTGTTCGCCATGAGTCCAAAGGAAGAAAATGTCATCGATCTATCTAGTGTATAGCATCGGTTGAAGATCCTGTGCAGTGAAGAAGTCTGGTTTGAACCTATGCAAGAAGATATTGGCATAGGTGCGAATTTGGTCCCCGTGGTCGTTCCGTGTGTCTGGCTGAAAAACTGATTGTTGAAAGTGAAGACATTGTGGTCCAGAATAAAATGGATGAGTTGTAAAATTGCATCCGGAAACTGGCAGTTGTCGGCATTGAGTACTGAGGCAGTTGCAGCAATGCCATCGTCGTGGGGGATGTTGGTGTAGAGTGCAGAGGCATCCATTGTGACGAGGAACGCCCTTGGTTCAACTGCTCCATGTGTGCTGAGTTTCTGTACGAAGTCCATAGTGTTGCGACAAAAGCTGGGGTTTTTTTGTGCAATGGGTTTCAGGATGCTCTCGACAGAGCCGGAGACGTTCTTACACAGAGTTCCATTGCCTGATATGATGGGATGGCTGGGTGTGTTTGCCTTGTGTATCTTTGGGAGGCAGTAGAGATCTCCAACACGGGGAGTACTTGGAATGAGAGCCCGGAGAATGCACTGAAGGTCTGGATCAAAGGTCTTGATCAGAGTGTTGAGTTGATGAGTGTGTTCTTTGATCGAATGTCCTGAAGCATGGTACATTGGGGAGACCATGCAGACGCTACGACAACAGATGAATGAACATTGCTCAACAATCACCAGGCAAGACTGTTCCCTTGCTGTTGGCGAACACTTCAGTGGCCATCGGCATTTGGCCTGTGACCTTTGGGAAAGCATTCTCCAAGGCTGCCTTCACGACACATGACAGCTCAGAGTCACTGAGCAGAAACTGATAAGCAAGTTCCGCACACATGAGGACGGTCTCAATAGGGATCTTGGGTTCATGTCACACTATCTGTAACCTGCGTGACTTGCCTGGGTTTGCAAAACCTCACTTATTGTGCTGTCTGGAGACAATACACATCTCTTTAACCTGTGCTCAGTGCTCCTTCCACTCACATTGTTAGCCACTTTAAGACTTGAATAGCAGGTTAGGTGTAAAGATTCGCATTCTATCAGTCATCTGTAAACTGTCTGTGCCTGAGGCCAGAATTCTTCATTCATCTGACAAAGAGGGAAACGTCGAAAGCTTGTGAGTTTACTATCAAATAAATCTGTTGGACTTAAACCTGGTGTTGTCAGACTTCTTACTCTATTCTGTCTCCACAGATGTTGTCAGACCGACTAAGATTTTCCAGCATTTTCTGTTTTTGTTTCAAATTCCAGCATCCACAGTATTTTGCTTTTATCTTTTCCACTTTAGTCTTTCCCATTTCCCTCCCAAGTTAATTTAGATCCTCCCTAACTGTACTTGCAACATTGGACCCAGCTCTGTCAGGATGCATACCATTTGACCTGTAATGGTCCCAGCCCCCCAGAACCAGACCCAATGTCCCAGGAGACCAAAGGCCTCTCTCCTTAATATTTCCTAGCCATGAAGTTTTCTGCTGTATCCTTCGTCTTTTATCAATACTCGTATGTGGCAGAAGGAATAATCTGGAGACCATAACCTTTGAAGTTTTGCTTACTAGCCTCTTTCTTGGTTCCCTAAAATCTGCTGCCTATATTTAAAAACAAAGAAGATAGGAGCAGGAGAAGCCCATTCAGCTCTTCAAGCATGCTCTGCCATTCATCATGATCCTGGTTGATCGTCCAACTCAGTAGCCTAATCCTGCTTTCTCTCTATAACCTTTGATCCCATTCACTCCAAGTGCAATATTTCTACCTCAGTCATTGAAAACATCCTGGATCATGACTTCTTGCTATTCACCATTCCCCCTCAGAATGCTCTGTAGCTGATAGTCTCATCTTTGACCTTGGCATTTAGGAGGCAACACTCCATTCTGGATCTATATTTCCAGCCTCAGAAATATTTGCCTGTTTCCCAACATCAGAATCCCTTCTGTACCCCCCACCCCCAACCCCACTCCCCATCCCCATCTTACAGCTGAGTCACTCCTGGGCTTGACTAATGAATGGCAGAGAGACTTTAATATAGATGGAAGTGAAGTTATCCATATTAGGACAGCAAACATGAATTGTGGACATGATGAAGGGTGGCCAACAGCAAACATGGAAAAGTAAAAAGATTTTGACATGATTATTGACCATTAGCTGAATGAAGCTGGTCAATATGAAGCTGTTATCAACTGGGCTAATTAAGCTCTAAGATTTATCTCAAGGGCATTTGATTATAAGTCAGAACAAATTATTCTAATCTGATATGGATAATTAATGTAAGAACATTTGGAATATTATATGCAGTTTTGGACACTTTCTTATTGATGTATTAGAGGGAATTTATGAGAGAGAGATAAAGATTATTACACAATTTAAAACCCTAAAGTTATGAAGAGCGACCGTTTTCAGAACTGTGTTTGTTTCCATTGGTGAAAAACAGATTAAGTGGTTCTTTGAACATTGATGATATAGATGTAAGCTCCAAACACTTCAATTACACAGCTAAGGGAAATGAATATAAAATTAACAGGCCTTCAAACAACTCCAAAGGTTAGAAATTGCATTTATTTTTTCTCAATAGTGCACAGGGTATGTGAGAAAAGGACTTAGCACTGGGTCAATTAACTCCTACATATAAAAAAAGAGAACAATCAGTTTCTGGTTAAAAAATGAAATTGAAAAGTGTTCCGTGGTATATGGAAGTTGTTGGCTTGTCAAGGCAATTAGTCTTTTATCATTTTCTGTGTAAATGCTATGCCCCATACAGTACAGAGATATAAAGATCAGTACTATCCTGGTTTAATGCTTGATCTATGCTGAATTAACTAACCTCAGCTGAGATCACTTAAACTGGCCTTATATTTTGTGTTAGAGACTGGGAAGGAAATTAACCATTCCTGATTGTTATCCAATGACCTTGCTGGACAGGATGCAGGTGACAATGTTGGATTAAATCAATATTGGGTTCCCTGAGCTACCTTCATGGTTGAATCACCTGATGTCAGTCAAACTCTTTGGCTCAGGCAAGAATTAATGTGCAAGACTTTAACGTGGAACTGCAGAACAATATAGAACATAGAACATAGAACATTACAGCGCAGAACAGGCCCTTCGGCCTTCGATGTTGCGCTGACCAATTATGAGAAAAGCAATGACCCTCCAAACTAAACCATTCCCTTCTCTTCCATAAACTTATCAACTAACATCTTAAACACCACCAAACTTGGCGCAATTACAACTGTCGCAGGCAGGGCCTTCCACTCCCTAACCACCCTCTGGGTAAAGAACCTACCTCTGATATCCATCCTATAACTATCACCCCTTAATTTAAAGCTGTGTCCCCTCGTGCTAGCTTTCTCCATCCTAGGAAAAAGGCTATCACTGTCCATAGTGATATGTCCGCAGAAACAGCACTTTTAGTGGATGGGTGAGTAAATGAGTGAGTGGGTGGTGAGTAGTTGAAGAACATTGAAGGAAATAGAGATAAGATGCTTCTTCTGCTTCTTTGTGAGTTTTTTCAAATTATTTTAGCAACCATAACTCTACCTCTGAGAAATAAAAAGAAAAATCAACCCAACATGTGATTGTTTACTGAGCAGTATGTATGGTTTGACTGGTTATAAATGTTTCAAAAATATTACACTTGTGGCAGGACACCATTTCTGTTGAACTTTCGGATATATCATCGAGAAATTTGTTGCTTTGGCCAGAAATTCTCCCAATACAGGGAGAATTCTGCTCAAGGCCACAATGTGGGAAGAACACTGGCATAATTAAAGAAAGCAAAGAGAAAACAGTGGAAAATGGTTGATCTACTGCACGTTACCAAAAACAGTTCAGCAAGTTACATTCACCATGTGAACTTATGTTAATGAATAACCTCTAGTGAGGCTGTTTATGTTGGATGCAATAACTCAGCGTGCAGGAAGCATGAGTGAAAGGCTGGATGTCCATTACATTTTGATTTCCTCTCTAATCTGTTTAAATTTCTTAGTAACACTTCATTTAAACAGTTCTAAACAGTTCTGGTTTGCAAAGAGTGGGCAGCTGTGATCCTGAAAACAGATTTAGTAAGCAACGTTTTTAGCTCAGCAGCAAAGCACATTTTGTGGTATGTGATAACACCAGATATATTGTTGATGAAGAGTGCATTCCAATAAGTTGAAGTCATCTAAATTGTAGAACAGGTCATTACTTTTAGATAAATTTTAGAATGATTTAAATTGTTTGCAAATTGATAAACTGTTCATTGTGGCAAAGAAGGCAATAGCTAAGCTCATAAATTATCTTTATTTTTAATGAATAATTATATTTTCACATCTTGCAGTAAAAAAGGCAAAATTGTTAGTGTAATGGAGGAATCTTTCAGTGCCAATAAAAAAATCATATTACCTTTATCAACATTTACCAATTCAAAAACTGCAAATTGACACAAAGGCTTTGAGGGTAAGACTATGAGACAATTTACGCACATGCCATTGGGTACAGATTTCAAGGACTTTTCGTTAAGGATCCTTTAACAAAGATCCTATTGTAAGGGTAGGGGAAAAAGCAGCGTCCAAATGAATAATCATAATAGCTGGATAGATGGTCCTCATTGTCTCCAACTCACTCCAATGCACCCAATGATGTCACTGACACATAAGAAGAGGGCCATCTTCTCAAGATTTTTTTCGAGAGCTGAGTCTCCTCATATCATTGAGTATTCCCTATGCATTGGCTGGCCTTGACCTAGAAGAACAGCGCATTAATGAGGATGTTAATTTGTGACTAACTAATGAAAACTAAACATGTCTTAAAAACTTTCCTCTGTGATCCAGAATTCTCCTAGTAATTTACATACTGCTTTTTTGCCAGTTTATTACCTTTCCATCTTAGCACTCTTAGCACTCCTGCCCTTTTTGCCACTTTCTAATCCCTGCATCATGACTTTTGCTATCCTGACTCTGAGTCACATCCCACATGTTACTCTGTCATACTGAGTAATTCTTTTGTTTCTATAGGGGAAACCAATAGTCCTTCATGGGGTGTTGTACCTAAACTCCACCATTGTTCCCTGGTAGTCCTAATGGTCCGTGCTTTGTGCATCTCCAGTGCTAGAGAAAGAATCCATGTTTGGACAAAGTCTACCTATTCCTGCATAAGTGTAGGCAGTGTATGAGAAGTATTGGCATTAATAATGTTTAAGAAGGGCCAAAATATCAGCCCTTGCCATTCTCCCCAACTCCAACCCCACCTCAATCATGACCCAATCCCATCTCAATCCCCACATCACTGGATCAGGTCAGAAACACAAACAATGACTGGCATTTATATAAAATAATATATCCTAAGACCCTCGATTGCAGATATAACTGGTATGTATGTTTTCCATGAGATTTTTAAACTTAATTGGGGAAGATGATTAATGTTTGCCATTATTTGCTGTTTATTTGCATCTTAGTGAGTTGAAATCACTTTGTAGGAATGAAGGCATGAATGTATCAGTTTCTATCTACTAATTAAATAAAGTTTGAAATCATTTATACCAAGCTCTTACAATGCAGCTTTGACGCTGGTATTTACCTGATGACATGGAATATTGCCCAGCTATTTCCTATCCATGAAATGAATGTGAAAGGATGGCACGGTGACACAATGGTTAGCACTACTGCCTCACAATGCCAATTCTGACCTTAGGTCATTGTCTGTGTGGAGTTTGCATGCTCTTCCCATGTTTGGTGGATTTTTTCTGTGTGCTCTGGTTTCCTCCCACAGTCCAAAGATGTGTGTGTTAAGTGGATTGGCCATACTAAATTAACCTTAATGTTAGGGGGATCAACAGGGTAAATACATCGGGTTACAGAAATAGGGCCTGGTGGGATTGCAGTTGGTGAAGGCTCAATGGGGCAAACTATAGGGATTCTATGATAACTAATAACCTACGAGCTTCCTGCTCTGTATGGAATGTAGGGGGTCTTAAACAGTACCATTAATAGACATCTACTCACCCATAACTTATTCACTGATGCTCAGTTTGGGTTCTGCCAAAAACATTCAACATCAGACCTCATCATAACATTGATTCAAATGTGGACACAAGAACTAAGTGGCTGACCACGACATTAAGATGGCATTCGACTGAGTATTGCAACAAGGAGCTCTAGCATAAATGAGATCAATGACAGTCAAAAGTAAAACCCTTCTGTGTCCTATCTGACATCAAGGAAAATAGTTGTGCTGGTTGGGAGCCAGTAGTAACAGCCCTAAGGACATCACAGCAAGAATTCCTCAGAGAAATGTTCTCAATCCAAAAATCTTCAGCTGCTTCATCAATGATCTTTCCTCCATCATAAGGTCAAGAGTGGAGCTGTTCACTGATGATTCCAGTGTTCAGTTCTCTTTACATATCCTCCAATTATGAAACAAAATAAATGACAGGTAACATTCATGTCACATTCATGTTAAATCTTTACCCTCCCAAAAAAGAGAAGACAAGACCAACTCCGCTGACCTTTAACAGGAGAATGATTGTCAAGTTTGTCCAATATCAAAATCTTGTAGGTCATAACTGAACAGATTTTGAACTGAACCAGGCATAATAACATTGTGACTATCAGAGCAAGATGATGACTGACACGAGAGAAAATGCTGGAAAATCTCAGCAGGTCTGGCAGATCTGCAAGGAGAGAAAAGAGCTGACATTTCAAGTCCAGATGGCCCTTTTGTCAGCATTTTCTCTTTTGGTTTCAGATTCCAGCATCCGCAGTAATTTGCTTTTATTATATGATGACTGACTCATCACCTGATCCAAAAGAATTGCTTCACCATTTTAACGATTCAGTTTTTCTCCACCGATGCTGCCTGATCTACTCGACTTTAAGCATTTTTATAGTTCCTTTTCAGATTTTTTGCATCTGAATATTTTGCTTTTGTATTATGATTACTTCAACAGCACCACTCTTCCCTCGCAATCTCTACCATGAATTAGGATAAAAGCATCAGTGTAGTGGATACATCATTACCTTCAAGTCATATATCACCCTGACTTGAGCATACACTATTGTTCCTTCTTTTTGATTGGATCAGTATCCTGAATTCACTATGTAATGTAATTGTGGGAATGCTAAGAACTGCAGGAATTTAAGCAGAACAGCCACCACCACCACACTTTAAGGATAGCTTGTGATGGACAATGAGGGTGACTCTGTCTAGTCATTCACATACTGAGAACAACAACAAAAAAGAATGTCATCTGTGTTCTTATGTTTTTTTTAAATCTGTTCTTGTCTCTTCCTTCACGTCCACCATGCTTTTTGCACTACTTCTGAAGCTTGTGGAGGACCCAGGCTGTTGGATAGGTTTATAAAATTGCCTCTCTGAGAATGCATTTCTGCTGGTTTGGAGAATTGTTGTCTTCCCAATGTGTCCTGCATTTCTGTCTAAGCTTCTGGTTATACGATGAGTGTTTTGGGAGATTGTATAGCCACGACTTTCCTGATTTCACTGGCTCCATGTAACTCACATATGTCATGAAAAATACACACCCTAGAAACAACATGACCTTAAAACACTGTAAAACCCTTCCTTGATTGCTCTTTGACCTTTGATTAAGATACTTGAGAATTTCTAGTGCCTTAGTTCGCAGCTTCAGGAGAGATACAGCAAATGAACAAAATTGGCATATAATCTGTTGTGTAATTACATTCACTGAAATGAGTTGCATGCCATAGTGTACACTGGGCTGATCTCCTTATATTGACAACTGCCCACAGTCTGTAGCACCCCATAGCGTGGTTATGTTTAATAGTATGCTCACCTTTGGATTAAGAGGTTGTGGATTCAAGTTTCACTATGGCTTTGAATACAACCTAGATTTATTACAAGAGTACTGTTCCATCAAAGGTTCTGATTTTAGATGAGATATTGAAGTAAGATTCCATCATCCCACTGAAGTTGATGTTAAAAAGAGATGACAATATTTGAAGGAGGAAGAGTGAGGGTGATGGAGCACAGAGTAATGCCAATGTCCTGGCAAATATTCAATCCTCAAAACTGCAAAAGTAGTTGATCTGGTTTTTCATTCATTTGTTGCTTGCTTGCACAAATTAACTGCAGCCTTTGCCTACACATCAGCAGCATTTTAGAAGTAATTAACCGTAAAGTTTGAGATATCCTGAGGATGTGAAAGATGTAGTTTTTTTTTGCAATAAATCTAACTTGAGAGCATATCTCTCATTATCCTGCCTCCCCTAATGGTGCTGACTTGTACTGGGATAAGGATACATTGGTGCAGGTTGCTCACAAGCAACTTACCCCAGTTGCTATTCATCTATCATGTATCAGTCAAAACAGTGAATGGCAGCATATTATCCAAACAGTGGAGCAGCACTGTTGAGGATTTTACTGCTTTACCCAATGTCCACAAATGCAGACTTTCCTGCTGGAGTGGCTTAACGAAGTATATACACATTGTATTGTTAAAGTGAAGGATAAACAGGTGGACAATATTAACTGATTAAGTATTTTGAACAGATAGGAAAAAGGGATATTTCTCCCTTTCCATGCCTGGGTGTTAAGAGACTGAGACAGAGAGTGAGACTTCAGTCCCATGCTCCTGATCTTTGGACACCTTGTTTGAGTGGACAGGGCAAAGGATGTCCTTGTTAGCTTCTCCTGGGCATGGTCAATGTGGCCATTAATGGGTCTGGGCAGCGGACAGTTGAAAGGGCTGATTGGTACAATTGCCTCCACTCTTCTGTGATTACATCCAAGTCCTTGTGTCCTTGAGATAATTAAGAACTTCCATGACCTGAGGGCATTGCAGAGACCGGAGTGCTTCATCTGCCTGGAAATAGTATTTTAACTTAATTTTAAAAGTTTCATTAAGGTTTGTTTTTTGTTACAGTGCCCTTTAATTAATTGTTTTATTCCATTTACTCAAATGAATATAGAAAGGGGGCTAGAAGGACTTGTTTGAGAGGTAGCCTCTAAACCAAGGGTACAATTTTATCCCTGTGGCCTCAGGGCCAAGGGAGATGAGTTTGCAGTGCAGTTTTTTTTTGTTTTTATTTTAATTCAATCCAATCAAGTCCAATTCAGAGTCTCAACAAGTTGAGACATTCCCGATCCAAGCTGACAAGATAGAGCTCTCACCTCCTATCTTGGGCTTGATCTACATGATCCAAGCTGATTGGAGTAGGCATTGCACCTTCTCCAAGGCTTGATCTCATTTGCATTTTAGGCAAAAGGCCAAGATGCCACTTTTAAAAAATTGTTTCAAATGAAGCTGAAATGTAACATGACTTCAACAAAGTACAGAATGTCAATACTACATTTGATCTTAGCCAAAAGGCTGAGGAACGATACACAGTTAAACAGGATGATTATCAACTTGCAAATCCTTCCAGCACATGCCAATGGTAGATAGTAAGAACAGAAGACTTTTCTGATCATCCATGTGATGGAAAGAAAGTAAACTCTTCTACTATTACTATCCATAGCTGTAGACTACAACATACATGTAAAAATGCACAAATTAGCTGCCGTGTTTCTTATATCATTTCAACAATGACAAAAAGAACTGTGAAGTACTTTGGGATATTTTGATGATGTGAAAGAAGCTATAGAAAGGGATTGATGGGTCACTGGTGTTAAGTAGGTAACATGTACATATATGTAATGTTGAATTCTCTAAATAATCAAGAAAAGGATTTGTGCCTAGATTAAAACCATACTGTGTTGCTTGGGATTCATGGTGCCTGTAGCACAGTTCCACACTCTGCACTCTATTATTTTTGTGATAGTGAGAAGCAGGAGTTGTTTGGTGATAGCACTTCCACTGCTGTAAGGTTCTTCCTCACATGCTTAAAATTTTGCATAGAAACATAGAAGGCAGGAGCAGGAGAAGGCTATTTGTCCCTTCGAGCCTGCTCCGCCATTCATTATGATCATGACTGATCATTCAACTCAACAGCATAGTCCTGCTTTTTCCCCATAATCTTTGATCCCATTCCACCAAGTGCTATATCCAGCCACCTTTTGAATACATTCAATGTTTTGGCATCAACTGTTTTCTGTGGTAATGAATTCCATGGGCTCAACACTCTTTGGTGAAGAAATGTCTCCTCAGCTCCCTCCTAAATGGTCTACCTTGAATCCTCAGACTTTGACCCCTGGTTCTGGATTATCCCACCATTGACAATATCTTCCCTGCATCTACTCTTTCTAATCCTGTTAAAATTTTATAAGCATCTGTGAGATATCCCTGTCATTGATCTGAACTCCAGTGAAAACAATCCTAACCTAGTCAATCTCTCCTCATACATCAGTCCTGCCATCTTGGAATCAGTCTAGTAAACCTTCGCATCACTCCCTTGAGAGCAAGAATATCTTTCCTCAGAAAAGAAGACTAAAACTGCACACAATACTCTAGGTGTGGCCTCACCAAGGCTCCGTATAATTGCAACAACACATCCCTGCTCCTCTTGCAATGAAAGCCACATTGTCATTTGCCTTCTTTACCGCCTGCTGCGCCTGCATGTTTAACTTCAGAGACTAGTGCACAAGGACACCCAGGTCCCACTGTACTTCTTCCTCTCCCAATTCACAGCTTTTCAGGTAGTAATCTGTCGTCTTGTTTTTGCTTCCAATGTGAATAACCCCACATTTATCCAAATTATACTGCATCTGCCATTGATTTGTCCACTTACTCAATCTGTCCAGATCATTCTGAAAGACCTCTGCACCCTCATTATAGTTCACTCTCCCACCCAACCTGGTATTACCTGCAAACTTTGAGATGTTACATTTTGTTCCCTCATCTAAATCATTATTATATATTGTGAATGGCTGGGATCCCAGCACCAATCTCTGTGGCATCTTTTAACCCTTTGCTGTGCTGAACTACTTGCTTGGACCATCTTTATGAATGCTTTTTCATGATCTTAATTTCTGCAAAATTGTGTTGAAGTATCTAATGTTCCAGAGAACACACTCAACTTCCTATACTTTCCTCATAACTTCACTCCGAAGCTCTGAAGTCAGCTCAATCTTGACTGTGCTCATTTGCTGTCGGTTAATTGAGATCCTCAGTTCACAGCATTGCTACAGCGCACAAGGAGGCCAATTGGCTCATCAAGGCTGCGTCAACTCTCTGACAGAGAATCATAACCAATCACCCCCCACCCCTTATCCCTGTAATCTGATGTATTTACATGGGTAATCTCCCCAACATACTCAGGTTGACACTGAGGGAGAATTTATCATAGTCAATCGATCTAACCTGCACATCTTTGGGCTATGGGAGGAAACCAGAGCACCCAGAGGAAACACACGCAAATATGGGAGAATGTGCAAACTCCGCGAAAACAATCCTAACCTAGTTAATCTCTCCTCATACATTAGTCCTGCCATTCTTGGAATCAGGAGTTGAACCTGGGCTCCTGGCACTGTGACGCAGCAGTGCTAAGCATGGTTCTAATTTCAATCTTGGTTGTTGTTGTACTTTCAAACTTCTAACTGCTGAGACTTTAGCCCTCCGTTCACCACAGTAACCCTGCAGTTTTTGATTTTGTGATACTGTTGTGGACGGTAAAACCTCCACTGTCTGAATCACTGTCATTATCCAGTACAACACTCCTCTTTGCTTCTTGTTCTAAGAATGCAACCTTTAGTATATGCTGGACAACTGGCTTAGCCATCCATCACCAGATCTAACCTGACCATTTTTAGGTATAATGGGTTAATTTCTTGCCAAAATTGCTCACTACTATTCTGAGGATTAAAGATAAACCCCCGTTCCTTAACTTCAGTCTTGTTTTTACCACCACTACCAATTTTTCAAAGAGCTCATGGATTTTTCATCACATTAGAGAACCAAGTTAAACTGCCTTTTTTCCTTATCCCCTTTCCCTTGCACACTAAACTAAACTACCCCCAACCACCCGTCCCCTTCCTTGCCATCTCCCCTGAGTTCTTCTAAACCTGAAATCTTGCCTGAATATTTTCTCCAATCTTTGCAAAACGCCTTTTGTTTACAGAACATGCTACAAAAATGCATCTTGTTGGATGAGCTGATTATAGTTTGGGCATTACAATTAGCCTCAATGAACTGGACTATGGAAAGATAAATTCAGCCAGGATTCCTGTTCCTTACTGCTATCCTCTTATCTGTTCTTGGACTGCGCCATACCCTGATTGGCAATTGCTTACTGAAGCACAAGAATCTTAAAAATGAAAGAACATTAATGAACATTAAATGAAAATAAAAGAACATTATTGGTTCTAAAAGCACTTACTGCAGCAGAGAGATGATGGTTTGAGTTACAATCATTTTCCCCTCAAAAATATTTATTCTTGAAGATTACTGAGGAACAGATCCAATGAAGGTTTATACTTTTATTGAATCATTTCATTTGCTAAAATCCTTATTAGTTCTTCAGCTATTGCTAATTCCCAGAAGTAATGCTGGAATATTGAAAACATCTGCTTTACACAAATCATTATTTGTTATTCCTTTTTCTGACTCTGTTGTTTCCCTTTTACCCATTTCCCTTAATCTTCATTTTCCCCTTTTTTTAGGCACAGAGAGGGATCTTGTGATGCAGTTACTGTTGCCAGGCGACAGGCACTCTGTGTGAAGGCATGCAGTCCATACGTCTTATACCTCAGGCTGTCATGGCCCATGGTGCCTTGCTTCCCTAGTGCTTGCTGTCGGCAATGCAGACCTTTTACGTTGAGCATTTATCAAAGCACAGCATAGTAATGACCACTCACCAGAGGGGAAATTGAGATGACCCACAGGCCAAAGCTGTTAGGGAGACTGGTGGGAAGGGTAAAGGGGTCATGGCACCCCTGTCCCACCCACTTAGTGGCCAGTTAGCACCGGAACAGCAGTGTTCTGTTCTCCATTGTCTCTTAAGCCTCGATATCAAACAACAAACATTTACGTGACAACTACAGTAGAACAAAGAAAGGATAGACCAAAAGTTTAAACAACTCCACGGAGATTTCAGAATTTGCTTATAATTAATTCTTTCAATTAATTGCAAATAGTATTTCAGTCTCCGAAATCCTATTTGTTTTAAAAAAGAAGTACTTTGCTCTCTGGAGAAGCTGCCATGTATCTTCCTATGTAAGTTTTCTTCCATCGTGCCTTTTTGCTTCTGGCACCAGATTATTTAGTGTGATTTATGAGGCAGTGGGAAGCAGAGACACTGGTCTTTTAATTCTCAGTTGCCCCTCAACAACAAAATCTTTGCAGTGAGAATGTTTCAGAGTGTCTAACCTGGTCAACTGGTGACACAACCTCTTTTCTTAACGAAAAATGGCACAATATGATAAACAAATACTTTGGCGCAAACCTTGTTTTTGTTCATTTGTTATCTTTACAATTGTTTTGCTTAATACTTGAATTGTTCAGGTTATTATTTCACCACTCCCTAAGAAGTGAGAGTCTTTCAAAGAAAAAAGCAGCAATAAACTCACTTGTTTCGGTTAAGGCAATTCCCTTGAAATATTTCAAATAAAATCTGAACTTTAAAATTGATCAAGATTCACCACACTGACTTGATGTCGTGACAAAGAGCTCTATGGAGAGACATTATTTCGACTTTTGCACTTCTTTAACATCAGAGCAAAATTTAGGTCAGTAATTCAAAATGTACCATCCCAGCCAGCCTCCTGGTTCCATCAATTTACTGCAACAGTTGATTGTTAAGCATGAAAACTGTGTTTTTCTGAAACACATCACAGCATTTCATTTTGGAATGTTCCATAATATAAGACGTTAAAGCAAATTTAACTGTTAAATACTGAAAAAAGTATTTACTTGGAAACTGAGCCACCTCTTGAATGAGAATTGGAGGTGAATTGAGCTAAGGTTTTTTTATTTGTTCTTTGGGTGTGGGTGTCACTGGCTCAGCATTTGTTGCCCATTCCTTATTGCCCTTGAATGGAATGATTTGCTCAGCCGTTTCAGAACAGTTGAGAATCAACCAGCACTATTGTGTGCCTGGAGCCATTTTATGGGCCAGACTGGGTAAGGATAGCAGCTTTCCTGAATCAGTTGGATTTTTACAACAATTAAGATAGTATCATGAGTACCTGTATTTGGGTGGCATGGTAGCACATTTGTTAGCACTGCTGGCTCACAGCTCTGAAGACCTGGGTTCGATTCCTGGCTTGGATCACCTCTGTGTGGAGTCTGCATGTTCTTCCAGTGTCTGCATGGGTTTCCTCCAGGTGCTCTGGTTTCCTCCCATTGTCCAAAGATGTGCGGGTAATTTAGCCCCTTAAAATGCACCTTAGTATCTCAGATACATAGGTTAGAGGAATTAATATAATAAATCCATGGGATTACAGGAATAAGGGTAGCTGGGACTGTTGTTGGTGCATACTTGATGGGCCAAATGGCCTCCTTCTGCACTGTGGGGATTCTATGATAACGGAGACTAACTTTTATTTCCAAATTTGTTAATGGAACCATGGGGGCATTTGAACTCATGCCCAGAGGGATTAGCCCAGTTGGGCCTCAGTGACATTAGTAATGTACCATTATCTCCTCACAAAGTCTTGCTGGTCATCCTACTCAGGTGTAAAATATTATAGTTATACTGAATCAATTAGATGTGATGAAATTAATAGTCATATGGAAAAATGTGGGTTTTCAACATGGATTTCCTAAGAGAAAATTGTGTTAAAGTAACTTGCTTGAGTTTTTTGAAGAGATAAAAGAGGGTTGATGAGGCTATTGGTATGGTGTGCATGGATTTTCAAAAGGCATTTTATACAGTGCCACACAAAAGACTTGTGAGAGAAGTTAAAACTTATGGGATGAGAGGGACAGCTGCAGCATAGATACAAAACTGGCTGAGTGTAAGGAAACAGCAAGTAATGGTTAATGGATATTTTTCAGGGGGAGGAGAGTTTGTAGTGGAGTTCCTCAGCCATGTGGCTCTCCCTTTTCCTAATATATATTAAGGAACTTGAAGTGCAGGGGACAATTTCAATGTTTGAAGATGATTCAAACGTAGAAGCATTGTAAACTGTGAAGAGAATCATGTAAAACTTTCAAAAGGACATAAACAAGTTGGTGGAATGAGCAGATAAAAGGCAGATTAAGTTCAATATGACAAAGTATGAAATGTTTCATTTTGGTAGGAAGAACATGGACAGACAGTATAAAATAAAAGGTACAATTCTGAAGAGTGTGCAGGAACAAAAAGACCTGGATGCATATATACATAAGTCGCTAAAGGTGATAGGACATGTCGAAAGAGCAATTAAAACATAGTGTACTCTGAGCTTTATTGATAAGGACATAGCATACAAAAGCAATAAAGTTATGCTGAATTTGTTTAGGACACAAATTACATCTCAATTAGAGTATTGTGTATAGCCCTGGGCACCATATATTAGGAATGCATTGGACAGAATACAGGAGAGGTTTATGAAGATAGTTCTAAGGATAAGAAAGTTCAATTATGAAGATAGACTGATGAAGTATGGATTGTTCTCCTTGATAGAGCAAAATCATGAGGGGCTGAACAGATAGATGGGAGAAATAATGTATTAAAACATAAACTGAAGTATAAAATAATACAGTACACAGGTATAGATTCTGGACAATTTTGTAACTGCTTCCAGTTAATAACCTATTAGGGGAACATGCAAAATTCCAGTTAGTAGAGAATTCAGGTAGGTAGAGTGCTGGATAACACAAAATTTAATGTACATACAATTGCATAGGAATAACACACTGAAACAGGCCATTCAGCCAAACTGGTCCATACTGATGTAATATTTCATAATATCTTTTTCCCTCTGATTTCATTTAACACCATCAGCATAACTTTCTGTTCCTTTCTTTCCCATGTATTTATCCATCTTCCCCTTAAATGCATCTATGCTGTTTACCTCAACTGTTGGTGGCATTGAATTCCACATTCTAACTACTTCCTGAATAAATATGTTTCTCCTGCGATCATTATTGGATTTATTGCTAAGCTGCGAAATAGTGATGTAAAGGCAATATCACAGGAATAGTAATCCAGTGATCCTGATTAATTCTGTGGCGACTTGGGTTAAAATCCCACTACAGTGGCTGTGAAATTTAAGTTCAATTAATAAATCTGGAATATAAAGCTAATAATGCTGGATGATACTGTTGTCAATTTCTATAAAAACCCACCCTGTACATAAGTACCATTTAGGGAAGGGAATCAGTTATCTTTACCTGGTCTGGCCAACATGTAACTCCTGACCTAAACTTACTTGTCCTCTGAAAGCCATTCGCCTTCAAGGGAAATTTAAATGCATGACTGTAAGCTTTAAAGGCCAGTTAACTGTTTAAATTATGTTCGACTAAGATAACGTGAAGTGTACGAATGAGATGAGCTATTATTCTAGCATCTGTTACTCCAGATGTTGGTGGAGATAGGGGGTATTGAGGCCACTGGCTGATGCTCTAATTGAGCAGACTGCTCTGCCCTTGATTGTTGTTACACCTACAGCCATGCAGCATCTAGTCATCTGAACCATCAGAAGATTCTTATCTCACTCCATTCCACTGAAAAGACGCAGGAAAATGCAGAAGGAAATATCTCCCAACCATAATGTCTGTATTGCCTGTTTTATGTCTATTGATGTCTCCTTTTTACATCCACAGGCAATTTGGTCCACCTTGTTGGCCAACAAGGGGCATAACGCGGTGGGTCGTGCGAAGGTTGCTCTTGGATGTTGCTTCGAGAGTTGCCTAGTGCTTCACATCTGTTAGTGTACGCTTAAACTGGACCAATTGATGGGCAACACAATAGCTCAGTGACTATCACTGTCTGCTGTGCAGGTACTGGAACCTGGGTCGGATCTCTGGCTTGGCTCAAACTCTGAGAGTTTGCACATTCTCCCCATGCTTGCGTAGGCTTTCTCCGAGTGCTCCAGTTTCCTCCCAAAAACGTGCTTTTTAGGCTGATTGGTGTCAATGAATTGTCCCTGAATCAGATCTCCCTTAATCTGGTGCACATACAATTCCTAAATTTGCACCCCCTTTATTGTGAAGTCCAATAGAGGTAGACAAAAACATCAATGATCGACGAAAGCCTTGAATAAGGCACTCACTGAGTGTTAAAATGGGCGGTGGGGGGTTGTAGGGCCGAAGGGCCTGTTTCCTGTACTGTACTGTTCTTTGTTCTTTGTTCTTTGTTTTTTGTTCATAATTATATCTTGTCATCATCCCATTCTCATGTTCACTTGAGAGCTTGAACCTTTGTCACAAATTGTTTCATTTAAGAAACACAAAGTTTGACCAGAGATGATACTAGAACAGTAAAGTTGAATGCTCTGCTTTGGCCAATAATGATGCTAGGACAGTAAAGTTGAATGCTCTGCTTGGATCTAAGTGAGAAGAGATATCACGGTTTGTAATTACCACAGCTCAGAACTCCTGCACCATTAAAATCATCCAACAAAAGAGAGGTCAAGACCTTTGGAGTTCAAATTATAGCTACGTCCATTCTGCTTAGTCAATAACCTTCTCTCTATCAATTTTAAGAGGTAACACAGCTGTGGCAGAGACAAGGTTCTGTGCCAAGTGGGTTCTAGGTTAATAAACCTAACAGTCTTGTCCAAAATAAACCTATTAGCAATAAAGGGCTCCTGATCAGGATGTCCTTAGAATCAAAAAAATCATAAAATGATTATAGCATAGAAGAGACCTTTGAGCTCATCAAGCTTTAGACTACTCTCCGCAAGAACAGTTCAGCTAGTTACGCTCCGTGGCCTTTTCCTCTATAATGCTGTATTTTTGTTTTTTTCTTCAGGTGCTTATCAAATTATCTTTCAAAAGCCACTGCTGAATCTATACCCATCACCCTTTCACACAATACATTCAAGATTTTAAAATTCATTTATGTGATGTGGGCATCACTGGCTAGGCCAGCATTTATTGCCCATTCATAGCTGCTCTTAAAAAACGGTCTGAGCTCCCTTTCTGAACCGCTGTAGTCCCTAAGGTGTAGGTACATCTTCAGTGATCTAGACAGACTATCCAGGATTTTGACTCAGTAACAGTGAAGCAGCAGTGACACATTTCCAATTCAGGCTGGTGAGTGACCTGAAGGGGAATCTTCAGATGGTTGTCAGGTATCTGCTGCTCTTGTCCTTCTGGATAGTAGCAGCTGTGGGTTTGGAAGGTGCTTCCTAAGGAGTTTTGTTAAGTTCTTGCCGTGCATCTTGTAGATAGTACACATGGCTACCACTGTTCATCGATGGTGGAAGGAGTGGATGTTTTTGAAACTGGTGTCAATCAAGTGCGCTGCTTTGTCCTGGGGGTGGTGGTTAACTTCTTTAGTGTGTTGAAACTTCTGTCATCCAGACAAGTGGGGAGTATTTCATGATGCATTGGACTTGTGCCTTGAAGATGGTGGACAGGCTTTGGGAAATTAATAAGTAGTCATTCACTGCAGAATTGGTAGCCACATTTATATGGATAATCCAGTTCAGTTTCTGGTCAATTGTAACCCCAGTATATTGATAGTGAGGGATTCAGCAATGGTAATGCCATTGAATGCCATGGAGTGATGATTAGATCCTCTCTCTTGTTTGGAGATGTTCATTGCCTGGCAGTTGTGTAGCATGAATATTACTTGCCACTTGTCAGCCCGTGCCTGGATACTGTCCAGGTTTTGCTGTATTTGGATATGGAATGCTTCAGTATTTGGGGATACGCAAATGGTGCTGAACATTGTGCAATTACCAGTGAAAATCCCCACTTCTAATATGAAGTAGTTGAAGATGATTCAGCTTAGAACACTACCTTGAGGAACTCGTGCAGTGATGTGAGCTGAGATGATAGATGTCTACCAATCACAAACATCTTCCTTCGTGCCAGGTATGAATCCACCCAGCCGGAGGGTTTTCCACCTGATTCTTATTGACTCTAGCTTTGTTGGGCTCCTTGATACCACACTCCGAGAAATGCTGTCGAGCTGTCAAGGGTAGTGACTCTCATTTCACCTCTGGAACTCAGTTCTTTTGTCCATGTTTGAACCAAGGTTGTAATAAAGTCGGGAGCTGAGTGACACTGGCAGAACCCCAAACTAGGTATCAGTGAGAAGGTTATTGCTGTGTAAGTGTTGCTTGATAGTACTGTTGATGATGACCCTTTTCATCACTCTACCAATGATCAAGAGTAGACTATTGTTACATTAACTGGCTGGGTTGGTTCATAAAAAAAAATTTCCTCATGTCACCTCTTTTCTTTTTGCCAAATGCTAAATCTATGTCCTTGTGTTCCTTAACTCTTCCTCCAATGGACAAGGATGTGCAGGTTGGGTGAATTGGCCATGGTCAATGTGTCAGGTTATGGGGATAGGGCAGCATGGGAGTGGGGCTGTGTATTCCTGAGTAAGATGCACACTCAGAGTTGCTGTGAGCTCAGTGGGACTTCCTTCTACATTATTGGGATTTGAGGATACTATGGAATAATTTCTCCCTGGACCTCACCACAAATGATTTAAAATCTGTCTTTATCAATTCCAGCTTCTCCTTTCAAGGATAGCTACAAAGATCTATCCTTGCATCTGAAGTCCCTTATCCCTGTAATTATGTTTACAAACATTTTCTGTACTTTCCGAAAGTCTTCACATTCCTCCAAAAGCATTCTGCCCAGAAGTGAATGCTGTACTCCAGCTGAGATTAGACCAATATAAAAGTTTGACATAAATTCCTTGCTTTTGCACTTTATTTCTCTATTTATAAAGTCCATTTCCCAACTCCCTTATTAAATTCTATCTCAGTCTACCATGCCACCTCCAATGATTTGTACACACATACCCCAGGGTCTCTCTTTCACTGCATCCCCTTTAGAATTGTATCCTTTATATTGTAGTGCCTCTCCTGTTCTTCCAACTAAGTGCATTACTTCACACTCATCATATTAAATTCTGCCACAGGTTCACCCATTCCATAAGCCAATGACTTCTTAAATAAAAGCAAAATACTGCAGATGCTAGAGATTTTTAATAAAAACAAAGTGCTGGAAGAACTCAGCAGGTCTGGCACCTTCTGTGGAACAGTTCATATTGGACTTGATACATTGGGTGGAATTCTTCAGCTGTGTGTGCCCCAAACCAGAAATTCATGCTCGAGCTCAGCAGACCTTTGAATGGTCCACCAAGTTTTCTGCCTTGTCTGCTACAATTCCCGTGGCAAGTGAGAAAGAGAATTTCAACTGTTAACTCTCTTTATCTTTCCATAAATGCTGCCAGAACTGCTGAGTTTTTCTTCTAATATTCTCTTGAAGTCTATTACCATCTGCTTCACAGTTTACAATGTTACCAAGTTTTGAATTGTTGTGGGGTATTGTTAGCTAGATCTTGGTAGGTTTGATGAAGTTTTCATAGTATTTAGCAGGTTATTTGTCAGTCTTCATTAACTAACTACTAGAACTAGTTACAAATATATTATAAAGAGTACAAGTCAGGAGCTATTCCCACACTTAGGTGTGCATGTGGCTCTTTCCAAAACCACATTGCATGTATCATCCATAAAATTTGAAATTGCACTCTGTACATCCAAGTCTAAAACACCAGTGTATATCAGGAAAGGCATTGGTCCCAGTAACTGTCTAGTTTGAAAATCATTCAACGCTACTTCCTGTCACTTGGCCAATCTCATTTATGTGTTGCCACTTACATTCTGACATTTTCCTTTATCTCCATGGACTTTAGCTTTGCTGGACAACCCATCTTTCATATTTTATTAATCCTTGATCATTCATTCGTTTGAAGTCTTTGCAAGATTTTGCATAGCCATTATTAGATGCTTGGTTCTCCTATCCTTGGGGCATTCCACATGATCCCATGCATCCTTCATGGAACCCCAAATGACTTCTTTCTCTACTATTGAGAACTCAAGGTGAAGATCCAGATCTTATAGGACAGGTACTGCCAAAGTTCAGAATAATATGAGAGGATAAGATAAATCCTGTAGCATCATTAAATTATGTAACTTGGGTTTCCAAAGAAAGGGACAACTGG
Organism: Sphyrna mokarran; assembly: GCA_024679065.1. Lineage (NCBI taxonomy): Eukaryota > Metazoa > Chordata > Chondrichthyes > Carcharhiniformes > Carcharhinidae > Sphyrna > Sphyrna mokarran. The sequence goes on along the minus strand of JAGIQG010000009.1, from coordinate 51,773,360 downwards.
AGAAGATTTTTCACAATTTTTTAAGTATAAATGTGTGGCCATTGATTGCGCAATGATTCAGAAAGAAGAGTGTTTAGGATAATATGTTTGGAGCTTAGAGAAACAAGTCCAGAAAGTTCTGAGGAGACCATTATAGGATGGCAAGTTAAGAAAGATTATAATGGTTTAGATTACTATTCACTGAATATCAACTGCTCTACTGGTATCTCATCATAACTCAGGGAAATATTAAATGTGTTAATTACTCAAGAAGCTGTCCAAAGCCATATGGATCAATTTTCTACAAGATGTTTTGATTTTGGCAATGTCTGATGGTATATAAATCTCACTTGACAGCAGGTGTTTTTGTGTTTCTCCTGTTAGTAATGACATGGCATTTTACAGTAGATTTCTCAAATTTTACCTCTCTTAACTTGCATATTTTCCATAGATAAGGAGGCTTTACATTAACATATGTCTGTGAATTCACCCAAATAATGGCACTTCATATTTTGGCAAACCTCACACTGGCAGTGTTACATCACCTTGGCTTCTCAATCAGCAACAGTTTAGTTGGAATTGGTCAATTGAAACATTAAAAATGATTTACCAAATCTCATTTAATGTGACATCTCTTAATGACATTAAAATTTAATTGGAAGCTGAATGTTGGTGAGAAGAGCCCAGAATATGCATGCTTGCGTATACAAAAGTCCTTTCCTTGATGAGAGTGCTAACAAGTGCTGCAGATTATTGGTCCACAATTTCTTTTCTGGATCATTCACCTGTTAACAAAGGGAATATACTTTATCTTTGAAAGTACCAATGGTAGTCATATATCTGCTGTTGAGAAGAGTGAGATGGCTTGCACTGAAGACCTCTACCCATTGTGTGAAAGTGTATGGTGAATTGTAATCCAACAATGACAGCCTTGGAGCACCAATAAGGCAACTGGAAGGGAGAACAATATCAATCTTGGCAAGATCATATCATGTATAAGAAAGAGGATATAGATTTTTCCCTTCCAATCTTGTTTTTGAAACAACTTGCTTCATTGCGCCCTATTTTACCATTGCCAAACGGGCATGAAAACATGGTAAAGTCAGGTGAGAGGCCATTATCGTGATCTGCACCCACGTCTGCGTATCCCCTCCCATCTTTCAGGGTGACAAGATGGCATTTGCAATGCAATCAATCAATCTTGCTGTTCTCTTGATTGCTTCTGAAGCTGAGGAGGAGGACATGGAGGAAGAATAGTGGGTCCCGGGCCTTACCACCTGCAGGACCGGAGGGAGATGACCATCAGCAGCAGGAGGTGGATGCCATTCACCCAGAGCAGGGCCATAGGAGAAAAAGAGAGCAGACACCCCGGCAGTTCCATGCATAAGTGTCCTTTGAGGAGATGTCGGACACTGTGCCGCCGATGTCTCTGACTCCGAAAAGATATCGTGTGACACCTCTGCAACCTGTTGCAGGACCTGGAGCCTGGGGGAGGGAGGCTGTTCTGAACTTCTATGCGACTGGCTGTTTCCAGAACCCGAGCGGAGATGTCTGTGGCATCTCCCTGTCTTCAGTCTACACCTGTGTCAAGCAGGTCACTGAAACTCTGTATACTTGGGCTAGGCAGTACATCAAATTCAACCTGGACCAGACCAATCAGGAAGCCCTGGCTGTGGGGTTGGTTGCCATTGCAGAGATGCCGAATGTGTAGAGGGTAGTTGATTGCACCCATGTCACCCTTGGGCCCCACTACAGAATCCATGGTGATTGGTTAATAAGAAGGGGTTCCACTCCCTGAATGTACAAATCGTGTGTGACCACAACATGACCATCATGTGCATCTGCACCAGATGTCCAGGCAGCATACATAACAGCTTCATTGTAAGGAGCTTGGACATCCCTCAAGCATTCGAGGAGGAGCCCAGGCTGTGGGGGTGACTCCTGGGTGATATGGGTTACCTACGTTGGGCATGGCTGACAACGCCATGTGGAGGTCTGTGACCTGAGGCGGAGACCTGGTGTAATGAGGCCTATGTCACCATCCATGTGACAGTAGAGAGGGCTCCTCAAGATGTGATTCTGGTACCTGGACCGATCAGGAGGGGCCCTCCAGTACAGCCCCCTTATCTCCTCCCGCATATTGGTGGTGTGCTGTGCCTTGCACAGTCTGGCTCTGCAGCGAGATGATCTCTTGGAAGAGAAAGAGGGCATGGAGGATGATCAGCCAGATGTAACTGAAGAGATGACGAGGAGGAATAGGAGGACAAGAACACCTTGGAACACCAGCCAGGTAATAGAGGGCTTACGTGCCTCAGCTGATATGCAAGGGTGGCGAAGGAGGCTCTGATAACCAGACGGTTCAGTTGCTAGGAGATGGTGATTGTGGGTTCATTCCACCCCCTATCCCCCCTGCCCCATCAACCCCTGAAAAATGCCCTCCATTTATCCAGCACATTGTCACATCAGTGCTTTTTTTTCCAGGCAGGAGGGTGATGATAACTTGCTAAACCAGTCTGATTGCTGCCTGAGATCCACATAGACGCTAGCACCTGGCCCCAGAGCCTTCTAGTGGGTAAGGGATCTGAAATCCCCTTGGAGGATGGGAGGTCATCACTCATGGGATATGAGAGACAAATGGCTTCCTTTTCTCAGTGACACTGCATTGAGGGGCCCCCCCAACTGGTGTAACCATGAGGCACCCATCCGGTGATCATCAATGGGACAGGGATCCTATTTGAAACAATCTATTCACAGGTGGTTGTGGAGAAAAAGCATTTATTTACAATAAAAGTGTTTAGATAAGCTGGTGAAACTCAAACTTCAAAACTCTAAGGCAACTACAGTCCTTTCTAACCAGTGCAGCCCTTCAGCCATGCCATTTCAGTGCAACTACAACTTCCTAACCTTACGTGGCCTAACACTACGCCTCAGTGACACCCTAGAATGTACATTGGGGGCCAACTGCCAACCTTGCCCATGGCCTGTGATGTGCGGGACAGGCATCTTCTGGAGGTCCTGGATCCTGAGGGCCCTGCCGGCTTCCAACTGCCTGAGATGTTTCCATAACACTTTCTTCATACTGCTGCCCCTGAGATGCTCCAGTGTCAAGAAGGGGGTAATCGGAAGGTGTTGCCATAGCAACAGTCTCCTTGTTGGCAGGCCCCAGCATGAGCTCATGCCCTTCCTCCTCCCTTGGGGTCCCTTTTGGCTCCTGGGTCTCCACAGGACACTGGTGCTTCTGCAGTGAGCTCCAGAAGCTCTGGAGTCACCTGGCACTGCCAATCCTGGAGGGCCACCTGCATCCTACCCATGGTGGTCGACCTCTCCGCAATGGCCACGAGTTGTGGGCCATCTCTCAATAGCTGCAGGAAGTGCCCTCTGAGACTGCCGTATGAGACTCTGCAAGCCCTCAGCTGTGGACTTCTGATACTGGGCCATGCTCTGCAAGTGCTCAGCCGTGGCCCTGTGAGACAGGCCACCTTCTCAAGGGTTGCTGCCATTGCCCGCTGTGTCTCAGTGCTGTCCTTCTGGGTCTCCTGCAAGCTCTCGAGCCTCTCAGCCATGGGCCGCAGAATGTCAAGAAGCCTGTTCAGTCCCTCTGCTGTGGCCTGCTGTGACTCGGCCATTGCTTGGAGCCTGCCACCCATGGTGAGGATTCCCTGCCCTAGGCTTTCCACTGCAGATGCCACCCTTGCAGTGTTGGCATTGGAAGCATGCACAATAGGTCTGCCTTGGGACTCCTCACAGTTGGTCCAGTATGGCCGTCAGCCGCTCTTGCATTCTCTGGCCCTGTTGCTGCATCTGTAGCCTGGGGCCAGCTGTGTTCTTGCCTCCAGCAAGCCCCCACATGCCAGAGGCCTCAGATGTTTCCTTCTCCACCTGATGTATGTCAGCAGATGTGTCGTGCTCACCACATTGTGACCCAGAAGCCTCAACACTAACTGGACCCACGGACATATCTGTTTTCTCTGGTGATTTGTGAGGTAGAAGCTGATGAATAAACAGTGCCACCCTCGGAGGTCCCGTCACCCATACGGTCTGAGGACTCATCTGAGCTATTGTTCCCGGGATGCATGGGAGCTGCAGCAGGGCCTTTGGTCCAGAAGGCCCTGGGGCATCAGGATGTGTCCCTGAAACACAGGGCACAAGGTGAAGTGCAAGGAAGGGAGAGGAATCCACGATGCCAAACACATGAATCACATGAACATAGGACACTGAACCCAGAAAATCAAAGGAACAGGTCCTTCAGTCCTCCTGCCCTGTAACAACCAGGCAGCCCATCTAATTTGTTTGTCCCCATATGCCTCTGTTCCCATCCCATTCAGATAGCTGTAGACCTACCCCTTAAATGTCCCTTTAGTTTCTGCTTCCATGACCTACGCAGGCAGTGAGTTCCAGGCACACAGTATGCTCTCGACGCAAATAAAATGTCTCATACATCTTTACACTTTGCCCCTTGCACCCGAAACCCGTGGCCCCAAAAAGTTGCCTCAAAGTGAGTGTAGGAAAACAGGTGCTCACGTCTAGACAGCAGACTGACCATGCTGTTGCTGAAACCCACGTCTCCCCTTCTCTGGTGAGCTCCAGTGCCCACTCCTTGGACGGGCTGAGGACCTGGAGGTCTGGCTCATCGTTCTCTGTCTTCGACCTCTCAGAAGTGTTGAGCTCAGTCTTCTGTGGAGACAGAAGGAACATGAAATAAATGATGGTGCGATTCAGCAGAGAATCAGATGGTAACCCTTAGAGGACATAAGCAGTGAGGCTCATTGTGGGGAAAGGAAGAAGGTGCTTGGGGGTCAGGAACTGGAAGCATGCAGGGTACTGGGAGTAGGAGGATTTGTGGGAGATATTGGAGAGCACGCTGAATGGGTTTAGCACTCACCCTTGAGGTCACTGATTTTTTTTCTGGGACTGCCTTGCGGTTCGGGGGGCTACTGCCGTGGCACTGCCTCGCGGTTCGGGATGGCAACTGCCTCTCTGGCCGCATGGCCATCAGCCGCACCGCCCCCCCTCCCCCTCGCCCACTGGGTCTGCATCTTCCTGGGAGGAAGAGGATGGCCCTCTTCGCTTCTGCTGCATCCAGCAGCCTCCCCAAGTCATCCTCAGAAAATCAGGGGGCTGGTTGTGTGCATATTATCCTGTACCGTCTGTCCATTCTGGAGTTTTTTATGGAGATGCCCTATATTAGGGCAGGAGAGCTGCAAGTGGTTTGACAGAGCATTCCAGCAGTTTGCTTGTTAGCATTGAGGGGAAAGCAAGTGAGCACTCGCAGATGTGATGCTGGGGTGTGGTAGGGGGTGGGGGAAGCGGAAGTGGTGGATGAGTGCCTCAATGATTAGCAACAGGGAAGAGAGAGGGAAGTGTCACACAGCCATTGGAGTGTAGGTGGGATGGGACCTTGTGCGGGAGGATCCAGGCTGGAAGTGAGGGGAATCACTCTGCCTGGTATCAGTGAGGGAAGGGGGAGAGTCCACTGCCATTCTGCCTGAGATTGGTGGGGGGCAGGCGAGGAGGAGAGATTCATAATTGGTCTGAGTGGTGAAGTGTGAGGGTATAGATGGGTCTGTAATGCTGTGGGCGCTAGGGGGAAGCATTATCCGGCCTGGGAGTGATGCGACAGGCGCGCTTTTTCAACTCTTTTTCCAACTGCGATCGTTTTGGCTGCGCTATGCCCTGCTCACAATGTGAATGGGACTGGAGATGGCTGAGAGCGTGTGGGGGTGCCTGAAAGCAGATTCCTCAGTCAGATCAGCGTTACACCCAAAATTGACACTTAGAAGGAAAATAAAATCAAGCCCATTGTGTCAGCAGCTGCTAAACAGAAAAAAGAATACTTACCAAACACCATTTTAATGGAGAGAATGCTATCTGGTCAAAGAAACAAGCTGTACATTCCCCTGGATGGTCTGTGACAAATGCACTAAGGTTGTGTTACTCAACCATTTATTTGGAAGGTCTCAGTGTTAATCGCTGACCTTCACAGAGTTTGCTGATGTCAGCTGTCCCAGCAATGGTCATCACAACTGGCCTAAGGTGCTGAAAAGTGAATGTATCATAAAGACTTAACATTGACACTTGAAGATATGACATAGCATTGGTTAGACAATGTACGCAAAGTACTTTACATTCATGCATGTATTTCAGAACATAAACACAATATGCTGTTTCAGTTATTCCTTGTTGCAGGGTTTTCTAAAAGGACTGTTTCTAATGCTGAGCTTACTGCATGGACTGTCGCACAGAGAATTTATGTACCATTTAAAACATCTATGGAGATTTGTTTTTCAAAATAACATTGCAAACTGTTGTTTGCATAAACTGTGTTTATTCAAAGTGACCAGTTATCCAAACAAAGGGACTCTGTAATAACAATGTATGAGGGGGTGTACAATTATGCACAGTCTTCAGTTCAAAATCAACTAGCTTGAAATTCAGCATTATGCATTCATCCAGTATTGCATTACTATTTTCAATCCTGCATTGTTCAACAATTGTTAATACCTTAGTTCCAGTTATAGTTGAATATCATTATCCACATTTGCAGTGAAGCTTATTCAAAAATACTTAATCATAGATTCCCTACAATGCAGAAGTTAGTCATTTGAGCCATCCAGCCTGCACCGACAACAATCCCATTCAGTCCCTATCTACATTTATCCTAACATGTAACTAGGGAGATGCCCCCACCGTCCCGACAGTAAGAGGCAATCCATCTAATCAACACATCTTTGGAGCGTGGGAGGAAACCCATGTAGACGCAGGGAGAATGTGCAATCAGACAATGACCCTAGGCCAGAATTGAACCCAGATCCCTGGCACGATGAGGCAGCAGTGCTAACTACTGTGCCACCATGCCACCCTTAATGAAATCAAGTGACACCACCTTGTATAGAATGGAGTCACATAGATCAGGAAAGTTCCAAATTCGAATTCTGTCATTGTTGAACTAGCAGATATTTGGGATGCTATATTTATCCACAGTGCTTCACTGGGTTGCTGTTTGCAAACCTCAGCCTAGACTCCTGTTACTGATCATCATTGCTACCTTGCATGTGGCTGATTACCAGGGAAAAGTAGGATCAGGCTTTTCAAGGGAAAATAGTCTACTATTGTTTATTATTCAAGCTAAGACAGAATAACAATATCAAAATTTCTGAAAATAATCATTTCCTTCAGGAGGAGAGGATAAACAATGATCGTGGTAGAGAAAGCACTGAATATATTCCTTGTATTCAGTTCCCATTTTTATGTTTTAAAATAATGGCACCTTATGAAATAATGAAATGTACATTGCTGTTTACGCGTGAACCTGTGGAATAATGAAATGGATTCAGCATTTCAGCAAAACTCATTCATCAATTAAATTTAGGAATATTTTTCCAATATGGTGTGGAGATGACAGAGACATTGGTGTTACACTTGGCCAAGTTGTATAAGACTGTAGCAATGAATCTCCAGGAGTCCAGTATTGCTGCTTTGACAATGAGCACAAAGATTGTAATCCTGCATTCAAAGGGGAATAGCAGCTGTCTGATGAGACATAAATATTTGGTATCAAAATGCTTTGCCATATTTGCTCAAGACAACAATATGGACATGGAGCAAGAATGGGGGTGTATAGTGCCCAATATCAGTTCTGCAATTATCAGCCAGGGAATCCACTCCAAATGTGGAAAAATCTTGCGTACGCTGCCAGATCAGCTGACCTTGCTTACCGATAATAAATTATGTTTATATGTGTAAGCACTTGAACCTTTGGTGCTATCCTGGTGGTATCTTCAGCTATATATATGATGACATATGTAACCATTATTTCACTGTTCCGTTCTTGACTATCTAAATGTGATGGTTGGCCAGAGCTGAAGAGAAGTAATTGTTCCCAGAGACCGTCGTTTTCAGCATTTTTTCTCTTTACCTTAATGGTAGCATTGTAGACTGACATCTAATGAAATTGCTATGACTCATCCAGCTCATAAGCATTCACATTCATAATTCTAAATACGAAGACTAGCAGCATTTAAATGGAGAGGAATCATTTTTGTTCAGGAAGGTTGGAGGGGGGACATGTGCAGCATCTTCCATATTAAATTACATGTCATTCATAATGACCTCCATTGCATTGAGATTGGCTACAAAGAAAAAGTACTCCGCTCTTCTGCTGTCTGCTTTCTGTGGAGAAGTGGGTGTAGAGGTAACAGTGAACAAAGCCACTGTTATTTACTTGATATGTCAGTGCTGTTGTGAAAAGTAGTATTTATCTCCTCTGTATCCACTGATCGTCTTGATATCAATCAAGGAAGGGGACATTGCATTTGTCCCCTTTCTTTTCCTCAAAAACAAAGCAGGACAGTGTCAACAGAGTGTTGAATGTCATGTACACATATAGGTTTAATGTGGGATTAAGTACAGTACCGCCAATGCAATGATGTAAGAAGGCACATGACCCAGAGCCAGGAACAAGAAGTGTTGATTGAGACATGAATAGATCTAAACATGGAGATAGTTCCCTTTACTCACTTGTACTCTTTATTGTAAACGGATAAATAGTTCTAGTACTTAATAAAGACTTTTAGTTAACTGCAGAAGACATACTGTTGTGTAATCAACACCCACTCAACATTGATCATTGTGGCACCATGAACTGCAGCAACTGCTCAAGAGAAGGAAAAAGCAGACTGCAAATAAATTTAAACATCACAACAGTGTGAAGTTGTGCATGATCTTTGACCATAGCTGCTGTCCTCTATGAAGCATGTGTGGCAACTGCAGTGACATCTGCAATAGAGCACAAAATAGGGAGTTCTAAGCCCATTGAAGAAGCCTGTCACTCAAGCTAATGTTGTTAGCGCAGTGGTTAATAGTGCTGCCTCACAGCGCCAGGGACCCAGGTCCCATTCCCACCCTAGGTGACTGTCTGTGTGGAGCCTACAAGTTCTTCCCATGTCTGCATGGGTTTCCTCTGGGTGTTCTGGTTTCCTTCCACAGTGTGAAAGACGTGCTGGTTAGGTGCATTAGCCACGCTAAATTCTCCCTTAGGATACCTGAACAGGCACCAGACTGTGGCGATTAGGGGATTTTCACAGTATCTTTATTGCACTATTAATGTAAGCCTACTTGTGACACTAAATGAACTTAAACTTAAACTCTGATAAGCACGTGGAACATACATTCAGCAGCAGAAAGGACCTTCAGCAATGTAACGGGATCATCAATAACCTGCAGGTAAATTCCCAGTGTCTCAGTTCTGGTGTAATAGTTGACATCTCTCCAAGGATGCAGCATGAGAAGGAATAAAGGCAGCAAAGAGGACAATAAGCTCACAAAAGGAGGAAAAGGAAGGAGAGGAATAGAGTTCCCTCCTGGATGCTATATCAACCTGGTGCCTTGTAGGAGCATTCCTCTTATTTTTGTCTAATCCAGAAAATGAGTGAGTGTGTTACCTGTGCCAAATGAAGGAGGTGCTCCCAGAACTTTGCCACCTCTTGCAAGCAAACTTGCAACCTCCTAGAAAGCCAAGAAGAGCCATGTTCCTGAATTTCTACATGTTGGAATCTTTCCAGTCTCGAAGGGGTGACACATGTAGCAGCTTCCAGTTCACTGTCTATGCTGTATCAGAAAGATGCCAGACACAGAATGGCAGAGTTCGTTGTCTTCTCTCTCATCAGAAAGAAGTGGACAGTGTGCACAAAAAGCTTTGCCAGATTGGTACTTTCTGCAATGTGCAGATTGCCACTGAGTGCATACATGTGATTTTATGGAAGCTGCATTTGCCATTTCCATTGCATGTACCAAAATCACAAAGGTTAACATTTATTGAACATGCTGCTAGTCTACAACCATCATGTATTCAATACATCAGGCTGGTAAATGCCAACGATCCTGACACCATTCATGATGCTTTTGTGCCATTACGTCAAACCAGAGGGTGGCTGCTGGGTGACAAAATATATCCTTTTAATTCTAGAACATAGAACATAAAACATTACAGCTCAGTACAGGCCCTTCGGCCCTCGATGTTGCGCCGGCCAGTGGACCCTCTAACCTAAACTATTCCAATATCATCCATATGCCTATCCACCGAACATTTGAATGCCCCCAAAGTAGGCGAGTCCACAACTGCTGCAGGCAGGGCATTCCACGACCTCACCACCCTCTGTGTAAAGAACCTGCCTCTGACATCCGTCCTATAACTACCACCTCTTAATTTAAAGTTATGTCCCCTCGTGTTGGTCATCACTATCCGAGGAAAAAGGCTCTCACTATCCACCCTATCCAATCCCTTGATCATCTTATACGCCTTAATTAGGTCACCGCGTAACCTTCTTCTCTCTAATGAAAATAACCGCAGGTCCCTCAGCCTTTCCTCATAAGGCCTTCCCACCATACCAGGCAACATCCTGGTAAACCTCCTCTGCACCCTTTCCAATGCTTCCACATCTTTCTTATAATGCGGCGACCAGAACTGTACGCAATACTCCAAGTGCGGCCGCACCAGAGTTTTGTACAGTTGTAACATAACCTCACGGCTCCTAAATTCAATCCCTCTACCAATAAAAGCTAACACACCGTACGCCTTCTTAACAACTTTATCAACCTGGGTGCCAACTTTCAAAGAGCTATGTACTTGTACCCCAAGATCCCTCTGCTCAACAACACTATTAAGGGTCCTTCCATTAGCCCTATATTTCATATGCCTGTTATTCCTACCAAAGTGAATCACCTCACACTTATCCGTATTGAATTCCATTTGCCACCTCACGGCCCAGCTCTGCAACCTATCTATGTCCCTCTGCAAACTGTAACATCCATCCTCGCTGTCTACAACTCCCCCCACTTTGGTATCGTCAGCAAATTTACTAATCCAACCCTCTACACCCTCATCTAGGTCATTTATAAAAATGACAAACAGCAGTGGCCCCAAAACAGATCCTTGAGGTACACCACTTGTAACTGCACTCCAGGTTGAATATTTCCCATCAACCACCACCCTCTGTCTTCTATCAGCTAGCCAATTCCTAATCCAAACTGCTAAATCACCTTCAATCCCATGCATCTGCACTTTCTGCAGTAGCCTACCATGGGGAACCTTATCAAACGCTTTGCTAAAATCCATTTACACTACATCAACTGCCTTACCCTTATCTACCTCTTTGGTCACCTCCTCAAAAAACTCAATAAGGTTTGTGAGGCACGACCTACCCTTCACAAAACCGTGCTGACTATCCCTAATCAATTTATTTCTCTCTAGATGCTTATAAATCCTATCCCTTATAATTCTTTCCAAGACTTTGCCCACAACAGAAGTCAGGCTCACCGGTCTATAATTTCCAGGATGGTCCCTACTCCCCTTTTTGAACAAAGGGACAACATTTGCCATCCTCCAGTCTTCCGGCACTATACCTGTAGCCAACGACAACATGAAGATCAAAGCCAAAGGCTTTGCAATCTCCTCTCTAGCCTCCCAGAGAATCCTAGGGTAAATCCCATCTGGCCCAGGGGACTTATCAATTTTCATACCCTCAAGATTCGCTAACACCTCCTCCTTATGAACCTCAATCCTGCCCAGTCTACAACCTGGTATCGCAGTATTCTCCCCGACAACATTGTCTTTCTCCTGCGTGAATACTGACGAAAAATACTCATTCAGTGTCTCTCCTATCTCCTCAGGCTCCACGCACAACTTCCCACTGCTATCTCTGACTGGCCCTAATCTTGCCCTAACCAATCTTTTATTATTTATATACCTGTAAAAAGCTTTAGGATTCTCCTTAATCCTATCCGCCAAAGTCTTCTCGTGTCCTCTTCTAGCTCTTCTCAACTCCCTCTTTAGCTCCTTCCTGGTTAATTTATAGCTCTCCAGTGCCCTAACTGAGCCTTCACATCTCATCATTATATAAGTCTCCTTCTTCCTCTTCACCAGAGATTCAACTTCCCTAGTACACCATGGTTCCCTCATTCGACCACTTCCTCCCTGCCTGGCAGGTACATATTCATTAAGGACATGCAGAAGCTGTTCCTTAAATATGCTCCACATTTCAGATGTCCCCAGCCCCTGCAATTTCCTGCTCCACCCTATGCATCCTAAATCTCTCCTAATAGCCTCATAATTACCTTTCCCCCAGCTATAACTACTGTTATTCAGTATGTGCCCATCCCTTTCCATCACTAAGGTAAACGTAACCTTAGTGATGAATCCTGGTTCATGACTGTCTGCCACAACTCAGCTAAACCACACATGGTCAACATGAGTGTAATAAGACTCATGCTGCTACATGAAGCATCATAAAACAACAGAATGGGATACTGAAATAATGCTTCTGCTGCCTGGACCACTCTGGAGGAACTCTGTAGTACACCTCACAGCATGTGTCCCATTTGTGCTTGACAACCTTACCATTATGAGGGCACAGCCTCTGCCACTATGGATAAAATGAACAGCTCCAAAACATAATGAGGCACTGGGCTGCTGTCTGTGATTGCCACATTTGACTAAGGTTCCACTCAACACAACACCAAATCTCAATCACATAACTAACCATCCATTTGTTACCGACCATAATTGCATGGCTGGTGGCTGTGAATATGTGATCAATTGACCATGCTACTTCTTCATTAAATTCTTGTTCTTCCTGCACTTCATGCTTTTTCAGAAGTGCTTGACAAAGTGGCAGTCTTGGATATCTGAAAAGTTAAATGTACAATGGTAAAACTGTGTTGGACATTGGGGGGAAAATAAATGTTTGTACCAGCTACAATTTGTAAATCAGAAGGGGTTTGGATGGGGAGTGGCCAGGTAAGCTGGATTAGGTAAGAACATATCATCATCTTGTATGATTTTAGACCCATCACTGACCATGGCCTCATTCATAGTTACAGCAATAGTATTTGCTTCATGGGAGTCAGGATGGGTATTAGTGTCTGATCTCCACCAGTTACTTTGTCCAACAAAAGAAAGAGAAGTGAATGAGTCCAGTGCCTGGGTAATGTACCGGCCAATGTTAAATTTCAGCCAGTGTGTGAAAGCAGTGATACTTTGGGTGTGAGACTTGGAGCAAAGCTAAATATGCGAGGATAAGATAAGAAAGTGAGTAATGAGTTGTGCTTGATAGAAATTGTTGGTAGGTGAGAGAAAGTATTTGGTGAATGGTTAGTATCCTAAGCTAGAATTTCAGGATGTAAAAATGCAGTCTCTGAACTCGATCATTTGCGCAAAATCATTGAACTTCTTGTGGAACTTAATCCAGATCCTTGGAGCTAGATTCCTGGCATTGTTTGTGGTGGCTATTTGTTCTACTGCTTTCACAGTAGCTCAGTAAGAATTTAGCAACACCAATTTTTAATCCAACCGATTTATTTGATAGTAAATCCGCGAGCTTTCAACACTCTGTGTCTTCCTCAGGCAAATGCAGTGTTCTGGTCTGCAATAGCACACATCAGCACAGACAGTCAGAGATTGCTGATTAGAATGCGAATCCTTACATCTAACCTGCTATTCAAGTGTTAAAGTGGCTAACAATGTGTGTGAAGGGAATCCTGAGCATTGGTTAGAGAATTGTGTATTTTCTCCAGACAGCATAGTAAGTGAGGTTTTTTGCTAACCCAGGCAAGTTACGGGGGTTACAGATAGTGTGTCATGAAGCCAAGATCCCTGTTAAGACCGTCCTCATGTGTGCGGAGCTTGGCTATCAGTCTCTGTTCAGCGACTCTGCGCTGTCGTGTATCACGAAAGCCCCCTTGAAGAACATTTACCCGCAGGTCGGAGGCCGAATGCCCATGACTGCTGAAGTGTTCGCCCACAGGAAGGGAACTGTTTTGCCTGGTGATTGTTGAGCGATGCTCATTCATCCGCTGTCGTAGTGTCTGCATGGTCTCCCCAATGTACCATGCTTCGGGACATCCTTTCTTGCAACGTATTAGGTAGACAACGTTGGCCGAGTTGCAAGAGTATGTACCGTGTACCTGGTGAATGGTATCCTCACGTTTGATGATGTCGTCCATGTCTATGATCCGGCATGTCTTGCAGAGGTTGCTGTGGCAGGGTTGTGTGGTATTGTGGTCACTGTTCTCCTGAAGGTTGGGTAGTTTGCTGCGAACAATGATCTGTTTGAGGTTGTGCGGTTGTCTGAAAGCAAGAAGTGGGGGGGTGGGGATGGCCCTAGCGAGATGTTCATCGTCATCAATGATATGTTGAAGACTCCGGAGAAGATGTCGTAGCTTCTCCGCTCCGGGGAAGTACTGGACAACAAAGGGTACTCTGTCCACCGTGTCCCGTGTTCGTCTTCTGAGGAGATCAGTGCGGTTTATCGTTGTGGCACGTTGGAACTGTCGATCGATGAGTCGAGCGCCATATCCTGTTCTCACGAGGGCATCCTTCAGCGTCTGGAGGTGTCTGTCACGATCCTCCTCATCTGAGCAAATTCTGTGTATACGGAGGGCTTGTCCATAGGGAATGGCTTCTTTAACGTGTCTAGGGTGGAAGCTGGAGAAGTGGAGCATTGTGAGGTTGTCTGTCGGTTTGCGGTACAGTGAGGTGCTGAGGTGACCGTCCTTGATGGAGATGCGTGTGTCCAAGAATGCAACTGATTCTGGAGAATAGTCCATGGTGAGTCTGATGGTGGGATGGAACTTGTTGATATCATCATATAGTTGTTTCAATGATTGTTCACCATGAGTCCAAAGGAAAAAGATGTCATCAATGTATCTAGTATATAACCTTGGTTGGAGATCTCGTGTGGTGAAGAAGTCTTGTTCGAACCTGTGCATGAAGATGTTGGCATACTGAGGTGTGAATTTGGTCCCCATGGCTGTTCCGTGTGTCTGGATGAAAAGCTGATTGTTGAAGGTGAAGACATTGTGGTCCAAGATGAAGCGGATGAGTTGTAAAATTGCATCCGGAAACTGGCAGTTGTTGGCATTGAGTACTGAGGCAGTTGCAGCAATACCATTGTCGTGGGGGATGTTGGTGTAGAGCGCCGAGACATCCATTGTGACAAGGAGTGTCCCTGGTTCTACTGCTCCATGTGTGCTGAGTTTCTGTAGGAAGTCCGTAGTGTCAAGACAAAAGCTGGGGGTTCTTTGTACGATGGGTTTCAGGATGCCCTCGATATAGCCGGAGAGGTTCTCACACAGGGTCCCATTGCCCGATACGATGGGACGGCCGGGTATGTTTGCCTTGTGTATCTTTGGGAGGCAGTAGAGATCTCCAATGCGGGGAGTACGTGGAATGAGAGCCCGGAGGGTGTTCTGAAGGTCCGGATCAAAGGTTTTGATCAGAGTGTTGAGTTGACGAGTGTGTTCTTTGGTCGGATCTGCTGGTAACTGTCTGTAGTGTTTCTCATTGTTTAGTTGTTGGTACACTTCTTCACAGTAGTCCGTTCTGTTCAGTATGACGGTGGCGCCTCCTTTGTCTGCTGGTTTGATGACAATGTTGTGGTTGGTCTTGAGAGCACGGATGGCCTTGCGTTGTACTTGGGTGATGTTCGGGACTGTCTTGTAAGTGCGGTTGATAAATCTGGTGTTTTTCAGGATGTCCCGAAGCATGGTATATTGGGGAGACCATGCAGACACTACGACAGCAGATGAATGAGCATCGCTCAACAATCACCAGGCAAAACAATTCCCTTCCTGTGGGCAAACACTTCAGCAGTCATGGGCATTCGGCCTCCGACCTGTGGGTAAATGTTCTTCAAGGGGGCCTTCGTGACACATGACAGCGCAGAGTTGCTGAGCAGAGACTGATAGCCAAGTTCCGCACACGTGAGGACAGTCTTAATAGGGATCTTGGCTTCATGACACACTATCTGTAACCCCCGTAACTTGCCTGGGTTAGCAAAAAAACCTCACTTACTGTGCTGTCTGGAAAAAATACACAATTCTCTAACCAATGCTCAGGATTCCCTTCACACACATTGTTAGCCACTTTAACACTTGAATAGCAGGTTAGATGTAAGGATTCGCATTCTAATCAGCAATCCCTGACTGTCTGTGCTGATGTGTGCTATTGCAGACCAGAACACTGCATTTGCCTGAGGAAGACACAGAGTGTTGAAAGCTCGCGGATTTACTATCAAATAAATCGGTTGGATTAAAAATTGGTGTTGCTAAATTCTTACTGAGTTCTTACCACCCCAATCCAACGCCGGCATCTTTACATCATTCACAGTAGCTGTCAGGATGGCCGTTTGACTGCCTGAAGGAAGGAAAGCTCTCTTCTCTTGTCCACCGCTTACAGTTCTGCATCATGGAAGATTGGGATATGTTCTCTGTTCTGTTGTGTCATTTCCACTCCTCTTTCTGCTCAGACGTTTATTTTGAACCGGTTCCAGTTACCCTCTACAGCCAGAATACAACTCACCTGTATAGGATGCAGTCTGATTCTAAGCAGTGCTTTTAAGTGCTGCTAGCCTTACATGAAGCTGGGCACCTTGCTGAGGCATACAGCCATAGGCAGCACACTTAGTGCTGTACTTCATGCTACTATGATTTAATTTCATACAAAGTTAGCATGCTGTCTGCATCACTATAAATGGCCACACGTTCATTGTGCATCCTGATTTCCCTGTGCCCATTTTTAAGTCTCAGCCAATCTTTCTCCATTGGCCTTTATAGCTGCCTTGGTTCTTGGTGATGACATGCAGTTAGAAACTTACTTTACTGAATCTATCTATTTTTAAAAATTCGTTTTTCTTGTTGATTTCTCTGTGAATTGGGAAACAAATTATATGTTCAAGAACAGAAACATCTTCTCTAATTGCAAGCCACAAAAAAATAGTCGAAGTCCAATTGACAAAACCCAACTTTAAAACAATATTTAACAGTTGCTTTCCTCAAACAGCTTATATTTTAATACACAATGGTCAGAACTAATTTCAGGCATCCAAATCTGGTTTAACAAACAGCATGGACATATAAGACCCATTGGGAAATCACACAAGAATGTGTGGGATTTTCCAGCTGAGACCAGGTGCGATTGCTGAGTGCTCAACTTCCAGCAAATGTGCTAATGGGGCCCAGTTCTAAATCAGATGAATTGGGTGGAGTTTAGTGTAGGTGACCAGTGGGAGAACCTGTTTTACCACTCCAATGGATGCCCCCCACTAGTTAAGTGCAATCAGACATGTCAGTGGGCACTGTCAGGCTGCCTGCAGAATTAGGTTTCCAATAGGACTGACATTCTGCCCTGAAAACTGCAGGTCAATCAGAGACAGATCTCCATTGCTGGCAGCACCATTGAGAGTGGTGGTTTTTTGCCAGGCCTTCAATAGGGGTCACCGCTGGATTCCTGGAGACAGGTGAGTGTGGGTGGATTGGGAGATGTGTGGAGGGGATCAATTTTTCTTCTGATAAAAATGGCCCACACAGCATCGCCTGCCATTATGCAAACGCACCCTCTAGCTAGCCTGCTCCAGCAGCCTCTATTAAATCCCAACAATCATCTCCTTTGCCTCTTTAGATCCTTTTACACATTCTTTCTAGTTTTAAATTATATCTTTATTGATTTTGTCATTTTTTAAAATACAATTCTAAAATATTGACTACGTTGATTTTATTCTCTCACCTCCCACTCCCACCATCACCACCCCACCCCTCCCCCTCCCTTGAGTTGAATTATAACCTCCATCTGATTGCGCTGGTTAAGTTCATGTAATCCACAGAGCAAAGGTTGAGCTTGGATGTTTTCTTATTACCTCTGTGACTGAATAGTGCAGTCACTCACACTTAAAGAGAGGTCCTCTTTACAGTTGGATTTTTACAATTATTTGTTGTTTATTTATTTACACAACAGGAGAAAAAGTAAGAGTAAGAACTGATGAGTACACCAAGGCTGTGCAGAGTGACAGAGTCAGATCTCATAAAAGAAAAACCACATGATTGTTAAAAATCAGATGAATTGGCAAGTATGTTGGGTTTTCAGGTGAAAGTCAATAAAAAGGATGAAGCCCAAAGGCTATTGTAATTGTATTTGTTCTGCTTTTGATCATGGTGGAAGCCTGGTTTCTAATAGCGAAGCATTTCCACTGTGCTCCTCCAGTCCTTCCAGACTTGAATGAATTGTTCTGCCATTTATTCATTTTTAATTGGAGCATGATTTGTAACAGTAACAATGAGGTCAGCTACAGCACCAATTCTATCTGAGGCAGTTAGCTTGCACTATGTAGAAATACCAAGAAGCTGCAATATTTCCTTGCTTCATCTTGTAAGCTTAAGCTCACTTTCACATCTAATCTCATCACATACTAGAAAGGTGAGATCTTATTGCTTGCTCCAGTCCGCCAGGACATTTCCATTGGTAAGAAAATTACAAGTATTACAATGAATAAAACAATCTGGATATTGTTACCAACCATTAACGTTTCAAATTTAATATTTTACAAAGCAGTAATTCAAAGTAAACTGAGTGTTATATCTTTATGATGTACAGAATGGTGCTAATATTATATAACATCATAGTTTGGATATTATATAAAACAACCTATTATAATATTTGGAGGAATGTGTATAAGTCCCTGTTTAAAGTTGTACCATTTTAACTTGTTCTGCTTTAATGTTGTGGATAAAATGGGGCCAGTATGTCCACACAGTGTAAAATTTTCCATTTTTGGGCTGGCGTAACATACATGACCCAAGTGGTGTCATCTCAGAACAACTTCTCCCACTTGCTAACCTCCCCCCCCCACCGCCCCACCGACCCCCACACGCTCCACGCAACTCCCCCCCCCCCCCCCCCCCCAGCCTCCCCCGCCCCTGTCCCAGGGGCTGCCTGTTCCCCAACCTCCCTGCTCACCACCTCT
The DNA here is from genome assembly GCA_024679065.1 of Sphyrna mokarran. Taxonomy (NCBI): domain Eukaryota; kingdom Metazoa; phylum Chordata; class Chondrichthyes; order Carcharhiniformes; family Carcharhinidae; genus Sphyrna; species Sphyrna mokarran. Next base: position 51,754,590 of record JAGIQG010000009.1, on the reverse strand, counting down.
CTCCCACTCTCCAACCCTACCACTTGCTGCTTCTGCTTTGACCATCACATTAACAGTTCACCCCATTCCCCAACTTGTTCCATCCCTTCGCCGTCCCCCTCCTGTGTCGTTGCTTGCAGTGAAGGTTGGGAAGATGAAAGTGGGAAACAAAAGGAGGAGAGCCAGGGCTGGGGGTTGGGGGTGTGGGGAGAGGCGAGGCAGGAGGAGGTTGGTGTGTGGGAAGATCAGGGAAATGGACTGGGGAGCAAGCAGAGAGGTTGGGCAGGGGAGAACAGGGAGTGGCAGGGTTAAGGAGAGGGATGATAAGGAAATTGGATGGGCAGCTAACAGGAGGATCAAGATGGCTGGGAACTGGAAGGCCAATGAACTGGTGGTTCAGGGAGCTGGGAGGACAGTGAGGAGGAGGATGCGAGGGTCATGGGAGGGACAATAGGAATAGAAAGATTCAGCATGATTGTTTCCTATTTTTTATTTTATGTTGAAAGTAGTTTGATAAATATAGGAATATAAATATTGTAGTTTAGAGGGTATAATGTTTTATTTTCTTTTCGGACGAGAAACGTTCTACAGAATCCAGCCACAGCTTCTTTATAGATTGTAATGGCACATTCAGATTGGTTTAACATTGTTACATTTGAAATTACACTTTCAGGAATGCAAGTATTTAACTTGAACAAGGAATTACCATGCCAGTTATCTAAGACAGATTAAAGTCTAGTGATTTTAAAATGATTGTCGCTCACATGCAGTCTTTCAGTGAATTGTCATCAAGTGTCAATTGAATCTAACACAGCAATTCATACAAGAAATGCTCATGCATAGAAAAACTAAATCCATTCTAATTCTTATGAATAAAAATGCATGACTGTATGCAATAATATACTTAGAAAATAATAGACTGGAGTGGTTCAGTGAAAATAATTCTATCCATGAAGTCCTTGTGACAAAAAGCCTCTTGAGGTTCAGGATTGAAATCCTAAATGAGACAAATTTTCTCGAAATTGTCCCTGAGTCACTTATTATTCTGTTGATGACACCAATAAACAATTTCAGGTCCTCCTCAGGCAACCTATTTAATTATTCTTCAAATCTTTTAATTCTTTTATGGTAAGCAGACAATGCATAGAAAAGAATATTCCTCTTTTCATTTGTTAAAACTGTTTGCCACTACAGCAAACGCTTGAGGCTTTTAACAAAATCCTAGTCAATCATTTGTTTTCTTCCAACTTTCCATCCAATTTTTTTAGGCTTCGTGGCTCTTTGCTTGAAGACTCATAATGGGGTCTAATTCCATGACTGCTGATAGTGTTCTGCTAACTTACATAGAGGCCTCATTTCACATGTTGGCGAGGGCAATAAGTGTTGTTAGTTACTTACCTATGGGAATTTATTTATTTATCAGTATCACAAGTATGCTTACCTTAACACTGCAATGAAGCTACTGTGAAAATCGCCTAGTTGCCTGTTTGGGTACACTGAGGGAGAATCTAAAATAGCCAATCCATCTAACCAGCACATCTTTCAGACTGTGGGAGGAAACCAGAGCACCCGGAAAAAACCCATGAATATATGGGAAGAACATGCAGGCTCCACACTGACAGTCACTCAAGCTGGGAATCGAACACGGGTCCCTGGTGCGGTGAGGCAACGGTGCTAATCATTGTGCCACCATACTTGGGAAGGCAAGATCAGAAAAGCCTGGTCCATTCCAGTATACACCAGATTTTTGAATATGCAAGCTCTCATATAGGTCATTGGATAGTGATAGTGATTTGGCTGATTATTTTCAATCACTGACCACTGATTTTTGATCAGTTTCTGTATGTGATACTGAGCCAAATTATAGAGCCCCAAATGTGAGCCCAGGTGAGATAAGTTATCTCAACAGATTCAGCACATTTAATCCTAAGTTTTCCTGTTTTGTATGACTCTATTCTGAGCAATCGGGGAGCATCATTCAAATAGAATCTGAAACGGAAATAACAAACCACAAAGACCAAGAGAAAAGAATTACAAAAGCAAATGTGTTACTGGAAAAAAATTTGCAACATATTTGATTTACAAAAACCGCTTATTTGAGCAGTTGCTTTAGGCCATGGCAATACAATTGTTAGAACTTAATAAATAAAATACAAGATGAAAAGATGGTAGAATGTAGTAGACATGAGTCACAGTATAAAAATGCCCATTTTTTTCTTCTGAAAGCACTCTTTGTTGCAACAAAAAACAACATTTTTGTGTGTTTGCTCTTTTACATTACATCCCATCATTCCAAGGATGTGGCTAATTAGGATTTGAATGATCTCCATTATTCCTGTGTCCTCCTTGTAACATGTCAGATACAATCCAGAGATGGTCACAAACGCGCTTCAGTGTTAGGTAAAAAGAAGGCTATGGGGGACATGTCTTTTTAAAGGGTTAATGTCATTCACACCCACTCAAGGTTGATTCATTGGACAATGGATCTTCTGTTGTCTATTCTGGGCAGCTGTGTTGAATTGTAAAAATTTGAATCCTTTGTAGGAAGGAATAGAAAATGTCAGTCTTTGTAAATCTTTCTTACAGAATATTCTACAAAACACCCATATGTAACTATTAGGACATGAAAGTTTCAAATGGGCTGAGCAAAGTTTGTTTAGGCCCAAGAGAATTCTTTCACATTTTGTGCCTACAAACATCTGAAACATAAATACAAGCAACAATTCCAACCCTTTAATAGTCCAAGCCACCTTAACTCCACGTTTTGGTATTCAGCAGTTTTCTCCACAGAAGTTTGAAATTTCTCCAGATTTTCACCACCTTGTCCACATCTGTTTGGTCCCTGGAGAGGCTTCCCATACAGTTCAATGGGTAAATGTACCATAAATGCTTTGAGGGTTTGAATTCCACTTCCTGCTACATTGGTTTAGCTGCTCTGATTTGAGGCAGTGATGGTTGAGGTGTGTACTATGGTACTCAGCTTCCTGAACTAAGAAAAATGGTAAAAATAAATCAGCTGGTGTGATCACAATTGGTTGGAAAAAGCATACATCTCTGGATGCAAACAACATCTGATTCAGGTGTAATGCCTCATGTAGTTAAGTCGCTTGCTGATATTTCCCATCCAAGGTCACATGTGAAGAATGGCCACTAAGAGTTGTCAGCCATAGTGGGCCCAGTAATAGTTCTCAGCACCTATTTTCCTCTTGCTGGGCACCGGAGTTTGCTGAAGTGTACCGGCTTGGAAGACTTGCTTGAAACATGCACATAGCCCCCATGCAAAGGACTAATGCTGTAAGATCCATTGTTTCACTAGAAATGATACAGGGCATATAACTGTAGATGGTACACAATGTCCATAATGCCATCTGATCACTGAGTATTAGAGCAGAGAGCCCTCTGCAGGCACCAGTCAGTGTGCTGGGCTTACAGCTCCCTGTAAAGTGAAAATAGATGCCCTGAAACAGTTCCCAGTTGAAGGGTACTACCTTATTTAGTGCCTGTTACAGTTCCTCTGAGAACTCAGTACAAGCAAGATAGATGGAGGACAAATCCTCTGTTTCCATGAATCCTTTCTCTATACGAAATATGAAAGTAGATAATAATATTTGATATTTTTCCTAACAATTAGTTAAACTACAAATTATAATAAAAAATTGGGAAAACAGCAATAGTTGTGTTTTTTTGTAATTGCTAATAACTAGAGGGTCTATTTTTTAAAGACTTTTTAAGGAAAATTATATTTTATAATTTCATTTGAGATTATGTGCTGTTTATATAACTTCAATTTCTTTCAATTTTTTCAACCTACTGCAGTGCAGCACTTAGGGAGTACTAGATTCACAGAGGAATATCTTTTAGGTAAAGTATTAACGAAGACTAGGAATGCTTGCGTAGGTGAGTGTAAAAGGATGCCATGGCATTATTCAAAGATAAGCGGTGGATTTCCGGTGTCATGGGAAAAGTTTTCCTTCAAATTAGCAGTAAGAAACAGATGAAGTGCTTGTTCATCTCAATGTTCTTTGTGGCACTTTGTCATCTGAAAAAGACTGCCTTTGCATATGTAAAATAAGTACTTCAAAAATAATTAATTAATTGTGAAATGTTTTGGCATATCCTGAGGATGAGAAGCATGCTATATAAATTTTCATCTTTCTCTTTTAATCTTCAGTTCTTCTTCAAAGTATACATCTGAAACCATCCTTTCCCTTTACAAATGTATATGCCAGCACTTTCTTCTTTTATTTAATTTATTAAAGATGCTCTGTATTAATTTTTGTTGGAAATCCTTTTTGCCTCTGATTGATTTATCTTTTTCCAAACACACAGTGCTGTGATTGATCACTGCTGTACTTACAAGTCACACTTTTATGATGAAAATGACACTTGGTGTAGAGAGGTAGAATTTACATCTAAGAGCTTAATGAAATTAAGACTGAAATCTAATCAAAGGTGCAGATATTCTACGTGTACAATAATGGATGCAAGAATTAATACAAGCTGGATTAATGCCATCTCTAGCTTTAGAATTTAAGGTAATTGTTCACCTAAACTCTGGCATAATGCTAGTCATCGATTTGGATTTACACTAAATTGAAATGGTAAGCTTTATACTTTCAATGTTAGATGATCAATGGACTATTATTATTCTTCAATCGGAACTTTGGAAGAGCACTTTGTCTGAACTCATATGACGCTTCTATTCCCTACATGAGTCTCTCTTATGCCTTGCTTGAAAGAGACTCTGAAATTAGCACCAAATCAGCTGGATCTTTGTGTTGTGGGTTTATACTACAAGATAATCAAGGAACCATTTTTCTTAATATAACAATCCAGTAGCTTTGTGTTCACCCTTACTGACAACAGTTTCTTTTAATTTCAAATTTCTTCCAATTCAATTTCTTAAATTGCTCTGGAGGAATTTGAACTCCCATTCTCTGAGTGATTAGCTCAGGTGTCTGGCTTAGGTGTTTGGCAGATGGATTTCAATGTGGATAAATGCGTAATGGTCCATTTTAGCAGGTCCAATGCGATGAAGGAGTATAATATCAAGGGTAGGACTCTTAGCAGTGTTGAGGAGCAGAAGGACCTTAGGGTCTGGGTCCATAGGACTCTTAAATTGACCTCGCAGGTGAAGGATGTAGTCAAGAAGGTGTATGGTGAACTGGCCTTCATTAATTGAGGGATTGAGTTTAGGAGCTGGGAGATAATGCTGCAAATTTATAAGACCCTTGCCAGACCCCACTTGGAGTACAGTGAGAAGTTCTGGTCGCCTCACTACAAGAAGGATTTGGAAGCTATTGAGAGGGAGGTTTACAAGGATGTTGCCTAGATTGGGAGGCATGCCTTATGAAGATAGGTTGAGAGAGCTGAGTCTGTTCTCCCTGGAGAGACAAAGGTTGAGAGGCGGCCTGATAGAGGTTTATAAAATATTGAGAGGTATAGATCGGGTGGATTCTCGGATGCTATTTCCCAGGACTAAAATGGTCGCTATGAGAGGACACAGGTTTAAGGTGCTGGGGAGCAAATATAGAGGAGATGTTAGGGGTAAGTTTTTCACTCGGAGGGTGGTGAGTAGTGAAATCGGCTGTTGTCAGTGGTGGTAGAAGCGAACTCGCTGGGGGTTTTTAAAACACTTCTAGATGAGTACGTAGGATTTAATGGGATTGGGGATTACAGACAGTTCTATGGCCTGGTAGGTATGGATATAATTGACGCAACTTCTAGGCTGAAGGGCCTGTTTGTGCTGTAGTGTTCTGTGTTCTATGTTCTATAGTGGCCCTTGCTAGACCAAAGTTCTATAGAAATTTAGAGGCTCACCCATTTCTCTTTTTTGGTCTAGTTCTCTAATTGATTCTCAGGTTGAGGGCATCGCTGACTTATTAGGCTTTCCTAGTTGCTTTGAATGAATTTCTATATCAATTCCTTGAAGGACATCAATGAACCATTTTTTTAAATATAACAATCCAATAGCTTTGTATTCACTCTTACTGACAATAGTTTGTTTTAATTTCAAGTTTCTTCCAATTCAATTTCTTAAAGTGCTGTGAAGGAATTTGAACTCGCATTCTCTGGACGATTAGTTCAGGTGTCTGGATTATGAAGACTTTTGTAACTATGTGCTAGAAATTCAAGAGGACCACTGGAGAAGTAACAGTTCTTTCACAAAAAAAAGCATCATTAAAAAGTAATGTTAAATTCATCAGGTATCTTCATGCAGGAGGCAAGTTTAGTTACTGAGCATTAGTATGGCTTACTGTAACATTTTACAGGATAATGTTATTGCATGCCACTGTGTATATTGTTGCTAATGGTTAGTTACCTTTACTTGGTTTTATGGTTTATAATGAGTGTAAAGTGATGATTTAAAATTCCTATTGATGCATTGCCAGTTTGAACAGGAGGTATAATGAGAATGATTTTGAATGATTTTCCGCTCCAATTTCACTTGTCCTATTTCTGCACGTGTTCATTTATGTCAGGGTACAGTTCCTTTCCAGCATCAAATGTTCGTTCATGGTGGATAGCCAAGATAATGGGTATGTTACAAATTCTGGACTTTACAAAATGGCTATATTATAAATGTTCTCCTACAATTCAAGATAAAATGTACTAGTTTGGAGAGAAGGAAGACCTGCTATGAAATCTGCCCAAAGACAAATGCATTTGACCTAGTTGCCATGGGAGCAGAGTTCAGGTTGTTACGTATTATAGTTGGCATATGCTATGTTGGCACAATGTTCTTTAAAACCTGTGTCATATGAGCACTGGTGATGTCATCAGCCATGTTCATAGGCTTTACGTTCAGCCTTGTATTGAATTGTACAGAATAAACAGTTATTAAATAAATCTTCCTATTGATGTATGGCGAGTGTGTATGTTCTTTGGTTCTGATTATAAGCTGGTAGATTGTCCAGTACAGAATACAGGTCAGAACCGATTGAAAGTAAAGTGCAAGGTATCGGGACACAAATCAGGGGCCAGCTGGTCTTGCTATATATCCAGACTCATAGGGCTTAATTTAAGATCAAGTTGTGCCCATTTTTGGGTGCGAAAACATGGTAAAGTGGAGTGTGAGGCTGGTATCGTGATCTGCATCTGCCTTCGCACTAGTTCCCTCTTTAAAAGGTCTGAAAATAGATGTGACTGAGCCTGTGCCCAAAACAGGCATAATGGCCATTTAATATGCATTTGCATGCATTTAAATTGATTTAATTCGCTGTATGCCCAACCTTACCAGCAGATCCCTCTTTACCATTGTGTTCACCCATCAAGACATGCTCCCCAGAAAACCAATTTGGGTGCTCCAGTTAGTGCGGAGGTAAGTGCTGAGCATCTGAATGCTCTCTGCTTCAACTTGGTGGGGGGAAAGGGGGATGGGGGTCTGCTGCCACTCTGCTTGTGATCAGTGAGTGGGAAGTGGGGGGTGTCCACTGCCACTTTGCTTGTGAACAGTGAGTGGAAGGGAGGGAGGGGCCCATAATCAGTCTGAGTGCTAGGGGGTTGGGGGCTAATGGGGTCAGTAATGTTGTGGGGTGGGGCAATGTCTGTTGAGGTCAAGGGGAGGCATTATCCAGCCCAGCAGCGATGTGGCATGGGAGCTGTTTTCTATCAATCTTTTGCTGTGCGTAGGCAGTTAGTGGTACCTGTCAGAGCTGCAGGATTTTGGGCACATTAAGCCTCACCCACAGGCTTCTGCAGAGCAGTTTGGAATTGCTGAGTGAGTATGGGATCGCCTGAGAAAAGGTTTAAAAATTGGATCTGAAACAGTCCCAGTTTCAAGTCCGCCCAGCACTTAGAATCAAAATGGTAAAATAGGGGCCACAGCTTCTGAATCTGTCAATCAGCAAAATTTTGGAAAGAAGTCCACAAGAAATACTACCATACCAAATTGAATCCGGCTGTCTTTAGGTTAACCACTGAATGGAGTATTGGCAACAGCAGATTCCAGTACAAATGAATGTGTAGTCATTGGACTTGTAATTTAGAGATCCAGGGTAATGCTCTGGAGACCTTGGTTCAAATCCCATCATGGCAGATAGCAAAAGTTGAATTCCATTAAAATCTGGAATTATAAGTCAACTGAGGATCCATAAATAAAAGGAAACAAAGCTTGAACAAAGGCTAAGGAGTCACCATTGAGTCCCTTAAGAACATAGAACATAGAACAATACAGCACAGAACAGGCCCTTCGGCCTTCGATGTTGTGCCGACCAAAATATAAAGCAATGCCCCTCCTAACTAAACCATTCCCTTCTCATCCATATACTTATCAACTAACCTCTTAAACGCCACCAAACTTGGCGCATCTACAACAGCTGCAGGCAGGGCATTCCACTCCCTAATCACTCTTTGAGTAAAGAACCTACCTCTGATATCCGTCCTATAACTCATACCCCTTAATTTAAAGCTGTGTCCCCTCGTGCTAGCTTTCTCCATCCTAGGAAAAAGGCTATCACTGTCCACCCTATCTAAACCTCTAATCATCTTATATGCTTCAATAAGATCCCCTCTTAGCCGCCTCCTTTCTAACGAAAACAACCTCAAATCCTTCAACCTCTCTTCATAGGACCTGCCCTCCATACCAGGCAACATCCTGGTAAACCTCCTCTGTACCCTCTCCAATGCCTCCACATCTTTCTTATAATGTGGCGACCAGAACTGCACACAATACTCCAAGTGCGGCCGCACTAGAGTTTTGTACAGCTGCAACATGATGCTGCGGCTCCTAAATTCAATCCCCCTACCAATAAAAGCTAAGACTCCATAAGCCTTCTTAACAACTTTATCCACTTGACTGCCTACTTTCAGGGATCTATTGACACATACACCAAGATCCTTCTGTTCCTCAACACTATTAAGAGCCCTACCATTAGCCCTATACTCTACACATTTATTGTTCCTGCCAAAGTGCATTACCTCACACTTTTCCACATTAAACTCCATTTGCCACCTCTCGGCCCAGCTCTGCAACTTGTCCAAGTCACTCTGTAAACTAAAACACCCCTCTTCACTATCTACCACACCACCAACTTTAGTATCATCTGCAAATTTACTGATCCATCCCTCAATACCCTCATCCAGATCATTTATAAAAATTACAAACAGCAGGGGCCCCAAAACAGACCCCTGAGGCACACCACTCGTCACCGAACTCCACGATGAATATCTCCCATCAACCACCACCCTCTGTCTTCTATCTGCCAGCCAATTCCTAATCCAATTAGCTAAATCACCCTCTATTCCACACATCTGCATTTTCTGTAGAAGTCTTCCATGGGCCACCTTATCAAACGCCTTACTAAAGTCCATATATACTACATCAACCGCCTTACCCCCATCCACCTCTCTGGTCACTTTCTCAAAAAACTCAATGAGGTTAGTAAGGCATGACCTACCCTTCACGAAACCATGCTGACTATCCCCAATCAATTCATTTCTCTCTAAATAACTATAAATCCTATCCCTAATAATTCTCTCCAATACCTTGCCCACCACAGAAGTAAGACTCACTGGCCTATAATTCCCAGGAAGGTCTCTCTTCCCCTTCTTAAACAATGGGACCACATTCGCCATCCTCCAGTCCTCCGGAACCACACCCGTAACCAACGAGGACCTGAAGATCAGAGCCAGAGGCTCTGCAATCTCCTCTCTTGCCTCCCAGAGAATCCTACGGTAAATCCCGTCCGGCCCAGGGGACTTATCCAACTTCAAACCCTCGAGAATTTCTAACACATCCTCCCTATCTACTACAATACTCCCCAATTTGCAACCCTGTACCTCAGTGCTCTCCACAGCTACATTTCCAGCACTCTGCGTGAATACCGAAGAGAAATATTTATTCAGTGCCTCACCAATCTCTTCAGGCTCCACGCAGTCCATTTATGTATGCTCAGAAGATTGAATAAAGGGGATTTTGTTTAAAGGGACATTGTAAGATTCTCCTGTAGGGCTGTGAAAAATAATCCTATTAAAACTTGGGATTTTAAACACAAAGCTACATTTCTGCTGAGAATGTAGTGCAATTTATAAATATTACATTGTTTTCAGTTGTGCTAAGAAGTTAATTGAGGATAGCATTTCAGTAGTGTAGTGCATTGATTGCTTACAAAATAATGTTTTGTCAAAATTGATTTTAGTTTGTTTGCTATAGTAAAGGTCTTCAAATGTGAAACCTTGTGCAATTGTTTGGGCCACTGGGAAATTCATAGTTTTTTTTCTAAGGTGTTATTGCTCTCTGCAGGAATCATAATGGATGGTAGCAGGCTGTTCCACCATTTGGGATATCAGCACTAAGGCCAAACTAATTGTGCATAAGGCCTTCCAGCAAACATCAATGCTTTAGTCATTAGGGATGGAAACTTTGGATAATGTTGCCTTCTTAATAGCACAAGACCGGTGTTGGCATCTCATCCATGCCCATGGATTGCAGCAGCCAATTCACAAATTTATTTTTAATCTGCTTCGATTGATGAAGAAGTCCACAAACAGGTTGACTTCCCTAGAGTGTTGAAATCTATTAGCTATGTGTTACATAGCCATTGCCGTTAATATAATGTGCCTGAAGTTGGAAATGAAAAATAAAAAGAAATCAAATTGGAGTGATAAAGCAGTCAGACACTAGAGGAAAATGTTGACTCTACTGGGCAGACATAGCAATTAAAATAAACCAAGCGACCCATCCATCAATATTCCATCTGGGTCCTACCATCTTCCATTTAACTCACTGACTGAGCACATGGCAAAAGGAACTGCTATGGAATGGTATCCCAGGATGGCTCAATGCCTTCAACAGCGAAGAAAAAAAATAGCAGGGGGAAGAATAAATGCTTAAATTTGTTTTTCTAAAACGTTCCATTTGATAAAAATTTCAGTGCAGAAGAAAGACATTTTAAATCTACAAGTAAACCATAAAGTTTTACAGGCACGAATGGTCCGTGATTACTAATGAAGGTTTCAGCTCTGTGCTGCATCTAAATATGTCAAGACTAATGGTGCTGTTGATCTTGATGTGTTGTAAGTATTTGAAGATCTATAAACAAATTAGTTAATGGGTAAGCAACACTACATCTTGCCGCTGCAGATGTTTTTGTGCCGAGTCTCAGAAGCATTTCAAAGAGATTTCATGATCTGAAATGTTGTCATTAAGGGTTTGGTGCTGTCCGCTGGGAGAGGCAATAGGCAGCAAACAGAGCCAAGCACGCTGTGTAAAGGAATGATTAGAAATGGGTTTGTTACTGGTAATAAGAGAATTAGATTATGTAAACTGTAATTAGCCTCACACTAAACAGCCAGACTCTCACAGTACATGACAGTAGTTTTTAATATACTGCAGTTAATTTTTTCAGTCGGCGTTTAACCAGTTTAATTGTTTATTTTCTCAAGCAGGAAGCTCAGATGAGATCGAAATGAAGGGATTTCAGTGTGCAGGTGGGAGAGGCATTTGGAGTGACACAAATAGGGCGGAAATACCGCTGAACCTCATCACTGCGCCGCTTGCACATCACACTATTGTGGTAACAATACCAAATTGTTCTTCTTCCCGAGAAAACAGGGTCTGGCCATTTTCCCCCATCAAGATGGCAATACTACAAGCAGGCTTTTTATAAGTGATTTGCAAATCACTCAGGTTGATTACCAATACTGCATCCTATTCGGGTTTAAACATTAAAAAAAAAGTCAGTTCATTTTCTAGTCTCTTGGGGCTGTTTTTATTTTCCATTTCTGTAACAGTTGAGGTTTAGTCAATGCCAACACGAGCCAAAAACACGCAATGCCTGCACGCAGATGAGAATTGCAGGATGCGTTTACCTGGGCAAAAAAAAGTGACCATCAAAGGGTTAAACACGGAGGAGAGGAGAAATCGTGATGCGTGCACTTGATGGACACTATCTCATAGATCCCTGATGTCTCAAAATATTAGGTTTCTCTTCCAATAATGTTGGAAATATTGCTTACTGTCACGACTAATTTCCACAGCAGTGTGGGTTGATTGTGGGTGACACGGTCACAGCACAGTGCCTGTGTTAGTTTCCACACGCCGTCAAGTCTGCTCCACATGCCGGGTGAAGGGAAAAGGAACTGTGATACCAAACTTTGCGGCGGCTAATAGATTGTGACAAGAGAGAAGGAAACCTTTGTTTTAATTTGAAAAACAAGAAAAACCAAATAGCAAAACTTCAGTACGTGCCTAACTTTGTGGAGTCAAGTGAAAAACATTTAGCACCCCTCCCCTGTCTCAATTCTTGGCTGGGATCAAGGGAAAGAGAAGATATTTGCAGATGTGGAGGAAGACATGAAAAACATTTTTTTGAATAAAAGGCCTGAATTATTTCTGTTGAGTTCACTAAGTTTCACAGGCATTTATACACAACCATTGTCCCGGCGCAAGAACAAATCCCCCTTTCTTCCAAGGGCGATAAACAAGCCAGTATTTCTCATAATTGAATCTATACGTTTCGGCCGCTCCGTTTATGACTGGGAAATTCTTTTGTGCTGGCTATTCAACAATGGCAACATTGATTTTAGAATCTAAGAATGTTGGTGCGTTGAACAAACTGGGGGAAAACAAGGAAAATTGTCAGTGCTGCAGGGACAACAGTGTGCTTACACTAACTTGCCTTTTCTCACAACTTTTGCATGGTGACAGATTGACTTGACTCATTCAAACAACGTTATTAAATGCAATCCATCAACCAGATACTTTATAGAATGCACTTTGCTGACAAAAGTTGTGTCATCTTCCGTTCAGTAAAATTTGGCGCAGATAGTTCCTTCTCTAGGACCTCCACAATCAAAGCCTTGTTTATCGAGTCGCATTTATGGAGTGAAAGTATTTTTTGAGACTGATAGGACATTGATGTTCGGCTTGCCAAAGGCAGTCATCATCATGAAAAGTCACGACCTCCCCCATTTTGCCACATAGCAACTAATTGAAACGATACAAATTACTGCAATTCTTTGTATGCCAATTTAGCTGCTGGTTGTGGTCAAAGGTCAAATGGTTCCTATTCATGAGATAGTGTTTGAAGTGGCTAGTGCCACAGTCAGTGGCTCAGAGTGGACCCTCTGACTCCTCTGGACACTACCCCATACTGGGGAAAGGAGTACAGTAAATGACAGTAGCACAATGGACTAGCAGACAACCCCTTATCATGCACATCAAAAGCTCCCTTCTTGTCAGTTTGTGCTTGTCGCCAGCACAGGACATGCTTTTCCAGATGGAGGATAAACGTTTAATTCAGTGCAACTCTTCAGGAGACGAAGTGAAAACATGTCAGCAGTTTGACTTTTCTCAAATGCTGCACCAACTGGAAGCTCCTAAAGAACTTGTGACTAAAAATTCTGCAATCCCCTTCATCTTGCATTATTTGTTTTTAGCTTATTTTCACCCACTAATATGCATTCCCCCTACCCCTCCCCGGAAGATATTCACTTATGTTCAATGCAGTTCAACAGACTTGTACATTGTGCCATCCTGTACCTTGCAGAATTGCCATTCTTCAAAAGAGTGTTTACATAATGAGTCGAGAGCTCACAGACCAATTTGATTCCATTCATACCTGAGCCTACAGAATAGCAGTTATTGAGTAGCAGTCAATTTTTCTCAATCTCTTTATACTGACGCCAACTATGGCTCCCTATGACTACTCCTGATTATGATAAGTTATATCAGAAACTGAATCTGGTTTGAATGACTCAATGTTACATTAAATATTACTTTACTATTTAAGTCATTAGCTGAGCCATCCACAACTTATTACTCTTAAGGATCAAATTTAGTTCTTCCTATCTGACAGGAATAGGACAGGTGAGCTGTAAAAAATCCTGTCTATTGCAATTCTAACCACTCGGTTTAGTCCATCAAAGTATCTGCCAGGGATATTATGGGCCTCACGAATGCATACAAATCTGGGTCCAATGTCGCAATTAAGCCCCAACACCATTTCAACTGAAAATTGCAGAAGTTTCATCTGGCACTCAACCTACCAGTAAAACCTAGTAGTATTGGTCCCTCAGAGCTAGCTATATCTAAAGGTGCCCTTGCTTATTAGTGATTGGATTATACCATCTGTCTCAACAGTGCTAATTGGATTTCCAGAAAGTTTCCAGCTTCCAGTCTACTACTTTCTGATATTCATTGTCTTAACTGTCCACGATAAACTCTATCTGCTCATTGTGTGTACTTTTATTGCCAGGTTCATTTAGATATAGGAAAAGGTAGAACAAAAGAAGTGACTGCAAAAGTGTCAACCACTATAGTGATAAGAAGTCAGCAAATGAGGGGATGCTGCTCACAGGAACTCATATCCAGGTTTCAAGTGTACAGGGCTTGAGTGAATTTTCAGCTCAATCTAGAAGTGCACCAAAAGTTCTTTGGCCTTTTGCAGTATGTGATGGTCATGTTTTGGCAGTGAATTTGCCAAAGTCAGGAGAGCCCTTTGGCACATTCCAGTCTGGTCCAGCAACATCTCCTATATCTCCTAAATATCCCAGTCTGTAAATACAGCTGCACTAAGCAGACTGTCACCAGAGCAATTTTATCATTTTTCTCAGTCAACATTAGAGAGCATCAGGATTCACTGTATATATGCTGCCAACAAAGTACCAAAACCCCAGCCAAGATTCTTTCTGAAGATTTTATTAAGACCCCATTCTATCTCTGATCACAGAGACAGGATAATGTAAGTTCATATGAACGTCCAACAACATTCAATCATCCCCCCTCCAATGTTTTACCCTTCAACAAATGTGACAGGATGGTTGCCGGAGAACAAAGAGTAGTTTCTGCATAAGTGGTTCACAGTGTCTGACTGGAATCCCAGCAAATCTGGATTTTAGAATGGTCCCCTCAGATTGGATGATTACAAATGTAAGCCAACTATTTAAGGAAGGACGGGGAGAGAAAATAGGAAATGCTAGAGCAGTTAGCCTGACAACAGTAGTAAAAAAAAATGCTAGAATTTATTATTAGAGAAATAATTGTAGGATATATAGAATCGTTATATAAAAACAAAAATACTACAGATGCTGGAATTTGAAACAAAAACAGAAAATGCTGGAAATTGTCAGCAGGTCTGAAGCATCTGTGAAGAATAGAGATAATATTTAAAGTCAGGATGAGCCTTTGTCAGAGCTCCATTCTTGTTAAGGCATCAGATGGGATGAAGATTGAAGTGAAACTGGGAACAAGGAAAGCTTTAAGGTAGAGGGAATCATTGCTGCTAGAGAGAGAGATATCAAGTGGCAGCACATTGGCACTGAAGGTGGATCACAGGATGCTGTGAGAACAGCAGGCCAAAGAAGGGTCATTGTGACTCAAAACATTGACTCCTTTCTCTCTCCACAGATGCTGTCAGACCTGCTGAGTTTTTCCAGCATTTTCTGTTTTAGAATCATAGTACGTTTAGACAAAATCAACATTGATTTATGAAAGTAAAATGTGTTTGACAAATCCTTTGGAGATTTTTAAGGTTGTAACTGAGAAGGTACTTAAAAGGAAACCAGTGAATGTATTGCATTTAGATCTTCAAATAGATTTTGTTAAGATGCCATACGAGAGGCTATTACACAGAATTAAGGCTCATGGGATTAGGGTAATATATAAGCATTGATTGAGGATTTGTTAACAGACAGAAAATAGCGAGTAAGAATAATTAGGTCATTTCTGGGCAGGCTAGCTATAACTAATGATCCCTCTCATATTTTGAGTGTGTGGGTGATTTATTTAAGTGGATGGCACTTTTTTTTTTGCACAGCTGCTTATGTGTGGTAATTTAATAGTGCCAACTTGTGCGCAATCTGGTGGGGATTTTCAAGTTGCCATTTTTCCTTATGGCAATGCAACAGACTGAGAATATGGGCTGAAACCAACTTTTCCTCCAGTTTGTTTGCTGTTCTTGACCTAATAATTTGATTGTGTGGGTCCCTTAAATATTTTTGCATACTGACAGCCACTGTAACTGTGACTTGTGGTTGGTTTATGTAGAAACATTCAGCCTTGCGTTGTTGAGAGAGAATATTGACTGTAACTATTGGGTACACCAAGGATCAGTGCTTGGGTCTTTGCCAAAATTCCCTTTAAGCTGCTTGGGATTGCAGCAATCAAAAACCTGTTGTGCAGGGTGAAACAGGCTGCAAACAATCAGCATTCTTTTTAGGATGGTTGCATGTGCACCAATCTTAATGAGACTGAAACAAACAGGCCAGGAAGGGACAGGAAGTTAGAGGGAATATCGGTCACAGCTATTTAAAATCTATGTCAATATTTAGTGAATTAAATGCAATAGTGTATTCATATTTGGGTCTAGGTGGGAAAGGAAGCTGTGTGGAAGACACAAAGAGACTGCAAAGGGATTTAAACAGACTAAGCGAGTAGACAAGAACGTGACAGATGGAATATGATGTGGAGAAATGTGAAAGATTCACTTTGATGAGAAAAATAGAAAAGCAGAATATTTTTGAAAATTAGAAAACTGGGAAAATTGCTATTTCTAGAAACCTCGGTGTCCTTGTTCATGAATGGTAATATGTTAATATGCAGGTGCAGCATGTAATTAGGGAAGAAAATGATATGTTAGGTTTGTTAAAAAGAGATTGAAGTATAAGAGTAAATAAGTCTTACTGAAATTGTGTAAGGTCTTTATGAAATCCCTCCCAGAAAACTGTGTACATTGTTGATTTTCTCACCTGAGAAAGGATATGCTTGTCTTATAGGCAGTGAAACAAAGGTTTTTTACACTGATTCCTGGGATAAGAGGTTTGTTCTATGAGGAAATTATGATTAAAACAGGACTATATTTCATAGAATTCATCAGAATGAGAGGTCATTTGATTGAAATGTATAAAATTCTCAAGAGACTTGACAGGGTAGATACTGAGAGGATCTTTCTGCTAGCTGAGGGTGTGCAGTGTTTGGAGTCATGGAATAAGGATTTTAAGGATTTAATATTTTAGGTAAGGGAATCACGGAATATTGGCATAATGCTGAAAGCTGAAGTTGAGGCAGAAGATCAGTCATGATCCCAGTAACTGGCAGAGCAGGCTCAAAGGGCTAACTGACCAACTCCAATTTCATATGTTCTTAAACCTGAAAAACACAGGCATAGTTAAAGGCACAGGAACATCAAGATAATAACAGAAAATACATCATAGAGCTGATCAAACTGACATTCACGTCTGGATAGATGTGGGCACCCTCCAACATACTTCACATAGAGTTTCCCACATCCCTTGCAATACTGTATGTTGCCCAATGTTACCATTATGAGACAGAGAGAGAGGCCATAGCAAGAGTAATCCACATCAGATGAGGAAGATCAGAATGTGCAAGCAGCAGAAGAAGAACCAGCTCAATATACTGCAGCAAGAGATGCGAGACTTGTTAATTACATGAAAATTCAAGTTATCTGCTCATTGCCCTGTTCTGAAAACTTACACAAATTCCCTCTGCAGTAAAATTCTTTGTTACATCCTTTATTGCTTCTTTGATATTGTGTAAAAGAACATTGAAATGGTTCAGTCAACTTCTATATCAATGACAAAACAATGAAACAGAAGATGTGAATAAACCACATTGCAAACTAAACTATCAAAAATGATTAGGGTGATGTATTTAATACCAAGCAAAATAATTGCCTTGAATTCATTTCTCATCCATGATGATTTCTTGTAAGAAGATTTACTAACTTTATGACTCTTGTGAGGTATTCTCCTGTTGCCCTCAGCAAAGCCAATGGAAGGCTGCTGTTTCTAATTCCTAATTCTTAACTTCTTATACTGGTCATCAAGGCACCCTTGATATTTTCACAGCCAGTGATATCTGGCTGATTGAGCCTGTGAGAGCCCAGTGGCAGACTATGGGCACTGGTTGAGATTGTGGCAGAGAAGCCTACTTATTGACATGGTGAAAAAGGGAAACTTGTATTTCTATCACAATGTCACTGGCACTTCTGCGGATTCAGGACTTGCACTGATCTGTGAGAGGGCAGACTGTGGAAAGTGTATGACTCCTTGAAAGTATTGATTATTTGTCCAAGGTGGTATCTATCTCTCTAAGTTGGAATCCAGCGCTTGCATGGAATTCATTTGAACTTCCACCAAAAATGAAAAAGGTGACATGATTTCTTTTGTGATCCCCCAGCATTATCTTTATGCTCTCCAACATAAACTTCAGTACACTGGCGCCAGTCAAAATGACACCATCTAGGCTAAGAAAAGACACCTCTATACTTTCAGACATGGTGTTGAAACTGCTTTCCAGGTCTTTTAACACCTAGTGCAGTTGCTCATAAAAGGCAAGATGTTTTCTACTTTCCCTGAAGTAGGGATCTATGTCCTACTCGGCAGAGTTAAGATAGGACTGTCTCCTGGACTATACCTGCCACCAGTACTTGCTGCTGCTCACTGCTGCTGAATGCTTCACGACATGCAGATCCCTCTGAATTATATCTTTTTCTTGCAAAGTGCCAATCTCCATTCTGGTTCTTGGGACTGGTAGAGTGTCTGATAGTGGATCCTCAGGAGTATTTGAAGATGCTATTCTTTCTGTTGAGAAGATGTCGATCAAAGAGATAAGGAATAATATCAGACAATCTTCAGATACAACATGAAGTTCTAGAACTTGGGGAATATTTACAGAGGTAAGAGAAAAGTTATGATTAACGTGCATAAGTTGTTCCCAGATAAGCCATCACTCTTATCTTCCACAGTAGCCTTGGCCACTAATCACCTAGGATTCTTGCTCTGCTTTATGAGGGCTATAATGTTAGGCATTCCTTCCCAGATCTTGCTTTTCTGTCTTGCACATATGTACTATTTGGTTCTGCTGAAAAAGAACATGTTAGGGACTAACGGAGATGTTTAGGGACTTTGCACATGTGGGCTAAGAGCTATAGAAGATTTAAAATGCATTGTGGATATAGGAAGGTGATATCATGTGAGAGCAACGTGGAAAGGAAGGAGTCATTGTTGGCTATGCAATTGTTAGGATATAGGAACAAATGAATACTGGCAGTGTGAGGTGTGAAGAGAACAAAGGAAGAGATGAATATATTTGGAATGAAAAAGAGAGGTATTGCAGTATGCTATTGTGTTTATGTGAAGGATGTCATGAAGGGAATGGAATTGTTGAGATGGTGGGAGTGAAAATAATGTTGAAACTTGTGTAAGAAGTAAAGAGCTGTTCTCGCCCTTCCTATTCTTGTGAGTTTATTGAACTTCTTTCTTCATTGAAATCAGGTCTCAGAGATGATGCTGTTGATCTATTGAGCCACTGGGAAACTATTTTGCAAGCAGAAAAGAGGAACTTCCTCATGAGCTACAACTGCACAAGACATTGGTGAGACTGCATTTGGAATATTATGTACAGTTTGTTCTCCTTACTTAGGGAGGGATATAATTGAAATTAATTCACAGCATGTTCGCTTGTTTCGTTCCTGGAATTAGGGGTTTTCCTTACAAGGAAAGAATGATCAGATTGGGCATATACTCAGTGGAGCTGAGAAGAATGAAGGGTGATCATATTGAAACAGAAAAGATACTGAGTTGATGGATGGAGTCTGGGAGAATGTTTCCCCTTGTCAGGGAGTTTGCAACTAAGGAACACTGTTTAAAAACAAAGAGTCTCTCATTTACGATGGATTTGAGGAAGATTTCTTTCTTTCTCAGAGGGACATTGGTGTTTGGAATTCTCTCTCCAGTTGGTGAATAGATTCAAAGCTGAGTTAGAAAGATTTTTGATCTACAAGGGAGTCAAAGGTTATGAGGAGGGCCGGAAAATGGAATTAAGGTCACAATCATGATCTTTATTGAATAGTGGAACAGGCTTGAGGGGGAAAATGGCCTACTCCTGCTCCTAATTCTTATGATCTTAAGAAATATTACAATGAGAAGGAAATATATTAAAATGTAGGTTACACGAGTCACTTTATTGTAATGTGAATCACAGATACTGATGGAATCTAGACAACAAGTTAGACATTAAAGTAAAGTAAAAGTAAAGTTTATTTATTAGTCACAAGAAGGTTACATTCACACTGCAATGAAGTTACTGTGAAATTCCCCTAGTTGCCACATTCTGGCACCTGTTCGGGTACAAAGAAGGAGAATTTAGCATAGCCAATCCACCCAACAAGCACATCTTTGGACTATGGGAGGAAACTAGGCACCTGGAGGAAACCTATGCAGATACGAGGAGAACATGCAAACTCCACACAGTCAATGACCTGAGCCAGGAATCAAACCTGGGTGCCTAGCTATGCAGCAACAGTGCTAACCACTGTGCCACCATGTTGCCCTAACTCACCTAGTGAATGGTGATTCTAAAATGTTTTTCAGAAATTTGGATTAAAGATACAAAGCAATTAGTGATTTCTTTCCATTCAGCCTGAATACAGAGAAAAATCATTACTGAACTATTGATTAATGGATCTTTTTCTAAAAGATCAAGACGAGACTATGACATAAATATTTATATGTTTTAAAATAAACTTATGGAGATCTAAGAGGGATATAAGGGAAATTTCAATGTTCTAAATGGCTTCATGTGGAGTTAGGAGCCATTTTCCTCCTTTATCATTGGTTGTTGAGGCCAATATAATAGTTGTTCAAGGCTCAGCCAGCCAAACAGATCCATGAGCTCCTATTAATTGGTGTGAAAGCCTCTGCCAATTACGTTCCACTTGAGCATTTTGCAAGTTTTTTTTTCTGGCTAGTACCACTGGGCCCTGACTGAGGTTGGAACTTATAACAGTTAATTCAGATTGTTGCATGGATTTCAGTTAACCACTTAACCCCAACATTATAATCATCTCTTTCATAAGCTAATGTTTGATGCTTACTGCAGGCCCAAAGCAAACATACTGGGAGTTAGCTCTATCCTTCTTCCTTTATCAGCAGTGACATGATGGATTGGTTCTTGTATTATGCAGGTATCTCTACCAGATTTGCAAGAGTCTTTCTTTCATTGTTTTGAGTTTAGAGTTGGGTTAAGCAAATAAAGCACGGGAGGTGGTATGCTGCCTTTATTGCTTGGTTCTGGATTTTTTTAGCTCTGTTAAAATGTGTTAACTTGGTGCACCAAGGTTGGGTGGCTGTATCCGAGGCCAAATGTAAAGTTTATATTATCTGAGGAGAGTCCTGGGGTTAACTTCATTCTTCTTTTCATAGAACATTCTTAATTAACCAAGTCTGGCCAATGTACTGGAAATAATGGCTTTGTGGTACTGTGTTCAAACTTTGTGTTTTTGAAAGTTATATGAAAGATTGGTTTTGGTGGAAAGTCAATCTTTTCATCATGGTCCTTGTTATTTGCTTAATTTGAAGATGCTGACTGCTAGCCATGTGTTATAGCATCACCAATAGTGAAGCAGAGATTAGCCTGAAAGAGTGCATCTACCAAATTGACACCTGGAGAATGGAGCAAAAATAAAAGGCTTGATGGTTTAATTGTACTGATAATTGATCTAAAAATGAAGAAGGGCAAGAAGAAAGCCCAATTGACTACAGAATCTTTTGTGTATGGTTGTGTATGGTGCCTGTTAAGCTGCAGTGAAAAGGGAAATTAATATGCTGGAATTAGGCAGGAAGTTTGATATTTTGGATGGGAGTCATCATCTAAACTCAGGTAGATGCTTGGTCAAAAAAAGGGACAATTCTAATGGACAGGGTAAAAAATAAATTAAAATCTTGACCAAAAGGACAGAACTTCAGGATACCTTAATGGGAAGAACAAAGTGCATCAAATATTTCCAAATTTAAAAACAAAAAATACTAAAAATTACAATAAAATAGAAAATTCATGAAATATATAGTGGGTTAGTCAGCACCTGAAAGAAAAAGATAGATTAACGGTTATACTTCATTATAGTCTGCTGTCTAACCTGCTATGTCATAGAGTAATTGAGTCATATTTACAGCATGGAAACAGGCCCTTCGGCCCAACTTGTTCATGCCATCCTTTTTTTAAAACCCTAAGCTAATTCCAATTGCCTGCATTTGGCCCAGATTTACTAAATGTCATTTTTTAAGTTTATGGTATTTATATTGGCTTTTATCTTTAAAACGATGGGAAATTTCTTTGTGTGTGTTTTTGTTACCAATATCTCACCCCATCTCTTGAAAGAGCTGATTTGTTTTCATACTGGTTAGCTGACACCTTTTTCTCCTCAAAATCGTGTTCTTTAGATGTGAACTGAGACAGTAAATGCCAGCAGTCCATTCAACCATGCAGACCATCACAACCAAGCTTGAGTTAGTTCCAAATGCACATACGTGCATGGCACATACTTTCCAGCAGAGGTCAGTGGGCTAGGGAGGAGGAAAAAATTAAACCCGGTTTTCTTTGCTCCTCTGGAGCCCTGAGGCATTAAAATCAATTGTAGGGTGCCTAATGTGGCTACAATCAACAAACTCAGTATACCCTTCTTGTTCTTACAGAATGGTGCATTTACCCGCCATGGGGCAAATAATGGAAGAATATTGTTTATTAATAGAGACTCAGAAAATGTTTAGGGCTTTCAAAACCTAAATTCAATTCACTGACATTTTTTTCCCCTTACAAGACAGACATATGATAATACCTAACGGGAACAGCATCTATATTAATTAGGATTATTCTTTCTGTGTCTGCTCAAATGCTCCATGTGGCAAAATTTTGATGAAATTATCATTTTCTTTTGGTCCTTACAAGCTCATAAATTAGTTCCGAAAGTAGTCAATTAATGGATTATTATTTCATTATGTACTAAAAATGGAGACTAAAAAGTAATTATTCAAAAAGATCAGTTTGAATACATTTTAAATAATCCTTTCTTGGTTGAGAACGGTGGGAAATAATGAACTTTAAATAGACATTTTAATTACTGAAAAAGCACGGACGTCTTTTTTTTGAAAATGTTATGGCATTTTGAAACAGATTAATAGTTCAGTGTGAGCGCAGTCGCCCTGCAGTGCAATGACTGGAGTGCCCTGGTAATCTTAGACTCAGGAGCCCTGCACTGACTGTAGAATATAATTATTCCAATGATTCCTCCATACTCACAACAAGATGCCTCCAGAAAGAAAGTGAATGTGTATTTTGTGCCCAATGGCGCTCCACTCAAGATAGGACACTCCATCAGTGTGCTATTGCAATACTGGGCTCCCTAGAACACAGTTGAAACACATAGATAGATGTTTAATTTAGCATTTGCTTCTAAACCATTTCCTCTATTTATTTGCAAATCTTTCTCCTTGTTAAGGTGAAAGAATCAGATTGGCTCCATTCTACATCTTCACTTTCCATTTACAGGAATACTTTTCCACCTCCTCCCCCAATTTGAGAATAACACTCTTGCCACTTTTCACCCTCTTTTCAAGTTGGAATATTTTCCATCCTCCTCTCAGTTCATGCTAGCTCTCTCATCCCTGCCCCAGTTCCCACTGACACCGTCGCTTCCCCCCCCACTCTTGCCACTTGCTTCAATTCATTTTTTCTTGTACGGCATTCAACTTTGGTGGTGTATTGCACTACAGATCTTAGCCCCTCACTTAGGCTCCTAAATAACAAAAAAGATAAAAGTAGTGACTCACCGCCCAAGCCAGTTAATCATACCAGATATGGATATGGCAATGGAGATGAACTCTCAAGTATCAAAATCCTGTCAGAAGCTAGACTTTGGCTGAAGAACTGTTAATAACAGTCTTGTATTGCTAAAAGCTAGATCGCAGTAAATAAAAGAATAATGCTGATTCAGACATAAATCACATTAATAGGATTTACACCATCAAGTGGAGGAAGGAGTTGTAGTGGTAGGTAATGTCCTTCTGAAATATTTAACAAACCACCTCTGTTCTCCTGATTTTTTTTTCCTGATCGCCTTTGCATTCCCAAAATGGCACATCGTCATTACAGAGCTCCAATTTTTGTTCTAAGTAATAGTCACACAAGTCATGCACCTTGTGTATTTTGTCTGACAGAGCTATGCTCACTGATCCCAAAATGGCCAGTGTCATATTTAAAGGGACTTGGAACGTTCCAGTGATGTGTTATAAATTCTGGTGTCTAGATCACACCTTGAGGCACAGTTTATAACCTGAGGAAATAAGTTAGAGCACAATTTATGCAGTTTTATAACAGGCGGTGTAAAAAAAAGATTTATTCATCATAGGTAGAAAATAAAGCTCGATCTTCTACTTGCGACTACTTTGGTTCTCCGACCAAAGGGGGATTTTAAGTGGGAGTGCGTTTCAGACCTGTCATGAGCAGCAAGGACTCCAACCCCCCCACCAGTTTCAGGCTTAGTGTTCTAACACTCTGGCTGTGTTCAGATCATTCAAATTAGGTGTAAAAAGGCAGATAGTCAATTTCTGAAAATTGAATCATTCATTGGCACTCAAATATGTTGTGGAGATGCCGGCATTGGACTGGACTAAACACAGTAAGAAGTCTCACAACATCAGGTTAAAGTCCAACAGATTTATTTGGTAGCAAAATCCATGAGCTTTCAGAGTGCCTACTGCTAATTCGTCAGGTGAGTAGGAGTTCTGTTCACAAACAGGGCATATAAAGACACAAACTCAATTTACAAAATAAGAAATCATCTATGTGGCTTTTGTTACCAAATAGACCTGTTAGATTTTAACTGATGTTGTGAGATTTCATAGAAACCCTACAGTACTGAAAGAGGCCTTGGGCCCATTGAGTCTGCACCGACCACAATCCTACCCAGGCCCTTCCCCCATATCCCTATATATTTACCTGCTGATCTCTCTAACCTATACATCTCATGATGCAAAGGGGTAATTTTAACATGACCGAACGACTTATCCCACACAGCTTTGGATTGTGGGAGGAAACCAAAACCCCCAGAGGAAACCTACACAGACACAAGGAGAATGTGCAGACTCCACACAGACAGTGACCCAAGCCCAGGAATTGAACCCAACTCCCTGGAGCTGTGAAGCAGCAATGCTAACCACTCTACTACCATGCCACCTTCTTACTGTGTTTACTCAAATATGTTGCAGGAAGTGGGTTTCAGCGACATCTCACGGGTGGGAAGTATGAGGGCATATGGACTGTCAAGATCCCAACATTTTTAATGGGGCCTGGTACTCTTGCTGTTGTCTTAATTACCTAACATATCCTTTAGGGCCCACAATTTTTCCTTGAAGGGTTGATTGTGCAGGGGGCTCTCTGCACAGTTGTCTTTTAAAATGCCATCAAAATCCTAATGACACCTTGGACACTGATTTGCATGTATTAATGATCCTGCCTCAATCAAGTGAGCTCATTTAGTTGCCCTACATAAGGCCTCGTTAAGATAGCATTGGACAAGACTGGACCAAAAACAGACTTTTGGAATCTTATATTTCGGAGGAAATTCTAATTGCACAGCTAATTGCTGGGTTGAATGGGTAAAAAAAATGTCTCTGCATGGCTGTCTGAAACATAGAAGCACAAAGAAGAAAGGTTTCATGCAAAGTAGCAGTACTTTGTTAAGTAATTATATTAGAGTGGAAGTTGTGGTCAGATTTTTCTATTGCATGGGCAGAAAATATTCAAAGCATTATCCTTGATTCATTTCTAATGTATTTCTTAATATGCAACTCAGGACCAACTTTGGGAGATGCCTCGGATTAATTCCTGTTCTTTAGATCACAGTTTCAGGAAAAGAAGCACTATTTCTTTCTGTCAAGTCCAGAATTTACAGAGAAAAGAAGACGAAAAACAAAGAGTAGAAGTTTTGATGTTTGTCTTGTTGATGAGAAAATGATCTATAAATTCAAGTGATAATGTTTGTGAACAAAAGTTTGTTTCAAAATCTGAGATTGCTGGGGGAGGTACCTTAAGACTGGGCAGTAAGAGCAGCATTGTGGATTGGATCTTTGGTATAGAAACTACCCAGCTTTTCTTTCCAGTTTCATCAGGCACCCAACTGACATCATTGGCTTTACTCTCTGACAGTAAATAGAAAATGGACCTCCATGGTGTTCATTTTACATTTTTGATGGCCAATCTGCTCAAAAAAACTGGAATGTCTTATCCAGCTAGAGCCACCCATCTAGGGACACCAAAGATGGAGATAGATTGGAAACTAAAACAATAGTGTTTCTCTTGGTAGATAATTTAGAGAAATATTATATCAAACAACAGCTAATAGAGTGAAATTACTTTTCTGTGGATCAGAATTATTGCATTTCGTGAGAAATGATACATTCCGTTCCCGAAACACTCATGAAGTAGTTTGGCACAGTACTGAAATCCAGATTGGTATACGTAAATTATTGACACTGTAGGATGAATGCATCCTCCTGGTCCTATGCTTCATACTGTTCTATGGTGGAAATTCCTACCTTAAAAATACTGATAATTTACAGAAATATCTATAAAATTGAAAAGAATGTACAGGCTGTGCAGTTTTGTGAATGGGGCCACATTGCATCGTTGATATCAATGACATGCCCTTATTCCAGAGGCTCCTGTTCCTATATTGAAAATAGGATATTCTGAGGGTGGAACGGTGGCAATCACTGCTGCTTCATCGTGCCAAAGAACTGGGTTCAATTCCAGCTTCAGGTGACCGTCTGAGTGGAGTTTGCACATTCTCCCCATGTCTATGTGGGTTTCCTTGGGGTGTTTCCTACAAAGATGTCAGGGTTAGGTTGATTGGCCATGCTAAATTGCCCCTTAGAGTCAGGGAGATTAGCAGGGTAAATATGTGGTGTGAAGGGGACAGGGCCTGGGATGGGATTGTTGTTGGTGCAGGCTTGATGGGCTGAATAGCCTCCCTCTGCACTTTAGGGATTCAATGAAAATGCTAATTGTTTAAAAAAAACTATTGAAAGTCACAGTTCAATATGTGGTCTGTTCTGAATGAGTTGATCTCGCTGAGGATAGCACTTAGAATCCCTTGGCCTTTTGCGAGCAAGATTAATCAACATTGCTGTTTTTTTTTTGTAGCAGAGTGCCTCCTGTTGGCACCAATATAAGGGAGAGGGAAATTATGCTCATCTGTGATCCCAATCGTTCCCACTACATTCCCACATTGCAAAACTTATTATCTCCATCATTTGAAGAATGGCCTCTTTGCCATAATATAAGAATGCAGCCATCAGCTGTGACACCTTAATGCACCTGAAATTGACCTCTTCAGGATCGAGGGGGAAAACGGGAAAGATAATAGTGGGCAAGAAACGAAAAGAAAGATTTCTTTATAACAACAAGCAGAATCGATATTCTTCTTGTTTAGAGGACACTCGTTATTAGTGTCTGAATCATTGTGACCATGTTATAGTTCTGAAAATATTTATCTATGCCTTACCTATGACACAAAGGCTTAGATTCACTGTTGCAATTTGATAAATATCCTTCTAGAAATACATAGGAGGTGTTCAGACTAATAGATTGAAATTCAATCCCCGTATGGAGCTCAGCTGGCCTTTTCTTTTTTTTTCCCCTTTCTTTTTCTGTGTATAATATATCTTCTATTTGGGTTCCATGGGGGCTCTGGGTGTTCTGTCACCCTCCCCCCTAACCTTGTCGGTGTCAACTGGGTACAAAAGGCTCCAATGCTCTGGGCCCTGTGAAGCTGATTACTGTGAGTGACAAACTGGAGCGGTGAGTCCACTCAGCCTTCATAATAAATCTATCAAAAGGAAATAGAATTCCATCAATCCAATACCGTCCCCCAGGGTCACTGTGCTGGGATGAAGAGCGAGTTCCGTTGGGATTGTACAACTGTTATTATTCAATTACGATCTTTCCTTCTTGTTAAAGACCGTGATATCATTATCACTTAATGAATACATATAATTGGATCTGGACTATCCGTTCGGCTGATGAATGCCATTCACTATTCATTCAGGCTCAGCTCATCTTCAAGTCATTTATTATACACATTTAGTGGAAATCATGATGATGACGGGGGAATTCTGAATTAGCCTTGCATTCATTCAATGCTCAGTTAAACAGAGGCTAATAGAAGCTAAATTTTTTTTTGTTTCAGCTAAAAAGCAGACAGCTGACCTCTTGCAGACTGCAAGTTGCATCTGACAATTGGCATCCACAAGGAAACCGGTACCTCCTATTCTCATTGTCGCTAGTAAACGCACCGTACCGCCTTGTGATCACTGGTGAACAGATCGCCTCATTAATCCTACTTAGGATCTGCTTTGGGTACGGAGAGAGAGACCCAGTCCAGCTGCTACCCCCGGTGCTCCTGTGAGCAGAAGGGAACACACACTACCACCCGAAGCCTTTTCATACATCACTTCAAATTAAATTTACATCAAACACTACTCCATCAGAGATACAGATCCTGACATCTTTTTGCAAAACGCAGCTGATAATCCATTAAATCCCTACCACATACATGTCCCTTAATCTTACCTGAGCCTATGCATACCAAATAGGAAGTTTATGTTAAAAATTAAAGACCATTTTACAAGAACAAAGGGCTTTATGATATGTTGACTTTGGGTGGGTTTTGTAACAATATTGCATCAGTCTGTCAAAGCAGACAGAGATCTTTTCTCTCTGAAGGGTTTTGGGGGAGGTTGGGGGGAGTTAATGATTTATTTGGGGACCATCCTATTGTTTCTCCTAATGGTGTGTCTGTTTTATTTCAAATTCTTGGTATTCTCTGGGAGCCTTGCACCAGTCTTCATCTTAATCTAATGTTATGAAAAGAACAGTAGGGCACATATTGTCTCCTTAGCAATTAAGAAAATATTTGCAGGCAGAATCTAGAAGCAGTAACAGTAAAGATGTGTTGTAAAATCATTACAATGAAAGAACTCAGGGTTTAATTACCTCATTACCACATATGTTAATCCTTTTACATTTTCACAATCCTCACTTACAGCTAGCCTTAATTTGCTCAGCTCCCAGTTTGTCTCCTAGGATTTATTCATTCCCCTCACTACCACCGCCACCCCCCCCCCCCAATTCATTGGTACTTGTTGAATTTTCCTCTTCTTTTCTTACTTTTTCTTCTAGGTAAATCAGATTTAGATTTTAAAATAACAGTAAGTTTGGAAATAAGATGTATATCTTTATCCAGTTGATTAGCAAAAATTCTTTGTTACAGAATACATTGCTCTTTCTCTGTGAATGGGATCCCCATGTTTTATTACTTACTTGTTTTTCCTACTCTTTGTTCCTGGCGTGGCAAGACGTTGGGACATATTGGGAGATGGGATAAAACACTATTTTTTCTCTTGAAGACACTGCTGGGATATTGTTCCATCGGTACTGGGAGCCACATCCAAGCAGCTATATATTTTGTGTGAAAACTTGGAGAATTTGAGCCAGCTGATTTGTCATGAGGAGCATGGCAGCCAAGCCCAAGCTAGACCTTGTCTGATATTACAAGTGTATTTTCAGCAGGGAACTCTGACTGACAATCTGAAATGGAAATTGTTTAAACATTTTTTTTAATCAGTATCACAAGTAGGCTTACATTAACACTGCAATGAGGTTACTGTGAAAATCCTCTAGTCACCATACTCTGGTGCCTGTTCGGGTACATTGAGGGAGAATTTAGCATGGCCAATGTACCTAACCAGCATATCTTTCAAACTGTGGGAGGAAGCCAGAGCATCCAGAGGAAACCCAAGCATTCACAGGGAGAATGTGCAAATTCCATACAGACAGTGACCTAAGCAGAGAATCGAACCTTGATTCCTATCAATGTGAGGCAGCTGTACTAACCACTGTGCCACCTGCAGTTATGCCTGCTTTGCCTTCCACATTGATGTGCTGAGTCAACTGTATACCATCCCAAACTCGCTTCACTATGGATCTTATATAGCTAGCAGATACAGGATGCTTTTGTTCCATCAGTATTGAATTGGATTTAAATCAGGCCATAATAGCACAATACCAATCTGCTTATACAATTCACCAACCAGTTGACAGTATCTATTGTTGTCTCTTTTCTTTTTGTTTGTAATCCTTCCTAGATTTCCAGTCATCATGCACTAGTTAACCAGTAGATATTATACCGATTTCCATCTCCAGGTTGATTCTCCAGAATTACCCACTCCTCTTATTGTACAGAACAATGTACAATCCTTGTTGCAAAACTACTGGATGAATGCAATACCATCCTTATGTACTATACTATCCTTTAAAGGCATTGCAAAAAAGGTGGGGGCAATCTTCAGCTTGCATTCTCCATCTATGTGAATGGCAGCAGGGACTCAAGATCCAGTGAAACCCAGAAATTGCAAATCGCACTGGCAAGTTTGCAATTTCCGATTTTCATAACTTCTCACCAGCTCTGATCGCGGAGGGAAGGGGAGGTTATTTTTATTCAGATCAGGACATCCTTAAAAACAGTGGCCCAATCTCAATGTAGCCAGGTTTTGCTGCTGTGTTTAGTCTCTGTCCCTCAACATGACAGTGTTCTTTTGTGACAAAATGTCAGGAGATCTGGAGAGAAAACTGGCCTGCTTCCTTGGAGGGAACTGGGTAAAATTTTGTCAGAAAAATTTTAAGTATCAAACAGTTTTCCCAAGAGGTAAATTATGTGAGTCTTTGGCTCTCTGTGCAGTACAGAGGCCATAATCTGATTCCTACCAGTAGGAGGTGTGGGCAGGGCCTATTCATACCAGGACGCTGGCTGCAGATTGCTTGGGCGCTATTGCAAATGAGCCCAGATCACTAAGTATACTGTATGTAAGTGTACACAGAATACTGAGAGGTACTGTGGGGAAATCGACCCACACCCCTCTGATTGCCAACTGGCACAACTGCCAATTGTCAGCCTCAACCTCTATTCAGCAACCTCGATCAGTGACCCCAAACCCTAACTTTCCGATCCCACTAATCAGTCCCCATCCCTTGATCCACAGTTCCTTCTTCTCTCCCCTCCTATCAACCTCTCCACCTGTCTGGCTCTGCTTCATCAGACTCAGTCCCCTTCAGGCACCACCACCTCAGGCCCCATCCCCTTGGACATGCCCAGTGTGAAGTGCCAGGTGCCAGGCTAGCACTGGTAGGGTCATAGGTTGGTTATGGCCCAGGGGCACTGCCTGGTCCTGTCTCTGATCACCGTTGATGCCCTTATGTAAGGTTCACATGCCTGTGATCCACATTGGTGAGGACCTTCACTGGTAAGGTCAGAAAGCTAAGTGATCCTGGGATAAATAGTAACATTAAAATGAGCTGATACATACTTAAATCAGCCTACCGCCCTTGCTAGATGCAAAGCTGATTACACTGGCAGAATGGGGCTGGCAATATTGGGAGAGGGAGAAAATAGGCGAAGCTCAATTTTTTGCCTCTTGGGTCATATTCCCTGCCACACTATGCTACTCGATTAGCGCAGCAAGGCTGATAAATCTCGCCACTGATTTTAGTTAGACCCTGCTGATGCTTTCCTGTTTTTGGTAAGATTCCACTGATGATTCCAGATAGCTACAATTTCAGTGATGAAGAAAACTAAAGAAGTTGGCCTGTTTCCTTTTGGAAAGGTTGGAATTTATAGTTAATTCTGGACGATTGTTCAGTAGATTCAATTACCAGTAAACACACAGAAAGTAGGAATAAGAAGGGGAAGGCGTTGATGTGTCCAGAAACATTTAATAATGTCCCGCACAAGAGATTATCTTGCAAGATTAAAACACATGGGATTGGGAGAAATATACTGAGATGAATAAAATACAGGTTAGCAGAAAGAAAACGAAGAGTAGGAGTTAATGGACGCATTTCAAATTAGCAGCAGTAACTAGTGCGGTGCCACAGGGATTGGTGTTAGAACCCCAGCTATTCACAATATATATTAATGATTTGGATGAGGGAACAAAATGTAACATCTCAAGGTTTACAGATGATAATTTGGATTGGAGGGTGAACTGTGATGAGGATGCAGAGATCCTTCAGAATATTTGAAGATTGGTTGAGTGGACATATCAATGGCAAATGCACTGTAATTTGGATAAATGTGAGGCTATTCACTTTGGAAGCAAAAGCAAAAAGGCAGATTACTACCTGGATGGCTGTAAATTGGAAGAGGGAGATGTGCAGTGGGACCTGGATGTCTGTGTGCATCAGTCACTGATAGTAAGCATGCAGGTGCAGCAGGTAGGAAAGAAAAGAAGTAGCATGTTGGCCTTCATTGCAAGAAGTTTTGAGTACAAGAGAAGTGATGTGTCATTGCAATTATACAGGGCCTAGGTGAGGCCACACCGAGAGTATTGTGTGCAGTTTTAGTCTTTTCTGAAGAAGAATGTTCTTCCTCTCAAGGGATTGCAGCTAAGGTTTATCAGGCTGATTCCAGGGATGTCAGAACTGATGTATGAGAAGAGATTGACTAGGTTAGAATTGTTTTGGCTGATTCCAGGTGAATGAGAAGGGATCTCTCCTTTCATAAAGACTATGAAATTCCAACAGGACTAGACATGGTAAACGCGGGGAGGATTTTCCCAAAGGTGGGGGTGTCACTTGATAAAGATTCAGGGTGGACCATTTAGGTTAGAGATGAGGAGACATTTCTTCGCTCAGAGTGGTGGGCCTGTGGAATTCATTATCACAGGAAATGTTGATGCCAACACATTGAATATATTGAAGAGGCAGTTAGATATAGCACTTGGATTGAATGGGATTAATTGTTACGGGGCAAAAGCAGGATTAGGCTATTGAGTTAGACGATCAGCCATGATTATAATAAATGGCGGAACAGGTTCGAAGAGCCAAATGACTTCCTCTGGATCCTATCTTCTATGTTTCTATCTTTCTATGTGAACAGTGTAAATGAGTTTGAGCACAGTTGGATATATTTTCAAAGAGAAGGGATAAATCGAGGGTTATGCAGAGAAGACAGCTTGGTTAGTCTCCAAAAAAGGTTTTTTTTGTTTAACTTTTTTTGTTAAACTTAATTTTCCTTAAACATTTATTGCAACAGTAGATGTAGCATGGAGGTTAGTTTAGATACTCAGTAATGAGAGCATATATTTTCATAGCTATTTCACACAACATATGGAAAAATTTAGGTCATACAGTAGATTTACTGAACTAACAAATGATAATTCGGCAAACAAACCATCACTACTTAATGTGAGTTTCTTAAATATTCCTACATATTGTTTTCTAAGTTATCCAAAGTTTTGGTTTTCTCTCCAATTTTCTATTTTTGCCATTTGTTCCAAATGGGGCAAAAAGCCATTATAGATGAAAATGCTTAACAGTTTCACTGATGTGAATCAAGTTGATTATTGGGCGCTGAATTTAACAGACGGTCAATGCAATAATGCCCGTTAAGTGTTATTGCCCAAGACATTTCTACTCCAATGGACTATGGTTTCACAGGAACTGGCACCCCTTCAATCACTCATCAAGTGATCCTGGGCATTGATTATTGATGGGATATAGGACAATGTGGGATGCAATAGAGATGCTTGAACCTGTCCTTACCTAACAACCACCCATCAGGTCACAAAGTTACTGATCAGGAGTGGGAACTTTAGTTGATATTTCCCTTCTTTACCCTAGGGGATGAAGCCAATTCCTACATCTTGACTATTACCATAGTTGAGATGATGTATAGCCCACAAGTAGAGTTACAGGAACAGGCAATTTGGAATTGCATCATTCCTCAGAATGTCATTTTGTTAGCAGGATTGAAAAGTTGAAAACAACTACAAAGCACTGTAATAACATTTTTCAAGCCACCAAAGTTCCCCTTTAGCTCGGTTTAGTTGATAACTTTCAGATTCAAAAAGTTATGTCCCATTTCAGAATTTTGATCAGGAAACCTTTATTAACAATTCTGTATGAATTGAGGGACTACTGTGCCATCTTTCAGATGAAGCAGTAAACTGAAGCCCTATCTGACAGGTCAGGTCAAATATTCAAAGAGAGCTGGAGGAAATAGAGATGGACAATACATGCTGGCTTCCCCAGTGACTCTCACATCCCATAACAAAATGTCTGGAATAAGCTGTAAGTAGTAGTAGTAGTAGTAGTGAACTAAGTAGTAGTAGAGGTGAGTACAATTTTGTCTTTTAAAAAGCATTTAGACAGTTATATGAGTAAGATAGGTATCAAGGGATATGGGCCAAATATGGGAAATTGGACTAATGTAGTGCTTAAAAATAGGGTCACGTGGACAAGTTAAGCTAAAAGGTCTGTTTCCATGCTGTAAATGTCTATGACTATGACAAATCTTAAAGAAAGTTTTCTTGCTGTCCTGGACAGCATTGCTTTTCTCATCCAAATTCAAATGTTCTGGTTATTTGCCCATCTGCTACTTGTAGTGCTTAGCCTGCATAAATTGCCTACCTCATTTGACTACATAACAGTGTTGATTGCATTTGTTGGAAAGCACTTTTTGGCATCCAACAGATACTACAACGTACTTTCTAAATTCACACATTCACTTATGTGAAATTAGTACACTGTTAATACAATTGTGAAGTGCACATTTTATGAATCAATTGTTGATTGTGGATCAATCAACAATTGAAAAAAAAATTGTGATACAGTCCTGTAACTGCTGGTAATATCTGCACTCAAGGATTACAAACAAGATATTAATAAGGGAGGACCATACTTAATATTTCAGATAGGCGACTGGGATGGAAATTTGTCATGATGAGTAAAATCCATGGGAATGACTGAGTGCCTGTTGAGAGGCCCAGAAAAAGGTGCATAACTTAAACAACAAAATGGAGAGGAACAAATGGAAAATAGCACGCCAAGATGCACATGGTTCAAGTTCAATGATTGTACTACCCACAGATAAATGTTATCAAGGATGCAGTTGTGAGGTTTAGGAAACAAATAGCAGGGTTGTGAAAATTATATAAAGGAACTTGCACTGTCAGTATCATCTTTTTAAAATTCACCCTCTACATGAATATACAATAGTTTAAATAGGGGATAAATGTATATCAGATTGGAATTATTTGGAATAATAAGAGTGGGTGGAGGGCTGGGGGTGGTGGGTAAAGGGAGATCTATGGAACTATCAGTTTATTAAATATGTTTTCTGATTTGCATACTATATTACATCACCATGTCCATTCTGACTGACTAGGCATATTTATATACTAATATATGCATTAGCAATATACTAACAAGTAAATAGGCATATCTATTTATCATATTATTTCATGTACTTAGTAAAGAAAAGAGAATCAAATGGTCTACAAGTCTCATCCAAAGAGCATGATTCACTTGAGGACCAAACACCACCTTCACTTGAAGCAGAAACGACACAAATATGCACACTGCTGGACAAGATTATTTGTGAAGTTAAGGAAACACAAAGGTAAGAACCTGAGTCAAGTTGTTAAAAGATTAGCAATGGTACCAGGTTAGGATCAGCTTATACTGAGCAGAGGCCCAACTGCTGAGTGCTCCTCCTCAATCACAAAAGGTTATACTGAATGAACAACAACAATAGTTTACAGATACCCTGTCCCTTTAACATAGAAAAATATTCCAAAGTGCTTTGCTAGGCAAACAATAATGAGCATCCAGCCAAAGGACAGGTGAAGAATATGGGTTTAATGGAAGATTTTAAGGGAGAACAGAGAGGTGGAGGTGGAATGATCTCAGGAGGGAATTACTGAATGATGGAGGGAAGATTAGCAAGTGAAGAACAGAGCATTCTCTATGTGGTGGGACTGGAAAAGTTTACAAAGGTAAGCAAGGGCAAGGCAATGAATTGAGGTAAATATGAAGATACAAATGTTACGTTGAAGGCAATGGAAACCAGCAGCTAATGAACACCAGCAAGGACAGGAGTAATGAGTGAGTGGGATTGGGTGCATGAAATGTATAATAGGCAGTTGAGTATTAGTAAAGTTGCCATTTGCAGAGCACGAACCTTCAGGAGCAAACCAGGAATAATACCATCTACAGGATGCAAAGGTATGGATGAGAATTTCAGTACAGTTGGGCTGAGATAGGGACAGAGACAGGTGATAAAATGGAGATGAGAATAAGCAATCCTGCTAAGAGGATATGAGGTCAGCAGCTTAATTATGGTCGATAACTTCAGGATACTGAAGTTATGAACAGTCCAGTTTAACCTGAGACAGTGAGATAAAAAGGAAGGATGTAATCAATGGCATAGCTGTTGGATTTGTAACCATTGCCAAAGACAATCTTCCTGTGATTCATCAGAGGAAATTGCAGCATTGGGTGCAAGACCAGATGTTAGTTAGAGTAGGGAGAATGGAAAGGTTGTGGAAGGTAGTGGAGGGGTTTGCCTGCAGTTCGTGAGCTTTCCTGTGGATACTCACCCTTCTGTGGATCATATCATCACAGGGCAACATATCAATGAAATAAAGACCAAGGACATGGTCCTGACCTCTGGATGTGATTAGATAGGTAAGAGTAAAAACAAGTCAAAGCAATCTCAGTGAGCTAAATGAGAAGGAAAGGGACAAGGATGGTCCCTGATGAAAGATTTTGCACTGCTGGGTATCATGAAGGCGAGGAAAGGGAGTTGGAAAGTCAGTGGATGGACGGGAGGGGGATAAGGGGATGTTGTCAAGTAGTCATTAGGGAATGTTAGTGGAACTGGTCAATGTAGGGTGGTTGGATAGTCAGTGGGGAGGATCACATGGTCAGGGTGGTGTTCAGGATGGGAGTTGGATAGCTAAGGATCTGTCAGTGAGGGAATGATCAGCTGGAGGAATTGGTGGTCAGTGGGGTTATTGGATGGTCAGCAGGAGTAGTCAGAGGAGGGTTGGGAAGATAACTGGGGCAATCAAAATGGCATATTTAAGGGAAATCCTGCAGGATCCAAGGGGAAGGGTGGAGTCCTGTGAGCGTCATGGGAGTGAGTAATCAGCTGTTTCCTTATAGAATCAGGGGTATGTTAGATTCCTGCAGAGCAGTAGTTAGGAAAGGGTGGGCAGTTATTGGGGAGGCGGTTTGGGGTAACAATTAGTACAATCATCAAATAGGAGGTAGAAGTGATTTTAATTCCAACTTTTTCTGAGTATTTCTGTGAGACAGTCAAAACCCCCATAGTTTGTGATTTTAATCAAATTATCAGATTGTTCTCATTGCAGGGCAATTGTCCAGTAAAAATTTGAATTTCTTGGCCATTGTCATTGCAATCCTTACATGGGGATATGGGGAGAGGGAGGGGGAGGGAGTTCAGTGGGGGGGGGTCCCAATGCATACTTGGCATACCCAAAGACAGTATTTTTATGGCTGTCAATATGTAATTTCTAGATCCTCATGTAGAATGGCTGCATGAATGAGACACTGTAGTGCGGTTGTTGTGTGCAGAATTCTAGCCCTGCTCCACCCTCCAGCTTTCTATGTGACTCAGCACCTTCAGAAGAGAGAAATAATTGGAGGGAATTTTTCAATTGCATCTAAAACAGTTTTGCAGCACGACACGATTGAAAAGGGTACATAATCCATCTCTTTCGCAGCCATTAATTACTAATTTGAAATTATTCATTTAGTTAAATGTTTAAAATAAAATCCGAGTGCTTCATTTGTTTAACTTACACAGAAATAAGTAATGAGCTAGTTGACACAGTTCAGAATAGCAGGTGATAATATCATTACAACTTTAGACCTAAATAGAGACACATAATGTGAAAGGCTGACTGCTTTAACTTCACATGGTGGAGTGCAATGAACCCACGATCAAAGTACAACCCATCAGCCTGTCTTGAGCTTGGAACAAAACTTCTTTCACAGAGATTGTTGGAGCTCATTAAATATTCCCAGGCTGCTTCTCCTAAGTAATTAGATTTTAACAGGATTTGCAACAGATCAGAGCAAGCTCTGCGGGTGCCAGTGAGAGGATCTCCCTCTGGCTTTACCAGCAAAGCAGCATTGTAAAGCATCCAAACTGGGAGTTAATAGAATCATTACAGGGCTCTTTGAAATAATTACATTAATGTATTAATCCTAACTGATTCTGGATAGATCGGAACAAAACATCAGAAATTGATATGTAATTAAATCACCTCAAGTTTTTTTCACCCCCTTCCATATCCTTCCTTGCCTCTTCTCTCACATTTGATGTGTTCTGTAGGCATTGGGTCACCACCAGAATCTCTCCTGAATGCCTATTCTTCATATGGTGGTCTAGGAGGCAGACAGCAAGTTTAGACAGTCTATTCAAGTTTGGAAAGGACATCCCAACGACATTGGCCCATACAAGAAAACCAAGGGGAAAAAATAATTCAAGAATTTGGATTAACTTGCGGTTACCAATTGAGCAATTGATTTTTTTTCTATATGATTGTACCTTGAAACAATATACCTTAAAAAAAACAAACATTTTTATTAAAGTAACTCGAGATTTTGGTTGACAATTGGATATTGTTGTTCTCTGCTATTTAACCTAAATGACCATTTCTTCTATGAGGATTATGTTAATAGTTAATTTATTCATTATAATTTTGGAAAATTAAATTATTAATGTTATGATATTTGCATTTCTTCATGAGTTTCTGGTACATTATTAAAGAATGAATCATCTATCCAGCGAAGTGGGCTGGGAATACCATCAGCTACCATCATCATGAAATACGCTGATCAAGGCCTGAATTAAGGGTAATTTTGCAGCCTCACTGACATTTTGCTGCCAGCAGAGCAGTCCCCTTCTACATCAGCAGATCACAAGCTTTATGGAGGCAGGCTGGTGGGGAAGGCCATCAAAGCTGGATGTTCTGTGTCTCATTGATGGGGCAAAGAACATGAAAGGCTGCAATGACAGCTGATTCTAATTCATTGAAAAGGTTTCCCCTCCTTCCATATGTCCCTGGCAATCTAGATTTGTCTATTTTCTGCTGTACAACATTGTGAGAATACCTCCATTTTAAGATATCATTACGGTCCCCTGGCCTGCCTCAGCTGTGCTCACTTCGCGCTGTGAAACTGCCAAGTCTCTGGAGCTGCCAGTTTTTTGATAGGGCCAGCAGCCCAAATGGGGGGGGGGGGAAGAGGGGTGGTGAGGAGGCAACACAGTGCCACAATGGTTAGCACTGCTGCCTCACAGAGCCAGAGACCTGGTTTGATCCCGGCTTGGATAACTGTGCGGAATCTGCACGTTCTCCTGTGCCTGCGTGGGTTTCCTCTGGATACTCTAGTTTCATCCCACAGTCCAAAAGATGTGCTGGTTGTGTGCTAAATTCTCCCTCAATGTACCTCACTAGACACCTCAGTGTGGCGACTAGGGGATTTTCATAGTAACTTCATTACAATGTGAGTTTAAGCCTACTTGTGACACTAATAAATAAACTTTCAACTTTAAAACATCACTGGGGAATTATTTGTTCTTTAAATTGGATGTTGAGTTATAGACAGCCAATGAATAAGTTACCTTCTGGGCTCGGGTCCATCACTTGGGCCTGATATCAGATTCCTGAAGCCAGCAACAAAATCTAGCTCAGTGGTAACACTACAGTTATTTCAGTCTGTCTCCTTGATGAAATTGGTGAGACAGGCAATGGTAGAGAATGTTAATTTCCTAACCCTCAGGTCCCAACAGTATTGGAGGACAAGCTTCATGACACCACCAAATAATTGAAGCGTATAAATTTGATCTTAAAGTGTATTAACAAATCTAAGGATATCATCCAGTGGACTTAATGCTCTGCAGTGATGCCTGCATTTGGAAAGGTTCAATAAGTCACAACAACATCCCACAACGCATGCATGTCCATTGAAGGCACATTATTTTAATGGGCAAAGCGATAAACATAATCAATTAGTCACAATTTCAACTATCTGTGACTAATAATAATCATTCTTTTGTCACACAGGAAAAAATTGTGCGCGATTTCTAAGGACAGTCAATATGAGAAGGCAAAGCAAACTGAGGATGTATCAGGGGAATATCGATATTTGCAGCCAAAATGCAAAGCAAAGGGTCATCTAGACTCGAAACATCAGCTCTTTTCTTTCCTTAAAGATATTGCCAGACCCGCTGAGATTTCCCAGCATTCTCCCTTTTGGTTTCAGATTCCAGCATTCACAGTCATTTGCTTTTATTGATATTTGGAGGCCAGCGCCTACACCTAATTTCTGGTGATTGAGTGCTTAAGGTCAAAAGTCAGAAATGGCTTCTACTTTTTGGGAGTCCCATGCTCTGAAGATAGTGTGTGTCCTACAGGACGGAAATAAACAGAAAGCAGAACAGTTATTTACCTTTCTCGTTCTTATCATTTCTAAATAAACTAGAAAATAAGATGATACAGGAAGTGAGAGGAACTTAGAGAGAAAAGGAACCAATGCCAGAATGGTCAGTACCTGCCACTGCCGGTAACAACTGGTGGTGCACTGTGGCATGTGGCTGTGAATTTATTTTCTGGAGTGGCGCTATGTGCAGCTGGCACCATTCCACTGGGGAACACTGCATCGCCAGCCTCTGACTTTGTTACCCCCAAAGGTGTTCCAAGGAGCTTCTGAAGAGGTGTCATTCTGATGCTACACTGCCCTACTGGCTAATGTGATGCCAGAATGTTTGTGCCAAGCAAGAATTTAGGAATTGCTCTATATGAAAGCAAATGCAGAACTACATTGTGAAATTGGGCCAGTGTTATTTAAAGGGCCAAGAAACCAACTTGCAAGCCAGATGATTTTTAAGAACTTCTGGAAGTACAGTGAAGTTTTACCACGGATTTTGTGCTGAGTTTCTTATAGGGATGGTAAAGGATTAGATGGCCTGACCACAGAAAGGCTGCAACAGATACGACAGTATCAATGACACTGATTTTAATCACATTTTTCACTTATCACTCCATTTAATGTTTTAAATGAAGTATCAGTTGTGTTTTACTTTATTTTGAAATGTTGATCTTGGACTGCCTCTCTGTCTGCAGTGTGAGAGGGAGATGGAGGCTGTGGAGAAGTGGCAAGTTCTGTATGCTGCCTTCTGCCACGTCAGAGCTGGACTCCTTCAAGTTCCTTGACAGTCACTGCTAGCTGTCTAATAAACGAACTAATGCATCCAGCATCTGAGTGTGCATGCTCATTCTGTGTTGTCCTCTATGGTTCCTCAATGAAGTCCTCATCTGAAACCTCTGCAGCAGAACCTATCTGCAACCTCTCTCTTTGGAGAGCTGACTCACCCATTTGCTGATCCTGACTCGAAGAATCTCCAAGAAACATGCAGGATAGCTGAAAGCTGCAAGTGTCATGTTGAATGCTGGGGCCACTTCACCAGAGATAGTGTTGCTTTCTTTTCTCCTCCTGGGGTGATTGTGGCTGTACAGGTAGAAGTTCTTGGGTATTTGAAAGCAAAAAGAAAGATTGAGTGAGTGAAGATCAGTACAGTGGGACATCATATACAATTTGCTCATTTTGCTGAATCTCAGAATAATGATAAACTGGGCATTAAGACATAAGAACATAAGAATTAGGAGCAGGAATAGACTATCTGGCCCCTCAAGCCTGTTCTGCCATTCATTAAGATCATGGCTGATCTTTTTGTGGACTCAGCACCACATATCCACCTACTCACCATAACCCTTAATGTCTTTACTGTTCAAAAATTTATGTTTCCTTGCTTTAAAAACATTCAATGAGGTAGCCTCAATTGCTTCACTGGGCAGGGAATTCCATATATTCATAATGTGAAGAAATCCCTCCTCAACTCAATCCGTAATCTGTTCCCCCTTATTTTGAACCCATGTCTTCTAGTTCTAGCCTCATCCTCCAGTGGAAACAACTTCCCTGCTTCTACCTTATCTATTCCTTCACATGTTTCTATAAGATCTTCCCTTATTCTTCTGAATTCCAATGAGTAATGCCCCAGTCTACTCAGTTTCTCCTCATACGCCAACCCTTTCAACTCTGGAATCAATCTAGTGAATCTCCTCTGCACCCCCTCCAGTGCCAGTATATCCTTTTTCAAGTAAGGAGATCAAAACTGTATACAGCACTCACCAGTACCTTACACAGTTTCAACATAGCCTTGCCGTTTCAAACTCCATCTCTCTAACAAGAAAGGACAAAATTCCATTTGCCTTCTTAATTTTCTGCTGCACGTGCAAACCAACTTTTTATGATTCATACACAAGGACACCCAGATCCCTCTACACAGCAGCATGCTGCAGTTTTTTATCATTTAAATAATTGTCCATTTTGCTGTTATTCCTACCAAAATGGATGATATCACATTTACCAACGTTGTATTACATCTGCCAGAGCCTTGCCCATTCACTTAGATTATCTATATCCCTTTGCAGGCTTTCAGGATCCTCTGCACACTTTGCTCTGCCACTCACTTTAGTG
This sequence comes from Sphyrna mokarran, assembly GCA_024679065.1. Lineage (NCBI taxonomy): Eukaryota > Metazoa > Chordata > Chondrichthyes > Carcharhiniformes > Carcharhinidae > Sphyrna > Sphyrna mokarran. Next base: position 51,712,403 of record JAGIQG010000009.1, on the reverse strand, counting down.
TCATCTGCGAATTTTGACACACCACATTTGGTATTCAACTCCAAATCATCTTTGTAAATTGTCAACAATTATGGTCCCAACACTGATCCCTGAGGCACATCACTAGTCACTAATCACCAACCAGAAAAGCACCCATTTACCCCCAGTTTTCACTTTCTATTACCTAACAATCCTCTATCCATGCTTAACACTGTGCACCTTTTTCTTATGCAGCAGACTTTAGTGCAGTACCTTGTCAAGTGTCTTCTGGAAATCCAGATACAGTTCATCTACAGGTTCCCTATTGTCTACTGCACATGTTGTGTTCTCAAAAAATTCCATCATATTAGTCAAACATGACTTAGTCTTCATGCGTTTTCCCAATGAGACTACTTAGGTGGTTCATAAGCAGGAACATTCTCAATATTCTCAGTGAAGCTGTGTGTCAGGGGCTTGATCTCAGTCAGCTCCATGATACAGACAAGCATCTCTTATGTAGAAGTCAAGAGATGTAGAGATCCCCATAGATTGCTTTGCCCTTTGTCAGTGATTGTGTAGAACTGTGTTTGGTTGATGAGCATTTCTTAACTCAATAGTTGATGATATGAGGAAGCAGCAAGAGGCGGTTGTATGGCTGCCAACATTGGTAACAGTGTGAGCATGACATGAAGTATTTAGATGTTGGTCATGAGCCATGACAGCCAGGGAGTGTTGCCTTCTGAATGTTGGGTGTGTAGTGCATTGAGCAGTGGGAGGGGCTGGTGGTGCACTGCCAGGTCCTGGGGTCAGATACTAGCAAATTACCATTCCTGGCCAGCTGCTCCCTATCACTTCCGAGGTTGGAGAATCTCCTGCCCATCTCCATCACTAGCGCTGCAACTGTCTCTCTGGTGTTCCATTTCCAATGTTTTCCAATAAGGCAGTATTATTCAGTGCATCTTCTCTTTAAGAGGGACGCTCACCAAATTCTACAGATGCACCCTAGAAAGCATTCTTTCCAGATATATCATAGCTCGAACCAAGATTGCAAGAAACTACAAAAGATTATGAATTTAGCCCAGTTCATCATGCTTCCCATCCATTGACTCTGTCTACACTTCCCGCTAGCTTGGAAAAGCAGCCAACAGAATCGAGGATCCCATACACCATTGACATATTCTCTTTCACCTTTTTCCGTTAAGAAAAAGATACAAAAACCTGAGAACATCTACCAACTGACTCAAGAACAGCTTCTTCCCTGCTGCTACCAAACTTTTGAATGGACCTATCTTATATTAAATTGATCTTTCACTTTATCCTAGCTATGCATGTAACACTATATTCTGCATCCTCTCCTTTTCTTCTCCCTTATGTACTCAATGAATAATATGTTTTCTCTATGTCGTGCACAAGAAATAATAGTTTTCTCTGTACCTGAACATGTGTGACATTAATAAATCAAATCAAAGATTATCTTTAAGAAGATCTGTGTCTTTACATTCTCTTTGTAAAATTCATTTTGGCCTTGTGTTTAGCATAGTGACAACTAGCAGCACTAAGTGGTAGTTCACAGTGAGGAACCCACTTTGCCTCAAACTCATGCTAATAAGGGGACAACACCAAAATTTACATGCTGGCATTTCCAACAAAAACAATGTAAACAGATCATCGTTCAGGACCCATGTTTCTGAAAATCAGGGTAACTAATTTCTAATCCAGTAAATTGTATCCAGCAGCTCAGCTGGGTTAATTCTGGGTTAGGATTTAATGGCAAATCTGATGGCATCATTCTCAGCAATGACTTAGCATGGTCACTGAATATGACAGAACAAAGACTCTAAATGAACATATAGAAGTGACATCTTGCTTGGATTAATTACTATACATCTATGAATGTTAAATCAAAAAATCCCCTCCCCCAATTAGGACTTCAAGTTAAATCATCAATATATTAACTATCTTAAATTTTAGCATGCAAATAAGGGGAGATGGTGATGGTGGGGGGGTGGGGGCAGGGGCAGGGGAGTGCAATTCTCTGACCTTGATAGATTGCACTGGTGACAGAGAGTAGCGTGTGAAAGTGAAAATCTGGTTTGCGCCCACCACAAAACAGTTTGCAATTCTCCTGCCCCTTTCTAATGGTGCAAACCTGTTTTCACCCATTCTCACCTAGAACATAGAACATAGAACATAGAACATTACAGCGTAGAACAGGCCCTTCAGCCTTCGATGTTGCGCCGACCAATTAGGAAAAAGCAATGACCCTCTAACCTAAACCATTCCCTTTTCGTCCATAAACTTATCTACTAACCTCTTAAAACGCCACCAAACTTGGCGCATCTACAACTGCTGCAGGCAGGGCATTCCACTCCCGAACCACCCTTTGGGTAAAGAACCTGCCTCTGATATCCGTCCTATAACTATCACCCCTTAATTTAAAGCTGTGTCCCCTCGTGCTAGTTTTCTCCATCCTAGGAAAAAGGCTATTACTGTCCACCCTATCTAAACCTCTAATCATCTTATATGTTTCGATCAGGTCCCCTCTTAGCCTCCTCCTTTCTAACGAAAACAACCTCAAATCCCTCAGCCTCTCCTCATAAGACCTGCCCTCCATACCAGGCAACATCCTGGTAAACCTCCTCTCTTCCCTCTCCAATCCTCCACATCTTTCTTATAGTGTGGGGACCAGAACTGCACACAATACTCCAAGTGCGGCCGCACTAGAGTTTTGTACAGTTGCATCATGACGTTGCGGCTCCGAAATTCAATCCCCCTACCAATAAAAGCTAAGACTCCGTATGCCTTCTTAACAACCTTATCGATTTGATTGCCAACTTTCAGGGATCTATGCACATATACACCAAGATCCCTCTGTTCATCAACACTATCAAGAGTCCTACCATTAGCCCTATACTCTACACATTTGTTATTCCTGCCAAAGTGAATTACCTCACACTTTTCCGCATTAAATTCCATTTGCCACCTCTTGGCCCAGCTCTGCAACTTGTCCAAGTCTCTCTGCAAACTATAACACCCCTCTTCACTATCTACCACTCCTCTGACTTGGTGTCATCCGCAAATTTACTAATCCATCCTTCAATACCCTCATCCAGATCATTTATAAAAATTACAAACAGCAGGGGCCCCAAAACAGATCCCCAAGGTACACCACTTGTAACCGAACTCCACAATGAATAATTTCCATCAACCACCACCCTCTGTCTTCTATCAGCTAGCCAATTCCTAATCCAATTAGCTAAATCACCCTCTATCCCATACATCTGCATTTTCTGCAGAAGCCTTCCATGGGCACCTTATCGAACGCCTTACTAAAGTCCATATATACCACATCAACTGCCTTACCCCCATCCACCTCTTTGGTCACTTTTTCAAAAAACTCAATAAGCTTAGTAAGGCACGACCTACCCTTCACAAAACCATGCTGACTATCCCCAATCAATTCATTTTTCTCTAAATAACTATAAATCCTATCCCTAATAATTCTTTCCAATACTTTGCCCACAACAGAAGTAAGACTCACCGGTCTATAATTCCCCAGAAAGTCTCTATTCCCCTTCTTGAACAATGGGACCACATAGAAAGGCTGCGAGAATGATTTGCATGAGATTGTCTGCATTTCAATCTCATTGGCGAGTTCAGAATGGAACCCACCCCCTCCTAGAATGCAATGGTATTGGGTGCCCAGAGGCCAAGATGGGCGCTGGGGCTTGAGCTCAGCTGGGGTCCTCAGGTCACTGCTGGGTTGGGATTGTGTGGCGAATATTTTTCTTGCCTGTTGAAAGACCCCTGAGGAGTTCCAGAGGGCAAGTCAAATCCTACTAATGTCACACAATCCATGCTGCCACCTTTTGGCTGCAAAGACTTTGTTGTTTACCGCGAACCTTCCATTCCAAATCCTACTAACAGTATCAAGCACCCAGCAACTGTTGCCCCAAATGGAGCTCAGGAGATGCTAACACAGCTCTGTACACTGCATAAACTCTGAGGTGCTTCCTACAATGCTTACTTATTGTATGGAAGTCAAGAGGGCACTTCCCTACCAATTGTCCAAACTGCATGCCATCTCTGGAAGTCAGTTTGCACCATATGTCCAGGTATGTGCATGCAAGTTTATACTGCAAGAATTCCTCAATGAAGACCTTCTCAAAGCCACCTTTGTGCTCTTCATGAGCGTTGAGCCCAGTCTACCACATGCTGCCACCAATGATCTGTGGTATCAGGAACCCGTAACCTAACAGGAACTGCTCATCGGGGAGGGCAGATCTGTTCTGCACACCAGTAACCTTGAAACTGCATTGGGGGTGCGGATTACATACCTGCTGCACCATATGAAGGGAGGGTGCAGGCATGTGTAATGCCACTTGCAATTATGAGAGGGCAGTCCCTGTGGCCACTGAGGCAATGATATAGTAACAGTTAGCAGCCAATCAAAGTGGCATTTGGCACTGGGGATGGTTAGGGTTGCCAGGGTTGAAGCATATGGGGGCATTGGATGCTGGGAGGAATTGAAGAGGCCCAGGATGGATAACATTGTGGACGGTTGCTTTCTCGTTCCTTTCCTGTCTCTCCAGAACAATAATGGATTTCGGTAGAGAGCCAACAGAGCTGGCAGCAATCATCATTGACATGGCCTAAAACTCATCAGGGTATTCCTCAAAAATTCCACTGTAAGAGGAAAGCAACTTCTGTATGAGGTAGGGGTGATGAATGTTTTCAAGTGGATTCTGATTAATAGAGGCATTACCATGGGGAATGCACCAGCTAATGATGGCTGACAATTGATTGCCAAGCATTGTTTGAAATTTGAACCAGCTTTTGAATGCTTTGATTGATCAAGGCATTGCTATGAGGAATAAGTCTGTTAATGGCTGTCACTTATTTTACTTAGCTGGAACAGGTGCAATATGTGCGCATGTTCTATATGTCTGCAAAGAACAAGATCCTGTGTATTAGTATATGTAGCTATCAAAACACACAAATGTGCCACACTGCCAGCCTGTCAATCTTAAATTGTTTGCCATTATGATTCTTAGCATACCGAAGATTATTTAGTAAACGTTGTCCAACTGCGGAATATCATCTAATGCTGGACACTGTGTTTTGAGTTTCACAAACACAGCCTGCTAGGGTACGGTCTGTATTTTGCCCATTCTGAATAACATCCAGTGCACATTGTTTGGTACAATTACCCAGTCTTTGGGACATATGGTCTACGTACCTTGCCTCACATTTGCACTGAGAACTTCATTTATCACATAATTCATTTGTGTGATAGCAGCACATTGTTTTGGCGTGATGAAAGCACTCTGTTAATGGCAAATACTACTTGTGTTGTTATTACATTTTGATGATGTTTATTGAAGTATAAATAAAGCAAAGTCATTTGGATAAGATACCAAATAGGGAATCAATATCCATGGAACTATACTCCAATATTAATCAGTTCAGATATTTCCAATACATTTTCAATTTGTCCAGCAATAAAAAGGTTAAAGATTACTGAAGAAAGCTGAATCCAGTGGCACAACATGAATGAATGTTACCTCTCAAAAATTACATTTATTTAGCATAGACTTGGAGTACAGGAATAGAGAAGTCTTGTCAGAATTGTACAGGTGAGACCATATCTGGAATACTGTGTGGTATTTAGGTCTCCACATTAAGAAAGTATGTGCTTGCATTGGATGTGGTTTGGTGAAGATTCACTAAATTGACGCTTGAGATGAGGGGGTTATCCTATGTTAAGAGGCTGAGTAAATTGGGCCTATTTTTTCTGGAATTTAGAAGAATGAGAGGTGATTGCATCAGAACATACAAAATTCTGCTGAGAATTGATATCTTGATGCTGTGGGATTGTCTCTGCTATCCAGGGAATCTAAAACACAGGGGCACATTCTCAGGATAAAGAGCTGATCATTTGGGACTGAAATAAGGAGAATTAATTCACTGAAAGGTGGTGAATCTTTGGACTTTTTTATTCTAGAGGGTTGTGGATATTCCATTGTAGAATACGTTTATGGCTGAGATAAACAGATTTTTGATCCTTGTGGAATTGAGGGATATAGGGAGCGGATGGGAAATGGAGATCAGCCACAATTGTATTGAATGGCGGAACAGGTTTGACAGGTCTTATGGTCTGTTCCTATTCCAATTTCTTCTGCTCTTGTACATATGTATATACACAGACATGTACAGACGCAAACGTGCAGAAACATAATTCTCTCGACTGCAATTAAGTGAATGCTGCTGGACAGTGCATGTGAGTATCAGCTGGACAAGAATAATCAATTGATTGTCTAACCACACATTAATGAAAGAAAGTGAAAGTCCATTTAAACAGCATGTGCAGGAGTCTCCGGCTACGCTCACCTGAAAACCAAAGATACCCACCTGACTTCAATAGACCTTTACATGTTTTGCCCCATCCCTGTCCCCACACCTGCCAGAATTCCAGTGGTGCGCAAGATGGGAAAATTTCAGCCCATATTTCATTCTCTTCCAAATGACTTAGCTAACAAAGAGAAATGTGAAATTTGCTCACTGATCCATACTAGGAACATGCGGCAACCGATCAACATATAGGAAGATCCCCACAAACAGCAATGAGGTAAATTATCAGAATTTCTTTTTGATGGTGCTGGTTGAGGGATAAATAAAGCAAATTAATTTGAATAAGATACTAAAAAAGTAAAATAAAGGTAAAGTTCATTTATTAGTCACAAGTAGGCTTACATTCACAATGAAATGAAATTATTGTGAAAAATCCCGTAGTTGCCATACTCCTGCACCTGTTCGGGTATATTGAGGGAGAACTTAGCATCGCCAATCAATATAACCAGCACATCTTTGGACTGTGGGAGGAAACCGGAGCACCCAGAGAAAGCTACACAGACACAGGAAAAACGTGTAAACTCCATACAGTGACCCAAGCCAGGAATCAAACCCAGATCCCTTGTCTGTGAGGCAACATTGGTAACCACTGTGCCACCATGCCACAGGGAATCAATATCCATGGAATAATACTCCAATATAAATCAGTTAAAATATTTCCTAAACATTTTCAATTTGCCCAGCAATAAAAGGGTTAAAGGTAACTGAAGAAAGCAGAATGCAGTGACACAATATGAATGAACATTACCTGTCAAATGTTGCATATATTTTTGCATGTGCTTGACACATGAAACTATTAAACATGTAAACATTTTGCAATAACCCCCAAAAATGAATTAGCTATTTTCAATAATGTTAGCATTCTTTTAATCATCTGACTGGGACCAAATGCTTCTTAATTACTAAGATAGACTGTTTTCTATGTGTAATCTTGGTCTTTTTTCAAGTTATTATTGAATTAAATGTTTTCCTGTCATTCTGGAATCACAGGCTATCCTTTATAATGTTGCTATTAAGACTGAAGTTAGAATATTCTAACTAATGTACCCCTTATTCCTCTGTTGATTGAGAAAGGAATATGTCTTGGCTCTTTACCTCCAGAATCTCTCAATTGCTAGTTTTTGAATACTAAAATGTTAATTTATAAATAACTCATGCTTGGCTTCTCTGGTCATGGACTGGAACATATTTGCATTTTATCCATTTTCTTACATGGACACTGTACTTTAATGAATTGTGTAAACTTCTGCAGCTCTTATGGAAACCTATTCATCAGAGGAAAGTTGGAGACAGGAAATTAATGTACTGCTGTTGCCCTTCTTGCTATTTTACTAAAAAGCTTTCAAAGAACAATAATTTGTCATTATTATAGTGGAAATGGTCGGTTTTCTTCATTATTTTTCAGATTTATTTTTGTCTCTACCAGATTGTAATCTTTTTTTCTTCATTCAATTTTCAGATCACAGTTCCTTCAGCTGTTCCATTTTCTCATCTTGGCTGAAGATTTCACGAGAACACTATTCCATGATCTCTGTCACCCCTAAGCACTTCCCCTAAGAGGTCACCCATTGTAGGTCAACCTACACAGCAAGTGAACATGCTGTTTGACTACAGGAGCATTACAGCTTAACCTAATTCAATCTTCACCCAAAGTCTAGAAACATTTCCAGCAGGCATCATTAGGTAACATTCAAGAGAGGAACACTGGCTAATCATTCCTTCCTTGGCCCAATAGTAACGAAGAAAGTTAAAGAGTTACCAATCAAAGTGTGCCCTGGCTAAGATTAGAGAATTCACCACAGATCAGGATTGAACCTATTGGTTGTCTCAATTGTATGACTCAGTTTCACCCCAGGTATTTGATAAACTATGTATCAAAGGTGGGTGCCCCTCCTATGTAATGGAAAGACCCAGATTTGAGACCCTGAACTTCACTTTGTTCACAAACTAACTTTACCAGAGATAGATCATTGTATGTCCTTGCAGCGTGATAGAAAATTGGTGGTCGGTTAGAATGGACAATGGTGGAAGTCTGCACAACCCTATTCAAAAGGAGTCCGCGCCTTCATATTGGGGGTGGTAGTGTGGGATTGAATGAAGAAATAAATTCAATTTTCTTTTATTCAAAGGATAACACAGAGTGTAGCAATCCATGTTTATGCATTAGTTGTCAAGGCAACATCTGTCAGGAGTCAGAAAGGTCATTCTGACATACTGAACCAGTTCAGGATTTCAAAAAAATCAAAGAAGCACAGATATAATATGAAAGCCAGAATTGTACAGAGAGTATATAAATAAGCAAAAAGAAGTGATTTATTAAGCAAAACACATTTTCCTCAAATCCTACAAGCATCCTCTAATGTATAAAAAAGTTCTGCTGTAATGCACCAGAAAACTAATTTATTTCCATTTAACAATATTTTTAAGTTACCTTTCATCTTACAAAAGCACCAAAATCTTTTTTCTTTTCCTCGCTGCTTTGTTGATAATGCTACAAATATTTATTTTTAAACTTTCTTTCTTTGCTTTACCCCAGTTCCAAATGTGTCATTCCACATATTCCTCTATTCCAAAAACAAAAGCTTTCATTAGTGCATGTGCTTTGGATATGCAAGCTTGGCTCCACTCAACATCTCCTTGGTCAGTTCAGTTAATGCTGAGCTGCGTATCAAAATGCATGTCCTTTGACAAGATTTCACTCTCATAACTCACTCACTTAATTATATATTAACCAACAATATATCTCGATTAGTCCAACCTGTAACTCATTCCATAAATCTACGTACAAACTGTCCAAACCCTACAATTAGATTACATTTGGAAGTTTATTCTTCAGAATAGAAAATGGAAAATATACTTCATCAATTGTGTTGATCGGGCTGGAGGACAGGTTAAAAGAGATTTGGACTCTGGAGTGACTATGGCCAGTCATACGGAGCTACAATTAACAAAACAAGTTAAGACTTACGGTTAAATCAGTAAGAGTTTAATATGACCATGCTGAAGTTATGTAATGCCTAGTCTGGTCATTGAGGTACAAGGAAAATATCCAAGGCTCAGAATGATATACGGTGAACAAGGCTGATTTTGATTGTCAGAAGAGCTGCCTTAAGACTTCTTAGCCTTAAAAGGAGGTTTCAAAGTGCCTTGTAGAGGTATATAAGATGGTGAGAGGCTTAGATAAAGTTACTGTTGTGCAATATACCATATTAAACACAACCATTGGTGACATAAGGTAGAACCTTCCACTCTGGACACAAGTCCCATGGTGGGAGTAGAAGTCGGAGTGACCTTGTGCTTTTCAGCTCATTACTTTTGCATTCACGAGGTAAAAGTAAAGATATCAAATCTCATGTTGGAATAGAGAGAGGAAATGGCCCATCCCGGCATTACCTTATAGGCTCCAACATCCAGTTGCCATGTTTAAATGACACCCAGACAGCCACTCACTACTCCACTTTGCCCCTTGACTTCCACCACTCTCAAATATCATCTGGGTCTCAGCTCTCCCATGTGCCCAGTCCTGGCACACCACTGAGGCAGCTGATATCCCTCAGTGATGGTGTGAAAGGAAGGCAAATGCAGTAACAGCTGAGCTAGCAGTCCAGAAAGAAATCCATGTCACCAGGTCCCTGCCACTTATATACAGTCATGAAAATGCATTTTCTAAATTCCCATTGATGGGGCATTGAATTTGGACTTAAATAAGATTCCTGTGTGTTGGTCTTTCAATGAGTATTCATGAGATGCAAATGAGATTCCCAACACTACTCTGCAGGACATTTGAACTGCCTCCACGCCCCTATGAAAATTGGGAAAATAAAATTCTAAACAAACTTCCTGCTGTTGGGAAACTGATTTTCGTCTCCCAACAAATCTTTCTTCTGCCATTCACCGTGATTTCCTCTGTCAGTGGGAATGTGAAATTCCATTCATGGTTACAAAGTAATAACAGAAAAGTTCAGGACAGTTATCAGGAGCATCTTTTCACTCAAGGACTGAACAGTAACTGAAATACATCTTTTAAGTGGAGACAAAAATCCTCAAGTCATTTGTGGATTTGTACATCAAAAACACCTGAATTGTAGGAATGAAGGTTTTTGTTTTTGGAATGGAGGAATATGTGGAATGAAACATTTGGAACTGGGGTAAAACAAAGAAAGAAAGTTTAGAAATGAATATTTGTGGTGTCATCACTAAAGCAGAAACAAGAAGGAAAATATTTTGGTGCTTTTGTGAGATCAAAGCTAATTTAAATGTAGAATACAAGGGAAGTAGACAAACTTAAGCAAGGAGTAAGGAGGGCTAAAATGGATCACGAAAAGGCATTAGCCATCAGAATTAAGGAAAATCCCAAGGTTTTTATACATATATAAAGAGCAAGAGGGTAGCCAGAGAGAAGGTTGGCCACTCAAGGACAAGGGAGGGAATGTATGCATGGAGCCCGGAGGAAATAAATGAGGTATTAAGTGAGTACTTTATGTCAGTATTCACAAAAGGGAAATGCTTGGTAGATGATGAGTTTGGGAAAGATTGTGTAGATAGTTTGAGTCATGTTGAAATCAAAAAGGAGCAGGTATTGGTGTTCTTGAGAAAATTTAAGGTAGACAAGTCCCCAGGGTCTGATGGGAAGAAATTGCTGAGGCCTTGAGGGAAATCTTTGTATCCTCACTGGCTACAGGAGAGGTCCCAGAGGATTGGGTAACAGCCAATGTTGTTTCTTTGTTTAAGATGGATAGCAAGAATAACCCAGGTAATTATAGACTGGTGAGCCTTACATTAGTGATAGGGAAATTATTGGCAAAGATTCTTCGAGACAGGATTTATTCCCACTTGGAAATAAATGGACGTATTAGTGAGAAGCAACATGGTTTTGTGAAGGGGAGGTTATGTCTCATGAACTTGATTGAGTTTTTTGAGGAAGTGACAAAAATGATTAATGAGGGTAAAGCAATGGATGTTGTCTGCCAGGACCCTCATGGCAGATTGGTGCAGAATGTGAAATCGCATAGGGTCAGAGGTGAGCTGGCAAAATGGATACGAAACTGGCTCAATCAAAGAAAAGAAAGTATAGTAGTAGAAGGGTGCATTTCTGAATGGAGGGCTGTGACCAGTGACATTCCTCAGGGATCAGTGCTGAGACGTCTGCTCTTTGTAATATATATCAATGATTTGTAGGAAACTGTAACTGGTTTGATTAGTAAGTTTGCAGATGACACAAAGGTTGGTGGATTTGCAGATAGCGATGAGGACCATCAGAGAATATAGCAAGATATAGATGGTCGGAGACTTGGGTGGAGAGATGTCAGCTGGAGTTTAATCCGGACAAATATGAGGTAATGTATTTTGGAAGGTATAATACAGATAGGAAGCCACTGGGCACCCTGACAGAGGAGAAAGTGCTGAAGCTCATCCCGCGCCCTTCCACCAGGGAGACTCTGGCAGTCTCACCATTTCTGAAACCCCCCCAACACTGACGCTCTGACTGGGATTCGGGAAGAACAGAGCGATATGGTGACACCTTGGTACGTAAATGTCAGGCAGGCCCCGTCAGGCTTAGGCCCTCTAGAAGCTGCCTACTAAGAGCATCACTTGCCAAAGGGCGTGGAAAGCAGCAGGTTGTCTCCACTTCTGGTGCAGTCTGGGGATCACCTAGAAGGTGGACACGTAGTATGAAGAAATTCTAGAAGCACTGAGTTGGAACAAGTTTCACAATGTTAATTAGGGAGAAGGGGACACCAAATGTTTAAATCCACTATTAAAACCTGTTTCACTCTTAGTCCAAGTACCTTTCATTAGTGAGGGATGAGGGTGAGTGGCTGTTCTGTCTCCAGCTCTGATTTTATCTTTCCACTAGCTCTAGACTTGCACTGAAGAAGAAGGTTATCTGAGCCTGAGTAACAGATCCCAGTTAACAACTAAACAGCTCAGCCCAATTTCCTCTCCCTTCCCTGAACTCCCCCCACTCCCTCCCCACACACCCCACCCTCTGCACCCCCCAACCCCCAGACTAACAGTAGCCTATATAAAAGTGCACCCAATATGTTCTCAGCAGCCCAGGCCAATCACCCTGGTGTGATGTAATGGTGACCTTTTGAGGTGGTGGGGGGGGAGGTGGGAAGCACCTGTCATGGAGTAGGGAAAAGAATTGAGAAGGAGGGAGGGAAGACAAAGGTTGGTAGAAAGATGAGGGGGGAGAAGATCAGGGCAAGGAAAGTCTGAGGATAAGGGAGTGAGGGAGATTGAGTTGCCGGATATGATTCCCTCTAGGTGGTGAATCTGGAGATTCTCTGGCCCTGTAGCACCCTGGCCACCATATGTTCAATATGCTACAGGTATGCTCCAGGCTCCTCCTTTGCATCTTTCTGGTCCCCATCCTCCCCCTTCTCAGAGACCACCTGTTCCTCCTCCTCCACCACCATATCAGCCTGCTACTGGGCAAGATTGTGATGCATATGACAAGTGACAACAAGCTTTGTGACCTTCTTGGACCTGCATTGAAGAGCCTCACTAGAGCAGTCCAAACAGCACAAACACATCTTTAGAATGTATATGCATTGTTCTATGATGACAACTATGACTCCTGGTGGGCCTCATGTTAAGGGTTCTCTCTGTTTCAGTCTGGAGAATCTGCACAGGCATCATTCACCATAACCCTAATGGTTAACCCTGGTCACCCTCAGCTGAGAGTGACCCTTGAAGGTGCCAGGTACTTCTGAGTGTGCCACGATGTAAGGGTCATGCACGCTCCCAGGGTAACTTGCACAGACATCATGATGTTCATTTGATGGGTGCATGCCAGTTGCATGTTTAGGGAGTAGATCACCTTCTTGTGTGGCAGCTCCAAGATCTTCCAGCTGCAGCTCCTGTGGTGCAGGGCTTCCCCTCGTACTCCTGCCAGCTCCTGTTTGCCTAGATGCCAGTCAGTGACAATAAGGCTAGTTGGCCTGGCTCCAAACCAAAATTCATCTTCTATCTGTGAGAATATGGAAAAGAGAGAGAGATGGAGTCAGTGATGTTATCCACCTTTTTACTGTAGCATTCTCCCTCATCTCTATCTGCTGGAGACTAACATGAGCATTCTCCCTCATAGGAATGCTTTACAGCAGCTGCTGTCTACAGCAATGAGCTTGCACAGTGAAGTTGATTCCTCACATCCTCTCATACTGTTTCATAGCCTCATGTCTCCATCATCTCTCTATTCATAAACAATTAGAATGCTTCATGATCTGGGAAATGTGGTAAAGACTTGCTGGCCCATGCCTGTCCATCTTGGACAAGTTGCAGAGCTGGGCCGAGAGGTGGCAAATGGAGTTTAATGTGGAAAAGTGTGAGGTAATGCACTATGGCAGGAATAATAAATGTGTAGAGTATAGGGCTAATGGTAGGATTCTTAGTAGTCTTGATGAACAGAGGGATCTTGGTGTGTACGTGCATAGATCCCTGAAAGTAGGCAGTCAAGTCGAGAAGGTTGTTAAGAAGGCATATGGAGTCTTAGCTTTTATTGGTAGGGGGATTGAATTTCGGAGCCGCAACGTCATGTTGCAACTGTACAAAACTCTAGTGCGGCCGCACTTGGAGTATTGTGTGCAGTTCTGGTCCCCGCATTATAAGAAAGATGTGGAGGCATTGGAGAGGGTACAGAGGAGGTTTACCAGGATGTTGCCTGGTATGGAGGGCAGGTCTTATGAAGAGAGGCTGAGGGATTTGAGGTTGTTTTCGTTAGAAAGGAGGCGGCTAAGAGGGGACCTAATCGAAACATATAAGATGATTAGAGGTTTAGATAGGGTGGACAGTGATAGCCTTTTTCCTAGGATGGAAAAAGCTAGCACGAGGGGACACAGCTTTAAATTAAGGGTGATAGTTATAGGACGGATATCAGAGGTAGGTTCTTTACCCAAAGGGTGGTTCGGGAGTGGAATGCCCTGCCTGCAGCAGTTGTAGATGCGCCAAGTTTGGTGGCGTTTAAGAGGTTAGTTGATAAGTATATGGAAGAGAAGGGAATGGTTTAGTTTGGAGGGGCATTGCTTTTTATATTGGTCGGCGCAACATCGAAGGCCGAAGGGCCTGTTCTGTGCTGTAATGTTCTATGTTCTATGTTCTATCTCATGGTCCTACCTGTGACTGCCTCTAGCCCTGACCCTTGACTTGGTGTTGCCCATGGGGGACTGTGTAGTCCTCAATGATGAGGGACTGGCACGAGGATGAGTGGAAGGCTGAATGAGAGAGAGGACTTGTCTTGGTCTCATGCGAAGAAGGATATATGCTGAATCCTTTTGAGTGAGCGCTACTCACCTTCTATAAGATAGTTTGATTGACTGCAAGGAAGGGCCAATCAACAATATGACCTGAAAAATGAGCAATCCATTGGTGGGATTCTGTTCTTCCACTGCACTCGCACCCCCCACACCCCCACCCTCGTCCCCCTGTTCCCTGTCCCCCATTCCCCTCCATGCACCCACATCCCTGACCCAAAACCTATTCCCTTCCAGGAACTACAGAAGGCAAAAATGGTTTAATCTGTGGACTGGGAATCTTTTCTGTGCAGCCAAATGCCAATATCTCCTTATGAAAAGGCTGCAATAATGCCACTGATGAAAGGCTTGCTTCAATCAGAGATGTGAGCCTATGGTAGAAGCTGGACTGCATTGAGTGATACAGTAACTGATTCAAATGTGAGATTCATTTGAAAGCTTGATTTGATTTATTACTGTCACATGTATTAACGTGTAGTGAAAAGTTTTGTTTCTTGCTCTATACAGAAAAAGCATATCATACATAGAGAAGGAAAGGAGAGAGTGCAGAAAGTAGTATTACAGTCATAGCTAGGGTATAGAGAAAGATCAACTTAATGTAAGGTAGGTCCATTCAAAAGCCTGATGACAACAGGGAAGAAGCTGTTCCTGAGTTGTTTGGTACATGATCTCAGACTTTTGTGTCTTTTTCTTGACGGAAGAAGGTGGAAGAGAGAATGTCTGGAGTGCATGGGGCCTTTAATTATGCTGGTTGCTTTTCCAAGGTAGCGGGAAGTCTAGATGGAATCAATAGGTGAGATGAGATTCATAGTGAATATGACAAATTTCCTTAGTCTCCTGAGAAAGTAGAGGCATTTCTTAACTATCGTGTCGGCGTAGAGTGACCACGACAGGTTGTTGGTGATCTGGCTACCTAAAAGCTAGAAGTTCTTGACCATTTCTACTTCATCCCCATTGATATAGATGGTGCATGTCCTCCACTACGCTTCCTGAAGTCAATGACTATCTCCTTCATTTTGTTGACATTGAGGAGGAAATTATTGTCACTGCACCAGTTCACCAAGTTCTTTATTTTTTTCTAGTATTCCATCTCATCATTGTATGAGACCCGACCCACTATGCTGTGTCATCAGCAAACTTGAAAATCGAGTTATGGAAATTTGGCCACACAGTCATAGACATATAGGGAGTATAGTTGGGGGCTGAGAACACAGCCTTGCAGAGCACTGGCATTAAGAATGATCGTTGAGGAGGTACCTATCTTTACTGATTGTGCTCTGTCGGTTAGGAAGTTCAGGATCCAGTCGCAGAGGGAGGCGTCGAGGCCAGGCCACAGAGTTTGGACTTTAGTTTCATAGGAATAATGATGTTGAAGGCTGAGCTATAGTCAATAAATAAGAGTCGACATCCGTGACTCTGTTATCTAGGTGTTCCAGGGTTGAGTGCATGGCCAGAGAGATGGTGTCTGATGTGGAATCATTGTGCTGGTAAGCGAACTGAGATCAGCAAGGTTCCAATCATGTTAATGTTATCCAGTGGGTAAGGATGAGACTAGAGAGAGCAGCATCCCTAATGGAATAGTCCCTCACTGTCTCTGTGATCAGGCTTTTTATGTGACACGGGCTACCTGACAGCACATTATTTTAGCTGCTATTGAGCCACCTGACCCTCATGTGCATTAATCTTTCCAAATTCCCTCCTTCATCTGCTGTGGGACAGTCAATGAGGAGAGTTCAATCAGCTGTTCCAACTGCCTGCACTCATGTAGGGTTTCAAGGGGCTGCGTGAATGGGGACTTAAGAGAGGGCTGACCTGGGTTTGGGGTTTCTCTATGAACAATAAAAAGTCTCATAACACCAGGTTAAAGAGTGAACTCTACCTAATGAAGGAGTGCTCCAAAAGCTTGTGGCTTGTGCTACCAAAAAGACCTGTTGGATTTTAACCTGATATTGTGAGTGTTTACCCCAGTCCAACGCCAGCATCTCCACATCGTTTCTCTATGAAGCCAAGAATGGGTCAGACTTGAGTGGGTGACCAATACAAGTATGCAGTATAAGTATGGCATTGGTGCAGAGGTTTATATCAAGCTTAAAGCTCAGTTCTGGTAGAAGCCACGTAGAATTGTCCTGTTTTAAAACAGGTGACTGAAACTGACAAGGATGAGGTCACGTGCAACACCTCAGAAACTGTATGAAAGCAGTCTGTAAGGGCTTCTCTTTCCTGGGGGGATCTCCCGAGGTCATGCCTTCCCTCCCTCCCTCCAACTGGAACCTCATTTGCCACAGCTGAGACCCACAAACACACCAAGCGAAGCAAAGAAGTGTGAAAATGTTCAGTTATCTCTTTGCTCCCCATCAGGCGCCTTACTGCCAGAATATCTGCTTTTGAAAAGCAGTATCAAGTTAGACTGCCGTGACCTCCAGCTAAAAGGGAAGGTGGATGGTAGGAGGCTGCTGTTGGGCTGTCCAGCCTGCTAATGACCTCCAAAGGAGGATTTTTCAATAATCAAGCCTGGTGGAGTGGGCATCGGACTTCACAAGCTTGGATAATTCCACCCAAACCCTACATACAATGTTCATATCTTGTATCACCATGTTGAGACTTTATATACATTTGCATATAATACAGATCTGTATATCTGTATATACAGATCCTGTATACAATATTCAGTTCCTGTATACAATGCTCAGATCCTGTGTACAATATTCAGATCCTGAATACAATATTCAGATTCTGTACACAATGTTCAGATTCTGTACATAATGTTCAGATCCTGCATACAATATTCAGATCCTGTATACAATGTTCAGATCCTGTATATAACGTTCAGAACCTGTATACAATATTGAGATTCTGTACACAATGTTCAGATCCTGTATACAATATTCAGATCCTATATGCAATGTTCAGATTCTGTACACAATGTTCAGATCCTGAATACAATGTTCAAATCCTGTATAAATGTTCAGATCCTGTACACAATGTTCAGATTCTGTATACAATGTTCAGATCCTGTGTACAATATTCAGATTTTGTATACAATATTCAGATCCTATGTACAATGTTCAGATTCTGTATACAATGTTCAGATCCTGTATACAATATTCATATTCTGTATGCAGTATTAAGATCTTGCATGCAATATTCAGATCTAGTGTACAATATTCAGATTCAGTATACGATATCCAGATCCTGTTTACAATGTTCAGATCCTGTATACAATATTTCGATCCTGTCTAACAACGATCAGATTCTCCCTAAAATGATTATATCCTGAATATAGTCATCAGATCCACTCGACAATTTTCAGTTTCTCACCACAATGATCAGATTCTTTGCAGGTTTCTCTGATCTCACCTGCAGTTGGGATTCTCCAATTCCACTGCAGTGATCAATGATTTGACTGAGTACCAAATTCTCCATTCTCAGTGACAGCAGTGATGGGTTGTGAGCAGTTGGAGAATTCCGAGCCCTGTCTACAATGATCAGATCCTCCCTTTAATGAGCAGAACCTTGCTACGATAATCAATACCTCCATTGAATAATCCTCCATCAATGATCAGACATCCACAAGAATAAACACCTTGCCACCCCAGTACCACCACCATCATCCCATTCCGTTCAGACCCCTATCGTGATTAGATCCCCTCATGCATTATTGGAATGATGGATACATCCCTCTTGGATGAATGACCCCTGAGATAGATTTTCCCTTGATTAAATTCCTGAAAAATCAGGTTGCCTTTTCCCATGATTGGATTCTATTCAATAATAGAAGTAACACATCAATCCACAATTGGTCCATTCTCTGCGCATCACCACTGATCTCTTTCCATTGATATTGCATGTGATCAAACTACTTTATCGATAGAAAACCCCCTGTAATCAGATCCTTCTCTGTATTTAGGTACATCCCTGCTGCCCAATACTCTCCCCAAGACCCAAAATTCTTTCCATGACCCAATATTCTCCCCACGGAGCAATACTCTTCCCATTGCCCAATATTCTCCTCAAGACCACATCTCTTTCCACAATCCAATATTCTTCCCAAGACCCAATACTCGTCTCTCAGCTCAATACTCTCTCCACAGCCCAATATCTTTCCAGTGCCCAATACTCTCCCCATTGCCCAATATTCTTCCCATGGCCCAGTACCCTTCTTATGAAGCCAATACTCTCCCCATGGCCCAATACTTTTCCCAAAACCCAATACGCTCTCCTCAGCCCAATACTCTCCCCACTGACGAATATTCTCCCCACAGCCCAATACTCTCTCCTTAACCCAATGCTCTTCCCATGGACCAATACACTCCCCATGGCCCAATACTCTCCCCATGATCCTAAACTCTTCCCCCAATCCAATACTCTTCCAATGACCCAATATTCTCCCATGACCCAATACACTTCCCATGGCCCAAAACTGTCCCCATGACCCAATACTCTCCCCTCGGCAAAATCCTCTCCCCACGGCCTAATATTCTCTCCATGCCAATACTCCCTCCACACCCAATACTCTCTGTACAAGCCAATATTCTCTCCACACCCAATACTCTCCCCACTGCTCAAAATTCTTCCCACAGCCCAATACTCTCCCCATCTCCCAATACTCTACCCACAACCCAATACTCTTCCCATACCCAATAGTCTTTCCATGGCCCAATATTCTCCCCACAACGCAATACTCTTGCCATGACTCAGTTCACTCCCCATAATCCAATTCTCTCCCCATGTCTCAATTTTCTCTTTCCACTGCTAATACTTTCTCCATGACCCAATGCTTTCTCCAGAACCTCTGATATCCAAAAAGGAATTTCCATTCAGCAAAGATGGTTTGGCAGCTACGGTCATGGTATAATTTAAATTTTTGATATCCTTCATTCTTGTGGTGCCCTCTCAATCTCCCACCTATAGTGACAAACTCTATCTCTCCTGATCAGGTTGCCAGCTGTTTAGAACTTGAGATCTCCGATTGGCCTTCCAATGTTGGAGCATCTGAGTCTTCCTTAGTTGGACAGACACTCCTGTAAGTTGTTTCTTAATGGGCCATCTCTTTGGAAATTTCCTTCAGGCCCTACCACAACCATGTTTGGGACCCTGGCCTAGTCTGAATAGGGTCCATGGTGTTAAAATTCAACCCATTAACTCTGGTTTTCTTTCCACGGGTGCTGTTTAATCTATTGAATACTTACAGCATCTTTCAGATTTCCAGTATTTAACTTACTTTGCCTTTGCACCAGATTAGGACTATATATGCCTCTACCTTTTCCTTTGAATCTTGCATATCTCATTTGCATGCTTTTCATTCTTTAAATGCTGAAGTACTAATTCTAAAAATATAAAATAACGGAAATGCATTGCGCATCTCTTAACAACAGCAAAATAAATAGAAATTTAGTGTTTTCGTGGATCCAATCCTAATGTAAGGTTTTCATCTGAAAGATTATCCTATCACTTCTCTTTGATGGTGATGGAATATTATATTTATAGCAATTTTATTTTGTCTTACATTTCCAGCACTTGTGGTTTTGTCTTCTTTTTTCAATCAAATAGTTGTATAGTATGTAATAATTCTGACAGGATTCCTTTCTTTCCTGTACAATTCTGCATCTTGAGACTTCTTTCCTCAGGATTGACTCTTGTTGGTGTCTTGTTCCACACTCTGGCAGTTGCCTGACCCAAATGGACATTATTTATAGGTGAGGCTAGACTCTGAGTATCAGGAGGCTATACAGAACTGAGCCCTATCATGCCCTCCACTGACCTTTGCACACATGCACACTTTTCAGCTGGAATTGCTGGATAAAGATCAGGAATTGAAACCATGATCAATTTAGCTGCCCCCTAACCCATAGTTATTGAGGCCACTTGCTGTGCCTGTATCACCAAAGCGGCTGAGGCTCTGCACATACTAATAATGGAACCCTGGATATTCCTTATCTGTGTGGCCCAGTATCACAACACTCAGCCTGTGGGATAGCTTAATGTAATTTGTCTTTAATCCATTAATTTGTTTTCAACCTATTAATGAAGGGCTGTATCAAATTTTACAGCAGAAAGAAATAAACCCAGCTCTTACATTCCGACAAACTCATTTCAATCCCCACTGTCCTCAGCAATTTCTGCAATGCAATAAAATAATGGAATAATTACATTCAAGCAAGGACTGAGTGATCTTTTTAATTATTCCAAACCTCATCTTAGATCCCACTCTTCAAACCTACCGTTATAACTGATTGTCTTAAATCAGTCAACTAATCTTTGAGATCGTAAATAACCCAGCTATTAAAGACAAAGAAATGCTAAATATTAAATTGTAACCTTTATTATTCAGAAAATTAACCTCAGGATAATAGGATAGTATCCTCTTCAGAGAAGGAGAAAGTGAATTTGTTTTCTTGTGATTCCTTACGTATTATAAAATGGAAATTTTTTTGAATGTCAGTCTCTGAAATGGAAATAGGTTGGGAACGTTTTATTGTTCTATAAGGTCATTACACTGAATTCTGTAATTATGGAAATGATCTGTCCAGTTTCTAGCCAATGTTTTCTCCCATCCATAAGGTAAAGGAATGTTCAATCATGCATCTCATGGGAAAGTAAGGTCATAACTGTAAGAATCAGCAGAATCGAATTAAGCAAAGAAATTTCATTAGTGTTTAGCCAGAAGGCATCTGTAAAAGAAAAGTACAGGGCAAAGAACTTACATGCGACTTGAAAAGGAAAAAATGGTTTGTTGATGACACAGAGTTCTTGAAGGGGATATGAGGGTATCATTTTTAAATGGAAACTTATTGCTTGCACCTGGAGATGAAGTGGTAGGGATGGAGCTGTAAAATATTATATAGGGCTGAAATCCACTATTGAAAGAAGTAAACTTTTAAAAAAATGTATGATTATGCCCTTCTAATTTCTTGCCGTTTTCTGAAGGTACTGATTCCTGAGTTAGATTCAGCACTATCTCACTTGAGAGGCCATTCTTCACACAGGAGCCTAGACCATGAGTGTTAGCAGTCTAATTGTTCACACAATGTGTGATAGCTTAGTCTGATCCCGTCCACAGTCAATATCCATTCAAATGCCCTTACCAGCAGAGCTCACTCAATCTTTTCTCCACCACACTAACACTGAGGCCAACAGTAGCACCCTTATTAGTACTCTGCTTGAGATCAACTAACAGCATAGGCTAAAGATCAAATCTTGGCTTATCTACCTGATTCAAAAAAAACTGCATTTATGTAGCACTTAATTGCATCCCCAACTGACTCACATCAATTAATTTCTTTCCAATTACTAAAAATAAAGTCACCATAGTCCCAGATGACCATAAGCTGCTCTAGTGACTGGTGGTGTTTTAATCTGAGGATCACCACACCTCAGGCAAAGGGCAAGGTTCAGAAGGCAGACCTTCGTGAATAACCTCAGCCGGTACAAGAATTGAACCCACATTGTTGGCATTGGCTCTGCATCACTAACCAGCTGTTCAGCCAATTGAGCTAAACTGACCCTATTATACAGGGAAGTGTGCCAGACAATTTCTGCACAGCAAGATCACAAAATCAGCAAACAAGGTAAGTGATTAGTTGCTGTGTTTTTGATGGTATTGCCTGCTGAGGGAATGTAGCCAGGACAAATCAGAAGTCAATGTATCCACTGAGGCAGTGGACACCTTTGGAAATAATTTTTTTGTAAAATTGTTAAACATGTTTAAATAATAATCATAACTTAGAAACTGTATAACCTTTTGTGAAGATGTAATTCTGTTCAGAATGTATTAGTCTGGTTGTAAAAGGCTTCAGGGTGCATAGTTTTTGCATATTTTGCCAAAAAAAAGAAATTTGCAGAAATGAGTAAAATCATTATATGCTGAGTTTAATGGAGGAAATGGACAATTTAGCAGCTAGCAGCATTACTAACAGAAGTGTATGCTGATTCTAATCTCACTGGGAGTCACTAGGGCCAAAGCATTTTGTTTTTGGATCCCTGCTGGTAAGGTACAATGCTGACTCAACCAGAGCTAAGTGATTAGTGGTATTAATAATAGCATGCTTACTCCAAATAAAAGCTTTCCGTTAATCAAAAGCCACACTCAAGAAATCCTGCAAGACAGTTAAAAGGGGGCCAGGGATAAAACATAGCATAAAGCCTGACAGATTGTTAAATAGAAGGCTTTTTTAAAAATTGAATTTAATTTACTGTGATATGATAGATATTTATGCCTCAATGAGCATGTGCAGATTGAGTTCAAGGGTCATCTCCATTGCTTATTTGACAAGCAATGCATAATGGGACAAAAAAAGAATGACAGTTGCCTTTGCCAGAAATAGAGGTTTATTAACCTGTATTTTCTCTCTTTTTTCACAGCACAGTACCTCAGGGAGGCATTTCCAATGCTAATAAGCTAAACTGTGATCTGTGTTCAAGCCATGAGTCCTTTCCTCTGAATCACTTCCTACATAAAGTCAAAAAACCAAAGAAAATGGAAAGGGCTAAATTGTTTAGTCTCAGAGATGATAAAATTAAATGTGGTTAAAGCGCTCATGTGAGCCCAATATCCTCTCATTTCTGACAAAAACTGTGAAATCGTTTGCTGTGAGCTCAAAAAGATTCACTGAAGTGGTAAAGTAATTCGCCAATATTATGACCTGAGTTTCCTATTCCATCTAACTTAATAGTCATTTTTATATTAGCATAGTTTACTCATGTCTGCATTTTGAGAGTGAATCTAGGGTCACATTGTTTGAGGTAAATTTGTATTTAAAACATATTACAGAGAAAGACTATTAAATGCAAAATGCCTGCACAGACAGATTTTACACACTGAATGTGTAACATATTCAGAAGTAAGGGCTATAATTACACGCGAGAACATGTTGGACATGATTATATTTCTGTATTTCAATTTTGTTCCCCTTGTAAGTGTTCTTATACTTTTTGCATGATAAACCCTTATCACTACACAACTATAATTTGAGTAAAGCTAAAAAATTAGGAATGAAGTTGCATGGTTCACAAAAACGGGATATCACCAAAGTTGAAAAAGGTAGTATAGGGAAGAGGAAGGGATTGCAGAATGAAGCATTTAGATTTTAAGAAAGCAAAGATGAGAGATAGCTCTTCTGGGCTTTGTTTCATTGGTGCTGAATGTGATAGTACTGTTAAAATAACAACAGGAAAGTAGTGACCCAGGAGTGTAACTGCAGGATAATCCATGAATGGGCCACATAATAAACAGCAACGGCAAATCATTTATAAGCCTTATTTTAATGTCGCAATTAGATTATTGCATTTGAATCAATCCTGTGTGGCTGATATTTTACTTTCCAATCTTCAATTTACTCTCCTTTCCTCTGAAGAATGCCAGCACAAGGAGAGTACAGTCCAGTGCTAACAACCTGTCAATAGCTCACTGATTGCTGATGTATAAACTTAGCCAGTGACTGTCAGCAGGTCATTCAGCAATGGAAAACATATCCAAGCCTGATGTTGTCCTCGCCGGGTACTCTTAGCACCTTCAGAAGTCACTGAATAGCAATCAAAAAATGAATACTTTAATCTGAGAGCACAGAACAATTGAAGTGTCCTCACTTGATGAAGTACAACAGTGTAAATTTTAATGTGACCCTCACATTAAAACCCTGAACAGAGTCATCAAACTGTGACCATCAAATGATGGTAGGCAATAATACTTTAATCTGACTTCACTGTTCAATTACTGCTGACATGATTACTATTTTCTTCAGTAATTGCTAGAACAACTGAGTCACAACTCGTAGCCCCAACATGTGCTTTCAGCTGTTCACCTACAAGGAATAACTAGACAGACAGCGAGTTTGTAACTCACTCAAAGCCCATTCATTTATGCAGTGTTAAAATTGGGCCCTTCAAGTACCCTGTACCATCATTCTAAAAGCTATCCTAGCAATTTTTAAACATCACATTGGTGACAAGATGCCATTACATTGAAATGCATCTGGGTAGCAGGCATATAAAACTGCCTTCTTCACCTTCACAATGATATGAGCAGGCATTGAGCATGGTGATCCTGTCTGCTTAGTTGTGAAATGCAGCCAATACTCTATGCTTGAGCTCCAGGTAGTTACTAATGTTTTGTATTTGTCTCATTCTTCTTCTTCCTTATCTTAGCTTCTATTCCTAATATTTTCACTTTTATTATCTTCATGATTTGCCAATGTTCTCTTTTTTTGCTGTTTCTGATTATACAGCCAATCTGCCTGCAAGTGTGAATGTCACAGTTACAGTGTGCATTACTGAAACTGTAAGCCCTGTAGAATTAGTAGGACACTTTCATTTCTTCTATGGCATCCAGAATGTACTGCCTATTGTATTCTTTTACTTTCTCATTAAGGCTCTACAACTGGTTTCAATGTCATTGGGCTAAGCAGTGGCAAAACCATGCAGATAATTGATGTGTAGTCAAGATTCAGTAACTTCTAAAAAGCATGTGTGTGCAAAGTCAGTGAAGGGGGAAATTGGATATATCAATGAGACCCCTGTTCCCCCAAAATGGAATTGTTTTCTGACCATCTCTGCCCAGGTTGACAAAGGGTTTGAAGTCCAAAGATTATTTTTATCTTGAGAACCAAAGGACAGCAGCTATTTCAATGATCCTGAAATCGTCACACTTGGAGCAGGATTTTCACACAGTCTCGAGCGACCTTTGAAAATGGCCAGCGGACCTAGATGTGGAAGTCCAGCCCCCATTTCTGACAGATCCCATTTTTGCCACAATAATCTGATAGATAGGAAACCCAAACTTAGCAGAGCCATTAGAAATTAGTGTAGAATTCAAACAGATTCAATTTTCACTATTTTGGGGGCCTTCAGTGGTGGAGTCACAAATTTATGGAATGGATGTAAATGCTGGTAAAGGACAATAAGGTCTGTTTACCTGCCATGATCTTAAATCCTCAGTCTCTTGAATTTGAAAGATACACGCTGAAGCCAAATGAAGTGTAAAAAAAATCATCTTCCGCTGGACTGCTTTGATTGATAGGCCATCTGGTAAAGGTTAGAAAAAATACCATCTGGGTCCTCCAATTCATTAATTCTTTGTTGACGTTTCTCAAGGGTTTTCATAACAACTGAAGTTATAATGAATGTTTTGCAGAGTTTCAAAACCTGAAGAAGTACAGATCTAATGGGTGGAGGGCAGGAGCTGAGTTCACATTTTGATTGACTGTTTAAAGTGGCTATTAAAAGATTAACTGTCTTTTATGTGGTTACTAAATTGAACATTGTTTATGTAACAGATTGAATACCTGAGCGGATTTAAATTTTTTGAATGGGTTTCATGAATGGCAGATTTTTCAGTATCAGGTGTTAATGAATGAGAGTTCTATCAGACAGTTAGCAGTTTTTTTGAATTCCTTACGGCCCATAAGCCTGCTCATTGAGGATACTGCGTGAGTGACATGGGGGAATGAGGTGGATGGGGTTATGAGTTGGCCTGAAAGTGGCAGGGGAAGTGTGATGGAGCATGAGTTTTGCTAACATTCCCTTTAAAAATTCCAACGTAGATACGTTCACACATATTTTTTACAACTATCTATTACATTTTCCAATAACCCTTGCAATACTTCTTCATAGTCCTCATTAATTCTAAAATGATCAGAAGCTCAGAATTAAGAGGACTACACCTGCAAAATGATAGCATGTCACCTAAAAATCTAAAGATTGAGGTTTCCCAATGCCTGTCTGGAAAATAGAGTCAGATAGACCAGGATGATCCAAGACTTGATTGTTAGTCTCTAAGAAGGTAAATGGCCTCAGTCTATGTGATCACCAGAGTGCTATAATTGACCTCAATTAGTCAAGGAAGCAAAAACTCTCAGTTGGATTTCCTATTCTTGATTGCTATCTAGTGATCAGTGCCGGAGAATACAAGATTAAACAGCATTCCAACATTCACTAAGCCACACATGATAGTGATCTATAGGATCACTATAGGATAATTTACTGATACAATCTTCCATCAAATGAGATAAGTCTCACTGACAGGAAAAGAGCCTAATCCTGGATGCGAATGTACCATTGCACATACTGAGAGTGATTTTTGAGCCCACACACTCCGTCTGTTTGAATTGCAGCACATTCAAGATGTGGAAAGCATGATTTGTGCTGGCAAGTTTCAATCTTCTGGCCCCTCACCAACAGAGTGCCGTGGGACTGCATGTTATTAACGAGCGTTCTTTCCAGGACTCCTCACTGGATATTCAGCAAGCGCCAGCTGGCATGGTGTTACATTAGTGCTATTTACAACAGCTTGAGTTTGAACCAGTGCTTTCCTCTCTGAAGGGGAGTTCGGAGGTGAGGGTTCAGGCAGTCAGCACCCTTCATGGTGTGCACTGTCCTGGGAGCACCAGAAATGATGTGGGGGACACAGATAAGTGCAACACCAGGTCAGATTGGGGGGTCATATCAGGGGAAGGGTCCACAAGGGTCACTTGCAGTTCTTAGCTTTTGGTTATATTGGGATGCCCCCTTGCTGTAAAGGGGTTGTGAAGGCTGGTGTGCAGGCAGCACTTCCTATTTCTTCCTTCCTGGGCTCCTGTCCATATTGCAGCTGAGGAAGTCCCCTTCCTTAGTGGGGTTTGGCCATAAAGTGGGAGGGCTTGAAATCAAGAGGCACAACTCTAGGGGGTGACTGTGAGTTACCCGGGTGGGGTCCCATGAGAGGCTGGGTTGTCAGGGAAGAGTAGGGGATTCAGGAACGGGCTATATCTCCCCTCATGCAGCCTGAAGAGCCTCACACTTGGTGGAGGATGAGTGCAGTGTAATTGGAACCCACACTCAGGCAGCAGTGAGGAGAAAGGGCAGAGGTTGCCCGGAAGGTCAAAACTAATTGTCAGGGGTATTTATGTGCAATGGTAGATCTCAATGTGTCATGGAAGGCTGCTCAACTCTGCACCTCTTGTGACCTGGGAGAAAGAGGGTGCTCTCTGGGAATGAGCTGGATATGCTAATTGCTGCCCTCATGTTTCAGTTATGCCTTGTCTGCCACAAGTGGTGGACACTTGGCTGAACAGTCACCCCAGCCTTTTATCATTAATGATTATGCCATTACATGGTGTTCAGCCAAAAAGTACTGCTGTTTACTGGAAACCACCATTTAACCCTTCAGAAGCGAATGATCCAGGCATTGAGCTGACATTCCCAGTAAGACTGCAACATCACACTGATGTACCACCACCACCAACCCTCCACCCCCACCCCACCTCCCAACCATGGAAGATGTGATGTTGATGTCTATCATCACACAGCCCAATCAAGATCACAATAAGGTGCATCGGCAAGGTGTCCCTTCAGGATGCTAACACTAGTCACATGCAGCCATTCAACTGCCCACAGATGTGATGCCAGGTTTCTTTGGGGGTTGCTGGGGGAATGTGGGTGTTTTGTGCCACTGAGAGCCTGTTGGGTCCATGTGCTGCATCCTGCTGGAGTAGTGGAGATGTGGCTATCACATTCAAGTGGAGCGAGTGAGGGTTATTATTGAGGAACCTATAGAGTATGCTGCCATTAAGTCGTAATTCCAGACAAATCAGGAAGGTGGATCATAGCTCACTGTGGTTTTCTCTTCTTTACGGTGCATGGTCTGGAGGATCACAGAGCCTATCGACTTGGCTACCCTACTTATTAGTATAGAGAAGTGGCAGAGACACCAATGTGCCGCAAAAACTGACCAGGACTAACACCTCGTGAAGGAGAGAGAGGCTGGGCTTGTCACTGTTCTGGGAGCAGCACTGCAGATGCATAGGTACCAGCCGAGGTTATTCCTATGTCAGTCATCGTATCTGTAGGTATCAGATATGCAGTGCTGTAGGAGGCTGCATCTTTCTGGGGTATAGTGGACCCTCTCTGCCAGACCCTGCAAGAACCATAGTATCACTAAAGAGCAGAAGAGGCCATTTGGCTCATTGAGTCTGCACCAACTCTCTGACGGTATACTACACAGGATCTTCCCTCCCGATCCTATCCCCGTAATCCCATACATTTCCCACGCCTAATCCATCTACACACATTGGGACACTAAGGGGCAATTTAACATGGCCACTCCACCTAACCTGCACATTTTTGGACTTTGGGAGCATCTGGAGGAAATCCACACAGTCATGGGGAGAACGTGCAAACTCCACACAGACAGTCTCCCAAGGCTGGAATTGAACCCGGGTCCCTGGAGTTATGAGGAAATAGTGCTAACCATTGTGCCACTGTGCCGCCCAGCAGCTGACATCACATGGAATTGGAGGGTAACCTCTGCTTGTGGCCCTTACATTCAAATTTCTACACAAGTGGCTCATTTCAGGGCAGCATGGGTGGCCTGTGTGGCATTACCTGTTCAGCAATACACAAATGCATCAGGGAGGTTACTGATCCCCTTTGCGCGAGGGTTCACATGTATATCAAATTGGACTGGGATCCGGCCAGCCAAGACTCCAGGGCCATGGGCTTTACCAGTTTTGCAAGCTTGCCCCAGGTGCAAGCTTTGATTGATTGCATTCTCATGGCTCTGTGCAGTCCACGGTACCACATAGCTCCATTTGTCATGCCCTTGGGATACAGTTGTGTCTTTCAGATGTCAGTATTAACATAGCAACACATTAAGATGATTTTTAATATGTATTTAAATTATTTACTTATAACTATTAGAACATCCAGGTTACAGTTTGCCTTAAAATCGGCTTGAAGAATTCCACAATCAGGTAGGCAAGCCTTGCGTCCAGACTACTGGGATCTTATTGACAGTGGTCTCGGTTCCAGTTATTTTGCAATGCTTGAGTTTTAGCCTTATTACTTGGTGCCAATGATCCATTGTAAACAATAAATGGAATTGATCAAATTGCTTGAAGGTGGCACTGAAGGAGATCGATGCAATACTATGTAGTAAAATGATGAAGATAACAACTTGGAGAGTTGTAATGCATGCCTGCAGGAGAAGGGGGATAAAAGAAAGTTTGTAAAAAAGTATTTTTTTAAAGAAGATAGGTCAACACTGGAATACCAATAGCGTAATGGCAAGAATGAATTTCTTCATGGTCTATAAACTTCTGAAAAAATTTAAGTTGAATGAAAGTGGACCTAACTTGTCTAAATGCCCTCCTTTTTGTTTCTTCAATATTTTCTGATTAACTTTACTCAGAACAGGCTCTTTGTTTACTGGAGAAGTTCAAGATATTGTTACAGGCGCAGAGGTTTCTTAGAAAGTCATTGAGATTATAAATCAAAACTATGTTGGACTTTGACAGTTTATATTATTGTCAATTGAGCTGTGTTTCAGAAGGCTTTACATATGCAAACACAACTATATCCCCCCAGGGCAATTCTCCCCGTTGCTGTTTAGTGACTACAGTTGTTTCAATGCTGACACAGTAATGACCATTGATTCAGGTCATGTATTGCCCAGAACTGCCTCCTTCAGAGAGAGCAGACAAATTAACAAACTATGAAAAAAGGCTCCAGTGAAGCAGCAACAGACACTGAAATTCGCTATGACTCTTGTCCTTGTAAGACTCTGTCATTTCATGGTTGAGGTCAAAGTTACTGACTGACATTTCAAAGAAAACAGAATAGGAATGAATTGTGTGCAATCTTAATGTAGGGTGCCTGTTGTGCTTTACACAAGAAAACAGAAAAAGGCTGTGTCTGGGTTGCTGTTTCTGACTGAAGACAATGAAGAAAGGATTAACTGAGATAAGAAAGCTGCAAGTACTTGAAAAACAGATGTTTGGCTTTGTGAGTACTTCTTGATTTTCTTTTTGTAATCAGTTTTCACCCAATTTTCCCTCATTTTCTCATGAAAGCTGAGAAATGGATTTTCTTCTGAATTAACACCCATTTTGTGGTTGCAAATGGAGTAAAGTAGGGCAGTAATGCCAACTGCCACAAAGCTGTTCGTCTAACATTGCACCTGAATATTTTTGCCAAAGAATTACAAGATCATTTTAAAGAATCTGTCTCGCTGTGTTTAAATTTGATTTATTACTGTCACATGTATTGTGAAACAGTGATAAGTATTATTTTTTGTGCCCTATACAGCCAAAACATACCATTCGTAGAGTACACAGGGGAGAAGGAAAGGAGAGGATGCAGAACATAGTGTTACAGTCATGATTAGAGTGTAGAGAAAGATCAGCTTAATATATATAGATCCATTCAGAAGTCTAATGGCAGCAAGGAAGAAACTGCTCTTGAGTTGGTTGCTACATGACCTCAGATTTTTGTATCTTTTTTCCAATGGAAGAAGATGGAAGAGAGTATGTCCAGGGTCCATGGGATCCTTGATTATGCTGGCTGCTTTTCCAAAGCAGCAAAAAGTGTAGACCAAGTCAATGGATGGGCAGCTGGTTTGCATGATGTGCTGGGCTACGTTAACAACTCTTTGTAGTTTCTTCGGTCTTGGTCAGAACAGGAGCCATACAAAGCTGACATCAGGAAAATCTGAGTCTGATCCATTGGCTCTAACTCTTCCTGGTGTCCTTATCTTGATTGTGTTTGCAATTATGTGGCAATATGTTACATAGAGATAGAAAACATGGAAGATAACAGCAGGAAGAGGCCATCTTGCCCTTCAAACCTGCTCTGCCATGGTCATGGATGATCATTTAACTCAATAGCCTAATCCTACTTTATTCCCGTAACCTTTGATCCCATTTGCCCAAATGCTACATCCAGCTGCCTTTTGAATACATTCAATGTTTTGGCATCAACTACTTCCTTACTAATGAATTCACAGGCTCATCATTCTTTGGGTGAAGAAATGTCTCCTCACCTCCGTCCTAAATGGTCAATACTGAATACTCGACTGTGACCCCTTGTTCTGAACTCCCCCACCATTAGGAATATCCTCCTTGCATATTTCCTGTCTCGTCCTGTTAGAATTTTATAAGTCTCTATGAGATCCCCCCCTATTCATCTGAACTTCAGCGAAAACAACCTAACGTAGTAAATATCTCTTCATACATCAGTCTCGCCATCGCCAGAATCAGCCAGGTAAACCTTTGCTGCCCTCAGAGAGTCATAGAGGTTTACAGCATGGAAACAGGCTTTTTGGCCCAACTTGTTCATACTACCCTTTTTTAAACCATTAAGCTAATCCCAATTGACTGGATTTGGCCCATATCATTTTATACCCATCTTACATATGTAACTATCTAAATGCTTTTTAAAAGACAAAACTATACCTGCCTCTACTACTGCCTCTGGCAATTTGTTCCAGACACTCATCACTCTTCGTATGAAAAAATTGCCCCTCTAGAGAGTTCTGTATCTCTCCCCTCTCACCTGAAACCTATGATCTCTAGTTTTAGACCCTCCTACTTTGGGAAAAGATGTTGATTATCTAGCTGATCTGTGCCCCTCATTATTTTATAGACCATTGTAAGATCACCCCTCAGCCTCCAAAACTCCAGAGCCTATCCAACCTCTCCTTATAACTCAAGCAATTAAGTCCCAGTAGCATCCTAGTAAATTGCTTTTGCATTTTTTCTAGTTTAGTAATATCCTTTCTAAAATAGTGACCAAAACAGCATTCCAAGTGTGCTTACCAATGTCTTGTACAACTTCAACAAGACGTCCCAACTCCAACATTCAATGTTCTGACTAATGAAACCAAGCATGCCAAATGCCTTCTTCACTTCTCTGTCCACCTGTGACTCCACTTTCAAGGAGCAATGGGCATGTACTCCTAGATCTCTTTGTTCTGTAACTTCCCCCAACACCCTATCATTAACTGAGTAAGTCCTGCCCTGGTTTAATCTACCAAAATGCATCACCTCACATTTGTCTAAATTAAACTCCATCTGCCATTCATCAGTCCACTGGCCCAATTAATCAAGCTCCTGTTGCAATGAGAGATAACGTTCTTCACTATCCACTATGCCAACAATCTTGGTGTCATCTGCAAACTTACTAATCATGTCTCCAATATTCACATTCAAATAATTAATATAAATGACAAATAACAGTGGATGCAGCACTGATTCCTGAGGCACACTGCTGGTCACAGGCCTCCAGTTTGAAAAACAACCCTCTACAATCACCCTCTGGCTTCTGTCAAAGAACAAAGAACAAAACAGCATGGAAAACAGGCCCTTCAGCCCAACAAGCCCACGCTGCCACCCCTGAATCCCATGAGATTTAACCTAATGCGGCACCTTGTCAGCATCAACTGCACGGTTCTCATCTACCTTCTTGGTTACCCCTTCAAAAACTCAATCAAATTTGTGAAACATGATTTTCCGCTCACAAGTCATGTTGATTGTCCCCAATCAGTCCTTGCTTCTCTAAATGCCTGCAGATCCTGCCTCTCAAAATACCTTCCAACAACTTACTGACTATGGATTTGAGGCTCACTAGTCTGTAGTTCCCAGGGTTTTCTCTGCAGCTCTTTTTAATCAAAGACATAACATCAACAACAAATCCCTCGAGAACAAGAATATCCTTCCTCAGAAAGGGAGACTGCACACAATACTCTAAGTGTGCCTCACCAAGGCCTTGTATAATTGCAAAAGCATATCCCTGTTCCTGTATTTGAAACCTCTGTCAATGAAGGCCAACATGCCATTTGCCTTCTTTATTGCCTGCTGCACTTGCATGCTTACTTTCATAGAACATAGAACATAGAACAATACAGCACAGAACAGGCCCTTCGGCCTTCGATGTTGTGCCGACCAAAATAAAAAGCAATGCCCCTCCTAACTAAACCATTCCCTTCTCATCCATATACTTATCAACTAACCTCTTAAACGCCACCAAACTTGGCGCATCTACAACAGCTGCAGGCAGGGCATTCCACTCCCTAATCACTCTTTGAGTAAAGAACCTACCTCTGATATCCGTCCTATAACTCATACCCCTTAATTTAAAGTTGTGTCCCCTCGTGCTAGCTTTTTCCATCCTAGGAAAAAGGCTATCACTGTCCACCCTATCCAAACCTCTAATTATCTTATATGTTTCAATAAGTTTCAATATGTTTCAATGACTGATGCACAAGGACATCCAAGTCCTGCTGCACACTCCTAATTTACAACCATTCAGATAGTAATCTGCCTTCTTGTTTTTGATTCCAAAGTGGATAACCCAACATTTATCCAAATTATACTGCAATTGCCATTGATTTGTCCACTCACCCAACCACTCTAAATCTTTCTGAAGGATCCCTACATTCTTGTCACGGTTCATCCTTCCACCCAATTTGGTATCATCTGCAAACTTTGTTCCCTCATCCAAATCATTAATATATATTGTGAATAGCTGGGTTCCCAACACCAATTCCTGTGGCACCCCACGAGTTACTGTCTGCCAATTCGAAATGCGCCCATTAATTCCTACTTTTTGTTTCCTCTCTAGCTATCAGTTTTCTATTCATCTCAATACACTTCTCTCAATTCCATGCGCTTTAATCTCACACGATAATCTCTTGTGTGGAACTTTGTCAAATATTTTCTATTTATATATACCATATATATACCATATATATCAGCCCTTCAAAGAATTTCAACAGATTCGGCAAGTATGATTTCCCCTTCATAAATCTGTGCTGATTCTGCCTGATTCTACCACTGCTTTCTAAATGCTCTGCTATAAAGTCCTTGATAATGGATTTGAAAATTTTCCCTACTACTGATGTTAAGTTTACTGGTCTATAATTTCCTATTTTTTCTCTACCTCCCTTTTTGAATATTGGAATGAAGTTAGTTACCTCCAATCTGCAGGGACTGTTGCAGAGTCTAAAGAATCCTGGAAAATGACTACCATTGCATCCATTATTTCTGGAGCCACTTCGTTAAGTATTCTGGGATGTAGACTATCAGGCTCTGGAGATTTATCTGCCTTCAATGCTATCAATTTTCACAGCACTACTTCTCTATTAATATTCATCTCCCTCAGTTCTATCCTTTCACTAAATCTTGCATTCTCCAACATTTCTGGCATCTGATTTGTGTTCTCTTTTGTGAAGACAACCAAAGTATGTATTCAGTTGTTCGGCCATTCCTTTGTCCCCTATTATTCATTCTCCTCTTTCTCTCTGAAGGGCACCCACATTTGTCTTCATCTAAAGTGGCCATTTAAGGACCACTAAGGGCTTCATCCCACTCCACTGACATGAGCCCTTCTGCAGTGAGCCTGTCACCATGTGGCGAGCACAAGTAAACCATGCAGGCTGCTGGTGTCTTCCTCCGGCCACATGCAAAGACATTCAGTGTCTGATCAAGGAACCCAACGTCCAGAGGGTTAGGGGAGGTGGGGTGGGTATTGAGAGCCACACCCTTGTCCTTGCTGCCGACTGTCTCTTCCTCCCCCTTTAAATCAGCTAACTCAGCAGAGAATGAGGATTTACCCTGAAATTTCCTCGAACTGGGTGTTACGGATTCTGCTGGAGTGGGCAAGATGGTTGGTGAACATAGAGAGTTGTTTAGGAGTTAGACATCAGAGATTAAATCAGCTGTGGGAAGGTAACAAAGAAACTTATTCACTAGCGGGGGGGATCTCATTGACTATGTTTAATTGTCGACTTGTATAAAATTTAGATGCAATTCACTGTGATTGAATCCTCCTTCTCAATTTAATGAAATTCACACAGGTTTCGTGTGTGTTCAGTAACCTGTGCAGTGAAAGCTGGCGAATTACATATGGCTTTCTTGATCCAGTGTTGAAAGAACTTTGGACTTGCAGGACACTGAGTACATAGCGCTGAATTGATCTGGGGGATGTTTTCTTTGTGTAAAAATTGCAAATCTGACACTCAGAGAGACAGGGCCTCAGGTGGTAAATTTAGAATCCAGAAGTATTGAGTCCAGAATTTAAAGGGATAGCACATAACTGATGTGCAGAGAAGCCATCTTTTAAAGTGGCATCACAGATCTGGATCTGAGCTTCTAAGGACATGATACTTAGAGACTGCCTGCCAGGAATGGGAGAGATGGTAACTGCATGGCAATCATCCAGCCTGGCTTTCTTCATTCTTGAGCATAGGTGTGTGTGTGCGTACAAACACCAGCAACAGGAGCAAAAACAGAAAATGCTGGAAAATCTCAACGGGTCTGCAGAGAGAGAATAGAGCCAACATTTTATCGGCATGTCTGCCCTGGGATGGGCGAGGCTTGGAGAACAGCATTCTCCATTGGCCTTAGATGGAATCTTGAACCTCGAATGGATGTGCCAGTAAAATTCTACTCACTGAGTCCATATGACCCTGGCAGTGAGTTAAACAATAAGATAAAGGCAAAATACTGCAGGTGCTGGAATCTGAAACAAAAACAGAAAATGCTGAAAAGTTCAGACGTAGCGTCATCTTGACTTGAAACATTGGCCCTATTCTCTACTCACAGATGCTTCAGACCTACTGAGATTTTCCAGCATTTTCTGTTTTTGTTTCAGATTCCAGTATCTAGAGTAATTTACCTGTGTCAGCCACAGGAGGCAACACAAAGATGGGAGGCCAGTCAGCGAGCCTTCAACAAACTATGGACCATCTGCTAGACTATGACTTCTCAAGCCTCAGTTGAATCCATTGATGGTACTGAATGCTTTTGTATGAAAGCAGAGCAATCCTTTCCCTGGACTTTGGAACTGTTCTTTATGCTGGAGCAACAGAAGTTCAGATGCTGGAGATTTAACCCACAGATCTTCCTTTAAAAACTTGCCACATGATTCCCAACTCTAACACATGGCTTCTACCATTTAAATATGATTCCAGATCCTATCTGACCATTAGATGATGTGGACTTTCTGTTATTGCTCGGTCATCTTGCAGAGTGTTGGATGTCTTATTCTTAGTAAGAAACCTAGTTGGAGACAAAGATCTTTTTTCAAAGCAACCTACAAGATTAATACTGTTTATTTATTAGTCACAAGTAAGGCTTACATTAACACTTCAATAAAGTTACTGTGAAATTCCCCTCGTTGCCACAGTCTGGCATCTGTTCAGGCCAATCATCTAACTAGCATGTCTTTCAGAATATGGAAGGAAACCAAAGCACCTGGAAGAAATCCACACAGAGACAAAGAAAATATGCAAACGCTATACAGACAGTGACCCAAGCATGGAATCAAACCCAGATCCTTAGCACTGTGAAGCAGCAGTGCTAACCACTAAGCATTAGGATAGAGTTATGGTTCATCTCTCAGATTCTCCTCAGTATGACATAGCTATTACGTAGCCTCTTATGTATACGCTCAATAGCACTGAGACTGGTGTTAGAGTTAACCTTTTATTCTGCATCTACACTCCCCCACAAGTCTTTATCTACGCTGAACACCAACCACTGTAGGACACACAATGTCAGCAACAGGAGCAAAAACAGAAAATGTTGGAAAATCTCAACAGGTTTGGTGGCTATCTTCACCTCCTCCTAAACCTTCTGCTGTTTTTACATGATTAATCTTTGAGATGGCTTCATTAATCTCTCCCAATGTGTACAGAATTCTTTGATTTCATTTATGGTTTCCATTGTTATTGGTTATGTGATTGTAGTTACCTCCTGATGATATGTGAGGATTTGCAGCTCATGCGATTATGGTTGCTTGTTCATCAAAATCAAAGCACTCCTATTTCTTCGGTTATGTCTGGACAAGATATGATCTTGGTTATAGTAACCTTTCCCTTATAGTACCTTCTTGCCGCTGGTCCCTGTTTCACAGCATCTCTCCCCTTTCGAGTATTGGAGACACTCAGAACCAAATGAGTACAGTGGCTACAGGAAAAGGTCAGAGAACAGGGTCAGATTTTAATGAAGGGTCATCCTGATTTGAAACGTTGGCTCTCCCCATGGATGCTGTCAGACTTGCTGAGATTTTCCAGCATTTTCTGTTTTTGTTTTAGATTCTAGTATCCACAGTACTTTGTTTTGATACAACTACAGATAAGGTACTTTTACTTTTAACTTTGTTAGAAGATTCTGATCAATACAACTTCTCTTATGGACTTCACTTCCAGTTTTGAGCTATAAATTGCAAATGGCTTGTGTTGGGTTCTGTGTACACACCCAATGTCAAAGAACTGCAAAATAATCTAAAACATACCCATGGTCAGGAGAGGGATTTTAACTTGACCTATCCAATAGCAATGGACAAGTGAGGGCTTTTTAAATACAGCATTCAGCTTTACTGACTTTATCCCACTGACAGCCACCACTTTAATTCCCGCTCACATTCCAATGCCTGTGGCACCTATCAGGAACAGGCAGGAGCCTCACAAATGCATGCAATTCGAAGTCCCATTCTGTTGGGATCTCCTGATTGAATTTTAACCAGGGTTTGATTGGGGAAACCATTCTGGCTTTTCCACCAGGAGGAGATGGGTCAGCAGCGATTAGGAGTTCAGAGAGACTGCCCAAGGTAAGTCAAAATCTTCCCTCAATTGATTAAAGAAAGTAACTGGTTCAGAAAGTATATCGGATACATAACATAAAATTAGACATTTATTCTGAAGCTTTTCTTGCTTTATCTTGAGGAAGCAGGAATAAATTCAATAGAACTTTCCCTCAGGAGATTAAATAGGTTGAGTAGAATCCATGATGGAACAAATTGTGCATGATCTGTGGAAAAACTAATAGGCTAATTCTTTTTTTCTTGTTCCATGTTTCTTTCTAGTCTCCAGTGTAAATGTTTTGATTGCTACAAGTTAAAGTACATTCACACATCATTAAATAATTCCGACTGTTGTATGCAGCTAATTGACAGGAACAATATACCATTGTGATCAAGAAGAAGCAAGTGATAGTTTAAGAACGTGCCTTGTGATGAAGGTGTTATGCATCAGCCTGGAGGCTGGAGTTAGCTAACACTGAAACGTTAGACGGAATTGTCTATGTGCCGTATGAGAAAATGTTACAATGTCAATGTGTGAGTGCCATATGCCTAAAGCTCGATATTCCCAGGAGGTGATGGAATGTGATCCACAGGAAAGACTTTGATGGAATACCAAAGCTGAAGGATTGGAAACATTCCAGTGAAGACTTCAAGTGGTGAGAGCTAATAGAGAAGGATAACATGATTATTTAACATCAGCACACAGCCTGGTTGTTACAATTGACTAAATATCCTTTCATCAATAACACGAAGTTATAACTTTAAAAGTACTTGGCCTTTAAATACTGGAATAGTAAAGCATTTTAAATCTGGAAATCATTGTTGCCAATATAGGTAGGTAAATGCACCTAACTAGCAGGTCTACATTTGCTAACTATATTAATGGGACATTGCCCATTTGAAATAATTTGGTGCAGCACAGTGGCACAATGATTAGCATTATTGCCTCGCAGCACCAGGGATCTGGGTTTAATTCCAGCTTGGTTCACTGTGTGGAGTTTGCATGTTCTCCCCATGTCTGCATGGGTTTCCTCCAGGTGCTCTGGTTTCCTCCCATAGTCTGAAAAAGATATGCTGGTTAGGTGCATTGGCCATGTTAGGTAAGTACATAAGAACTAGGAGCAGGGGTAGGCCTCCTGGCCCTTCGAGCCTGCTCCACCATTCAATAAGATCAGGGCTGATCTTTTTGTGGACTCAGCTCCACTTACCCACCACTCAACATAACCCTTAATTCCCTTACTGCTCAAAAATTTATCTATCCTTGCCTTAAAAACTTTCAATGAACCTCAACTGCTTCACAGGGCAGGGAATTCCACAGATTTACAACACTTTGCTTGAAGAAGTTCCTCCTCAACTCAATCCTAAATCTGCTTCTTCTTATTTTGAGCCCATGCCTCCTGATTGTAGTTTCACCTGCCAGTGGAAACTATTTCCCTGCTTCTATTTTATCCATTCCTTTCATAATCTCATATGTTTCTATAAGATCTCCCCTCATTCTTTTGAATTCCAATAAGTATAGCCCTAGTCTATTCAGACACTTCTCATAAGCCAAGCCTCTCAACTCTGGAATCAACCTAGTGAATCTCCTCTGCACCCCCTCCAGTGCCAGTATCTCGTTTCTTAAGTAAGGAGTCACTGATCACCAACCAGAAAAACACCCATTTACCTCCGTTTGCTTTCTGTTAGTTAACCAGCTAGTTAAGTTCTCCCTCAAAGTACCCAAACAGGTGCCGGAGTGTGGCAACTAGGGGATTTTCAGAATATCTTCATTGCAGTATTAGTGTAAGCCTTCTTGTGACACTACTAAATAAACTTTAATAATTTCTGCATTAAAATAGAACCTAAAGTAATGACAAATACCTTTGTTAAATATTCCTTCTCCATTATTATTGCAGACAGTAATATCTACACTGTAGTTTATTTACTGTCCTCTGAATATTAGTTTTGATTTTCCAGAAATGTTATGAATCACATTCCTTGTTTTACATCCACAGCCAGGTTTACTGCTAATAACAACACAATTTCAGATTTTGTCACATTTAAGACTGACCTATTAATGTAGGTTAACAGAGTTTGTACTACATTGTTCCAATGCTTTTCAAAAATTATGTTGGAGTTCCCATTGCTTTGCTAGAAGTGTGCATCAACAATTATTTTAAATCTTGCCACTATTTTCCTCTTTTGCTGCAACTTTCCTGAAGCTGCTGATTAAAGCTGTTCCCACAAGTTGCAGCAACCCCAATACCTGGCACAAGTGTTCACAATTAATTTAAATCTGGATAGCAAATGCTGGCAGCCTCATCGCCTTATATAAATGGTTCTAATGTTGTCCTTACTGCACAGCTACACTTTGAACGGGGATTGATGGATAGTGATCATTTTCCTGTCCTTCTCTGAACCACAGCATTGAGGACATTCAATGACTACCTTGGCTGATGTTAACATATACACCAAGTGACACACTTGTTTACTGAGCCCTTGGGAGAGTTGTGCACCAGTGTTTCATGGTAATGGCTTAAATATAGTTGCAGTTAGAAAATTACATGCATCTATGATATGTTGTTGTCAGGTTTTGTGGTCCTCGTTATCCAGTGATTGATACTTGACACATGTTGAATGAAGAAGATGTGGCTCAGTGATTATATTCCTCAGAGGTGAATAGTCAGCTGATATATCAGGGGCTATATTAGATACAATGGTGAGGATCATGATGGTCAAAACTAGAAGAGACGTCCTGTATCTGCAGAGGGAACAGGAGGCCCTCCAGACACACACTCAACAGATAGTCTAGAATTCAATGGCTGCAACCTGACCCCAAGAACCTGGTACAGTGCTGTAAGAAGTACAATGATCTCATATGAGTGATCAAGTGAATGCATTTTCAAATGCCGTATCCCACTGACTGTACCACTAGCCTCAGACACTGCCCACCTCTCACCTATCAACAATCTTTATCAATCAGTTCTCATACCAAATACTCATATATTTCAACTCACCCTCACGCACTTAGTTCCTAACTGCAAACCTCACATGACAGCTGCATCAGCCATACAGATTATGTAGTACAGACTGATGAAATTCCCTCTGTCTTGGCGAACAAGGTGACTTACAACCAGAGATAACAGGAACCAACCAGAAAGGAAAAGGTGAGCCTGCATATCCTTAACCCAACGGAGTGGTTGGTGTAGGCCGCCACAGGATGCCTATATTTGAGGCCTTAGTCAGTGGCACTGCTGAAATCATTGAAAATCACAGTATTGCCATGTAACCCTCCTTCTCATATCCCAATTCCTCATATAAGACCATAAGAAATAGGAACAACTTAGTCAGCCTCTTGAGCCTACTCTACCATTCAATAGGTTCATGACATACCACACTCCCTTCTCATTTACAAACAGCAATTACATAGTAGGTATTTGTTATAGCCAGAGGGCAAGGTCACACATGGATTCTGTTACAGTGGAATCAGCTGAGAACTTCAATAGGGTAACCTACAGAGAACCCTGATGGGTATACACAATAAAATACTAGGTTCATTGGGATGTTTACCAGAGACCTGTGGTCAGTGTAGAGCATGGAGGAGTCCAACATAAATTGGTAGGGAGATTCATACAGAACTTGGAGCCTATCTTTTCCAGCATGGGTGTGGTGGCCAACTGTGATTCTACACTTGCACTGTCTGATGCCAAGTCTCAATGTTAACTGCAACACAAGCAACAGGGACCCAACAAGCTGCATTGGAAGTTCAGACAGTTGGCATGCAATTTCAGTTTGATGCCATGTAAATTGTGCTGTTGCTATCTTGGTGTGGATTCAAAGGGGCTTACAGGGTATCACCACTGACCAATAATCAGTCCTCCAAGGGGTTACTAGGGTTAAGGACTAGAGGGACTAGCAGTAGCTGCAAGGCGCATGAATCATTTGCCCTCCCAGTCCTGCCACTTCATCAGCACTCTATTGCTGCCTGACAGCCAACCAACTCAGACTGCTGCCACACATACCTTAATATTACAGTTGGCAACCAGCATTCTAGGTCCAGAGCTGCTTAAGATCATTCTCCAAAGCCAGCTTCCTCCATTGTAAATCAAGTGGAAGTGCCTTCCAACACCTCTGCTGCAGCCAGTGGCAGCACTGGGACAAAGATGAAAATAAGTAACTGTACTGAGCAGGGCCTTAGTCAGACCACATCTGGAGCATTATGTGCAGTTTTGGTCTCCTTATCTAAGAAAGAATACACTTGCCATAGAGGGGGTGCAGTGAATGCAATGAAGATCTCACCAGACTGATTCCTGGGATGGCAGGATTATTGTATCAGGAGAACTTGGATCAACTGGAATTTAAAAAGAATGTAAGGGGATCTAATGACATGTAGCAGAGAAACTCTCCCTCCTGGATACCCCTGGGATCAAGACTATGAGGATCAACCCTGTCAGTCCATTCTCCACCAACAAGCACTGGAACAAACGCCCCCCTCCACAGATAAGGGAAATTTCTCATCCAGAGGCAGCAGGGCAACTCTCTCCACACACATATGGGGAGACTCACAACAATGGAGTGCCCCACAGGGTCCACCACTGGCACTGCCACCAGCATCCTGCTAGTGACAGGGCAATGTCAGGGCATTACAGGAGGTCATGGGTAGTGCCAGGGCAAAGCCCGGGCCTGTTCTTCTCCTACTGGGGGCCTATACTTAGCTGTATGCCCCTGGCTAGTTCCCTCAACTGCTTCACATTTTAAAAGAATAGGTGTAAACTTTGTCAATGCGACATCATGTTGATAAGAAGAGATTTCTAAATATGACGGGGGACGTTATGTTGGGGAAATCCACTGATTATCTTAAAATTTTTTAAAAATCTTTGAAATTAGGGCAGGAACGCCCATTACATCAGCAGCGAGGGGTAGGAAAAACTGGAAAACAAAATTTAGCCGTCAAGAATTTTGTTCTCCGATTCTCGTGAGATTTTGCATCCACATTGCCATTCGCATTCGCAGTGGACACAGGCACAAATTCATAAGCACACAAACCTATTTGTGATAAATTTTTATGAAATATTGTTTCTATCTCAAATAGAGAATTGTATTTAATTCTGGATACCATTCTTTCAGAAGGATGTGAAGTCCACAGAAAAGGTGCAGAAAAGATTTCGGAGAATGCTTTCAAGGATGAGGGAGTTCTGTGATGTGACTAGAATGGAGAATCTAAGACTGTTCTCCTTAGAGAATAAAAAATTAAGAGGAAATAAGTTTATTCATCACAAGTAGGCTTACATTCACACCAAAATTATTGTGAAAATCCCCTAGTCACCACAATCCAGCACCTGTTCAGGTACACTGCGGGAGAATTTAGTATGGCCAACTCACCTAACCTAGATATCTTTGGACTATAGGAGGAAGCCAGAGCATAGGATTTGTGTGGTGACCAGAGTCACTAATCACATCATCAGTGGATAAGCCTTATCACCCAATAGCCACCCTATAATCTGCTGTGTTGACACAAATGCTGTTGGCACAGTGAACGGCCACTGAATGAAAGCACAGTGATGGCTGCCAGGATATTGGATATTGATTCATTGGGCAGGATTTTACAGCCTTGTTCATCCCGAAACTCATTTGAGATCAACAGAGCTTTCCGCCCCTTGCCCATCCCTGTTCCCATGATGGGCTGGATGGTAAAATTCTGGCTATTGTGTATGGTCACAACCAGCTGCAT
Source organism: Sphyrna mokarran (assembly GCA_024679065.1). Classification (NCBI taxonomy): domain Eukaryota; kingdom Metazoa; phylum Chordata; class Chondrichthyes; order Carcharhiniformes; family Carcharhinidae; genus Sphyrna; species Sphyrna mokarran. The sequence goes on along the minus strand of JAGIQG010000009.1, from coordinate 51,668,738 downwards.
CCTTGGGGGTGGAATTCCTTTCAGTTTCACTATTGGGCAAAGTTGATTTGCGATGGGTGCAAAGCTAAATGCAGGCAGTCTATAGAACTGAACACACAGAGATCCAGCAATCAGAGCAAAGGCACATACTCACACAGAGCAAAGACACATACTCGCCCCATCGTTTCTTTCAGATAAGAAAGAATAAAATGTTATTAAATCTCTATCTGCTTATTGCTCACATACATGCTCCCCCTCAGCAAAGAGCCCAGTGTTAGTTTACATGTGTGCTGGCAACACCCAGCTTTCCTCACCACCACCTCTCCAATTCAATAACTCGTCTGTGCTGAATTATCTGAATTAAACTTGAGCAGCAATTTTGGCACGTCAACTGGCCTTGATACTCCTGGGCTAGAGAGAGAAGTGTTCCTGTTTCTGACTACCATTTGCAAAACCCTTCAGGGAATAACAGCTCTGATGAAAGCCTGGTCAGGCTCAGCCATGATATCCTGCATGGTCAAATGTCATGTCAATGCTCATTACCTAGGCTCATGTTGAAGAATGGTCACTTAGGTGAAACACTGGAGCACTGCAGTACAGGCAAAACATGCAAATGAGTTAACATTTACTTAAGCAAAGATTAAGAATTCCAGAAAACATAAAAACTCTTCAGAATAACTATTGTTTAAAGAAAGCACATGATAGATGTTGAAAATTAATGACTGCACTGGGGACAGACCCAAAAAAAATCATTAAATCTCTCCATGTTCATTCTGCAGAGAATATATTTACACACAGAAATTATTATTGATTTTCTTTGATTAGTTTGTATATACAAAAGAAAACCACACTGTTGTGAAGAAAATTAATTTCAGAGGCAGGCATTTTCAACCTGCTTTTGACAAAAATTTATTTTCCTGCTCAGTTTACATGATGCAATTTATTGATTATCTGGTTGGCCATGTCACTTAAAAAGCAAACTCCACCATAGAGCCATTCATAAAATGAAAGACCAGTCGCTTAGGTGAAAAGGTGAAAAAAATAATAAATTGGACATTTCAAGCAATTTTATTGCTCTTAATTTTGAAACCAATTTAGGAATTGAGTGCTTATGAAGTGTCATGCCACTGTTTGAAATTTTTTGTGGCTCTGATATGTCGTATGTATATTCATCAGTGATGATCACTAAAGTGAGATTATATGAGTGAAGAGCAGTAATTTATGGAAATTAAACCATTATATGGAAACGGTGGGGTTAAGTTATGCAAGCAATGACACGAAAGGTTTACATTCCATAATCCACTAACCCCTAATCTGAATACCATTTGGAACAAAAATCACCTTAAAAAGGATTTCCTTCACCCACTGCCTCAGTCATTACAAACCAGGATGATCCCAAGTTCATGTTCCAGTCTTTGCTAGCTATCTGGATTTCAACAGATGGTGGTGTGGTGGTAATGTCACTGAACGAGTGATCCGGAAGCCTAGCCTAATGCTCTAGGGATTGGGTTCAAATCACACCTTGGCAGCTGGTGGAATTTAAATTCAGTTAATAAATCTGGAATATAAAAGCTAATCTCAGTAATAGTGACTATGAAACTATCATTGATTGTCATTAAAAAGCCATCTGTTTCACTAATGTCCTTTCAAGAAGAAAATCTGCCATCCTCAACTGGTCTTGCCTTCGTGGTACTGCAAGTCCATAGCAATGTGGTTGATTCTTAATTGCCATCTGCATGGGCCTAACAGGCCAGTCTTTTCAAGGTCAATTAGGAATTGACAACATGTGCTAGCCTTGCCAGTGATGCCCACTACCCACGAAAGAAAGTGCCATTCATGCAACTCTAGGAAGTCCCATCTCGAGTTCTCTCCATAGAAAAATGCACGTGTAGACATTGGGAGAGGATAGTTGGGTTTGGCTGAGCATCGTACCAGCAAATACTGTTAAGTTTTACATGTGAGAAATGATCAGTTGGGTGAGGTGCTAACTATGGCCTGCTCACATGAAGCCACCTTTACCAGAGTAAAGGAGAAAACTGGGAATTTGTGTTGAAAGGATAATGTTGCATTGTTTCTGCAAATTCTGACTGGCAAATTCACTGAGAAGTTGTAAAATAATCAAGGTAAATTTAACATTCTGACCAGTGTGGGGGTCACATGTGAAAAGAATGTTGATTGATGGAGGTAGAACAATAATATTAATTCTCTAACCTGTGCTTCCTTTCAATGTCTCCCTGTTAAGACTGCTGGAAGGGTGAAACGCTTGACAGTACACATGATGAAATCATGTAAAAAAAATACTGAAACCAGCAAATAATTTTCAAATTCATTTTAATTTCTATTTCTATGCTTTAAGCAATAAAAGAAAAAGCATTGAGCTCATGGCTTGACAAACAATTCATTTCACACAGTGTCACTCGCATGCTTATACCACTTTTTCCTAAAAGATTTCCAACCCCTTTGGCCCTTCTCTTACACTTTTTTTCTTAACTCCCAACAGAAGTTCAACAGCTTCAGACCCTGAATTCTGTTTTCCATTTCTGATTTTTTTCCCCCATATGTATTTTGTTTTCTTGTTTTTGCTTTCAATGTGACTCCTTTTCTGCTATTAACACATTCTGCTGTTTTGCTTTCAGACACTGTTAATCCATATTCTGCTATTAACAACTCTACACCAAAATTTTAGTGTTTATACTACCATCACCAGTCCTTTATTTTATGTTCTATGACATCTTTGTCATTAAAACTCTCCTGCTCTCCCTCCTATTTTTCTCCAACAGCTCCTAACATCTTTTACAACAGCATAAAACCATCACATTGTTACTTCTCCCCAGTTCTGAAGAAGAGTCATATCAAAACATTGGCAGGATTTTACAGTCTTTTTCAACCTGAGAACACAAAATCCCACCCGAGGTCAACGGACATTTCCAGTGTCCATCCTTCACCCGTTCTAATTCCACGGCTGATGGGGTGATGGAATTCGGGTGATCAACTCTGTTTCTCTTTCCACTGATGCTGCCAGACCTGTTGAAGTTTTCCGGCATTTTCTGACTTTGTTTCTCCCAATTATTGTTTTGGATGTACAACCGGCAGTTCTGTGGTAACTCACTCAAGTTGCTTTCTACAATATGTGAGCTAGGCAGTATAGACTTTAAGTCACCAGAAGTGGGTTGGTAGCAGAGTTAAAATTTCAGTATACAACTTAGACTGTATACAACACTAACTGTTCCATTGCTGTTCCACTGTCATACTTCCTGGGCCTTCTGCTAGATGGCCCAGGCATCTGGCCGACTCTGGCAGGAGCTGCATTAATGTGTGCAAATTGAAATTCTGTATGGATTATAAAAACTCCCCCTGACTCTCTTCTCACTGGGTTGACCAGAGGAGAAAGATACAACATTTTCCCTGCGTAGAGCTCTGGTTAAGATCACACAGAGTTATTGAAGGTCAATCTGCACACTTAAAGAAGTCCATTCATTTCCAGGAATTGTCCAGCTTTCCTGCTCATAACAGGTGTTTCCACCTATGGGGTTAAGATGGGACACCGGCATCCAGTTTTTCATCAAGTGGAAAGAGTTAAAATCAGAGTCCATAATTTTTATTTTTGGTGTCTCAAGGTAGAAAATAGTATAATTCTTAACCCAGGAAACTGTGTCTTCCCTCCATTCCAACTCAGCCTCTACTACTGCCCTGGATCAATCAGCTAATCATGATGTGGCCATACCTGGCATTGGAAAGGACTCCAAAAGCTTGTGCTGCCAAATAAACCTGTTGGACTTTAACCTGGTATTATGAGACTTCTTACTGAATCAACTAATCAACCAGGTTCTGATAATGGCCCCAATATTTTCCTGGGACAGGTGGGTGGAGTTCAAAATGGGAAACGAGAAGTAAGAATTTCCCACTTATCCCACAGGATTTAACTGCAGATGTCTTTTCAATATTTTCAGTGGAGTTTTTATCTGCCAAACAATCTGATTGACAAGATACCTGCCCTGCCAGGTGGGGAAGCAGCTGAAGAGCCAGGTAAGTGGTGGGATTGTCAATGATTGTGCATCTTAGGAGTCAGAAATCAGAGATGATAGAGGCTCAGGGTTGATGATTGTGAGGGGTAAGTGTTGAAGTTCATAGGAATGAGGGCAGAGATCAGGGATGGAAATCAGACATTATGAAGTGGGTCAGAAATCAGGGTTAGGGTCAGAGATTGTGGGGAGTGGAGAGTTCAGACACAAGCGTCAGAGATTGAGAGATCAGGAGTTAGGGTCAGTGGTTGGTTGGATGTAGAACGTGGAGGGAATTGGTCACAGATCACAGTATACAAAAATCAGACTCAGAATGGAGTTGGTGATCATGGAGATGTGAATAATGACCTGAGGGGTGAGGAGTAGAAATCACAGCAGTGGTCACCGTGGATAGAGATCAGAGATTGTGAAGTGTACTGGGGTTGCAGATGACAGGGTGTGAGGATTAGTGATCAAGGATAAAGGTCACAGTTGGTTGAGCTAGGAAGTTACTTTCGTTCTTTTTAGCTCACGAGCAGTGCCGTAACTATACTTACCTTAAAGATCTGTCCCTTCTGGTCCTTTTACTAGAAGGCCAGGGAAACAACAACAATTTACATTCATATGGTATTTCTGATGTTATAAAATATCCCAAGATGCTTTACATGAATATTACAGCACAACATTAGATTCTGAACTTCCAAAGTAAATACTAGTCCAGACGATCAAGAACAAAAAAAAAACACCAGTTAAGAGAGACACACAGTGTCTTTAGAAATATAAGACATTGACCCATCTCCTGACAACAGGGATCAGTCAACAGTACCCCCAACCTGCCTCCTTTAGAACCGTTTGAAGGCAGGTGGAGGTTAGTTTGAAATAAAGACGTTTTTCACTTCTGTCCTTCCCTCCCAGTGCACTTTGTACATTGGGATTTAAAATGCCACCAAAGTAGCTTCTGTCATTCTATACATTGTGGTGCCCTCGTTGGACAAACAGAAGAGTCCAATTTGTTAATTTTACAATCTCCATGATATTAATTTCAACAATAATTATTAATCAGAGTGCAGAAAATGTTCAGTTCTTAGTTATTCAAGTTTTATACTGCCTTTTAATTGTCTAAAGCTGTTGCTGAAAAAACATCAATGAATTTGGCACTTTGTATTCATAATGTTATTGGCTTGTGTGTAAAAATGAGTGGTATAGGCTAACACTCTGCGGGTCAATGTTGGTTACTTCATATGAGAACAATTTGTCATAATTGTTGCAGTGATGGTCTAAGTCTACTCTTGATCCTGGACGAGGAACTGAAACAATAAACCAGAATTCCCACTCTGTCACTATCCAGTAACCCTTTGCTGGAGAAGTGTATGTACGGAGACTTGGTGATGTTAGATTAGACTTAAATGTTTTTGGAGAAGTGAGTTCCATATTTTCTCAAGGTGTGAAAAAGTGCTTCTATCTTTTAATCCCATGCTATGCTTTTAACACTCTGATCTCTTTTACATCCTAGCTATGGTTGTAACACTATATTCTGCACACTCTCCTTTCCTTCTCTATGAAGGGTATGCTTTGTCTGTGTAGCACACAAAGAACAACACTTTTCACTCTATGTTAACACGTGACAATGATAAATGAAATGAAATGAAATCAGAAGCAATCTAAGCCTGCTTGGCACCAAGCTGGCCTACATGGCAATAAAGAGTGGATCTTATCTCCATAATTCTGCACTTGCACTGCAGCACCCAGACACTGGGTAGCCTTCTTCAGTACTCCAATGGAAGGTGAGACATTAGCAATGTATTGTGGCATAGGTCCAAAATGTTTTCATGGAATTGGCCACCATTTCTATGCAGAAAGGATTTAATGGGATTAGAATAGTTGGATAATTTGTAACTCTGAACTCTGTAAAGCTCTGTTCCAATTTGTTGCTAGACTCCTCCACAGTCCTGAGGAGCAATAACAATCTTTGAGCTAAATCTGCCAATACATAAAATACTTCAGCGTGCATATCCACTTGTACCATCATGCACGACACCCCATCAAAGTCTGCAACTTCATCCTCTGGTATGCTGGCACATGTGCTGTCTTTTCCATCTGCTCTGGCCATAATTAAATCATGCCCAGTGACTCAGTGCAAGTATAAAGGATATACTTGCACTGAGTCACTGGGCATGATTTAAGTAACTTCACAGGGCCAGCACCTGATCTGGTGGCTGTAAGTCTGAAATCAAATGATGATGCTTCTTCATCAGACATCCACACTTACTTCTGCCCTTCATTGTCAAGTTGCACTAACTGGCCAGGCAGCAATTCTTGCGTATCCAAAAGCAAAAATGAGGGAGGGATTTGGGCAGAGGGAAGGAGATTGGCAGAAAGCAAAAGGTTCATTGTTATGCCACCTGCAGTTTGTACTCCATGCTGGATAGGAAGATGTGAATGAAGTGTGATTTGAGAAGATGCATAATTTACAAAAGGATAATATCTCTCAGTGCAGGTATGCTCCTGCTTGTGCCCCCCCTCTCCCTCCTGTAAAGTATGATCTTATCCTTTGGGGAGAGAAAAAAGAGATTTTGAGAGGAGGATCAGATAGGTTTGGGAGCTTGACATCAGTGCCATATGAGGGATCCAGGGCAAGCCTGTAAGGGATCTCGATGAGTGTCAGGGGGAGGGAGGTGAAACTGATGGGATTGTTTGGGGACGTAGCATGAGAAGGTTCTGAGGGAAATGTTGGTGGCCTGCCTGGGTGAAGGCTGGAAGTGCTTCTTCTAATATACCTATGGTTAAGATCAGGAATGATGCCAGAGGAGGACAAATTAGTGCTCAGTCTTGCATTTCAAAAGAGGTTTTTAATTTTCTCTTTCTCTACTGAACAGCTGGGTCAGAGTGTTGCCAGTGACAGCTTCAGCTTCCATCTCCCAGGCTTGTGCCACAACTACCTGGTAGTCTCCTTACTACCACAGGGAACAGGGTGATCCGATCCGATCCGATCCGATCCGATCCGATCCTCTCCTCTCCTCTCCTCTCCTCTCCTCTCCTCCATCCAACACCCACTCAATATCTACACTAAGACTATATGGGGCTGAATTCCTTCTGACCATCTTCCCTGGTGATGTGAGTGTGGGGTGTCCCTTTTAAGCTGCTCCCATTTGTTGCTCATTCAGGTGATTCCTTATTCCAGCGAATCAGCCACTGCTGGAGTCAGAGAATCCACATGTTTCACATGGAGGCTGGAATAGCCTATATGAAGAAGCAGGATGACTTATAGACGCTGCTGCCAGCAGAAATGTGATTCGCTCATGCTTTCCCATTGTGAGTGCACAGTTTCAAAATGGGAGAATTGAGCGATTTCTCTGATCTTCCACCTGCTGGAGTAATGGTCATAGCCGTTCTACAAAGGGTCATCCAGACTTGAAACATTGGCTCTATTCTCTGTCCACAGATGCTGTCAGATCTGCTGAGATTTTCTAGCATTTTTCTATTTTTAGATTCCAGCATCTGCAATATTTTGCATTTGTCATATCAGGTGTCTGAGAGCATTCTCTCCCGCCAGATGCTCCATTGGTAGTCACATTCCTTCTCTGAAAAACTTTTGGAGGCAGTTCCACCAGCTGCTGCAGCTTGTACAGATCTCCCCTTTAAGAAATGTGTTTGTTTGCTGCCTGCATCAACTAATCAAGTGCAGGTAACCTTACATTATAATCCCCATTGTCCACAAATGGGCCTTATTACATTTCGAACCAGAGTCATTTGAGTTCCAAGAAGACAGGAAACTATACATAAGTTAAACTGAAACAGCCCTGGAAATTGACAAACTAGTTGCTGCCAATCCCAGGAAACATCTCTCGCGTGAATAGGGTTAGTAAATCCAGAGACAAGGGAATGTCTGAAGAACCGGCAGGATTTTAAAACGGAAGATAATGCAACAATAGGTCATTTGTACTGCTTAATATCATTCAGAAAGTTATGAATAAACAAGATGACAGCTTCGTAATTAAGTTCAATGATTTTGAATTGGCCTTTGATAGCCAAGATAGAGTTACACTGATGGATTTTATAACGTTAGAGATTTTTTACAAGTACACAAACATCATTAAGGAATTCCAAGATGGAGTGGAATATTGTGTTAAAGCGGAGCATAGAACAATTGAATGGTTCAAAATAAATAACAATGTATGTCAAGGATGTTCATGCTGCCCTTGTTATTGGCAATACCAGTCTATCAGAATACATGCAAGGCAGGAAAATAATGGTCTCAGATGAGAAAGACAGAGAACACTTAATTTCATTGCACTATTGGTAGAAATGGAAGACGAAACACAAAGAGGGGTAAACATATTTGATAAATTTGGGCAAAAAGTCAGACACAATAAAATGAGATTGTACCCACTTAATATAAAAGTAAAATATTTCAAATATTGGAAACAACTCAGTTTTGTCCATAAATGTGGTCCCAAGCTTCTGGTACCCTGTCTCCACTTTGCTCTCATGCTGATCTCTCTATCCTTGGCTTCTATAAGAAGTCTCACAACACCAGATTAAAGTCCAACAGGCTTATTTGGTAGCATGAGCTTTTGGAACGCTGCTCCTACATCAGGTGAATGGAGAGTTCTGTTCACAAACAGGGCATATATAGGTGCAGACTCAGTTGCAAGATAATGGTTGGAATGCAAATCTTAACAGGTTATTAATCTTTACGAGTACAGACAATGCTTGAGAGAGAGAGTTCCTTGACTTCCTGCAGTAGTCTAGTGAAAATCAACAGAAACCCTAGGAACAGTAACTCTTCATATAATTAGCTACTTTATAACCTTCCAGACTCAACATTGAGTTCAATTATTTCATGTTTTAACTCCTGCGATCTCTTTGTTTGCTTTTTCTTTGTATATTTTGATTTTAATCTGTTCTTCAATTCTTTTCACTTCCTGCTGTAGTTGTTCATTATTTTGCCATTTGCTCTCCCTTTAGCAAAATCCGTTGTTTTTTTACTTTGCCCATTACCACCCCCTTTGTCCTTGCACTACAAATTCATCAGTAATTCAATTTCCTTCATTCTCCATCCTATCATAGGTCCATTTTGTTCTTTTCCCACCTTTCACTTACTTAAAATGTATTGCATTTTGATCCTTTTCCCAGTTCTGATGAAAGATCTTGGGTCGGATTCTCCCAAAATAATTCTGATTTTTGAAGCATAAGAACTGGAGTAAATCCCGCTGATTTTTTCAGCAGAGTGCACGAGCATGCACCTCATGAAAAATCAGGCCTATTCCCACTGGAGAGGCCAGCAGCATAGCGCTGAGCGGGTCACTGTTCATCTGCCAATCTGTCAGCACTGAGATTAGTGCATGCACAGTTGCTCCGCATTAAAGCTCGATAACTGACCAACTCCACAACCCTGCAATGCTGACCATGCGGTCCCTCACCACCCGATTGCTGGCCTCCTTAACATGTTTGGCCAGCCTTGATGAACACTTCCCCTTGATTTTCTCCCCCTCCCCTGGCAGTCTGATCTCCTCACCTTGTGGCAGTCCTGATCTCCCCTCCCCCCCAACTCATGCCACCAGCAGGCCAATCCTCCTCCTCCATCTGATGGCCAGCTCTGATGGCTGGCCATTCTCCCTCTGTTACTGTCAGAGTGACAGCAGGAACCCCCAACCCCCACTGATCTCCCCCTCAGAAGCCTCCCCCTCAGAGCCCCCTCATTAGGCCCCACCCCATTGGCACTGCCCAATGTTCAGTAGGCAGTGCCAACGTGCCCCTTTGGGTATTGCCACTTTGCCCTTTGGGTAGTACCAGAGAGTTAGGCTGGCACTGCCAAGTTGGTAATGCTCACAGGTCAACACCCTTATCCTGATCTCCCTGCACTTCAGTGAGGTCGAATTGCGGAGAGCTGTTGTAAACCCTGCTAGAGTGGAACACTCTTGCGGGGGGGATGGCGAGATGGGGAGGAGAGGGGAGACAATCCAGCAAGCCAGGGGATTACAGTCCCAGGCCCACTTATTAAATTTAAATCAGTGTTAGTATGAATTATACAGCTCTGCACCTATTTGTGGCACAGAGCTGAGGGCACCGGGAAATTCTGCAGCCAGAGACTTGCAGAGAGATCCAACCTGTTAATACTTGCTGTATAAAATGCTCTTCCTCAAGTTTACCCTGTACCTCTTGCCCAAAATCCTCAATCTGCGTCCTGCTAATCCTTGTACTATCAACTAAGGGGATGAGATTGTCCTTGTGCATCTCACCTCAGCCTGTCAATATTTTGTACACTTCTATCAAAACTCCCCTCAGTGCTTTTGCATCAAGAAGAATAAACACAGCCTTTCCAACTTAATCCTCTAAACCACCCTTTCCCTGCCGTCCATCTTTGGAACTATTCAAATAAATTGCCTTTGCACATCCTAAGGATTTTCTTGATTTGATTTATTATTGTCACGTGTAATAGCACACAGAGAAAGTGATTGCTTCTTGTCCGCCATATAGACAAAGCATATCATTTATAGAAAAGGAGAGGAGAGACTGCAAATTGTAGTGTTACATTCATAGCTATGATGTCGAGAAAAGTCAACTTAATGTGAGGTAGCTCCATTCAAAAGTCTGATGGCAGAAGGGAGGAAGTTGTTCTTGAGTCGGTTGGTATGTTTCTTTGGACTTTTTCTTTTTCCCGATGGAAAAGGTGGGAGAGAGTATATCCAGGCTGTGTGTGGGTGTCCTTAATTATGCTGGCTGCTTTTCCAAGGCAGCAGGAATTGTCTTGAGTGATGGAATGGGCTTTGATCACATTTTTTTGTCGCTTTTGTGGTCTTGGACAGAGCAAGACTCATACCAAGCTGTGATGTAACCAGAAGGAATGCTTTCTATGTTGCATCAGTAAAAGTTGATGACATTCGTAGTGAACATGAAAAATTTCTTTAGTCTCCTGAGAAAGTAGAGTCATTGATGGGGCTTTCTTAATATTGTGTCGACATAGAATCACCAGGACAGGTTGTTGGTGATCTGGACACCTAAAAACATGAAGTCTCGACCATTTCTATTTCTTCTCCATTGATATAGACAGGGACATGTCCTTCACTACACTTCCTGAAGTTGATGACTATCTCCTTTTTGTTGACAGTAAGAGAGAGATTTTTGTTATTCCACCAGTTCAGCAGATTCTCTGTCTCTTTCTTATGTTCTATCCTGTCATTGTTTTAGAATCGACCCACTGCGGTAGTGTCATCAGGCAAACTTGAAAATCCAAGTTGGAGGTGAATTTGGCCACACAGTCTTGGTGTATCAGGAGTATAGTAAGGAGCTGAGGGCACAGCCTTGAAGGGAACTGATGTTGAAGTTGATTGTGGAGGAGCCTATCCTTACTGATTGCAGTCTCTGGGTTAGGAAGTTCAGGATCTAGTCACAGATAAAGGAGCCGAGACCCAGACTGCAGAATTTGGAGATCAGTTTCATGGGAATAATGTTGTTGAAGGCTGATCTGTAGTCAATAAATAGGAATCTGACATTGGTGTCTTTGTTATCGAGCTGTTCCCTTTACCTGCAGGGCCAGTGGATTGGCATCTGCTGTAGATGTTGCGGCAGTAGGTGAATTGTAGTGGACTCACGCATCTGGCAGTCTGGCATTGATTTGTGTCATGACTAACCTTTCGAAACACTTCATAATGATCGATGTTAGAGCAACCAGGCAATAGTCATTTAGGCATGCAGTCTTTTTTAAAGTGTGATGACAAAAACTAAATGCAATATTCTATTTAGAGTGGAAGAGCGGGTTACTGGCATGGCTGCATGTCCTTGGGCCATGGAGGAGATACTGCTGGCCAGCATTGGATTGGCAATCTCTGAATCCATGGCCAATGGCTAAACCATCAGGGTTGTCAGTATATTCCTACCTAATATGCACCTTCTAAAATCCCACTTCCCTCACCCCAACCCACAAACTATTTTGACTTACAATTCATTACCGGTGTAATCATGCAACTCTTCCTTTCTTCCCTTCCCTCACCTCAACATCCCCTAGTGGCTTTATGTTTTCGGATATCCAAGAACTGCTATCCAGTCAGGCAATGGGGTGGGAGGCTAAAGGAATTAATACAGATGAGGAGGAAGAAATAATGTCACTTTAAGTGGATAGATATAAGGAATCTCCATCAAATGTTCAGTCTTCAGCTGCAAATTAAATGAAGATATTATAGAGAGCAAATAGGAATGAAGAAATTCTGCAGCATATCTTGCTGTACAGGCTAAATAAAATCAGATATTTTATTTTATTTTTATTAAAAGTAACATTACTAGTTTTTGGTTAGCACATCATGTTTATTATGTACTTGCTATTTCTGTAACATGCCAAGAGCTTCCATTGTTAGCTAAAACAGGCTAGTCTGTATTAAAGGGCATTTTATTGAGTAAAAACAAGATTCTTTTTATGCAAAGTTGAAATTCCTTTTCATCAACTTGGCAACTGCTGAAGGGAAGTTAAAGTTCAAGAAGAGTGTTTGAAGCTTGAAATTTTCACACAGACCTGTTCCAATCTCCAAAGCTGCAACTCTATAGACCTTCACACAGGAATAGCATCTTGTTATGGAATTATTTCTTCAGCTGCATTCTTCCCTGTTCTATAGGGTATAGCTCCATGAGTATCTGTAGCTCTGCAGTACCTTAGAAGAGTGGTCATACATTCTTTATTCAGCCTGAATGATAAATGTTGAAATGTGAATATATTGTCCCGTCACCATAAAGTAAATGCTTCACTATTCAACTGAGATATTATTTTTGCCAAATACATGAGTGGAAATTCTGGCTAACAGATATTTCTCTTGCCCTTCAGGAACACAGCATGGTCATTGTCACAACTGTCAAAATAGATGGTGTATTTTTCCACAAATTCACTGGGGTGGACAGAAGAAGTATCTTTGAGCCACTCCCTATTGTGAAACTACCATAACAAAACCAAATTATTGGTGAGTGGGCAGTTGTTTGTGTCAATGAATTCTGACTCCATATTCTATGTAACAACCAAAAACATTAATCTTTGTCTTCCAAATCTCCAATCAAAAGAGGATAAGGGAGAATGCTCTTTCTTCAAAAGGTAAGTCAAGAATAAATGCATAGTAGATGAAGTTGGTTAATTTTATATCTCTGGCAAGAGACTATCCACTTTTTATTTTGCCCAACACAGCCACTGGAACTCATCAGAACTGTATTCTCTGGCAGCAATGGAATAAGATGGGGCTGGATAGGTGGGGTGTGTGGGGAGAGAGGGGGACACTGTTTCAGAGAGACTGCTCATGATTTTTATCAGGTAAATAACAATTTTAATATGGAGTTGAATGAGAATGAGAAACTCACCAGGATATTCAAAAAAAGAGGGGTTATGAATCTATGCACTGATCTTTTAAACAGCCAGTGTGAGCAAAGTAGATGGAATGGTCTCCTGTGCTGTAGGTTTCTATGATTGCATGACTGCAGTTGGAAAATATGCCGATGTAGACATTGGATGAGAACAGGGTCAGTCTGAATGTAATTGTAATATCCCCCACCCTTCCCTATCCATTCCGTTCTCCTCCAAAATAGAATAATCTGTCATAGCCACTCTCGAATCTGAAATATAAAGAATGAAAGAATGACCATTTGGATAAATTTGAGGATGCTTCCAGAACGCTATGGAACCATTCCAACAGCAGTTGCTATATTTGAAAGAGCAAAGTCAAGAAATGGAATGAAAAAGTGTTCCTTGACCTTCATAATTCATATACCAGGTCTTGGATTAGATGAAGTTATGTCTCCAGGTGGATCCTATGATCATAGCGGAACTAGGCCTGTGGAATTACAGAAATCATCGTCAACAAACCCACAGTAATTGATTTACTTGAAATTATGCAGATCGTTTCTGAAATAAATAGTATCATGGATGATGGAAAAGTTAATTGATCTTCATTGTAAAAGCAAACAGCACAAACCAACTGGTCTGACTAAAGGGAATAAATGAAAGTGCGTACTGTTCAGTGACTAGAAAATAATTGCTCTGCTGTTCTTAATTATTCATTAAATGACCTTTATTGGATTCACAAAGAGTGAAGAAATACAATGGAATTTCTTTTTCTCTGCACCAATTTTCTCCAAGCTTTTCTTGTAGAACCTTGCTTAGTCTAGGGTATAGTCCTACACGTATTGGACACAGTCCCCCCTCAATGATCTTCAATGATTCAATCATGAAACAGTTGTACAGTTTAGCATTATGTTGTTCTTAACATCCACACACATGCCTATTTTTGCAAAGGTCATTCTGGGAGAAAAAGGCAATGGAGGGTTGGGGGTGGGGAGTGGGGAGTGGATATATGGGGTGTAGGGAGATGGGTGAGTTTCATCTGTCAACATTAAAAATTATAGAGTAAATGAAATTATTATTGCACTATATTATATTTGTAGTGCTGATGAAGCCTAAATTTTATACCTAAATTGTTTCCAAATATATCAGTGAGGGTTCCACCCATGATTTAGTTATGCTGCCCAGAAGATAACAAAACTAAACAAACCAGGAGAGTCCTAGATTCTATCCCTGAGCTAGTTGCTTACAATGGGACACTGTATCTGATGCAAGGCAAGGAAACTTGCTGAAAAGCATGCATTTATGGGTTAAAAATAAGAAGTGCTAAAAAAAATTCAAAAAATCCAACATCTATGTTGAGAGAAGCAGAGTTAAATGTTGTGAGGTGAATATGAATCACCTTCACAACAATTCTAGTTCTGATGAAGAGTTATATTTAACTCAAAACATTAATTCTCACTCCACAGATGCCGCCAACATATTTTGAGTATTTCTAGCATTTCCAGTTGTTATTTCAGATTTCTAGCATTTGCAGTATTTTGCCATTATGCCTCATTTGTTTGGACGGTAAATGAGAATAAGATCCAGCTTGGCTTTGATACACTGCTCTGCTGTTGGCCACAAGTCAAGTAGTCTACTAGGACAGTCAATGGAAGGAAAATCTGATGGATTCTCCCAAGTTTATTTTCTTGCTATAGGGGGAGTAGAGCAAAGATTGATTCCTGGGATGACAGGAACTCCAGGAGAGATTAAGTCAGTTAGAATATATCCACCGGAGTTTAGCAGAGTGAGACAGTATCTCATAGAAAATTGTAATATTCTAACAGGTTAGACAGAGTAGATTTAGAAGGAATGTTCCCAGTGATGGGGGAGTCCATAAATAGAGGTCAAAGTTTGAGGATAAGGGGTAAACATTTTAAAACAAGGCTGAGGAAAATTTCTTTCACCCAGAGGGTGGTGAATGTGCAGAATTAGTTGAGGCCAAAATGTTGTCCGATTTCAAGAAGGCATTCCATATAGCTCTTGGAGCTAAAGGAATCAGGAGATATAGGAGTAAGGGGCATCAGTGAATTGAATTTGATGATCAGTCATGATAAAAATGAACAGTGGAGCATGCTTGAACAACAGCCTATTCCTGCTTCTAGTTTCTGTGTTTCTTTATTCCACAGAGGCCAGGCTTGGCACCTAGGAAGTAAAAAGGAAAATCTGTGTTAGTGGCATCACAAGAGGTGGGTGAAAATTGATGGAAAAAAAACAAAGGGTATAAAATAATCTCTGTCCGTGTTGATCTGCATATTCTCTTCAGGTCACCAGCTACATTATCTTAAACTCCAGATAAAAGTCAATAAATTACAACTGCGGGGAAAAATGGTCCATTATAACCTGCAATTAAAAAGTAATTTCATGCAACCTTGGAAATGGCAATGTCAACTCATGGAGATGCTGCTGATGTTGAATTCTTCAAACACAAGCTACAAAGTTAGAGTAAGATTATTATTATTATCATCACTATCTAAATTAGCTTGTGTAGTTTAACATGGATAAAATGCTCATTGTCATACTATGTAGAGGAAGAATTTTTAAACATGACAATTTAGAAGTTATGGTTGAGATTTTTTAATCTTTCCATCTCTTCTGAAGATGTTGACTTATGCTGGAGTACAATTCTACCCATGATCAGGGGCTTCTCTACCTTGACCAAGTGGTCATTCTTCATATATGAACATTAACATGTTATTCAGTCGCGAGAGGAATCACAACAAATCCATTTCTGACTTTATCAAACATTCACATATGCTTGTCCAACAGAAGGCTGGCTAGCATTTACGATTATATTTTCACTAATGGTTTCCCTCTGTAATTCAGCAATATCTGTATTGTTACTGAGCTGGAATGAATTCACCAGTAATGGAACCTGTGGACTTCCTGTTTTGTATAACTAATTTCCACACTTAACAGCAAATTTACAGAGCAGAAAAAATTCTTAAATATTTTCTTTCACAGACAAATTTATTCAGGTTCACCATTGAAAAAAGCTAGTTCCAGATCCAATATATTTTCACCAATTGATGAAAACCTGGTTCTATGTGTCCCTTAACTTTTTAACTGTTCCTGCAGCATTTCTCTGTTGTATTATCACATCTCTTAGAAACAATTCAAAGTGCTTCACCTAAAATCAAATACTTAGACGTCCAGGGATTTTTGTTATATAAGTGAACAAATGCAATGTATGACAAATATGTATTGCCAGTAATATGGAAAATTATGAATCATCCTATTCAATGTCTGCAATTTTCCTGTGCAGTTGTCAACATAGGAAGAATGTTAAGAGTAACATTTAGAATCATTAGGAGTAGCTTTGATCGCAATTATATTTAAACATATGAAAATATGTTTATGTTTAAAATATACTTCAAAATGCATCATCTTTTAGAATAAAATGAGAGATTGTATACTTCACAAGTCTTATTCATCTTGTTTCAGTGAAGTCAGTCTAAAATAAAAACAACATTCCAGAAGCACATTCCTCACGAGGGGCCTTGATTGCCCAATTCACATATTGGGAAATTATGGGCACATTTTCCACAAATTTGCAATCATTAAAATTCAGAAACACAAAAGCTTGGAGAACACATCCAAGATTTCCCCATATTCTTTCCATCCGGAGGACGCATTTAGAAACTCAGCCTCGCTATGTTTAAAAGGGTAATGCAATAGGTCTGACTCTTCATTATAATAGACTGAAAATTAATGTGAGTGACATTATCATACCCACATTTGATGTACTTGTACCAAGTTCCATACTTTATTGGAGACATTAACCCATTTAAAATAAACAGGTTAATACCGCCAGTAAAATAGTGGAGAGAAATTTGTTAAGAGCACATTAAGTGCTGTATGATAATATTGCTTATAGTAATTTCCAGGCTAATATATTCTACTCATTAAACATTCCTAATGTTGGCAGCTCTGTGAATGGTCACTTTCAGTGCCTTCTGATGTGAACATGATGCCTCTTATTGGCTACACTGACCAAATGTCCTGAACTTTTCAGGAGTTCCACCCATTTATTTTGATTTAAAGTGATGTATTTTTTAATCTTTGTTACTCTGAAAAATAACTTCATATACTTTATAAATTATTAAATGTTTTTTATCTGCAACAGTGCCAGAATGTATGATAATAGTCTCATTTCAGTTGATTAGTTCCTAAACTGGAACCCATTTGATCCCATTCAGACCTTCATGCTCCCAGACCATGTAGGCCATTGCTCCTCCTTGAACCAAATTCCAGAAACAAGAATCAGCCATGCTTTACACTTATAACAAATGATAAATCAAAACTTATAATCATATCAATCATGTATTTTTAAATTAATTTAATCAAAAAATTGCCCATTAATATCTTCCAAAAAATACTATTTTGCCATAAAACAGACGTATCAGTTTCCGTCTCTCCTTATAAAGTTAAATGGCTAGCTCGTCCTGCTCTCCCATTTCCTCTGCTGTTCATCGATCCACTTCTCATGACCTCTGCTCCCTACTCTAGAATCTGTTATTGTGCTTTCCTCAACTCCAGGTTCCAGTGCTTCATGTTATCTTTAATTCCATTCCCACAGTGTTTAGTACCTTGTTTCAGGTACATCCCCCAGTTCAAGCCTTCACTTCCTTCCAACTCATGATGAACCTCAATGCCACTAATCCAATCCCCTTACAATGAAGTCTGAACTTCCCAGCTATAGCCTTCTCTCCTGCTGCTTTTCAGTTGTAGAAACTACCATTGTTGCCCTCTGATGACAGATCCTCAGTGCCAATAGGACAAAGAAGCTACAATGATATTTAACCTCCATTGAGATAGTCTGCAGTCCAATATTAACAAGATCACAAAGGAATTATAGTAGGAATAAAAAAAAACCTACTTTATCACAATTACTGGAGGCCTGTAGGTATTATTTAAATGAAGTATTTTGCAACTTAAAATTTCTGATGAAGTTAATATTGTACTATATTCTATATTCATATGGAGTGCAAATGACTCACATTTGACCATTACTTCTTCATCTCACACTGTATGTCACCATCTGGTGATAGCACAGAATTTAAGGCCATAGATAATTAGCTTTATGGTTTAACTGGTGAAAATTTTGATGGGCACGAAAATATTTCATTTACACATCACAACAACAACTTACATTCATGTTGCATTTCTGTGCAGTTAAAAAAAGTCCAAGGCGTTTCAAATAAGCATTAACAAACAAATCATATAAGGAGCAATTAGAACAGCTGATCAAAAGCTTGTTCCAAAAGGTATGTCATAAGGAAAGTATTGAGAAAGAGATACAAAGAGGCAGAAGGCTGAGGTTAAATTGTAATGATTACAGGAGTTTTAAAATAGAGATTTTGCCAGACCTTGAACAGTGAGCACAGCAGTGATGGATGAAGGGGACTTGATGCCAATTAGGATATAGGAAACAGAACTTTGAATGAATACAAGTTTCCAGAGTTGCAAGGTGAGAGACAAGACAGGAGAACATTGGAAACAAAGATATGAGTTTGGGTTTCAGCAAGGCATTAGCTAAGTGATGAAGATGGGTGATATTACAGAAGTGAAAGTAAGCAGTCTGATGATGAAGAGATTATGGCTTTAAAACTGATCCCTGTTTCAAATAGAACACCATTGCCAATTCAGCCTGTGAAAGGGACCAGAAGAGAGATTGAATAGTTGACTAAGAAATGGAGATTGTGATCAGGACCAAAGACACTGGTTTTTGGCTTCCAATACTTAATTGGAGGAAATTTCTGTTCAATACTGCAGAACAGCAATGTGATAAATCAGAGGCAGTGGAGAGGTTGATACTGGCCATGGCATGTGAAAACTTTGGTGTGCATGTGGAACATGACATTGTGTTTGAATAACATTGCCAAGAGGCAATATCTGGATGAGAAATAGAGCAAGACAAGGATAGTTTCTTATGGGATTCCAGAGGTAACTATGTTGGGGTGGAAGATAAGCTATTTCAGGTGATTGTATAGCTATGACTGGACAGACAGGAATAGAATCAGGCAATTACAGTTAACCTTGTCATGGCTGCATACAGGTCAAGGATAATGAGGAGTGATAGTTTACCACGATTGCAGACATATAGGATATATTTTGTGATTTTGATAATGACTGTTTCAATGCAGTGAAGGAATGGAAACATGGTTAGAGGGAGTTGAACATGGAGTTGTGCAAAAGAAGGATTTAGAATATAGAATACATAGAATACATATAGAAATACAGAAACATAGAATGATAATAGCATAGAAAGAAGCAATTTGGCCCTTCATGCCTATGCTGACTCTCTGTATGCGCAACTCAGCTTGTTCCACTCCACAGCCCTTTCACAGGACTCTGTATTTTTTTCTCTTCACATATTTATCCTATTCTCTTTGAAAAGTGACTGAGCTTATCTTCACCATTCTCTCAGGGAGTACATTCCAGATCCCAGCCATTCTCCGTAAAAAATGTTTATCCTCATGTTGCCTTTGGTTCTTTTGCCAATCACCTTTTGTTGTCCTCTGATTCTTGACCCTTCTGTCATAAGAAACAATTTCTCCATAATTTTGGAAACTTCTAACAAATCTCCTCTCAATGTTCCCTCAGGAAGACAACTTCTGCCTCTTCAGTCTAGCCTCATAACTGAAGTTTCTCATACCTGGAAACATTCTCATAAATCTTTTGTGATACCAGAGTTACCCTAGTAAAGACCTAATCAATGTTTTATTAAGGTTCACCATGACTTCCTTATAAAAGTAGATGTGTAAAATCATGCATCATGGATGTTCACTGATCTATGGAATGAGTGGAGGATATGACAGGACCAGCATGTGCTATGACATATCATCAAATACGAGGTCAACTATGAATGGATTGGTATTACACTGATAATGCATCGGTAAACTGGGTAGGGGGATAATGGCACATGTTTTTGTTTATCAACAATATAATTAGAAATCACCTTGGGACACATTGGATGTCATACTGTGCAAACATTGAATTTTATATCATAAAGCTCAATGGCACAGCAAGTTGATAAGCTCATGTGTCAAACTTCTATTTCAATCCAATTGCTGTGCAACATTTAGAAATAAAGAACCTGCAGTTATATAGCAACTTATTGTTATCTATAATAGGTCCTTAATTGCTTACTTATGAATTAGCATTCGAAATGTAGTCAATGTTATCATATAGGCAAATGAAGCCACTAACTTGCATATACAAAGTACCACAAGTAGTAAACAGGATGAATGATGCATTAATTTGCTTTGTGCAAGTGTAGTTTGAGGTAGTCTGATCATCATGCTTTTGTTGAAAGTTTCCATAAATCTTTAATACTGCTGAAAAGAAGACTGGCTATAGAAGATTTTCATCTTACATTCATCAGGACAGATTCAAGAATGCCATATTTCAAAGGAGGAATAATTTTTACTGCATGAGAAAAGAATACTAATTTGTTGGCAAGTCAACTTTGGTTGGTAAAGTTGTTGCCATAATGAATGCAGTTGGAACCATTATTCCACTATGAATTTGTTTAATTCAAACAAAGTGCAATGCCTTGACATATTCTTAGAATCTTAGAATCCCTACGATGCAGAAGGAGGCCATTTGGCCCATCAAGCCTGCATTGACAACAATCCCACCCAGGCTCTATCCCTGTTAATTCCCCTGACACGAAGGGACAATTTTGCATGGCCAATCAACTTAACCTGTACATAACTGGAGTGTGGGAGAAAACTGGCACATCCGCAGGAAATCCATGGAGACATGGGAGAATGTGCAAACTCCACACAGACAGTGACCCAAGGCAGGAATTGAACTTTAATCCCTGGTGCTGCGAGGCAACATTGCTAACAACTGTGCCACAAAGCTGCCCTTTTTGCCTGCAGATCCCAGTATATGATTATATGCAGCTTCTAGAAAATATAAGTAAGCTACATAATTCTCTGATGCATTTCCCATGGCAATGCCTCAACTAATCAAAAGTTAACTGGCCAACCAGTCAGCATCCCTTTTATCGTGCAGTATATATTGTTGTTCCATTTGAATTTTGGCACTCTTCAATCTGTTCTAATGAGTGCAAGACAAAAAATTCAACAGCCTGTCTCTTTTTCTTTCAGCAATACTCAAGTTCTGTACCACCAAGTGATCTTTAATATTCACCGGAATCACCTGAAGAGACAGATGAAGTCTTGGTTTAACCTTCCATCCAAAAGCTAGCTTGGGTAATGCAGTGACTCAGTGCTGGACTGAAGTGTCAAACTAGATCTTCTACTTAAACATTGATGTGAGTCAAATTTCTGCCCCTGACACTTCAGTTGATTCTATGTACATGTGTATTCTTCATTGAAACCAATGACTGCATTATGACTCGAAAAGCATACTTGTTACACTTATTCCCTCTCTATATATTGACACACAAGATGGTATAAGCCATTTATTTTTTTGTGGACATCTACGTGTATGTAGGACCAGAATTCTTCATGCAGCACACTAATATTTTATTTGTATATGTAATGTAGGCATTGATGGCAAGAGCAGCTTATATGGTCCACCCAAATGGTGTTGAGCCACCTTCTTGCAGTCTGTGTGCTGAAGGTAAGCAATAAATTTAAAACAAACAGCAGAAAAGTTAAATGAAAGAGCATTGTTCTCTAATGTCAAGATTGGGTTTAAAATACCTGAAAATTACAGAAGGGCGGTGGATTCACAAAGATAAGAAGTGACATGATTATCTACCCGCTGTTATGCCTTGGATGGTGCAGAAAATCAAAAGTCATGGCACAGAAGTAGATTTCTCAGTCTCACCGTGTCAGTGAATGGCATCCTGTCCCCGGACTTTGTAATGACATTGTTGCATGCCATACCATCTAGAACAGGTCCGTCACTTTTTATGCAGTATTATAGAGCTGCTTCAAAATATATTTAAATCAGTTTTGGCTACATACACATTGTTTAAACAATAAACATACCGGTCACATGTTAAAAACGAATCTACACGATAGACAAAAGCGAATACAATGCACTCCGCTGTTTTTTTAAGATCAGATCTGTCCTTTGGATGAATATTTCCCTATAGGCGAAAAGATCTCTTATTGTAACTTGTTTGATTCACATAAAACGGAAAGACAAAGGTATGGGATAAGTGGGTCGCTCAAGACATGGAGAAGTATCAGCACTGAGTCCAAGTGGAGTTGCGTGAACAAGTACAGAGCTGCATTTAGAAAGTGCCTTCGCTGAGGACGGTGGAACTTCTGAATTAGTTCACATTTCTGAAATAGCTGTCATGAAAGACATCATTTCTTGTGTTATTGGGAAGTTGGAAACTTCACCGGCAATAAGAGGTGGCCGAGTGCAGTAATGTAGCCGATGCGCAGGTGCTCTGTGTGCCTGGAGAGACAGCGGCGAGACTGGACAGTGGAACTCCTCGCCATCTCGGAATCCTGCCAGAACCAGTCAATAAAACCGGACCATTGGTTCAAAGCGGGTTCGATCACTCTGCTGTTCCTGGGGCCTCTTGACCCAATGATGATCTCGCCTTTGATTTCTACTCTTTCGGCAGTCCAGGGAGGCAGAGCTAAAAAAACACACACATGCACGTACATACAAAGTTCCCGTCAATATTTCCGTGAACGTGTCTTAACTTCAGCTACAACAAAATGTCTAAGAAGAAAAAGAACATAAAATTACCATAATATATGCGGGAAACATATGGACAATGATACACCAGACTGCAAATACATCGGCGAGATGCGAGTAGTTTCCAATGTGCTCTCTTTACTATTTCATCAGTATTGCTGACCGAAAGTGAACCTTTAGTTCGCATCATGTATATTTTAATGAAATTGGCATTGTCAGAAACAAGGCATTTCCTTCCGCCTTTCTTGAAACTTCACACATAAGCTTTATACCGAGCCCGTGTATTTGTAGGTGAGAACCGTCCATTCAAAAAAAAAGTTTGATGTATTTTGAGATAAAATGTTTCAATTTCCACTGAGCCATCTTACACTGCAATAAAACAGTTCATAGATAAAAAGTGAACAGGAAAAGTGCCACACTCCACCATCACCTCCCCCTCCCCCTAAAAAATCTGTTAATTCCCCTTATTAAGAAGAAGTAATTGTCAAATAAAGCGATGACTTTCATCTGGTTTTCAGATGATCAGAGAAATGTTATTTTAAATGGGAGAAAATGTATTTTTCAAACTCAAGGAAGACAACTCATAATAAACTCCAGGAAAAAAAGTTGAAGAGCAGGTGTAATCCGCAGGGTTGAATTTTAGTGCAAAGAACAATTTGAACTTGGGACTTCACTGCCAAGGTGCAAAAAAAATCAAAGATACAAGCTACAATTGGAGAAGTAACTGGCAAAAAAAAATCTTAAAATAAGGATCTCCACAGTACAAGCTGTAGAATGTGATCGCTATTTTCTCGGCTTCCAATCTCGGCAATATCGGTTAATTCTGCTTGTGTCAGGTCTCAGTGGTGAACCCTTTTCTGGAGGTCTGGCCGCCTTCACTGATCTCTCGTCTCTTACTCACTGACACCTCCGGAGTTCATACGGTGGCAAGTTAGCAACAAATAAAACTAAATGATCACATACTGGGAATCCGCGTGAAGGTAGTGTACAATTTAAACGAGTGGCCATTTTATATTTTATATTGATTATGATACACTTTGCTGGTTAAAATCGTAAATGTCGACAGGTACTGCGGGAGAGGTAACATGGATTTCGATGCCATTAAAACGATGGACCAAGGTCTATTAGTATACAAAAACTGATCTGAGTGTGTAAACGTGTGAGTGACTGCAGCAATGGTATTTAGACTTTTTTTAAATTATAAATTGCTTTACCTTTGTCGATATTTTCCCCCCTCTTAATTATAGGTGCTCAATACAGGAGTCATGTCTGGATATTAAAATTCGCCCTGACGCTTTGTGAGCAAACCTTGAGAACACACTGACAGTGCCATTGAATATCTCTTTTGTTCCGACCACCTCTCCCTGCTTGTGAAAGCAGGGCTGCCCGCCGTCGGATTTGCAAAAAAATATCAACAGATAAAAATGAGCAACTTCATGTTGTTTGACAGAGAGTTACACGTTGATGGAGTAGGTTCCTAAAGGGGGTGATAATAGCGAATCCAGCCCTTTTAGGAGCTGGAGCCTGCGGGCTACATGTGATCAGACCGTACGAAACCAAATTAAACATTTCTTTCAATAAAAAGTCATTTTTTATACCTTTAAACAATAAACCCGCATGGTGTAGATTTTCTCATCGCAGAATAAAAGAACAGTTTTCTGCAGAACGCTGCATTTTGATTAAACCTGACATGCTGATAACTTCATGCTAATGTAAAATAATTAACATAATAACTATAATTAAGAGCACGCCAACAATGCCATTAATTCATCACGAATTTCATTCGCATTCTAAACGCTGTCCAAATGCTGGATCCGAATTCTTTGAACCTTTAATTAAACGAGTTGCCTTTTTATTAAGCACTGTTTGATTTGTATAAATTGGAGTTATCCTACTTACTTTTTCCTATCCATTATCATCCGTAGTTTTTGCCCCCTCCCCTTTATCGTCTTAATTGGTTAAGTTACAGCGTACATATAGATGAAATATTCTGTTTTGCCATTTCCCTCGTCTTATTATAGTTAATTGGAGATTTAAATAAATGCAAGCAATTTTACTGCCTTGAGAAAGAGATAAATAATAAAGATAGCGTTCTGCAATATTGTTGCCAAGATACTTGAATCAATTTATCCCAACATGTCGTGAAAAATTGCAATAAAACACCTCCTGTTAGCTGGAATTTGGTGTTTATATTGTATATATATTGTAATTTTTAAAGAAGCCAATTAAATTTGCCACCGCTCTCTGAACAGTGTCGAAAAATGAGTGAAAGTGATATTAATAGGACGGGGGATTATTGTGATCCAGACAGTTGGCAAAAAGCTTTGATGCTGTTACTGGTTTCAGTTAGACGGCTAGTAAATGTATTGATTTTACTGGAAATGCGAGGAGTGTGAGAGGAGAATGCCACAGGTAAGACTCTGCTCTTTCCCAGCTGTTTGTGTGGGTAATATTAGCACCGTTAATATTTCCAATAGTTGATTGACGGGCTGTAATCCCATCACCTGAACGCAAAATACATTTTGTTCGTCGGTATTGCACCTTGTTGTGTAGTCGAAGTTTGCTAGCAGGCCACACGTTGAAGGCTGGAAGAATATTTCCCTTCAACTCACCTCCCCTCTTGCTGCCGCGTGCAGCATAATGGGATTTCTCCTTTAATAATCCAAGTGCAAGGTCGAAATTTTACATAATTCACCGGGAGAGGCTAATAGGGTTTAAGGTGGAAATAGGACGTCTTTGATACCATTCCCGTGTTGTGTGTAAAGCGATTAGACCTTGACAACCACAGCCTTAGGGATGCCGTGTTCGACTGACATCTGATCGCAATCCCGTCAGATGGGTCCAAATCTTGGCTCGATTTAACTGGGGTATTAGTAAAAGGCGGACAAGTGTATTTTAGTTCAATTTCAAAAGACAGCGTATTGTGGGGGGTGGGGGGAGCGAAAATAAATTACTGCAATAATAATATTCCTTCCGTTCATATGGCGCATATTATTTCCCGTTAATTTATATGAGCTCCCTTTTTAAAATTTCCCGACGTTTTTGTTTGCATTCCTTTTTTATATATGGATATAGGCTTTTCATATCGCTCTTCATTCCTTTCTTCTGCCCCTTCTTCCATCTCTCTACACCATCTTGACTGGATTAGGTGCCGGTTCCTATTAGGAAGATATGCTCACGATCCTGTTATTATTTTAAAAGGGATCTGTGACGCCCAGCTCCACTCAGAGCTTTGCTGCTTCTCATTAGCGACCTGAAATTAAATAAGATTATGTTCGCTCTGAAATCGAAATCAGGTCGTTGCGAGCTGGAAAGGAAAAGAGCGCATCTTATTTATTATTTGCCGGGTCCAACTTTCTGGGGATGGCGGTGGGGGTGAGGTGGATGGGCTGGGGGGGGGGCGGATGTGGGGGTAAGTTGACGCTTAAAGTTCATCGGTTTTGCCGCTTCGTTTCGCAAATGAGAATTGGCGCGGTGGTTTCAATCCACGTGTGTCTTTGGTGCTAACTTGGGTCATGTCATTCTAAAATTCCGGGTTATTTCTTGAAATGACAGAGTAGAATTGAAAGAACGGCTCTGATATCCAAATCACTATTTCACTCTAAACATGTCTAATTAAGATTTGCTAAATTGGCCTAGAAAGGCTTTCTATAGAAATGATTGTAGAACAGACAGTTCTCTGTGTCAACACGGGGATTAGCACAATACATCCCTAATCGAGGGGAAACAATCCTTTTCACGCTAAGGGTCATAATTAATGGTATGATTTAATTAATTTGACTTTTATTGTGTTTAAGAAATACGCATCAAAGGGACCTGCGATCTGTGGTTGTTTTTCTTAAATTCCCCGCCCAACTCCACTGAGAGTTAAGAAGATCATCAGAAATAAATAGGATGATGTTTTTGGAACAAAGACGGCATTTTATACTCGCTCTTAACCATGTTCTTCCGACCAGGAGGATGATCGCAATTGAAAGCTACTGCGCAGATGGTCGCATATAAGAGTCTTTCAAAAAAAAATCAAATAGTACTCAGAAATGAAATCACTATCTTATTTTGCAGCTGCATTCCAGGCTCTGGGAACATTTAATTC
The DNA here is from genome assembly GCA_024679065.1 of Sphyrna mokarran. NCBI lineage: Eukaryota > Metazoa > Chordata > Chondrichthyes > Carcharhiniformes > Carcharhinidae > Sphyrna > Sphyrna mokarran. The sequence goes on along the minus strand of JAGIQG010000009.1, from coordinate 51,641,671 downwards.
ATCTGAAAATCAGACAAAGGCACTGTCTTCGTTTTATTGTGGAACTTTTTTGAACCCCACATTCAAACAGGAAGACGGCATACAGAGAAAGAAACATGAAAAAAAATGACACTTTGTGTGGCGAATTGCAGTTGGCAAAGATGGTTAGCCTACCAACGTAGCCTGTTTAAAGAGTGATTATAGAACCCCCTGTTACAGTAACCTCTCCTGCTCCCTGATTACACTAAAATCAGTATTCTGCCTCAACAGTTAAAAGCCCATCGTTTTCAGCAGCCGAACGTGCACGATTTTGGTCAGATGTGCCATAGAAAGTTGATTGTATCATTATAACGAATAAGAACGGGAAATGTTTATATCACACACACACACACATCCAGGAGACTTGTTTGTCTTATTGGCGAAAATCAGTTTGTTTGAATCATTTATTGTCTTTTTTTAAAAAAGTTTTGATTGCGGCAGTCAGACCTCGAAGAAGTAAACAAACGAGAAAACAAAGTGGTTTGTAAACGGAGATGCTCACCCGCACTTATACAAATGGAAACAGCAACCAACAAACAGTCACTTAGAGCCAGTTTATAAGCACACAATCAAAGTCCACCACCCCCCCCCCACTCCGCACCTCTCGCCCCCACCACCCCCCAGGCTTGGTTCAATCTTTCCTGTCCTCAATCATTGTTTAACATATCTTAATTCACTTGGATTCGGCACTTGTTAAAAACACACTAAGCTATACATCTTAATTGCAGTTTATTAATTGAAGCAAATAGTATCTAATTTCTCCAGAAATAAGGGCAGATGCCGTTACAAAATGTTATCGTTTCGTTTGCACTGAAACGCCGCAACGTTGACAGTTCAGGAACCCGCTTTGAGTAAAATAAAATTGTAACACAGAATAGTAACCGTGTCAAAAACGAAGTGAAATTCTATTGCCGGAAAAATGCACCTTTAAAATGGAGACAATCAGTTGCTTGATCTGTGGGGAAATCGCTCATGGTTTTATAATATCATTTTCTGTCACAGGGAAACCCTGTCAGGTTTAAATGGTTATTCATTCCTCCCATCGAAAACATGTCGTAAACCCATTCACATGGTTTTGTTAGTCTTAATAGGAGGGTGGAAAGAATAATTGATTCTTTTGTCACTTAAAGATATTTTGATTTGAGTAGGAGGAATTGGGAAACAAATCAATTCGATTTTAACCTCAGATCAAAACAAAAAAAGCATAAACTAAACCTAATATTCACAGGCGAAAACTTCAGTGTTTCCAAAAAAAGAGCAAGACACTAGATTTTCATCGAGGCGTTGTTTTTGAGGAAGGAATTATTGCCTTGAAATTAGCCTTTTGTTTAAAGGACGGTTGTCAGTTCCTGGTAAACTTATTTGGGAAAGTAGTTTCGACGCTGCAGGTTCAAAAATCGTCTTTCCTGAGAACAGGATTGAGACAAACACTTACCTTCAGTGCTGTGAATGACTCGTTCCCATTCACCCACTCTCTCCCATTTCCTAGTTTTTCATATGCTAACACATCGGGATGATTAGCTCGTTAACACCTCTGCACATCCTGGTTCAAAGTTCTTTATTTGTAGCTACCCTTTTGTTATCACATATCTTTCTGCTCTCCTCCTCCCCCCATACACACCGACTTTTGTTCCTTCTTTTCTAAATCTAACAGATTAATCAATAGCCGTTTTGCTGTATTTGCGGCAACCGATTCAATATAGTTATAAATTGCCATTCTAACAAAAAATGTCGCTTAGATCCTGATAACTGACTGTAAGTCAGTGTGAAGTCAAAAAAGACAATGGTAAGAAAATTAAAGTGATCATTGTCTTCCTAAAGAAAGCAAATGTCACGCCAATCTACACAACATTTACTAAACTAAATAGTGTCACGTTCATTAATATGGCTGTTTTAATAACTAATCAAAATAGTTCTCTTCATAGTCTGATTGGGAGGGGGAACTGCCCTTGAAATAATGGAAAATTAATAAACAAACATCCTAACATGGTTGTGCATTTGGCCAAAAAAGTGCAACTGTAAAAAATGCTCCCAATTAAATAATTTGAGGCCTCTTCTTGCTCTGTTCTGCTACTAAGTTTATTGACAAAGAATGTTTTGAGCATCTTGATGAAATGGTGCTTGTAGGAATGAGTGCTGCTACTGTTGTCTTGGCCGGATCTATGTTGACGATTACATGAAATAACTCGAGTTTTGCATGGCTTAACAGAGGGAAGTCTGACGTTAGTCCCTCACGTGACAAAGCTGAGAGTATATCTTTAACTGAAACAATCTTCAGACAGTCTTTTTATATATATAAAGGAGGCATAAAAAGCTAAAGAGCTGCGTGTCTGAAAGCGTTTTTTTAAAAAAAAACATTGAGAGGAAATACAGGAAAAAGTGAATAAGTTGCAATGTGCAAGTTGAAATAGGCTGTCAAAAAGTTAAAGGTAACTATTATTGACAGCCCTTTGACCTGTATTAAAAAAAGCGTTGTCATCTGATCTGCAAGAGACTGCCAGCTGAGACAGTGTGTGTGAGAGAGAGACGAGAGACAGGAGAGGGACTAGAGAGAGAGAGAGAAGTTTCACCAGAAAAGAAGCCGAGTTCTCACCTTTTTTTTTGCTGATTTGTAAAAGGGAAAGCGTGATGACCCTGTCAGGCAACGGCAGTGCGAGCGATATGTCAGGGCATACGGTCCTCACAGCCGAGGATGTCGATATTGATGTGGTGGGAGAAGGAGACGAGAACATGGGAAAGGACAGCGACTCTGAGAGCCACGCCACCCACGATCAGGCAGAGGAGGTGGAGGAGATCGGGGCCAGGGAGATTGCGGAGAGCCCATCCGCTCTCTGCCAGCCTTCCTCGGAGGGAGAAGTAACGAAATCTGAAACTCAGGAAAGTGGTTCTTCGAGCGGCAACGCCGCCTCAAAACCCAAGAACAGTCTGGTGAAACCACCTTATTCGTACATTGCTCTTATCACCATGTCTATCCTGCAAAGTCCCCAGAAAAAGTTAACCCTTAGTGGGATCTGTGAGTTCATCAGTAACCGTTTTCCCTACTACAGGGAGAAATTCCCCGCCTGGCAGAACTCCATCAGGCACAACTTGTCCCTTAATGACTGTTTTGTGAAGATTCCCAGGGAGCCTGGTAATCCGGGGAAAGGGAACTACTGGACCCTAGATCCACAATCTGAAGATATGTTTGACAATGGGAGCTTTCTTCGTCGGAGGAAAAGGTTCAAGAGGCAACCTGCGGACCATCTGAGGGAGCAGACTGCCCTCATGATGCAGAGCTTTGGAGCTTACAGCCTTAGCGGTCCTTACGGGCGGCCCTATGCGCTGCATCCCGCCACCTACCCTCATCCCTCAACTCTCCAGTATCCCTACATCCCTCCTGTGGGTCCCATGCTACCCCCGGTCGTCCCGCTTATCCCGTCCAGTGAACTCAATAGGAAAGCTTTCAATTCGCAGCTCAGCCCCAGCATCCAGCTCCAACTCAGCAGTCTGAGCTCCACGTCCATCGTGAAAACGGAGCCCACCAGCAGACCTTCCTTCAGCATCGAGAATATCATCGGGGTGACTAGCACATCAGGCAGCTCACAAACTTTCCTGCGGCCGCCAGTCACCGTGCAGTCAGCGCTCATCAGTCCTCAGCCCTTGTCTTTAGCGAGAAGCACAGCTGCGATTACCCCCATCCTCAGTGTCCCCACGAACATAATCTCCGGACAATTCTTACAGTCAGCAGCTTCGGCCGCCGCAGTGACCAAATGGCCATCTTAATACCTCCTCCACTTCCAACTGCTCACTCACCATATCCCTTTTTTTCTCTCCTCTGGTAGTGGGTCGCACTGAACTTGACTGCGAAATATTGACTAAAATCCTATGTTATATATAAAAAAGGAATGCTTTCTGTACAGGTAAATACGTTTGTAAATATTTGTATAAAGAACCTCGGTTCACAGTATTTGAGTTTTATTTTTTAATTAGACTGTTTCACAGTTGTAGTATAGAGCTCTGGGCTTTCACACTTAATGTCTTTTTGAAAGGTTCATTGCCAGTAGCTTATTGACGAACATGTATAGATATTAAGGAAGACTGAATCATTCTAAAGAATTAATACAACAGGAGAAAAAATGTCAATATTGTATAAGACTGCAAAAGCTTAAAGCCCTTTATATGAATTAAATATATGTATTCTATGTAGCGCTACCGTCGTGTTGTACAATGGGAATTAAACAACTTTGTAAATAAATTTTACAAATTGCAAATATTTCTGTCCTCGTTCATTTGCAAAAAGAAAAAAACGCTCTTGACCTTGCAAATTTAGAGGTTTTTTCCCGTCGTGATTATATTAAATGTTTAAGGTTTCAGTTTGGGATATTAAAATACACTGTCATTGGATAGCAACCTCAGAAAGATATAAAACATGGCAAGCTCAGCAGATTACCAGAAATAAAATCTCTGAAGTGACGCCATTGAGGTCATTGCGGCTTTCTTTTAAAATTAAAAGCTATTTAATCAGTAAACATTTTGCTGAAGGCATTAGTTGTGAAATCCGAGCTGACAGCAACTACTGTTTAACTTCATGGAAGAAGGGTTCGCCAGAGCAAATTGAAATAGGTTCGACTCAAATCTGTTTCAATTCCGTTTTAGTGGCGAAGCAAAATATATTATTTAGAATATGTCACCATTTAAAAAATATGTATGGTGTAGTCGTATCAAACAAGTGTGATGCTTTGTCCTAAATTATATATTTGATGTTTCTGTGTGCACACAGTCGCTTTTTTCTTTTGGGAAATTCATGCTGCTTATATGAAATTGAGCAAATTACTAAAGCCAAACGCTTTAAAATCGTCCAAAAGGTTTGTTTGAGCAGATTTAAAAAGAACCCGCATCTGGATTTGAAAATTCAGATCTCTTATAAAAAATAAAATGATCTCATTTACATATTCGTTGAAATAAAAACAGGGCACAATGATGCATCAGAAATCCGGCATCGATTGTCTCGCAGGTTACCTGAACAATTTAATTCCAGGAATAGTGATGACAACAGGGGTAATAATGCATGCCGGTTATAAAAAAGGGAATGGGAATGAAGAGGCGATGGTTACTGCTTCGCTACTGAAGAGAAGACTCCAGGTGTTCTGGGAACATTGAACTCCATTCTCAGTCTTGTCATTTTCTTGTGTGCCCCAGTGGCAGACGTGTTTGGGAGCCGTCCGAACGAATATTCAAATTAATATTAAACAACCCCACTTGACATAAATCGGGAAGTTCTAACCCACCAGTTATCTCAATTCTGAATCTAACCAGGCCTGATTTGGCACTTTATTGTGGGAAAATTGAGAATACATCGGGTGCAACTTTTTTTTCCCCATTTTGTGTATTGCGAGCTCTAATAAATAAAATGCACCACATTCATTTAACTTTTTAGTTCTTGGAAACAGATTCGAGTCTCTGGGACAGTTCAGAGCTTCAAGAACTTGGTCTAAAACCTAGTGAAGAGTTGGGAGGGGGTTGGGTGGAGAACGTCCCAGATCGTTTTCGGTTTTAATACTTTGTAAATGATCTCGAGCGACGAGGTTGATTTTAGATCACCAGCCTTTCTCCCCTGACTGTTTATCTATGTGTCGCGGCTTCAAGTGTCGCTGCCCGGTGTTGAGTTTCCTTATTTACTTCACACTCTGTGCTTAAAGAGTATTGCGAAATGTCAGACCCCGTCCAACTTGAAAGTAACATTTGCTTGGACGCGAGTTTTTTTTCTGTGGTTGTAAATATTATTTTACTGTGTGTAAACATTTATACCTCAGTATAAATACATCAAATGAAGCGAGCCGTCTTGCTTGTCGGGGTGTGGTCTCAACACATAGATATATTTGATAATCGTTTGGCACAATGAAAGACATATCCACTCTCCCTCCCCAACTTCACTTGAAGGGCAACTTAATAACACCAAATCCTGTCCCTAAATTGAATCTCCCTCAGTAATCCTTTTACAAGGAAATTGAAACTGATCTAAAAATGTTTTGTCTCTTGCTTCTATAAACGTTACAAGATGTTAGGCAGTTGTGACCCTGGTTATGAGTTACGTTTACACAAAACTAGCAAATGGCGGGTGGTTAGTGAAATACGAGCGTGAGTTCTATATTTAACTGATACCCCTGGGAAAGTCGAAGGCGACTCCTAAAGTCACTGTCCGCCTCAGGAACCTGCTGATATAACCATTCCGAAATGACGAGACATAACAGGGGCTCATTCCAACACTGACCCTTTGTTGTTTGTAACTTTTACTGATTCGTACTTATCTGCAGTTGTAAGTTTTGAGTCATCCTGCGGTCAACCGTGAGGTTCGAGCGGTTTATGATTTTTGTTAAACGAAACTCGTGCAGATACGAGTGTCACAGAGAAATCGACATAAGTGACCGGCAAGAAATAAAAAAAAAGGCTTTTTTACAAATTCAAAACTATTTGCATTGATTTTCTTTAAAGAAATTATAGGAACCCAAGTCTGGAACAAACTTTTATTTTACTGAAACCCAGAAGGTAAACTGCAACTCGTGGGAGTGGAACGGATTAAGCGTCAATGAGGCTAACGCGTGTAACCAGCATTTCCGTTCTTATTTCATTGAGAGTTGGATGTCAGTAATGCGCCGAAAATGATGTAAACAGCACTATAATAATTATTGCAACTTAACCAAATCTCGTTCCATTTGGACGCTCGGGGTTGGATTTGGACGGGCGTCTGCGATACCGAAATACAACACTAGATGTCACTTACGGAATGTGCTTAAAATGTCTGAAATGTTAGCAACTCCCCGATAGTTACTTTAAACACAATAGCATATAAAACAAATTGAACCAGAAAAGTTTTGCTTCCAAATTTGAAGGGAACCCCTCTCGCCATGTGTGTGTCAATATTAGAATTGTGTTTTCAAGTTTATTGTGGAGCTGTTCCTCTGTAAAATGTTACTATTTACTTGATTAGGCTTTGCGCAGTTATTTTCATTTTCAGCTTGAGTGATGGGGAAAGTGATGCCACTATTCTCACTCCACGGTATCTCAGTTGTTCCTGCAATTAATATGTGAATGAAACTAGCGTTCACCGATAATCTGTACCACTCGCTTTCAGTGTAAGAAATCATTGAAAGCAAATCGTATATATGTACAGGTGAAAGGTGAAACGACAATGAATCCAAACGTAGGGAAAAATGTATCAAACACAGCAGACACGATTCCTAGTAAATAAACGCATTAAGTCATGAAGCAAAATTCATTGGCAATTTCGACTTATATTCAATTACAACATTGTTGAGATTAATTCAATTTAAAAAGTGAATGCGCCATCATTGTGAAATAAAATCAGCACGAGAAACTTCAACCAAAATCTACTTCCAGACAAAAACATCGATTTTGTTTTTATTTAGGACTCTTGCGCTGCTAATCTTATCTATCGTTCGCCTATCAGCTCTTTGCCAAATTACACTGTCAAGCAATCCGATTTAAATTAAACCGCAAGATTTTAATGAGCAATATAAAGTTGTGCCAGTTTTTCGTTTTGTTCACATTCCCTGTAGCTTGAATATTTCATTTACAAAATAAAGTCCGAGCAGCCCAGATGTGAATCGTCAGGAACACGGATACACCTTGACCGAAATCTGTTGACTTGCCCTTTGGCGGCAGAGTTTTTAAAAATGTTAACATTTATTTTAATTCTACAAACATTAGGCAGTGATGGTTTTCAAAATGGAATTATAGCCTTTACAGTACAGAAATCTGGGGTTAATCTAACTGAAGGTGGGGTAGCTAAACTCTGCCTAACCTCGAACAACAGTGTTATTAACTTGCGTCGTCGAGTGGGGTTTCTTTCGACGATGTATGTAAGTCTATAAAAATACATATCTCATAGTATAATGCACCTATATCATAGACTTGTACCAGAAAGACTACATTTTACATGTTTAGTATGGTTATTAGATATAAGCATCTATTTTAAAAAAATAATGTACGTTTACTGAAAACGCAATGCAAGATACCGAATGCTTTGAACTATCCAAAATTCATTTAACATTCATGGAAATATGTAATAATAATAGAGAATATTTATTTTCAATTAAAATCAAAGCAATCAAAATGTAGACATTACTGATTGAAGACTTTTGGTCAAATGCATTAAACCAGCAAGGAATCATTGTTCATATACAGACGTTGAACTTTTGATTTAAATTATTATTTCAATTGTTTTAATAATTCACGTAACCCAATGCGTTGCTGCTTTTGTGCTTCTGACCAATTCTTTACACGAGGAATGATCATAAACGCAAAAAGCGAAAAGTAATAAGCCGCCTCAACCTCATCAGAATGAGCAAAAACGAATCCAATTAAATCGTTTTACTTTTGTATTACAGCAAAGGAATCCAATTAAATGCGATTCTCAAACCTTGTCAATATTCAGTTCAACTTAAATATATTGGAGGTTATGTATGAGATATCTAATTAAATAAAACTAATTGCCTCAACTGGTTCCATTATAACGTATGATGACAAATGAGGCTGAAATAATATTAATTTTGGCAGCAATACAAGGAAGGGAGCATAGTAGAAAGTTTGAAAATTGATGCTGTTCGTCCAGGTTCATCAAAACACAAGTTATTTTTGTTATATGCTTGGCAGCACAGGGATATGAACTTGTACGAGCATTAACAAATGAATCATGATCATTTCATGACCTGTCCGGTCTAAATCTTTCCTGATCAACAATGCGGCTTATTTCACAATGTCTGAGATAAATTGACATAAGTCCACAGTTTAGATGGATTTACTCACTCCTCAACACAAAACTTTCTATTAAAGAAGTTTCATTTCAAACATTTCCCTGTTTTTTTAGTACTTTGTCTCCTTTAGCATGCTTGTACGCGCCAAGGACAACATATAATTCGGATATTACCCAAATTGGAAAGGAAATGTCAATATAAATAACTTTTTATTTACCCAAATGGAGCCAGGAATTCTGTCCCTTAATTAAAGCAAACAATTTGAAAACAAATTAGAACGATGTATTCATAAACTACGGCAGGTTATTGTAATGGCAGCTGACCCAACTTCTTCTGAAATGAGTTTACTGCTATTTTAATTTAAGTAAATAAAGTTTTATGAAATATATCTGCTGGAGGGAATTAAAGTGATGTTGTCGTGCAGTTTTTAAAGTGATGCGTCTAATCAGTGTCTCCCCGAAACTTAAATCCAGGAAACTCCAAACAGCAAACTCTCCATTGACAATGGCATCAATTCTTGAGTTGGCCAAGGAGTTCTTACGTCATCAGGCAGCGCCGGCCCAATGGTGTGGGACACGGAGCGCGCAGGCGCGGGGGATCCAGGAAGTGCCGGGCCGGGTGGAGAGTGTGAGGAAGAGCAGCGGGCAATCCTGGGGAGCAGGTACCGCAGTTCAGGGCGGGATGGAGCGATGGAGTACCATCGCCATCATACTCGCAGTCAGCCTCACGGTGCGCTGGGCAGTATCTCTGAATTCTTATTCAGGTCAGTGAGTGAGCTGCAGATCAGCCCGCCTCTTATCATTCAGCTCCACACCACAATGGAAACACAGACACCCCTGGGTCCAAGCTGAACGTGTCAACTGTTCGTAAACTGCAATGATTGCTAACAGCTTTTACATTTGATAAGACCCTTGCGAGTGGCAATATCGAGCCGTTTTTAGTTTGTGGACTTGTTAAAGGGATGGATAGGCTTCTTGGAACAAAGATTTTCTTTGCAAGCCTACAATATTGTGATGTAGAATGCGAAATTCTACTCAAATTGCTTTTCAGGGACTTATCAATTTGCAAAAAATAATCCACCTTGTTTTGCCAAACATATTCTTTAAACTGGAAAATAGTGGTTGCCCTTTCTTTTTTTAACATATTCCTGAACCAACTTGATCCTGAACCAATTATTCCACCTTGATCATTTTTATGCTTCCTTTTAGTTATTCACTTTGATTTCTATCCTTAGGCCACCGTTTTGACTCCTATAAATGTCATAATTGCAACTTTATCATCACCTGTTCTGTACTAGAAGTTACTTCTATTTTATTTACTTTTGTGTTTTTTTTAAAACGCTGACCATCTGTAACTGTGAGTAGCTCAGGAAAAGTTGAAATAGTTATTGCTGTTTTGCTGATGATGCTGCCTAACTGTTGAGTATTTTCAAATTTTTCAATTTATGTTTTGTGATTGTCAGCATCTACAACATTTTATTTTTTGTCACTTTATTCCACAATTCTGATTTTCCACTTTTTTCACACAATTTTGGAATGTGGTTCCAAATGGCAGCAGTTCATCACATCCTTTCTTTCATAACTATTCTCAATGTGTGAGCCTGGACCATATCCTTAGTCAACTCTAAATCACCCTTCCAAAATTTTAGTTGGGCTTTGGGTCCCTCATTATAAAACTCTTGAAATTCAAGAGCATATTGTTGTTGACTTGGTAGAATAAAATTGTTGAGAGATGAAAATGTGTTTTACAGATAAACTTAGATCTTTTCAGCAAGGTCACTATACACTAATTAACAGTCTTGAAGCCAGGAGCCTGCTTTCCAATGTCCTGGTGCATTGATTCTCTGACCAGTTGTTGCATTGCTGCAGTAGCTGAAATTGGTGAATTTCCCTCAGAGGACTGATGTGTTCTGGGCCTCCTTGTTCCATGTCAGTCACTTTCCACATAAAACATTGTGCTTAGAAGGATGAACTTGCCAACCTTTTTGTGAAAGTACACCCTTTAATGTTATCTGCTTTACAGTTTTTAACTGTATTTGCAGGTGCTGGGAAACCTCCTATGTTTGGGGATTATGAGGCTCAGCGACACTGGCAGGAGATTACCATCAATCTACCCATCCATCAATGGTTTGTAATCTCATTATTCAATTAATGCTATGTTTATGGAGATTTTTGGAGACGTCTCGCAATAGAATTTTGTTTAGATTATTTGCGATTCAATTTCTTCCTTTCTCCACTCCTACCCTTTCTTGCTGTCAACTGCAATAATGTTGGTCCTGGCAAACCTCTAGTCTTTCAATTAGGCATTTGGTTTTTGGACTTAAACCTCGACAGGAAATGCTGGGGAGCATTTAAATCCTTAAAAGGGTTAGGCATCATGGTCGAGTACTGTCCTGCTCCCACCTGACATTTACACTTTTCAGTAGAAGTCATTGGGTATCATTCATGAGTGTGATCCCTGACTTTCGTCCCTCTTTGCTAGCTCATGGCTAATTATAGCATCTTATTGCTGTCATCTTGAGATTGCTGCTGAGTTAGCCAATCTTGGGATTGGATTTGGGACGATGTTGATTCCGCATCAGGTGGTACAATTAGCTACATATAGAGCAATACAGAGTGTTGTCAAAACATGTAATATGTAGATGTAGTAATTTAACTATTTCTGAATGCATTCTCTTTATGGTTAACATACAATTGATTTATTTTACTTCAGGTACTTCAATACAAGCAGCAATAATCTGAAGTACTGGGGTCTTGATTATCCACCGCTCACTGCTTATCACAGTCTGGTTTGTGCACATGTGTAAGTTTAAACTGCCATAGTAGATAAGACAACTCTGCTTTAGAATTAGTGTTCGGAAATCTCTGATATGAAATGTAATTAGTTAAGATTGCAGCTCCTGATCAGTGTTCACCTTCTTCCTCCCCTGACAGTGGGAAAGCGGATGTTAGGTGAGATCAGGATTGCTCTTGGCTTTGATGCTGTTTGTGCACATACTTAGTGTTTCGGTTTGAAGAATAGCCATTGGTGGTATTGGAATTATGCTCCAATATAAATTACAGATTGTGAGTGTAAGTTTTAAATGTTGCAATGGAGCATTTGTCCATGGGCTTGACAGGTTTTTCAGCCCACTTACATCAGCTGCCACAATGTTGCAGTTTGAGACTTGGAAAGAAAGCAGTTGTGTGAGCTGCTCTGATTGATGAGGACAGGATAAAGCTCAAGTTGCGCTCTACATTGTCAAGCAGCCTGTTGACATTCAGAGTTCAGGCTTCCCTATGTGGAATATATACTTGGGTGAGGTGTCGAAGACAGTAATTTCTTTTGGGGAGGACAGGGAATTAGATGGAGAAAAAGAAATTGTACTATCTGTCATTGGGTATCTTTTATTGATTATGTGTACATTTTACATAAATTGAATGCATTTTTATTCTAGAGGTAAATTTTTTTTTTAAAACACAGAGCTAAATCGATAAATCCTGAATGGATTGCTCTTCATACATCTCGTGGCTTTGAAAGCCTTGGGCACAAGCTATTCATGCGAGCAACAGGTAATTAAGAATTTTAGAAACAACTGCAAAGTTTAAAAAGAAATCTGAAAGGAAAATGAACTGCAGGTTGATGATTATGGTTGTCAGCAGCTGGTCAAAACCAGCTGTTTCATCAGTGACCTTCCTCCATCATAATATCAGGGGTGTTTTCCAGACAGCTCGTGTTCAGTGCCATTCCCAAGCACGTTGATCATGAAATAATAAAATCCTGACCAGGGTGGATAATTGTCTGGTACAGATCATCTTGAGCAAAATTGGATCAGAAAACTCCCCTGATCTTCTATGGCACCACCATTGTTGAGTCTTCCTCTTTCAACTTTCGTCATTCAGCAGATACTTAACTAGACCAGCCATGTCAATACCAAAGCTGCAAGAGGGTGAAGAAAGTGGATATTTTGGCAAATGGTTCAATTTTTGACCCTTGAAAGCCTTTGCATCATCCAAAATACATGGAATTTTCTGTTATTTCTGATACTTAAATGTTTTGTCCTTCCCCATTTTAGGAAACTGAGGTGTCAAGACAAAATATTCTCTTCATTACTAGTGATTGAAGAGCATGACTTGTCATTGAAGTGGACACCTTGGCCAGATAATCCTGAAATGACATACACAAGATGTTTGCCATGGCACAGTTTAAGAATTTAATGGAACTGTGCAAACTGAGCGTGAATAAAATCACTTGGACAACTCAGTTGGTTTGATCATAGAATTCTACAGTGCAGAGTCCATTTGGCCCATTAAGTGTGCACCAGCCCCAATGGCCTATCCCCATGACCCTAACTAGCCCCCTCAGAGTAAGGGGCAATTTAGCACGGTCAGTCTACCTAAGCAGTACATCTTTGGACTGTGGGAAGAAACCGGAGCACCCAGGGGAAACCCACACAGACACGTAGAGAACATGCAAACTCCACATAGTGATCCAAGTTGGGAATTGGGTCCTTGGCACTGTGAGGCAGCAATGCTAACCACTATGCCACCATGCTGCCCCATTGAAGTATATCATCCAATTTGAGTGAATGGTGTTAAAGATACAAATATTGTGGTGCACTTGGACATAGAGCAAAAATACTTTTATATTTTATTAAGAATTTTAAAAAAAACTTTGTGGAAGACAAACATCTAACATATGCAGGAAGTGTAAATCAGTTTAATTGATTAGAGAAGTATGATGCATTCTTTAAACTGATGGTAAATAGCATACAGCCTCAACTGCTTTCTTTGAAAACTGATGAAAAATGTTAAAATTTAATTTAACCAAAGACATAGACTGAAATTGCAAAACTTTGCTGCAGCCACAGTCTATCCAATGATATAAACAACTATTAAGATCTGTTCAGTTGGTGACCTTGAGGACTCTGGAGGTCATTTAGAGTTATTGGACTGAATGAGAATTAAGCTACTTTACCTACTCCCATGCAAAAGCCTCCAGATCCATATGAACTAAATCTTAAATATCTAATCATAACAGTGAGTGAAGTGATTACTTTTCCAATTGTATTATATAACATAGTGCTACTTGTTAACTTAGAAGTTACCACCAGTGGCATGAGAGACTCTCCAGATTTCTACAATCCACTATCATGGGAGACAGTGAATCCTTGTTGAATCACAGTGTGATAGGACCAATTGGCACATGGTGCAGCATTTGAAATCTTGCTTTGAAACAATAGACTGGTATTATTGGATGGACACACGTGTGATGACCCAGAACTTAATGCAATAGAGTGAACTTGTGGAGGGAGATCTATAGCACAATTGAGTGGAGTGACCTGTGGTATGTCTGAGGCATGGTTGGATGGCAGAGGCCTCACAGGCAGGAAAGAGATGGCGGGGGGATGGGGGTCCTGCGGATGCCAAAACTTTGAAATACAAACAGAATGTGTTGGGAACTCTTGAAAGAATACACCTTATTGCGCCAATAGGAAATTATTTTTAATTTTTTGTCCCACCAGCCGTCCTTGTGACCTCTTTGTTTCAATTAGTTCTGAACTCTAGGCAATTTTTGTTATCAGGATTCAGACTTTCAAGTCATTTCAGAACGGACTTTCACTGCTAATAATGACCTACATTCCTTTAACTTGGCCTGGATTAAAACAACAAGAAAAGTGCAATGCCCAGCACTGAGGAGTAATATCCTTACCAAGATTGACATTTCTCAGATCTCCTCATTACCATCTTGAATGTTAGTACTCCAGCCTAATGTCTTACCGTAATGTTTTGATATGCCAAGTACAGAGATTCAATAGCAGGAGGCTTGGATTCCATACCCACGATGAGTAGGATGGAACTTTAATGGCAGGCAAGAAAATGGACTGAGCTCTTTGGGTGGCTCATTTGGGAAAGGTGGCCTGTAACTGACCCATTTAGGAGAGAAATCCTGAAGCAGTTTTCCCATGTAATGGTTCGTAGAAATCTGGAAACTCTCTCCAAATAAATGTGACTGCTGAGACAATTGAAATGAAATAAGTCAGGGATATGGAGCAATGGCAGAAAACCATTTTTGAGGTAGGAATTGACCATGGTCTAATAGAAAATAGAACAAGCTCAAGGAACTGAGTGGCTTATTCCTATTCCAATGTTCCATCCACATCAAAGTGCCCTTAGTTGTATCCATAGTTTGTGTAGTTAGCTGATTTCAGTCAAGATGGTATTATTTGTGGTTGGAGGTAGAAGTCTCCAGAAAGGTAGGAATAATCCATTCAGGCTGTTGTTTCCTGTTCAGTGATCTTGGATTTTGTTATTTATACAAACCTTCATACACTTACCCCTCCATGGTGAGAAGTTTAGATGTTTGTTGACAGTTAACCAGTTGTCCAGACTCTCATGATCAGTGGCCATTGAGTGAGGTGCCTTAATAAAACTGGCATCTGTGGAATGATACCTGAGAAATGTGGAACAAGTAACTAAAGGAATTTTTTTAACGCAGGATTGATATAAATGGGTTTGAGAGTATAATCAAGCAATTGACAAATATATTGAAACATCGGGCAGGTAGAATTGATCTCTGAGGAAAAATTGCCCTTTTGGACTTTGAGGCTTTTTCTTGTTCCTAACAATTCTTCTGTTTACAATTCTCTGACATTTTGCCAATTTTTAGTGTTCGTTGCAGATCTCGCTGTATATATCCCTGCGATCCTTTGTTATATTCATCACTGTAAAGGACCAGAGCGGAAGAAGGTAGGCATCACAGTCAATATAACTATGATGATAGCAAAACTGACAATGTCAAACTGTCAACTAAGAGATTTTCAGCTATGAGCCATGTACCCAAAGCATCAACTTCGCAGAAAACTTATAATGAAGCTTAGAGATGAAAGTTGTTTCAGGTTTCATCAGTCGTTCAAGTGGCATCAATTTATCTTCTTTCCCCTGCATTTTGAGGGAAAAAAATGGTTAATTTTTGAAAAGTCTAGCTGTATCAACAGAATAACTTTGCATTTATATAGCGCCCATTAGAAACCAGATATACTAAAACAATTGACAGCCAAAGATTTCTTCATTTTTTTTCCTGAGGCAAAATTGGCAAACAATTTCCACACAGCAAGATCCCACAAACAACAATGAGTAAATGACCAGTCAGTCTCCTTTTCATGATTCTTTGCAAGAAATAATTTGGGAAAATTCTCTTTACTCATTTTCGAATGGTGGCAGAGAATCTATTACGCTCATCTGAGGAGGATGTTGGGTCTTCAGTTTTAATATACCATCAAAAAACTGGCATCTTGAAAACTGCAGCACTCCCATGCCTTCATTACACACTGAAGTCATGGAGTGGAGTTTGTACTCTTCAGTTTTTGTCTTGGAGGTGAGAGAACTACTGATGAGTTGAGGCTAAAATTCATTTGAAATGCCCCAATTTTCCAAGATTAGAAAGATAATGGGATAGGTGCTGAAAACACATTCATGTGCATTCCACATCCTGACTGCTCTCCAGCGACTTTAGTTCCAGAAAGCCATGTGTACGAGCGCAGGATAAATATAGGATCGTACTGATTTTCTCCACCACCTGCCACCAGACATGTAGCCTATCAACAATTGCCTAGAATTATATTCATAGGATAGAGCAATGCTGGAGGACAGCCAATGCCTACAAGATCAGGAATTGATGCTGGGGTCTTGTTGATCTGTATGACTCAGCATCACGCTAACAGTATGTTTACCTACAAGGCCATCAAATGAACTAAATTTTTTAAAAAGAAGGCTTCAGACGTGGTCTTTGTCATGTAATTGCATATGTTTATTACAATTGGTCAAATAAAATTGAGGCCATTTTTAAAAAAATAACCACTAAGATAGGAATCATGACATCAACAAGTTGGGAGATTTAATAGAGATGTTCAAAATTGAAAGATTTTGAAAGGAGTGGAAAAGGAAGAAAGTTTCCATTGAGAGCAGTTTAGTAACCAGATGGTGATTAAGATAATGGTACAAAAGCTTGTGGGAAGTGTGGAAAAATTATTTGATGCATCGAGTTATAATCTGGAATGTATTGGCTAAAAGGGACATGAAAGCAGATTCAGTAGTAAGAATGAGGATAAGCTGTATCTCCTTCCTGCCATTAACTGTCTGTTTTAATCCCAGAGCCTTCAACCCAAGTCTGTGTCAATCAGTCTCCTCTTCCAACACTCAATCAGGCCATTCATCAGATTGCTGCCTGCTCTTTAATCCCCTCACTCTTCAGTGATAGCCTGGCACTTTAAGCCCACTTCTTTTTATCATGTGTTATTTTCTCCTTCACCTCCTCCTTAGAAAGCTTTATTTTATCTTCCCTACAGGCTAGGACAATTCCAAAATCCCATTAATTCGCAGTCCTCACATGGATCATTTTTGTTCTATTCAATGTCAATTATCTTCAACCTCATCTCCGTGCTAACCATGGCACCAAGCATGTACTGGTCATTGATTAATAACTTGTGCTGCTGCTACAACACATTAATTCTCTGAAGAAGAGGCATGTGAATTCAACGTTAACTCTATTTCTGTCTCCACAGATCTACTGAGTTTCTCCAGCATTTTCCATTTTTATTTCAGTTTTTCAGCTTCTGCAGTATTTTGCTTTTATTGTCTATCTTTAGCTTTCCTGTGACCTTTTAATATAGTTAAATTCTGTTCATTTTCCATCACTGCCTCTTTTCTATGGTTTGTTTTCATGACATTGTTTTCTTCTAGTTTTATTCCTATCTTTCTGAAAGCACTTGTCCAAAATATAAGGAAAGATAGAAGTGTTGTTATCAACCTGTAATTCATCCATTAGCCTATGGTGAGGAAGTGAGAGTCTGTGAGCTGTCAGCTGCCATAAGCCACTAACTGATTTGCACACCACTCCAACATTAGCCTCACAAAAGCAGCAGCCCTCCTTTTAACTGCCAATGATTTTCAAGTTTCCACACATGCACATTGAATAAAATTCAAGATGTAGCTACTAATTGATATTTACAATAACGTGTTAAATTGTTAACTGTCAAACAACCTTTTCTTTTGCCCAGAAAGTAAACAATTAAACTGTGGAGTCTCATACCTTCATGTTGTGAATTGTTGGAGATCCAGAAATTGTCTGACTTGATATGTTTTACTTTTCCTTCCTGCCTTCATTCTGCTCCTCTTAATTCAGTCTTTCTACATCTCTCTTTTTGTCTGTGCCTGAGTTGATGCTGAATTCCATCCACTCTTAACTGCCCTGCTCCTCAGTTCTTCCTTTGTTTACTTCTCAATCCCGAAGTCTCATTTGGTTAATGCGATACATTGTTTGTCTCATTGACCAACAATTAAACTGTTGCCCTCACCTGTGTTGTTATTAGGTTGTGCTTCTAGTAACTTCATGGGATCACTTTCACTTGCATACTAACGACTTCCAACTCCTGTTTTGTGCGCCCTATATTCTGGAATATTATCCACCATTGTTTTTATTTTCTACCTCTCCACCATTAAAAATCTTACTGCTGTCTTCAATATTTTCATATAAATTCCCTTCTTTTGCTTGGTGTCCACCACACTTTTTAATGTACTTTACATAGAACATAGAACATTACAGCACAGAACAGGCCCTTCGGCCTTCGATGTTGTGCCGACCAAAATAAAAAGCAATGCCCCTCCAAACTAAACCATTCCCTTCTCTTCCATATACTTATCAATTAACCTCTTAAACGCCACCAAACTTGGCGCATCTACAACAGCTGCAGGCAGGGCATTCCACTCCCTAATCACTCTTTGAGTAAAGAACCTACCTCTGATATCCGTCCTATAACTCATACCCCTTAATTTAAAGCTGTGTCCCCTCGTGCTAGCTTTCTCCATCCTAGGAAAAAGGCTATCACTGTCCACCCTATCTAAACCTCTAATCATCTTATATGCTTCAGTAAGATCCCCTCTTAGCCGCCTCCTTTCTAACGAAAACAACCTCAAATCCTTCAACCTCTCTTCATAGGACCTGCCCTCCATACCAGGCAACATCCTGGTAAACCTCCTCTGTACCCTCTCCAATGCCTCCACATCTTTCTTATAATGTGGGGACCAGAACTGCACACAATACTCCAAGTGCGGCCGCACTAGAGTTTTGTACAGTTGCAACATGATGCTGCGGCTCCTAAATTCAATCCCCCTACCAATAAAAGCTAAGACTCCATATGCCTTCTTAACAACTTTATCCACTTGACTGCCTACTTTCAGGGATCTATTGACACATACACCAAGATCCTTCTGTTCCTCAACACTATTAAGAGCCCTACCATTAGCCCTATACTCTACACATTTATTGTTCCTGCCAAAGTGCATTACCTCACACTTTTCCACATTAAACTCCATTTGCCACCTCTCGGCCCAGCTCTGCAACTTGTCCAAGTCACTCTGTAAACTATAACACCCCTCTTCACTATCTACCACTCCACCGACTTTAGTGTCATCTGCAAATTTACTGATCCATCCCTCAATACCCTCATCCAGATCATTTATAAAAATTACAAACAGCAGGGGCCCCAAAACAGACCCCTGAGGCACACCACTTGTCACCGAACTCCACGATGAATATCTCCCATCAACCACCACCCTCTGTCTTCTATCTGCCAGCCAATTCCTAATCCAATTAGCTAAATCACCCTCTATTCCACACATCTGCATTTTCTGTATAAGTCTTCTTTGGGTTGCATTAAGTTTAAAATTACTTAGTAATCACATGAAGGCTTACGTTAACACTGCAACATGTTACTTTGAAAATCTCCTTGTCGCCCCACACTCCGGTGCCTGTTTGGGTACATTAAGGAGAATTTAGCATGGTCAATGCACCTAACTAACACGTCTTTCGGATTGTGGGAGGAAACCAGAGCACCAGGAGGAAACACATGCAAACACGAGGAGAATACGCAAACTCCATATAGACAGTGACCCAAGCCGGGAATTGAACCCAGGTCCTAGGTGCTGTGAGATAACAGTAACCACTGTGCTGCCCTTTAATGTAATGTAAAGTGCCACATAAATGTAAGTTGGCTGTTAATTTTTGTAGCTGAAGTGAACATTTCATGCATTTGTGTCTGACTATTCTGCTTTAGTAACCTCAGTGCTTTGATCCTTAGCACCTAAACCATCACTGGTTAACTCGAGAAAAATTGATAATGTAATGAAGTTCATTGCCCTGGCATTTTAGCAAAGCAGTTTCAGATTCCCAAGGCCTGGTTTGAATTGAGTTGATAAATCTCAATATCAGATGTTTGGTCTCAGTCCCCTGTGGTGGGCAAGGAGTGGGAGCAGTGGTGGAAATCAAGTTCCATTCTCGTTCCTGATCATTACCTACCTGTGTGTATATGTGTAGATCTTTCTGCATTTGCAGACATGTTTTGGGTAAAGGCAGGGTAAACTATGGCAAGTCACCTCCCTCTGAGGAAAAACAGCCTTCTGATATTATTGTACGGGCTTTTGTGAAGAATATTTACGTGTGTGCCATATCCAAGACACTTCTGGATGCACAATGTAGCAAGTTTTCATGCTTTCGGGAAAGGAATTGTTTTGTTCAGGGCAGGAAAGAATTGAAGTGATCAACAGAATTTCTGCTTCCTTTGATCGAGTGGTGGATTAGATTAATGTGGTTTGACATTTTAGTAAAGGTGACCAAAGGCTTAGGGTTAAATTTCAGTTTCAGTGAAAGCGTCTGGAACATAGCTGTGGAATAAGTGAAGTCCATGCGATCATGCAGCAGTGGCTTGCATGAGTTGAAGATTACGTTTCTTGAAACTGCTCCGAGGTTTTAAATTCTGTCACATTATGGAACCATCATTAGATTTACTGATATTTTTGTATACTGAAACAACAAAACCAAATCATTAACATTCTTGAAATACTGATAAAAGTCAAGGTGAAGGCTTCCTTGATCTATGATAGGTGCTTCAAGATAGCGCAAAATGCGTATGCCATGAAACCAGATATGTTTGGCTGGTAGACAATTTTTGAAATTGTTTCCCAAGAAGCATGCAGGAAAGCTGGTTGGGGAGGTGGCTGGGGACTACAGGGCAATCAACAGCTGAGAGGGAACAGTAATGACATTTATTCAGTGTTTGTCCCATGTAATTATCAGTGTAATTCATGTAAAGGTAACAGCTGCAATTGCGCATTAACTGCCCCATGATCTTACTTTCGCGCAATGAGTAATGTTCCTAAATTAGCACCTCCGCTACGTGACTAAAATCACACGGAGTGCAGCGCGTTGGTGTCATCAGGATACAAATCCGTAGTAACTGGCTTTAAACAATGAATGCAAATGTTTCTTTTCCATCTCTGCTGCATCTTTTCAATTCCCCGCCTTCACCTGAAGACACTCATTCATAATGAGTCGAGATGCCTCAAGCAAGTGACTCTTCATCTTTTGTAAATCGAGACAAGCAATATATTTGACCTTGGAAGGCATCGCGGTTAAGCCTGAGGCTGCCATTGTCTCATGTCAACTCTTGTTCACTTTCCAACAATCATTAAATATTTTTATGCAGCTACTCTGATTGCTAAACTAATCCTGTTGAAATCTCATATCTGTACAGACCAGAAATGATATCTGGATCTTTACAGTGAATATGCTTAAATGTTATATTGGGTGACCATCCCATGCAATGCTATTGTATTTTTGTGGATTGTGTATGATCAACTGCAGTCTATATGATGAGATGTATTCCATATGTTCTCACCTGATGGCCTTTGTTTGAAGGTAATATTTGCTTGACAGTTGTATTTCATCAGCACAGGAAAGCTAACTATTAACTTGATTAAATGTTTTTACTTTCCAGTCCAATTGCTTCAATGCACCATGCAATTTGTTAGAGAACCATAAAGACCAAAAATGATCCTAGGTTCAATCTTTTGTCTGAATTGAGGAACTAGTATCTGGTGATTATTCCTTTTAAGGGCAACACAGCAGAAGAGGGTCACCTGACTTGAGGGACTGATTGGCATTGAGAACAGATAATCACACCAATGAGTGGATAAAAGGCCACACAAAATCTCACACAAAAGGCCTCTAGAAAATATGCAAGGATTGGGGCAGCTGGTGGACTGCTTAAGGGCAGCAGGCGGGAGAGGACTTCCCTTATTAATAAATTTGTTTTCCTGATGAAGTGTGTGAGCATGAATCATTATATAGTGGCAGTTCGAAGCTCCTTTTTACCTCAGTGATCCTATGCAATGAAGGTGGAAAGATTGAAAAAACAGCCAGTGTTCAAATATTAAAATTAGTGCTAGACCAGTTGGAAGTGACATTGGAAATTATTTTTTGATGTGGTAGTGGATACCTGAAAAATAAAAAATCCAAAATTCAGTAAATACTGGGTCAAGTGAAGCTGACAAGACTGAAATCAATGTATTTTTATTAGGTATGAGTTTGAGGAATTTGGGAATTAAAAATAGCAGGTAGATTAAGTTAAGATGAAATTGTCAGGATAAAATTGAATGATAGAACAAGTTTGAGGGGCTAAATAATGTACTCTCGTTCCAGTAATTCCCTGTCAAAGGGATCCTGGTGGGGATAGGACTGGACAGGGTTGTGATACACTCTGGTCAATTAATGGGGTCACATCTAACAACAATATGAGAAGAATGGACACTTTGTAGTGTTATTTGAAGCCTCAGTGAGAACAGTATAAATCAACACTTTCAGGAAAAAAAAATGGACAAATGAAAGTTCATGGATATAGAAAAAAGCATTTTGGAAGGCCTTTTTAGGTTGATAATTCATTGATTTCTGCATCTGAGTTTTGGCGTGGAACAGAAATCACAGAGTTTTCACTCCTGATCAGTGGAAAAGTAGATTTTTGGTAGGATAGTTTGGGTTCAATTGCAATGCCCACAATTTGAATAAACCGTACCTTACTTGGGTGAGCTGTTGTAGAGTATCTAAGTCATTTCTGATCCCAGCATGAGCTTTAACATTTTCAAAAGAAGAGAGAGAAAACTGACTTGGGGAAATAATTTATTGCTTATCAGGAGACATGATTCAGTGTAACTGTATTGAAAATGTACAACTGCTTTTACTGTTTGCAGGTGTCATCTATGCTGTGTGTACTGCTGTACCCTGGACTCATTCTTATCGACCATGGCCATTTTCAATATCCTTTGAATGTTAAAGAAACTGGTAAAACAATGCATTTAGCTCTCCCAGTGGTTCAGTGAGTGACTTCATTGTGATGTGGCACATTGGTTAGCAGTGCTGCCTCACAGCGCCAGGGACCCGGGTTTGAATCTGGCCTTGGGTGATAGAGTGGAGTTTCTTCTCATGGTTTCCTTTGAGTGCTCCAGTTTTCTCCCAAAGTCCAAAGATGTATAGTTTAGGTGGATTAGCCATGCTAAATTACTGCTTAGTGTCTAAAAGATGTGTAGGTTAAATAGATTAGCCACGGTAAATGCATGGGGTTCAGGGGTTTGGTGGGGAAGGGGGAAGTGGGTCTAGTTTAGATGTTCTTTTGAGGATCAATGAGCCGAATAGCCTCCTGCAGTGAAAGGATTCCATGGAGCCGGATGAGCTTAGGTTTGCTAGCAGGCCTTTATTGAGTTAACTTGATTTCAGCCATGATAACTTCCATAACTCCAGGCCAACGGGAAGAAAAATCGCTCAGCAGTTTGTGCTATTGAATATTCCTCTTGGACCCCTACTGGGAAATGCATGTAAACATTTAATGAGGACAGAACTATGTTCTGCCCATGTTTAAATAATCTGGAATTTTCACTGGGGGACAGCAGGAGGTCCAACACCTCAGCACGAGCCGGCATCTTAAAGAGGTGATGGGGAACAAAGTAATACACCCTCAAATAAAATATCTGCCTCTCGATCATAGGCAAATGGTTGGTTGTCGACATGAATTCGAAAAGGATAAAACCACTTTACCTAATTCCATTTATGTAATAAATTCTGAAAATTGTAAAATTTTCTTTTCTTTTAAAACATATGTATAAGTAGCTTTTGCCTCATTCCTTAGTACTGGCAAAAGGCAATAAAAATGCTGGTGAGAGTACTGGTTTGTCTGTGTATGCTGTTTTGAGTGAATATTTGTGAGCTATCCTTAACATGAAAACACATATAACTCTATCAGCTTGGGCCTTGCTGTGTGGGGATTGCTGGGCCTACTGTTTGATCGAGTCCTCTTTGGCTCAGTGGCGTTTTGCCTGGCTCTTAACTATAAGCAAATGGAACTTTACCACGCACTGCCTTTCTTCTGCTATCTCCTTGGGAACTGTTTAAAGAAAGACTTGAAAGGTGAAGGGTGAGTGACTGAAACAATGAATTAAATAGACTCTTGGTCCTTGTCATGTCAAATGGATCAAGTGAGGTCTATTTTTAAGACTTGAGAATTGTTCTGGTTTGCACTGTCCTGTAAACAGCTTAAAATAAACATGCAAGCTGTGTTTGAGCCTATCAGTTTAATTAAGAAGGGAACTTCTTAACATTTGACTTAAAATTCTATTTTTTCCTCCACTATTTCTTCTTGCTAAGTATACCTTTTGTAGATAGCTGTTGAATGATTTTATGCTGTCGCGTTGAAGATATACAAAGCCCAGTATTCTGAACAATGAGTACAATACTCTATGTAGACCAGAGTCTATAAAGATCAGGATCAATCCTGGCTCTATGTTCTGTTACCTCAGCTGAAGCAGCAATGTGATAACTTGTCATCTTACCTGGGGTAGGGAGGGATGAATAAATTGTCAGCTTTCTAAAGTCCAAAGATGTGCAGGTTAGGTGGATTGACCATGCTAAATTGCCCCTTAGTATCCAAGATATAGAACATAGAACATTACAGCACAGAACAGGCCCTTCTGCCTTCGATGTTGCGCCGACCAATATAAAAAGCAATGCCCCTCCAAACTAAACCATTCCCTTCTCTTCCATATACTTATCAACTAAACTCTTAAACGCCACCAAACTTGGCGCATCTACAACTGCTGCAGGCAGGGCATTCCACTCCCGAACCACCCTTTGGGTAAAGAACCTACCTCTGATATCCGTCCTATAACTATCACCCCTTAATTTAAAGCTGTGTCCCCTCGTTCTAGCTTTTTCCATCCTAGGAAAAAGGCTATCACTGTCCACCCTATCTAAACCTCTAATCATCTTATATGTTTCGATCAGGTCCCCTCTTAGTCTCCTCCTTTCTAACGAAAACAACCTCAAATCCCTCAGCCTCTCCTCATAAGACCCGCCCTCCATACCAGGCAACATCCTGGTAAACCTCCTCTGTACCCTCTCCAATGCCTCCACATCTTTCTTATAATGTGGGGACCAGAACTGCACACAATACTCCACGTGCGGCCGCACTAGAGTTTGGTACAGTTGCAACATGACGTTGCGGCTCCGAAATTCAATCCCTCTACCAATAAAAGCCAAGACTCCATATGCCTTCCTAACAACCTTCTCGACCTGACTGCCTACTTTCAGGGATCTATGCACATACACACCAAGATCCCTCTGTTCATCTAGACTAATAAGAATCCTACCATTTGCCCTATACTCTACACATTTATTATTTCTGCCATAGTGCATTACCTCACACTTTTCCACATTAAACTCCATTTGCACCTCTCGGCCCAGCTCTGCAACTTGTCCAAATCCCTCTGCAAACTATAACACCCCTCTTCACTATCTACCACTCCACCGACTTTAGTGTCATCTGCAAATTTACTAATCCATCCCTCAATACCCTCATCCAGATAATTTATAAAAATTACAAACAGCAGGGGCCCCAAAACAGACCCCTGAGGTACACCACTTGTCACCGAACTCCACGATGAATATATGTAAATTAGGGGGATTAGCAGGGTAAATATGTGAGGTTATGGGATTAGGCTAGGTAAGAGCTGATGCAGACTTCATGGGTTGAAAGGTTTCCTTCTGCACTGGAAGGATTCAATGATTTGATTTTACTTTGTTATCTGTTACCTCTTATCAGTGCTAGGAGAAGCATGTGTGAACTGTTATAAAGACAGAATTGGATTTACTGATTTGACTTCCAAAGCTCCAGTCTGAAAAATCTGCCCTCTGGCTGTCAGGGCTCTTCTGGGGCAGTTATACCATCCTTTCTGAAACTGGGGGTTCGTAACCCATGGAAGATATGTTTATAATTAGGCCAAACAGGTTGATTATCAAACTGCAAATCCTTTCAATATATCTGTTGCAGTATAGAGTTTTCTGATTTTTCAGGCAAAAGCTGAGGAGGGCAACAGCAAATCACTGCAATACCTTGTCAAGAATAGCCATGGACCATCACATTGAAGTGCGTGGTAGTCAGTGCCCTTCTTGGAGATTGTACAGCTATCGATGAGAGAGAGAGGGAGAAAGTGACTGCATGTAGAAGATACTGGAGAGCTGTCACTATATCCTGAGTGAGACAGAACACTGAACAAAGGTGTAGAGAACATTAGAGGCGGATGATATTACATTTCTTAAAAAAATAACTAAGTTGAGATGTTGTAATGTAGGTAGCCAGTTTGTCCACAAAAGTATCTCACAAGGTAATTACTTGCACTGTTTTGTTGATTAAGATTGGCTGGGACATTTGGAGAGCAGTCCTGTTCTTCAGTAGTTCCTGAGCAGGTGGCTGGGCCCTCAGTGCAATCTGTCATGTAAAAGAAAGCACCTCCTTCAGTGTAGCATACTCCCAGTAATTCACTGGAATCTCTATAATTTGTACACAAGTCCAAAAAGCAGTTTTGATTCAAACCTTTTCATTCAGGTGAGAATGTTACCATTGACTGAGGAATAGTTGTGGTAAGTTGGTTGCATTGGTTGAATGATCATTGGTACAATAAACCTAGCATTCTATGTTCCAACTCAGCTGACTAATATTTTAGTTTTTAGCCATCTTTTTAAGTTGACATAGATTAGAATTCCTCACACTTATTAATTCAGTGCTCACTTAGCAAGGCCAATTAATAGAGGAGTATCAAAAGATGAGTTGCCGACAGGCAAAGATCACAGACGTTGTTACTTAGCCCTGCCATAGTGTGATAATAACAGTTCATAACTGTATAAAGAGTGTTGGAATATAACCTGGGAGAGGATGAAGGAGAAATTGCAGATCCTTTCAGACATTCCTATATGGATATTATACCATGGAACACCATGATGTATTTTGGAACCCAGGGTTGTATTTCTGTCCCTCCCACTGTGTTGCTGTTTTCGATAACACAAACATTGTAGAAGCTGTCAGATGTTTTTTCCCTTTAGTTTTGGGATGTGAGTGTCACTGGCAAGGCCAGCATTTAAATCTCTTCCCGTCACCACCTGCTCAAACAATTGCAGTCCATGTGCTGTTAGGGAGGGAGTTTAGGATTCTGACCCAACAACACTGAAGGAATGACTATGTAGTTCTGAGTCAGGGTAGTGTGTAACTTGGAAGGGAGCTAGCAGGTTGTAGAGTTCCCATTTACTGCATGTGAGCTTATAGGTGGTTGAAGTCTTGAGTTTGAAAGGTGTTATCAAAGGAGCCTTGGCAAGTTGCTGCAATGCATTTGTAGAAGTGGGAAGCCATGCTGCCCTGAAAGATTGAAATGTTGAAATCTGACTGATGAAAATATGTTGATTCCCCTCAACCCCTCATTACTCAAATAGCTAAGCTAGCTTCCATTGTGGGATGAAACCATACCAATTTGGGAGGGTGCTGGTGGGAAGAGGGTGGCAGGGGAGGCTGGATATGGGTGACAATTATTAATCTGTACTAAATTAATTGATCTCAAACAGGAAAATTATTTTTAAGTTTATTTATTAGTATCACAAATAGGCTTACATTAACACTGCAATGAAGTTACTGTGAAAATCCCCTATTCGCCAGACCCTGCACCTGTTCGGATACACTAAGGGAGAATTTTAGCATGGCCAATGCTCCTAACTAGCACGTCTTTCGGAGTATGGAAGGAAACCCACGCAGACACAGGGAGAAGGTACAGGGTCTCCACAGACAATGACCCAAGCTGGAAATCAAACCTAGGTCCCTGGTACTGTGAAGCAGGAGTGCTAACCATTCCATGTGATGTTTTATAAGATATTGAAGGAAAAAAATTCGCCCAAGTTCTTTTGTGTGATTACTGCTTGATGTGTAATGCTGGAAAATCCACATATACATATTAATTGATGAGAGTGTGATAGCCTCCATAACGGAATAACACTGATGCTCCATGTTGCAGAGCAGCTGCCCAGTTGAGAATTCTGGAAGTGCATTGTGAAACTATCCCTGCACACCATTGGGTGGAGAGAAAATGTGGTCCTAAGCAGCGTTCTTTTTATTCTCTCTTTTCTTTTCACTACGGATGGAGGAGGGGGAAGCGAGTCTTGCTGTTCAAGAGGATAAATCTCTTTTTTGTTACAGGATGAAGCAATTGATCAAAATTGCTCTCACTGTGCTGATTACATTTGCCTGTTGCTGGCTGCCCTTCCTCGCTAGTCTCCAGCAGTCCGTGCAGGTGCTCCAAAGGCTTTTCCCCATCGACAGAGGCTTGTTTGAGGTAGGTTTGAAAAATGGATCTCAGGTTATGCCTGTTTACTCATGGATATCTATATATTTTAATAAACTTTGGGTTGTGGCAGCTGCTAAACAATTGGAAATACATGCATGCTTCCTCCATGATGTCTGTGTGGCAGACAGAAAGTGTAACACTAGAATCAGTGGGCACAACCTCAGATTAAAGGGACGATCCTTTAAAACAGAGGTGAAGAGAATTTCTTCAGCCAGGGAGTTCTCAATCTGTGAAACTCTTTGCCGCAGAGGGCTGTGGAGGCCAGGTCATTGAGTGTCTTTAAGACAGAGATAGGTTTTTGATTAATAAGGGGATGAGGGATTATGGGGAAAAGGAAGGTGAATGGGGATGAGAAAAATATCAGCCATGACTGAATGATGGACCAGACTCGATGGGCCGAGTGGCCTAATTCTGCTCCTGTGTCTTATGATCTAACACCAAGTTGGCTGAAACACTGAGAACAATGCATCTTAAGAATTGAGCAGTCCAATCATCCAACTCAGACACAGAGCCCATCAAGTTCATCAGGAAATCTTCCTGACATTTCACTGATAATATTAGCTCAGCATCAGTTCAGAAGTCTGCAGCGGCTGACTTATTTAGAAGTAGGCAAGGACGAACTTGAGAACTCATTAGTATAAGCACCCAACAAATTGAGTGTGACGTGTTGGTCATCTCCAATTGCTGTTTAAAAAAATATGCTGATAAGTGTAAATTACATGAGCTATAAAGTGGATATCTTGTTCAGTTTGTTTGTAGAATGCATCAAGTGTTAACCTTCTAACCTTTCCCTGTGTCCTCATCAAATTCAGGACAGATATTCTATATGTGCCATTTAGAAGCGAGGTTGTTCTGTCGGCCTGGGGTGTGGTGCGTTTGCTGTGAAGTTATGTCCCCTCCAGTTGTGACATTGACAACTGTCTCTGCTGTTTCTATTTCCTGTCCTGAACAGAGGTATCGAATATTACGTTCTTGATATTGATATCACAGCCATCCACAGATAGCCCATTTATAGAACCAATCTGCCCCAAACTTAACCCTTGAAATTGGTGGTGCATTTCCATTGTAAACACTATAGTCAAGTTGCCACTAACGTGGCAGTACATATTAAAGACTCATCCAGACTTTTGCCTTTGGTATTTGGTGCACTGTAAACATCTTTGCTTCAGTCAAGCGGAAAAAGATTGTGACTACTAGCCCGATTGACGCGCTTGTTCTGGTCCAAACAGGTTTCAGCAACATTCACCTGTTCAAATGTGCAGCAAAAGGCGCATTTTTGCAGCAAAAGAAAAATTTTCAAATCTTTCCTGAAACTGGATAAATTGGAACCATTTTCCACATGCAAATTTAAAAGAAAATCTTGTTTGAGTGGTGTTTTTTTGTCTGTTTGAAGAAAGCCAAAACCACAAGCACACACTGCCTGTGTGGAAGTGATACAGCTGTTAGTGGGCTCCATATATTTGTATCATCTTGTCTGTCTTTAAGAGCTTTGATTTTTGGAGCAAGCAAGGGAATGGTGTGACAGTTTACCCTGTCCACTCTGCATGTTGGCTTTGTAACTCTGAGGAAAAGGATGCATTAAAAAAATCTGTACAGTAATTGGGATGCTTTTAAGTGTACCAGTAGGATGAAAGTTTCTATGTACAGAAATTCCTCCAAAGCAGCTTATTATTACATTTTTTCTTCCTTTTCACCTAATTTATCTTCTGTTCCTTCTTTGAAGTTGTCAACTTATTCTGGCATGTGGTTCCGCAGGTGCTACCCACCTCCTGATGTCTTTCAAGTATGACTCTGAACATTAAATGTCAACAGGCCTCTTAACTGGCTGTGATATCTTAACCAAACCCAACCCTCTATTTGTTCCACATTTAACATACGAATACTTTATCTGGGTTCACTGGCAAGGATTGGAAGCCCAAACCCTTTGCCTCCTTCCCAATTGTCCTTCATAGCAATCAAAAGACGGTTTCTCTTGCCTGCCTAATCATCTGTAGCATCCCAGCCATGATCAGGAATTGAATCTGTAACTTCCTTGGTCTACATGACCCAGTATCGCATTGGAGAGAGCATTTATTTGGTGACACTTTTCAAAATAAGTTATTAATATCCTATTTAATATCAATATGTAATAAATATGGTCATGCAGTAAATATATACCATTTGCTAATGTAGTTAATTTCTTTGAGCTGAGATGTTTCAATTACATAAGACCCCCTTGCTCTTGCATACTTAAAAGCACTTCATATATAATAACTTTGAATGGATTGACCATTGCTATTTTGGCAGTATAGCAAGTCACCATGTATGAAGTGAAATCTCACACAGTAGTGAAATGAATGATGAGTTTATTTTTTGTGATGTTGGATTGGGTGGAATGTTGGCTAGGACACTATCAGCACTTGTTCATCAGATGGTGCCATGGTACCATAAATGTGCACTGGAGCAAGCAGAATAGCCTTTAGCTTGAATTTCTCTTCAAAAGATGGTAACATCAATACAGCATTGCCATATGAATCTTGACTATATTTTGCATAACAAAGACATTGTTCTCCTTATGGTCTTGGGTACTAGATAACAAAATCTGATCAGCTAGTTTCTGGGCTGTTAATACATACACAGTGATTTTGACAGCTGACAAGATTTATATTACTACAATCTTTAGGCATCTCAACTGAACCTAGTTCCAGAATACCTGAATGCATATGTCTCAGCATTGTGTTTTCCTCTTTTTTTTTTCCCTATTCCTTTACTATATAATGTATATGCACCTGCTGCTGTAGAACTTTTGAGAACTTTGTTTACTTCTTTATCTATGTTTAGACAAGCATTTTTTTAACCTATTTGTCCATCTGCCCTGAAATGTAGAACCCAGAGATACAAAGTGGAACATGTGTTTGACTTCTCCTGTTCTGCTGATATTTGTGTTCTCTTTGGAGCAAACCAAGAGCTCAGTCTTGCTCAGCATGTTTGGTATCCTGGCATAAAATGTACTGATAGAGGTCCTTTGCCCTGCATTCCAGCTCTAGCTGATGTGTGGTGTTGCAGGGACCAGTAAGGGGTAAAAGAAGAATAGGATGTTTCGAGCAGGGAGAGGAATTGAGTTTGGACAATGGAATGTAAGTTGCAAGAGTCCAGTTAAAAGTGAGAGATTGAGCTTAAAATCAGAAAGAAGTTTCTAAATCTGAATTGTTTGTCCTGGTAGTTAGTGACTCTAATGTCTAGAGAAAAGCAAGTGTTCTCTATTTGTGGAGGAAAAGGCAAAGAGGCGACATTTGTGATCTCTTTGTCTGAGTTAATTGAGCCTAATCTTCTACACCCACAATCCATGTGAGCACTGTCCAATGGGGGAAAAAGATCACTGAATAGGGATTTGGAACAGGAGCCACCTCTTCCTTTCTGAACAAATGGCACCAGACTTCAGTGGATCACTGATAATGTTGCTCTGGCTGAACCCCGACTAACGGTTCAGGCTTTGAAAATAAACTGGAGATCTTCCGAGTTTGCATTTCTCAACGTTCACTGAATATAGACTCGCTTGGCCAACTGGGTCCACAACAAAACCTCAGCTTTTTCAGAGAAAGCTACTGGGTTTTTACTATAGACTTAAGAGAGGAACTGCATGTGCATTTGTAGTGGTTCCTATAAGGCTTTGTAGCACCATTGTGATAAACCCCTTTAAATGTAAAAAGTGAGAAAACAACCATTATGTGGGATAGGAGAACTGATTTCTAAGTTGCTGTATTAATGTTAGGAGATTTGAGATTGCCTTGATGTTTGTGTTTTGTACTTTGTTTATTTGTAATAAATAGGTCCTCTCTCGTCTTTCCAATCTTTCTCTCTATTGCAGCCTTCTTGTTTTCTTTTATAATATTAGCATTTATCTGAATTTCTGTACTCCAAAGCTACAGAAATATTGCTTTTCAGGTTCTCCTCCACCACATTCTAACCATATTAAAATAAAAATACATTGCACACTAAACTCTAACTCATTCCTTCTTTAAGTTACTTTCCCTCCCCCTACAATCAAAGTTTTTAAAACCCAAGCTTGATTTCATCTAACCAATACAACTTGATTTATCTTGTTCCCTCTCTCACTGTTCAGTCTTTGAGCTGCCAAAACTCAACAGTTGATTATGATCTATTCTGAGTTTCCAGGTTACAGATTTATGATAGTTAAATGGACATATTTTCTATGAATGACCACTAGTCTGTGCTATTGTATAGTTTGGTTGTAATCTTCACCAATGTTAGAAAATTAAGATTAAGATCATTTTTCTGATACTTGCAATATTTTACAGCTAATGTTGCCCAATAGCAGCAGGTAAAATATTTGATTATTTCTTTGGTGTTTCAGTCGCTGAGTCGCATTTAGCAAACTTGAGCATGAATTCTAGCTCAATCCTCCAAGTATTCGGCCTCCACTGATCTCCATCGTTGGTGCTGTTGTACAATGGAATGTTTCAACATCGTTAAGAGGTGTATACTGTGGCCTACCAAGAAAGCTCATTCCTGCCCATTGCATTGTTGCAACTGATTGGTTGGCTAGGTAGAGTGTGGAGATAGGAAAGCACAGGCACAGAACAACTAGAGTTAGCTAAACTTCCTCTTTATTAATTTATTATGGTCACAAGTAGGCTTACATTAACACTGCAATGAAGTTGCTGTGAAAATCTCCTGATTGCCACACTCCAGCACCGGTTCAGGTACACTGAAGGACAATTTAGCATGGCAAAGCACCAAAGTAGCGCATCTTTCAAACTATGGGAGAAAATTGGAGTATCTGGAGAAAAGCCATGCAGACATGGAGAGAATGTGCAGACTCCGCACAGACAGTGGTTCAAGCTGGGAATCGAACCCAAGTTCCTGGTCCTGTGAGGCAGCAGTGCTAACCACTGTGCAACCGTGCTGCTGGTATTCAATAACTACCAAAGAAAACAAAAGTGAACAATGAGGGGAATTAACATTGTTTTTATTAAGATTGAGGACGGATATGATCCCAGAATCTGATACATCATGGGGTTAAAAATTACAGTGTTCTACAGTATTGCTGCTGTTCAGAATATGTGACATCTCATCTTTGCCTTGCTTTATCCTTCTAGATGTTTCATTAATCTGTCCTTTTAACACAGTGGCGGGACCACATCACAGATTGCAATGTTAGAAATGTCAACATAGAGAAATTACAGCACAGTACAGGCCCTTCGGCCCACAAAGTTGTGTGGAACATGTCCCGACCTTAGATTACTAGGCCTACTTATAACTCTCTACCTTACTAAGTTCCATGTACTTATCTAAAAGTCTCTTAAAAGATCCTATTGAATCTGCTTCCACCACTGCTGCCGGCAGCCCATTCCACACACCCACCACTCTGAGTGAAAAAATTACTCCTTACATTTCCTCTGTATCTACTCCCCAGCACATTAAACCTATGTCCTCTTGTGGCAACCATTTCAGCCCTGGGAAAAAGAAATGTTGTGATGTACTATTGTGCTAAGTGGGACATATTAAGATAATAATGGCGAAAATATAGCTATAAATTCAAAGACTCATTATGGCACAGAAGAAAGCCATTCAGCCAATTGAGTCCATGCCAGTTCTTTGGGCAATCCAGTCAATACTCTCCCCCCCACTCTGTCCCCTTCATCATGCAAGTTTATATTCCTTGTGTCCATTCAATTTCCTTTTGAAATCATTGGTCACCTTCTATTCAACTATCTTCGTAGATAGCGAGTTCCAGGCTGTTAGCGCTTGCTGTGTTTTAAAAAAAACTTCCCCCTTGTATCTCTTGCCCAAAACTGTAAATCTGTGTCCTAAATTCCTCATCCAATCAGTAAGCTGGGGCCTTTGTTTAGGTTCTACAGCAGGATCATCAAATTTTAGTCTATATCTGGAAAAAAAAATTAAAATAGCTCAATCTTAATTGGAACTAGAAAATAACATACAACCTTTCAATCTGTTACCACAGGCAACCCTTCTATCAACAATATGAATTCCCTAACAGAGGACATTGATAGTTTGGTGCCTCTTCTCAATGTAAAACTGCCATTGTGTTAGTAAATCCAAACTGAATTCCATGGGTAAAATTGACCACAGTAGTGTAGGAACTATAATACTTTGTGCATCATTCATGAATTCATTGTGTACTTTTTGTCATTCTCAATTCCATTCTTAATCAGAATTTACTTAACTCCTGACTGAAGAAGTTATTCTGTTTTTGCTGGATAATTATTCCGGATGCTCAGTTCTCTGGGCAAGAAACGTTTTTTTTAAACAATACATTTGTTTCTCCAGTAATGCACTCATTACTTAAGAAAGCTAACTTGTTTATCAATGGTTTTCAATCACGTGGAACAGATTCAGCAAAAGCTGATGAAGCTGAATAAATTAACTCCTCCACAAAGGATTCAGATAAATATCTGATTGGACATGTAATAATGGACTACAGTGGTTCCTGTCTTGCTGCGTGACAAAAGGCTATTGTCCATGGATAGTAACAGAATAGATAAATGTTCCAGAATATTTATGTCTCAATGTTAAATGGAAGAAATGGAGTCCATGATTGAGCAGATTGTACATACTGTGTGGAAGGAGTGATGAATTTGTTGGCCATTTTCATTCTATGCTTTCTAACCTAATTTTTCTGACAATAAAAATAATTCTACTTTTCGTAGCTTGTTTTTTCATTATCTAATGTTCTAAATCCTTGGTTCATCATTGTTGCACTTTTCTAAAACTTTTCTATCTTTTAGAAGGCCTTGTCTCAATATCCATCTCTCTTATTTGAGTGCATATTTGCTGAACGACACCCCCTGTGCAAGCGCTGTCCACAATTTGCATGATCCACAGGATCCCATACTTGGTATTATTTCACTATCAGTGGAAGAGCAAGGAAGTAAGCAAATGGCAACTGTGGTCATGTGACATCACTGAGGTGAAGCTGTTTAAAAATTGGGATCCAACTCGTTTTGTTTCTGATCCTTGTTGTAGTTTACCATGCCACAGGAACTTGATGAAATAATTTGCATGTTGCATCTGATGATGATTTATATCTTTTTCTAAATAGGATAAAGTCGCAAATGTGTGGTGCAGTTTATCTGTTATATTGAAGGTGAAGAAGGTTTTATCACCTTTAACCCAGATTTGGCTCAGGTAATGCTCTGCTCTTGTCGATCTATATTACATCATGAAGACATTTCATTGTTTTCTTTTCATCACCAGCATAATGTCCCCGCTCGTCCCCATTTTTAGGTAATTGTAATTAACATAATTATGTTAATCCTTGTGGGTTCATAACTCTCATTCAAACTCTTTTACCACCTTTCCTAAAGATGGTAACTTGTGTTATGATATGGTTCGATAGATGCTAACGATTCTCCATTATCATGCACAAATCATCATTCAGAGAAGGCTCAAATGTTTGCATCATCTTCAGCCAGAAGTGCCGTTGAATGATCCACCTTAGCCGCCTCCTGGAGTCCCCAGCATCGTAGATTCCAGTCTACAACCACTTCAGTTCACTCCATATGATATCAGGAAACAGCTGGGTGAACTTCGTGCAGCAAAGGCCATGAGTCTTGATAGCATCTTAGCTGCAGTGCGGGAGACTTGTTCTCCAACCGCCTCATCTCTTCAGAACATCTCTGAACCCTAACTACACCAAATGACTCCCAGGGCTTTTCTTTGAACTGCAAACCACATGAGGTCCAAACTGTAACCAACTCCTCTGATCAAATCGCCAGATAAATTGAAATGAAAGAACCTACTTAAACTCCACTCATCTCCATGATGATATAACCTTTAAGGGTTATGGAGTGCTTTCAAACTAATTTAGTTCTAACACCCAAAGCAAAAGACCTCTGGACTGCCCTTCTCTGCAAGCAGTGTGTAGACACTATGCCTCTAGTGCCCCAAATCAGTAATCTCACTTACTGATTTAGGATCTCGCCTTTCTATCTGTTGTCCCCTTAGGTCAACGTGGCCCCATAACCTTTTTGAGTGTAATGGACTCCAAATAGTTTAGATCCATTTATCCCACTTTCAATAGTTAAATTTTAATTTTCACAGAACTAAAAATTATCTGTAAAATATTAACATGAATCATCAATTAGATATTTGCAAAAGTGTGTATTTCAAATTCACAACTTCTATAAAACACGCATAGATACAAAATCATTTTCATTTTACAATATTTAGTTTGGACAATATTTGATTTGCCTATTGGTTAGAGTAAATGGATTATTAGTGACTGATTTAAATGGCCGGACTGTGTAGTTTGTGAATGCTCATTGCAAGTGATCCTAAATTTAGCCTTTTAATGTCCTTGCAATAACTCAGCAGACAAATACGCTGCCTCATGTAGTGCTGTGCTATATGGACTAAGAAGCTGTGACCCCTGATAGTTTAAGTTCACTGGTTACAGCTAATATGACATTAACAATTGACCTCATTGCTCTCTTCTACTGAGGAGATAATCCATATATTAGCTACAAAAGAGAAGTGCTGATTTGCCAATGGTAGGTGGAGGCTCGCTACGTGATATGCTCTCTACATGAAGAATAGAAGCATGAACACACACAATGGACTGTCAGAACTTGAGACAACGAGGCTTCAGAAGAAGTAGGAAAGAAAAAAGTGAATTACTGTATCAAAAACTAGAATTTATTTTTGTTTGTACAGGTCAGTGTCTTTGTATGTATTTTCCCCTATGGGGGAAATCCAGCTGAAAGGACTAAAATTCTTTTTTTCCTACTGGCAATGGGACTATTTGGATGATGCCAGTCTAGTTTCTACTGGGCATAGGTTTATAGGAAAAAATTGTCACAGATAAATTGCAACTATACTAGACAACCACAAGACTGGAAAATGGCCATACTGTATTGTAAGGTTGGAGCTAAGGCAGACTGTTATGGAACATTTACTGTGCGTCAAGGGAAAATTAGACAAATGATTGATAAGGGATGATGGTTTTCTGGACTGGTACTTCAGTTTTCTTATTTCCCAGACTGATATCCTGTATCTTTAGTAGCAGAGACCTCTAGAAAGAAAAAAATGCACCATATTCTTATCGCCAATCAGATGCTCAATTTGTGGATGTTATTTATAGCTCCAGAAGATTTTCCTCAAAATTAGTTCTAAAATGATGGTGTGCTCATTCTTCCTTACTATGGGTAAAATTCTTGCAGTTGAGTAGGTTGGCATTTGATGTTAAGTGCAGATGCCAATTCCCTAGTCTCCAGTAACATATCAAGAAGAGACTGATTTGATGTAGGATCTTTCTCAAAAGAAAGCAATGTTATGAGGTAAGTCAGCCCCACCACTCTTCCTCTCCATTAATTAATTTTGAAGTATTATTGCCTATTTTGCATTTGATGTGTTGCTATTTTATGTGTTACTGGTTTAACAATGTTGTTTTGTTTTTCAGTTTTGCTGCCACACTTCTGACACTATTACCTACGTGTATCAAGCTGACAATTAATCCCACACTAAATGGGTTCAAACTTGCACTGGTAGGTCTAGAATTTACTTTGTTTAGGTTGTCATAATGTTCAATGAGTGCAATTATTTTATGTTTTCAAATTAGCTTTTCTGTGGTTCAATTGGGAAGTAGAACCAAATTATTTTGACCAGGAATGTCCCTTAATTCACTGCCCCTGTTCACTGCTTTTAGCCAGAGGCAGCAGTGGAGGAGAAATAACCTGAATTTGTTCTTTAACATCATCCAGTGATTCCAGTCAACTGCATGTGTGTAGACATCTGATAATGACAAGATATGACAGAACTGTGGTTCTCTCCACAGTTGAATAGTTTAATAACGTTCACTTTTTCTCTGTTCACATAAAGAATAAACATTTGGTTGAGGCACCAAGGGATTGGTGTCATCTGAGGAACTGAAGCTCTTCTCCCCAAGTCTAGATTGCATTGTTGTACTTCTTCAGGGTTTCCTGTCCACTTTCACTTAACTTTCTCACAAAGATCACTGGAAATGCTGGCTGGGTTTTTTGCTTCCTAGTTCAAATGATACTGACATGTACATTGTGGCCCTGAATTGGTTAACTTACAGCTTGGACCTACCTACTGTGTGTCATTGTATCATGCAGTGCATTTACCCACTCAGTTATTAAGAGTTCCAGTTTAAATAAAAATTATTTAAACACAAATTGTTTGTCCTTTAATATCAAGCTGTAAAAAGCATTTTTAAAACACTATGTATAAAAGAATTTAAATCTTCACCTTTAGATTTTGACCTTCTAGTAGTTTGGCACTTATTCAGGGAATGTAACCCAGTGTATTAAGAGTGAAAGTGAAGACAGATAATGACAGGATTCCATCATGTTACAAGATCTCTCCACGGCTGGTAGGGAACACGTGTTGTGGAATGTGAGTTGCACTCTGTAGGCACACGAGTTTAAAACAAAATATCAGCAGTATTCTGTGGTCCTTGGTAGGCTCACTCAATGAAGAGACTGCCCAATGTACTGCTAAGTCATGTAGATTAGATGACGACTCCAGTTCTATTGCTTATCTACTCAGTTGGCTGATCTTCTGGGACAATAGTTGGGATTTTATAATTGACTTCATTGCCTTAAGAGGGAAACAAAACCAATTTGTGTACCTAGTCTTGCTTACTGTCTACTGACTCTTCCTGGATATGTCTGTTGGGTAAGGACAACATCGGGCTCAGCTGAAGTGCGATCCACAGTTATTGGTCCACAAGCATTAGTTTCTTCAGCCAAAAATGACTTCTTGGGTCAGATTCTACAAGGTAGTCAGCAGCGGTGGAGCAAACATGAATTCAATGAAGGATAAGAGAGATAATTTTTTTGGGGTGGACAGGGTTTGGGGCAGGAAGGTGAAGACAAACTTTAAAGGCTTGACATAACAATTACAAATAGAAGTAATTTGTTTTAATGTGCTTATAACTTGGAATGTAAAATATTTGCTTTTTTTAAGCGTTTGTGCAACAATGAATTTATGAATTGTTCTCTAATAGTGTTTTAAAATACAGCAGTAATTGACTCAAAAACGCTCTATAAATCTTGTGATTCATTACAGTTCTAAAAGTGTTGACAGTTTTGGGAGGTTCAGAAATGCAGGTTTACGCTTGGAGTGCAGAATAATTTTCACTGTGACCATATATTGAAGTTTCAACCATTTATGAACAATCTAAGCCAATTTAACTAGTTTTATTTTAGATCATATTAATAAGGAGCATATTCCAAACCAAAGTCTTGCTTAAAAGCTAGAGTCATGAATGGTGTGATTGATTAGGAGGTCTGTAGCTTACAGTAAGTTATGTAATGCATGTCTGTCTTTTATTTTCTATAATTTCAATTGTATCACTGGAGCCAATTGTTACCAGGAAAGTTGCCACAGGAAGAAAGGGCAATAAGTTTTCTGTTTTGATTGAATGTATTCACTCTGGGATTGGAATTCAGTTAGATTGACCTTCAATTGAATCTTGTTGCACCCTTTTACTGCAAAGCAAGAAGGAGCAAGGCAACTAGTTTGGTCAATAGCCAGGTAGTCCATAGACAGAATCTCGGAGCATGGGAAGAAGCATGTCTGCTGAGACTTTCGGGTGAATGGTAGCCAGACCATTTTGACTACTACTGCTTTATTATAAGAAGTATTTTGAAGGTTTCTTCATGGCTTTGAGGAAAGTGTACCATGATCTGGTATCAAGACACACACGAGCAAATCTTGATTGCACTTTTTAGTATAAGAGTTAACTGATCACAGCTACTGGAGTGGTACAATTGACTTTCCTCCCTAACATGAAGCACAATCAGAATTTCCTCTCCTGATTGCAATAATATGAATGATGCTCTGCCTTGTGGAATAGCCTGCTAATACTGTGTAGGCCTGTGTAAATAGAGAGCCCTGGATAGACAATGGTTCCTCTAGGAATGCAGCAGCTTCTGATTCACCAAATTTGGGGAGGAGTTTAACCTTAATTAGGGGGGCAGTGTTATCCCAGCTTTCCAGCAGCATGTGACAGGGCATTATTAAAATACTGTTGGGTGTTCCTTGATATTACTTGGCAGCTGCCTCTAGTTGTGTGATTAAAATTAGGAAATTGCAGGAACAAACCTGGACCCCACCTCTGGATTGATACATTCCTAAGAGTTTATTGTTAGCTGGTAATGATAAATAATTAACGCTTGATTAAGCCCATTCAGAAATATCAGAGGGCTGCTGGTAATAATTAAATAAAAATAAAAAACTGTTGGAGACTTAAGCAGGTCTGGCAGCATCTGTGGAGAAAGAAACAGAATTAATGCTTCAAATCGAATTTCCAAACAGATTTAAGAGGGGCTATTTGGCTCCTCAAGCCTCCCCCGCCATTCAATAATATCATAGCTGTTCTGATCATTTTGAGTTCTACATTTCCACACACTCTTTAATTCCCTTGCATAACAACAACCTATCCACTCCTACCTTAAAATTATTCAATGACCCTGCTTCCACTGCTTCTGAGGCTGAAAGCTCAAATTGCAAAACCCTTGGTGAAAAGAAATTGTCATCATCTCTAATTTAAAAAGTGTCCTAAGTTAAAGACTCACCCATTACAGGAAACATCTTTCTCACATTTACCTTGTTAAAACTATCAGGATCTTATGTACTTCAGTCAAATCACACTCATTCTTTTAAACTCCAGTGGAAGCAAGTTCAGCCTGTCTAACCTATATTCGTAGAC
The DNA here is from genome assembly GCA_024679065.1 of Sphyrna mokarran. Lineage (NCBI taxonomy): Eukaryota > Metazoa > Chordata > Chondrichthyes > Carcharhiniformes > Carcharhinidae > Sphyrna > Sphyrna mokarran. The sequence goes on along the minus strand of JAGIQG010000009.1, from coordinate 51,600,680 downwards.
AACCAACTCAATTAGAGTATCAGTCTAGTAAACCACTTTTGAACTGCCTCAAATACATTTACATACATCCTTAACTCCTTGGGCCTGCTGTCTCAAAAGAGATAGGTGCATGTATGTTAGTGGGTCATGGAGTCACCTGACCTCTCCATGGTGTATGCCTGAGCAGGATATTTAGATGGAGGTTTAAGTTTCCCAAGAGTCAGAACCTCGCCCCACCCCCCACCCCGCCCCCACTCCCACCAAGCACAACATTTAGCACCAGTTTGGTTGCAGGTACAGCGTGTAATCGTGTTCTTTAAGTAAAAAGAATAAAATTGCACACTATTCGAGATGCAGTCTCACCAGTGCCCTGCATAACTGAAGCGTTATATTCTTGTTTTTCTGTTCAATTCCTCTCGTAATAAAGGATAACACTCTTAGCCTTATTGTTTATATGCTGAACCTGCATGCTAACATTTTGTGACTCATACACAAGAATACCTCAATCTTCCTGTACCTCAGGATTCTGCCGTCATTCGCTATTTAAGCAATACTCTGCTTTTATTATTCTTCCTGCCGAAGTGAACAATTTCACGTTTTCCCACATTATACTGTTAGGAAAACAAAGGTTGTTTTAAGAGATTTATATTTGTATTGGTAAGCATTAGAAATAAGATATAGTTTTAAGTGTGCTTAAATTAATGTTTCTGTACCTAAAAGGGTAAAACCTACAGTTACATTCACGTTGGACAAATGTATTTGTACATGTGGAATTGGTTCAGTTCCAACTGTCTTTCTATTGTGCTTACAGAGGGCTGCAACGTGAAGAGTAAATAGAAGTAGCAGTTGCTGCTTAGCAACTGGTGGCCCTTGTAATATTTTAATGAGGTTGGAAAGCTATCTGACTGTAGTTTGCCCTGCTTTATCTTTATATCCTGCAAGTGATATCTGGTGGCTCCTTAAGGTTGTTCAACAGTTTGGCCTCTTTCAGTGGATGATAATAATTTGGAGTGATAATCTGCAATTCATCTCTAATCCTGGACTTTACCCCTTGTCAGAATTTCTTTTTTGATTTTGCGATGTTATTTATCATGTTGTCAAGGGTAATCTAGTACATGAGCATTGAGGCGAATTTTTATTTGTTATCCTTTGAACAACAGAGATTTCCACTTGTTTATAATAGAACACATCCCTCGGTGTCTTCCTTTAATTACTCCAAGTTTAGGACACAGATTTGATCCTACTATATTTTTGTTGTTCTGGGGTGCAAGGTGGCATGGGGGTTACCTGCAATGTTTCTGGTCTTGTGTCAAAATTCAATCCTATTGTTTTAATATCCTTAAAGAGCTTGTTGGGTAGCGCAGTAGGTAGGTTGTATGACACTAGTGCTGTACAATATTTATCTGTTTTTAATAATCTGTACACTTTTAATGGTGGTATGTTCTATTTTTTACTCTTGTCATAGTTAATGTGAGTAATGCCAACTGTAGGAGAGGTGAGTGGGTGCTTTGGTGTATGGATTGTGGGTATGGCCCAATGAGTCCACACAATTGGTGCAAAGTCCCCTTGGAACTATTAGTTGTTTTTTTCTAAATTATTTTGGGGTCAAAGAATTTGATGGACTCCTGGAAAGGTACAGACAACGCATATCCTGGGAAAAGACATTGTTTTGTCTCAATGGTGCCCCTGGTGTAACCTGAAGATGGGGAAACATAGTGCTCATCTAAGCGTAGTGTAAGAATCTTTTGTCATCCACCCTTTTCTATATACCTGTCAATACCCTGTAGTCGTCATGGGTGAATACGCAGTAGCTACTTTATAAATCCTGGACAGATAATACAATTGTTTGAATGGAATGCATCCTTCAGCGTACTTCTTCGATGAAGTGAGGTAATGTAGCTTAGAACACCATGCTGTCTGCATTACTTTAATCCTAAAACACAGATTTGATCCTATTATTATCCTTGATGTTTTAGAGATGCAGTGTGGGTTTGGAAGTCTATCCACTTTGCCTTTGGCACTGTGTCAAAATTAAATCCTTGAATGCTTGAGCTTGAGAAGGGGAATTTTACAGTTACTTCATTGCAATGTTAATGTTAGCCTTACTTGTGACAAATAAATAAAAGTTATTATCCTGGAATTGGCAGTACAGGAAACTATCTTTTGCTTAAGCAAATGATAGTTTTGTTGGAGAGTGTGCTGTGTAGGCTGTATGGCACTTGCATGTCTCCTCTTAAAAGGGAGAGGGTTGACAAAAGCTTTGTTTCAAGCAATTCTTCTGGAGAATGATGGGTGTCTTGAACTGAAAGAGACCATGTTTGATGTGCCTGCCTGTTACCTCATGGACAGCTGTGTTAACAGCTCTTCCGAGATTCTCCATCTAACTTTTTATCCTTAATAAGACATCTCCTTTTTGATGTTGGTGGGGAAAAAATCCTGTTCTCTGTGGAACCGGAGCAAGTATTTTGCTTTGAATCTCGTGAGAAGTTGGGATCCACATTGACTTATTCCTATAAAGTTTTCTATAAATTACGTAGCTCTAGCCCTAGTGTTCTGTGGGCAAGAGTATGCACCTTTATGCCTGTAATCATGGCTTTATCTTGTTATTCATTATTCCCTGAATCTCTGAAGCAAACTTTAATTGTTTGTGGGGGTGCCATTTGTAATAAATAATGAATAATTTGAACCAATTGCATTGGTGCTCTCTTGCCTGTATATGTGGAAAAATGATTCTGCTATAATGTACCAATCTTGAAAGTATGTTCTGTTTGTAAAATGGGGAAAATCTTCAATAAAAAATTTATTTGGAAGTGGAGCAGAACCTTTGTTTAAAAATGTCATTTGGAAAACCTGGAGTGGATCCCAGAATGCAAACTGCTAAGGGAAAGCATTATAATGAGAGAAGATTTCAAAATGTGCTTTAAGTGGAAGTGGTGTATAGAAACTCTCATGTTACAATCATTTGGAGGATTTCTGAGGAGAAAACCACAGAAGTTAACTTGGGTTTAGAGTGGAGTGTGAGTATTTGATCACAGTCAATCTATGTGCTTAAAAGGGACTTTATAGTAATGAGACCATTCTATTTTGAAATCAATGTTATCTTAAAATCTGTGTGTATTTGTTAAATTAAGGGGGGAGTAAATTAATATTGTATAATAATTTGACTTTTCGTGCTTTAGTTTTAACAAGAAAAGAAATTATCAGTGATCCTATGACTCTGTTCTTCCTCATTTTATAAAACAAAGTACAAGTTGTATTTTTTTAAGCCAGAGTTCCATTCTGGAATCTTGTCGTGTTATAATATCAACTGGGAATATAACAATGCCCTCTCTCCCAATTTTTGCCTACTCAGCTTATCTATATCCATCTGCAAACTCGTATCTTTTTCAGAACGTATTTTTCTACCTAATTTTGTGCAGTCTGTAAATTTTGCTACCATGCCTTCACTGCCCTCTTTTAAGTCATTGATTGTGAAAATTGTAAAAAGGTTTGGCCTCAGCACAGACTTCTGCAGGGTTCCACTTATCACATCCTGCCAGTTAGACAGAACTATTTACACATTCACTCTGTTTTCTTCTTGCCAGCCAACCTTCTATCCAGGCTGATTTGTTAACCTTTACACCTTGAGCTTTCACTTTCTGTGATTACCTTTGATCACCTTATAAAATCCTAGTACAGTACATCTACATGTCCCCCTTATCCATAGAATATATTACTTCAAAGAACTCTATTGAATTGATTAAGCATGATTTCCCTTCACAAAACTATGTTGACTCTTCTTGATTCCCAATTGCTTTTCTAAGTGCCCAGATATAACCTTTTTAATGATCAACTCTAACACCTTCCCTATATCAAGCTAACTGGTCTATAGTTTCCCATTTTTTTGCCTCCCTCCCTTCTTGAATAGAGAAGCTACATTCGCTACTTTTCAGTCTGGTGGAACCTTTTCAGAAGCTAATGAATTTAGAAAGATTGACATCAGCACATCTACCACCTCATTAGCCACCTGCTTTAAGACCTTGGGATGAAGTCCATCTGGACCCAGAGACTTGTCTGGCTGGATCTCTTTCAGTTTGCTCAGTATTACTTCAACGTTCTGACCAACTACCTAGCTTGTCACCCATCTTTATGCTTTTTCCTTAAGTTTGATGCTTTCCCTAAGTATTTCAGTTAACCATGGATGGTTGGTCCTCCCTTTAGAATATTTTTTTATAGTAAAATATATTTATTCTGAATATTCTGAAATATTCCCTTAAATGTCTGTCATTGCTTCTGTATTGATCTATCCACTAGTCGAATGTCCCAGTTTACTTCTCACCTTCCAGGCCCATATAATTGCCCTTATTTAAGTTTAAAATACAAGTCTTAGATCCTGTCTTCTTCTTTTCATACTAGATGTTAAATTAAATCAAATTGTGGTCACTGCTACCTAGAGATTCCTTTTACATTGAGGTCACTCCAAAAGTCTTTAACTATAGTACAAATGTCATCCTTGATCAACAATGCTACCCCTCCACCTTTACCTAGCCTCTTATTCATTTGAATGTCATATCTATTGTTATTCAGGTTCCAATCCATTATTATTTTGCAGCCATATCTCCGTAATGGCTATCAGTTATATTTATTTATTTAAATGCACGCTATCAATTTGTTTGCTTTGTTCTGAATACTATAAGCATTTGCATTTAGATAGCGAACCTAATGTTTTTGTCTTTTTGTTGTCTTTGTGAAATCTAGGACAGGATTTTCCAGCCGCGCTTGCCCCAAAACCAAAAAATCATACCTGAGGTCAACGGGCCTTTCCACGATTTCCATAATGTGGGAAAGGGCAGGATAGGATAGAGGCGGGGTTGGGGGGGGCAGCGAGAACTTTCCTATCCTGTCCACTATAATTGCTTGATGGATGAGGTAGGAAAACTATCATCCCCTCTTTCCTGCCATTTCCTGACCCTCATTTCTTTCCATTATTTCTGACCATTATTTACTTTCTTCTCTTACCTTTTGCCTTTATTCTTTGATGTATACATCTTTCCATGTTTGGTTCCTTGCGCCCACTATTTAGTTTTAGGCCTTCTCTATCTCTGTAATTGTGGATCTCACAAGAACACTAGTTCCAGCACGGTTCAAGTGTAGACCGTTGAAATGGTACCCCCCCACCTAATTTTTCCCAGTACTGGTGCCAGTGCCCCACAAATTGGAACGCATCTCTCCCACATCACCTATATCAGTTTTTGAGCCACGCGTTCACCTCTCTAATTTCATATACTCTGTACCAATTTGTATGCAGTTCAATATGACTTCTTCAGACCTGGAGAAGCTGTACACTAGCCATAAGAAAAAGTGAAGACTGAGGAGAAACTACATTGCAAGTGTTTTGCGATTTGCAATTGACAAAACTGAAACTAAAATCCTTTTTTACTTTTGCAATTTCAGGTGAATTGTTCTTTGTCATTCTTCCTGTTTTCCTTCCAAGTTCACGAAAAGTCTATACTTCTGGCTGCTCTGTGAGTTTTGAATATCTTTTAACTGTGTGTGAGAGAGAAATGTAGAAACCATGTAATGAACAGCAGAGTAAATGAAATTTTTTTCGTTCTATTAAGTCTTGTTACAGAATTAATAATAATGGTAAAGTAGATAACACTATGAGATAGTCTGTAAAATAAAAATCCTGAGTCTTTTCCTGCCCTCAATTTCTCCCTTTTTGTTCAAAATGTTGACAGTCTATAATGATTCTATGATTCTGTAAGTGCCAGCAACTTTTCAGAGCCTTACTCAAGTGGCTGTTCTTAATTAAAGATTGAATCTAAATAGTGAAGGCATGCAGATTATTCAACTTCAGGGGTTGGGTGGTTGAGTGGTGTGAATTCAGGTATTACATCCTAGCCTGCAAGTCCCTCAGTTAGGTATGGATCTTCTGCACAGATTCAGAGAATAGTGACCAAAGTGATTTTTTTTTTAAACCTTCCTGATATAAACTGTTGCTAGTTACAGCAATCTGAAGCCTTCCTGGTCTCTGTGGCTTATTAATTCATCAGGCAACTATACCCCTTTTTTGTATCTTAATGCAGTATTAAAAAAGACATTTTCTCTCCCCCTCATTTTTCTTGGTCTTCCTATTTCACATGGACATTCCTAGTTTTACAGTCTCTTCTGTAATGTTATAGTGTCCCATTCCACTACATGAATACAAAATGTGGGAACTTGCTCATTCATGAAGTCATTCTGCGAGAAGAGAAGATATACATAAAACATCTCCTTCCAGACTGTCAAAACTATCATTTCTACATAATATTGAAGGCCGTATGTGTCAATAATGCCCATAACGTTAATTCGGTAAGTAAGTTTTCCCTTTAAGTTTATTGAGGCTCATGCATGATCTAAGATGCACAGAGAGTTCAGATCTTCAGATCATGTGCCTTGATTTAGTGTTTAAAATTGGTTAGTTGTGATCTTTAAATTTAATGGAATCAGACATTAGAGGCATTCAGCTGACTTGAAAAGAACATGTATTTTAGTTTGCGCTAGTAGCACACAATATTTCAGCTTCTAGATATTACGAACTATGAAAAATAACTGGATGTAATATAATGAAAGGAATTTGCACAGTTTATTTCTAAACAACTTGTTCAGAAATATTTAATTAAAGACAAACTTTATTCTACTGAGTCCCCTTAATTTTACCAGGTAAACATCTGTCTGCTTGACGTGCCTCTACTCTTGTTACTATGTTTTTTTTTTAAAAGACTATTGATTGAGCTTTCCCAATGATTAAGTAATTAAATGCTCAGCTGAATGTAGTATTGAGACATAAAGGATTTGGAAGTGCCCATGTTCACACCATGATTTTATGCTGTTAGTTGGCCTTGGCTTGGACAGCGATTTTCCAGGCTAGGTTGAAGTAGAATGAAATAGAAATCAAGCAAGTTACTAAGCAGTGCCCCCTGCTGAAATGAGCCCATTTATTAATGACTAGCAAGATCAGTATTGGATTTGGGATACTGCAATCCCATAGCTGACAATTTCATTAACATGGGGCTCAAATATGAACAATTAGTTGGCTGAGCAACTATGACTCAGTTATATTTTCTGCAGTCGAGAACATTTGAAGTATCATTGGCTGTCAGTGGGGAAGGTGTGGGAGGGTGCACTGAGATTAAAAGTCACCCGTGACAAGCATGTATCATAGAATGTCATATGCAAATTCCCTTTTTAAAATGGGAAAAAAAACTATTACTTATATAAGTCTCTTTATAAATGAGTCTAATTCTCAAGTTCCTCATGATAGTGTGATATTTTCAGTCAAACTAGTAGACATTAGTCATTATAAAAGCTAACATGGAATTTTTCCATCAAGGTCAACAATTCCATCCCTTTTTGAAAGACCAAACCTATCTAGCCATGTTCTTACTGCATCCTTCTGTTTCTCTTCTCTTCAGAAATAGACCTCTTTATGTTAACAGATTCAATAGCCTTCCTCAACAAATTATTTCACAAATCTAAAATCATTTACCTAACGTTCTAGCCTTCACGGATTCATTTTCCACTTATCCTTGGGCAGTTGAACCTCTTGATAAGCAATATGCCAGGATCAATTTTGTCAGTTCTGCTCTTAACCTTAGAAACTTCATTTGGGTTTCATTTTACCATGGAAAATTAGCTTAACTCTGCCTTGCAACTGGAATGCGATGGACTGACCCACCTGTGCTTTATGAACCCGTTTTTATTTGAGGGTGAAAGCTGTAAGGGTAACATTGGTGTGAACTACAAAGATGGGAAAATACAATGTATTTGAGCCAGATATAATATTTTCAACAGTTACAGTTTAATTTTTATTGATTTGCTAGTATAGGTTGAATACATTATAATATGGTACATTAGCTTATTTAAGAAATTGCTAATTTAAAAGAAGTTCAATGACCCAACACTGAAGTTTCCTTGTCATAACTGCTTCATTGATGAATTTCCAACAAAATTTAAATTATATATTTAATGCAATTTTACACGTTCAAGTCATAGAATAGAATAGGACCTGAACATAACTTGCTGATCCAGAAATGTTACCACCTGAGCCAAATTGATACTTACAGCTCATGAATAGATGACTTATGCAGCCGTTAGGTAATAATCTATATAATGAATTTTGACTGACCTGCCATGAAGGTGAAGTAAGTAAATGCAACGCGTATAGAAGTATTAGAGTAAAACAAAGTGTTCTAGTTTCATTTCTGGTCCTTGCTGAGTTACTCACCAGAGCAATGGTGTGGTGCTACAATTAAGAGGGAAAATTTAGACAGTGTATCTGCTCCTGGTGGCCATGCAGGCAACGTTGATTCAGCAAGGCTGATTTTATTGTCTGAAAACATGCAATTCCTGTGACGTTCCCACTCCAAATAGGCGTTTGTGCATGCTCGTGTGCAAATGAATAGTCTATTTAAATGACCGCCTCGCCTCAAGAATGAGGTGCCAACAATTGAATATGAATCACTCCTGTCCGATAATATAATTTTAAAAATTTAAATTAATGTATGTTCACTTATGAAAGCAAATTGGACAGAATATGTTGTAGAACACTGCATGGAGTAGCTAAAATGAATACAACATTTATTTATAAAATAACCATTATTATTTAATCAAAAGTAACTTAATTTCAAGTTATTATTCCGTGGTTACTGACTAATCTGATCATTGATATTTCTGCCAGATAACACATCAGCCCATCAGTTGTTCAAACATAGTCTTCTGCTCCATCTCATTCCGACCTTGAGGCAGTCAGTAGGCAATTTTGCTGCCATAAAATTAACGGAGCAGCCTTCTGCCCAGAGCACATTTGCTGGGAATAATTTATCAAACCTGGCTACAATTTTGCCTCCCTGGCTCAATTTCTTATTTTAAAATTATATATTTTTTGTTCCAATTTTCTCCCTTCCTGAAGGCACAGACTTTTGCCAGGCTATGATTCTACAGAAATCAGCCACTCACTGATGTTTTACTTAAGTGGCCATTCATCATATGCTAGTTTAGTCAGATTGTAGACAGTCTACTGAATGGTGCGGGGAGGGACAAAAACATATACTTGGATGCCATCCCATTCTATCTTAGAAATACCTCAAGCGCTTTATGTACAATGTCTGTTATGTAGCCAAGTGTAACAGCCATTTTGTATTTAAGATGAATAATGCATTGAATAACTGAAGCTTGAGAATAGAACATTAACCAGGGTACCTGATGAACTTATTGTACTGCCTTATGTAATGCTTATGGATCTTTAATGTTCACATTGAAAGAACAATGCCACGTTTCAATATCTATCCAAAGGACAGTACTTCTGAATGAAGTATTCTGTCACTGCTGTATTGGCAAATCAGCCAAGATCATCAAATTTGGAGTGGACTTGAACCCATAAGCTTCTTGATTGAGGGAAAATATGCTATTAACTAGATTGAGCTAATGTTCAGCATTGCATTACAGATAGTCCCATTTCTTCTCATTTCTTGAGCCTTTCTGAGACTTTCCTCAGCAATAAGGTCTGTGACACTTGTGTACCATCAGTATGATGGACAGGAGGTGAAGGGGAGAGGAAAATCAGTAGAAAGTTGCTCACATTCACTTTCTTTCCAGTGCTAGGATACAGTCAAGTGATGATCAGGTTACTCTACCTTTCCCAGATAGCCATTTTTCTTGTTGTCCAGATAGCAAGCATGAGAAAAGACTAGCAGCTAACAAAAAAGAGAACACACAAGTCTTCTACAAGCATAAGGATAATAAGGAAGGTCGTGCTGATTTATGGACCAAAAGAAAAGATCTTTCTTGAAGGCAGATAACATGGCTGAGGTGCTGAGATAGTGAATGAGTATCTTGCATTTATTTTTGCCAAGGAAGAAGATGCTGCTGAAGTCACAATGAAAGAGAAGGCAGTTGACATACTGTATGGGTTAAAATTGAAAATGGGGTTGCTAAGTTACCAGGATCAGCAGAAGCAGGGATTCTGAGGGAATTAGGAGAAGAAACTGTGGAGGCATTGGCTAAAATCTTCCAGTCTTTCTTAGATAGAAATATAGTGCCAGAAGAAAGGACAATTGCAAATACTGCAGTTTTGTTCAAAAATGATTGTGTAGATCTAACAATGACAAGCCCGTTAGTTTAACTCAGCAATGAGAACGCTTTTAGAAACAATAATCAGGATCAGGAATGATAGTCACTTGGACTAATGTGGATTAATTAAGGAAAGCCACGATAGATTTGTTTAAGGTAAATTGTTTTTAATCAACTTGATTTGAGTTTTTAGATAAGGTAACAGAGTGGGTTGATGAAAGTAATGTGATTGATGCAATGCCATTGGACTTTCAAAAGGCATTTGACACATTTCCACAAAATAAGCTCGCTAGCAAAGTCAAAACCCATGTGATGAAAGGAACAATGACAGTATGGTTATGCATTTGATTGAATGGTAGGAAACAGGAATAGTGAATGTCTTTTTGGGCTGTAGGAAGGCATACAATGGAGTTATCTCAGTTAGATTTCAGATTGCTTATTTTAATGACCCAAACTTGGGTGTACAGTGTGCAATTTCAAAATTTGCAGATGATATAAACTTGGTAGATCTGTGAACTGTGAGGAGAAAAGTGATAGATTCCTCGAGGTAGTGGATAGTCTAGTAGAATGGGCAGATAGGTGACAGATTAAATTTATTGTAGAGAAATGGGAGGTGATACATTTTGGTAGGAAGCACAGAGATGGTATCTAAAGTCAAGGGTGCAATTCTAAAGGGACTGCAGAGATCTGGTGGATGTGCATGAATCATTGAAGGACAGGTTGAGAAATTGGTTGGAAAGGCAAAGAGGATCCTGGGCTTTATGAATTGATGCATTGATTACAGAAATAAGGAAGTTCTGATGACCTCTATAAAACACTGAGGCCAACTCTGAGCACCAGACTTCAGGAAGAACGTAAAGGCTATTTTAGAGAGGGTGCAGGAAAGATTTACGAGAATGCTGCAGTCCTTCACCTTGAAACCAATGTGAATAAATTGGCGAAACTGGGGTTGTTCTGCTTATGGAAGAGAAGGTTGAGAATAGATTTAATAGAAATGCTTAAAATCATGAGGGGGTCAAGGCAGAGTAGACAGAAAGAAACCATTGCCATTGGCAGAAGGGACAAGAACCAGAGGACACTAACATAAGGTTATCAGCAAAAGAACCAGAGTGACATGAGGAAAAATCTTTGGTTAAGAACTCCACTGTATACCTTCCTCCAGCCCAAAAAAAACATTCACTACTACTGTTTTCTGCCATTCAATCAAGTACATAAGCATGCTGCTAGTGTGCCTTTCGCTACATGGATTTTGACTTTGCTCGTGAGCCTATTTTGTAGAAATATATCAAATGCCTTTTGAAAGTCCAATGGCATTGCATCAATCACATTACCTTCTTTAATCCACTCTGTTATCTTTATCTAAAAACTCAAATCAAGTTGATCAAAAACAATTTATCTTTAACAACTCTATGGTGGCTTTCCTTAATTTATCCAAGTGACTATTGTTTTTGACCCTGATTATTGTTTCTAAAAGCTCTCTCAAAAAATTGGCCACGCACTGCTGGCCTCCCAGTCACTGTAAGAAATTTGACAACACCACAGACTACACTGAGGGACTCCCAATCACTGCCAGAAACTGTGGTGAAGGCGGATTCAATTGTGGCTTTCCAAAAACTTGGAGAATTATTTGAAGTGAAAAAATTGTCGGATTACAGAGGAAGAACAGGAAAGTGGGGACTAGTTGAGTTGCACTGACAGAGAGCTGGCATAGACTGAATGAGCTCTATCACTTCCTCCTGAACCATTCTGTGATTTGAGTGTGAGCAGGTTGCAAATCGAGTGAACAAACCTTTGAGTTTCCTGATCTTACTGATCTGGCTCAGTACCAGAAAAGGTAGGCAGTGTGCTTACCCACATTATCCATTGCCATTATATTTCAGTTTAACTCTGCATGTTTCCAATCATGTTCTTTTTATCTGGTTTGCTTTCAGACCTGTATTGTTGCTTTTACATGAAATTCCTTTCATGGCAACCTGGTTTTTGCTTGTATCAACTTTTAGGTAAGGTCAGCTTTTTTTTCCCATGTCAAATCCTGAGTTGATGCTAATGTGGATGTGCCGTATCCCTATTGTAATGATTTTGTTTTCTCTCCTGTTTAAAGTGACAAAGAACTTGTGATTTAAAAAGCTTTTAGGTGTATCATGCTCCTTGCAGATAATTTTAGTAAACATCAGTCATCTTTTCCTCTTAAGCATTCATAACATATTTGTGCCATTGTTTCTAGTAACTTTTAAAATGAGATACCACTTTTCCAATGGAAAGATTTAATGCTTTGTTGTAACAAGCAAACTAAAATCATGACTACAAATAACTAATACACTAAGCTACAGAAAAAGCACATTACCATAAACCAATTAACAAAGCTGAATACTCCATGCCACAAACCGGCACACACTCAGCAGATCTTTAGGGGGTGATTCTCCCAAAAAAATTCTAAGCATTGAATAGGCATAAAAATCATGTTTGTTTTTCAGTGGGAGTTTAAAAATGAATCTCCCACACTCTCCACTGCAGAGTGTCTTAGCATGAGTCATACTTACATTCAGTGGATGGGGCTTGTTCCTGCTGGAGAGGCCAGCAGCACAGTGTTAAGCGAGTCACTGTGCATGTGCTAATCTATCAGCCCAAGATCGGTACGTGCACAATAGATCCGCTCAGCTGGCCTTACAATCAATGGCTAGTCCTGTGACCCATGCATCACCGGCCGTGTGGACCCCCTACCCCAAATGACCCAATCGCTGTCCCATCCCCTCCTGATTGATACAATCTTTCTTGCCCCCACACTCCAGCCTGCCTCAATCTTCCTTCTCCCCCCTCCTCAGTCAGTAGCCCCAATCTTTGGATCTTCCCACCCATTCATGGAAAGCAACTAGCCCGGATGAGTATCCGAACGTGCACTCAAACCCTGTGTGAATCAGCAAGCTGAGGTAACTTCAATCTCTCTTTACAACAATCTGAGATCCCTATCTGCGTCAAGAAGATGACCATCATCCCAATACCTAAGGCAGGTAGCGTGCCTTAATGACTATTAGCTGGTGGGCTGACATTCTTCATTATGAAGTGCTTTGAAAGATAAGTCATGGCACAAATCAATTCCGGCCTTCTGGACTACTGGATCTACTACTGTTTGCCTATTGCAACAACAGATCCACAGCAGATGCCATTTCTTGGCCCTGCACTCAACCCTGGAACACCTAGATAACAAGGTAATCTATGTCAGACTTCTATTTATTGACTATAACTCAGCTTTCAGCACTATTATTCCTACGACTCATCTCCAAACACCGTGGCCTGGGCCTCAGCATCTCCCTCTTCAACGGAATTCCAAATTTCCTAACTCGCAGTCTGCAATCGGTAAGGATAGGCAGCAACATCTCCTGCACAATCATCTTCAACACTGGTATCCCACAAGGCAGTGATCTCAGCCCCTTTCTATACTCCTTTATACCTATGACTGTGCAGCCAAATTCCCCTCCAATTTTCAAGTTTGCTGATGACACCACTGTAGTGGGTCAGATCTCAAACAATGACGAGACAGAGTACAGAAATGAGAGAGAGAATCTAATGAACTGGTGCGGCAATAATAATTTCTCCCTCAATGTCAACAAAATGAAGGAGATTGTCATCGACTTCAGGAAGCATAAAGGAGAACGTGTCCCTGTCTACATCAATGGAGACAAAATAGAAAAGGTCGAGAACTTCAAGTTTTAGATGTCCAGATCACCAACAACTTGTCCTGGTTCCCCCATGCTGACACTATACTTAAGAAAGCCCACCAATGCCTCTACTTTCTCAGAAGTCTAAGGAAATTTGGCATGTCAGTTATGACTCACACCAACTTTTACAGATGCACCATAGGAAGCATTCTTTTTTGTATCACAGCTTGGTATGGCTCCTGCTCTGCCCAAGACTGCAAGGAACTACAAAAGGTCATGAATGTAGCCCAATCCATCATGCAAACCAGCCTCCCATCCATTGACTCTGTCTACACTTCCTGCTGTCTCAGCAAAGCAGCCAGCATAATTAAGAACCCCACGCACCCCGGATGATACTTTCTTCAGGAAAAAGATACAGAAGTCTGAGGTTATGTAACAACTACTCGAGAACAGCTTCTTCCCTGCTGCTGTCAGACTTCTGAATGGACTTAGCTTGCATTAAGTTGATTTTTCTCTACATTGTAGCTATGGCTGTAACACTACATTCTGCATTCTGCCATTTCTTTTTCTATGTACGGTATGTTTTGTCTGTATAGTGCGCAAGAAAGAATACTTTTCACTGTATGTTAATCTACGTGACGATAAATCAAATCAAATCAAACCCCACCTGCAGCCCCAATCACTGGCCTCGCTTTCTGTCACTAAGCCCAAATTCCTCCCAACTATCCAACAAGTTCTCTACTTCCTGTTACATCTGGGTGTTTTCTAGAGTACTTTCAAAAATCCCTTTGCTCACTGGATATATTCAAATTAATTTCCAGCATCGAGGGACCCTCTGATGACTCTTTGATCTTTAAGTCTGCAAGTGCCATCTCATCAAACAGGAAATCTGTGCTCACCAGCATTCTGCTTGGTGATTAACACAAACAATCTCTTTCTTTGCTTGGCACAGCACCCACTGTTTTCAGCTGCCTTCTCTAAGTTACCTGACTGAGACTGAGAGTCTGTATCTGGCAAGACCAGCTTTCCTACTTCTGTTTCAAGTGTAAAACCTGACACTTGAGTTTGAGTTTCATGGCAACCAAATCACATAGGGCTGTTTCCAGACCGAGTTCAGCATGATTACCATCCCCACATTCCAGGACATTCTGTTTTATCTTCAATTAAAAGAAATAGTTTAAGCATATAAAAAGCATTTAACCTGATAAAGGCTCACTTTTGTGACAGAGCTGAAAGTCATTTATTCATTAAGTCCTGAACAATTCCCAAATGTTGAGTGGGATAATGCCCAAAAAGTATATTGTTCATTGATCAGCCCAACTTAAAAAGATAGAAATATAGGAAAAGGAGCAAGAGGAGGCCATTCGGCCCTTCGAGCCTGCACCTCCATTCATTATGATGGTGACTGATCATCCAACTGAATACCTGATCTCTCACCTTCCACCTCCTATCCTTTGACCCCCTTCATCTCAAGTATTATATTTAACTGCTTCTTGAAAACATTCAATGTTTTGGCCTCAAATGCTTTCTGTGGTGGTGAATTCCATAGGTGACCACTCTCTGGGTAAAGAAATTTCTCCTCATCTCTCCTAAACAGTCTACCCTATATCGTCAAACTGTGACCCAGTCAATCAACTGTCTTAGCATAGATCACTAAAGAGAATAATTGGTGCTCAATCTTCAGATGCCAATGCTAAATCCAAGGATTTTGTTTTACCGTAATAAACTTTATATCTCTTGTGGTGTAATAGAGTAAGGGTGAGGTTTTTTAATTCACACTATTTTCTTACAGCATGTTTCCTCTGTTGTTGAAGGATGGGCTGCTCCTTCCTTACACTGTTACCTCTTTGGCTTTCCTCCTCGTCACAGCAAAGTTGTTGTCAGCATTTAATAAAGTGTCATTGGACGATCTGCAACTCCAGCCGTTTTCTCAGGGTGTGAGGAGATACATTCCACACTTTACAATTCCACCAAATCTTACAAAACTTACAGTAAGTAATTTTGAAAATCACTTTTTTTGAAAATCACTTTTTTTGAAAATCACTTTTTTTGAAAATCACTTTTTTTTTGAAAACGTGTTCAATTGTGAAATGTTGGAACAGTGAAATCGCACCGTATCCTGTCATGCCCAGGACCTGGCTTCAAATCCAGATTAGACCAATTGGATCACTGGAGGTTAATTAGCAGTAAATTGGCCATTAGGATGATTGGTGCAGGAAATAAAGAATATTGCAGTGGCGTGCTTTCCTAAATGTGAAGCTGTGATGCTGAGGCAGAGAAATGAGAACTTTATTTTGCATATAATTCATGTTACTTAATGGTAGTGCTTAACATTAATACAGATGATAAAAGTGGGATCAAACATTTTGTCTTCTAGTTTGATACTCTAAATGTTGATTAATTGTCAATGGGTCTTTACACAAGATTAATTTGACGGTATTTTTAGCCCAGTTCTGCTAATTATGGAACTCCAACCCAAAGCAACTTTGCAGTTGACAAAAAACAGCACTAAACTGGCTGTTTTACTCAAAAACTACAAATAATGTGGAGATGCTGATGTTGGACTGGGATGGGCACAGTAAGAAGCCTCACAACACTACCTTAAAGTCCAACAGGTTTATTTAGAATTTTGACTTGCCTGATGAAGGAGCAGTGCTCCAAAAACTATGAAGATAATAGAGGTAGTAGGAACTATGAATGAAAAATGAAAGGTGGGAAGACAGCATTGATATTGCACCTTTCAGGATCTCAGGATGTCTCGAATCGTTTCAGTTGTTGAAATGCTTTTGCAGTGTGTTCATTATTTTATTGCAGGAAATATGTCACCCACTTTCCAAAAAGCAAGATCCCACAAACAGCAACAAAGCAGTGACCAGTTCACTATTTTTTAAAAAATGATTGAAGCATAAATATTGGTCAGGATATTAGGAAGAATTGTCCTGATATTCTTCAAACTATATGATAAAATCTTTCACATCCATTTGACAGGAAAGGCAGGGCATTTCATTTAATTTTGGATGAAATTTAATGTCTCATCCAAAGAATGGCATTTCTGAAAATATTGCATCCTTTATGTAATACACTGGTGTGTTAGCCTAGATTTTTGTTTTCAAATCTCTGGAATGGGGGATGAATCCTTAACTATGTGACCGAGTGAGATTGCTACCCAATGAGCTATTAACAATAAATGAATCAAATTCTGAGAATAGTTTTTGATTCTTTTACTTTTTTCCTTCATCAAGAAACCTAGTTGAAGGGTTTAATAATAAACATAGGACACCAGCAAGGAGGAAAAGAGAGCAATATGTATGAAAAAACTAATGCTGGGCTAACAATAAACACAGAATTTAAGAGACTGTAGAAGGGAAAAACTAACAGGCAGATAGTTCCATAGTATGGCATCCTGGGAAACATATGATGAGCATTACAACAAAATAAAGATACAGGAAGAATGAAGGATTTCAGGATTTTATATTTTCAGATGAGAAAGCATAAATGTGATGCATTGAAAAATGTGACTTGAAATATGAGAAAGGAAAACTGCCTTTTTCTTTTATTCCTACAGCTCCTTCTATCTGTAATTGCCATGGCAACATTTAGTTTGATAAGTGCAACACTAGTTCCTCCCTCACAACTGCCAGACTTATTCCCTGTTATGGTGTCTCTATTTTCCTGCATCCACTTCCTGGTTTTTCTGGTGTACTTCAACATTCTGCATCTCTCGGAGCCACTCTACAGGAAGCATCAATGGAAAATCAAGTAAAGGACAAGTCACTGCAAACCTAGGAATTAAGTATCTTGTATATATAAAACAATTGTATAAATTGTTTGAAATTGTAAATGCCAAAAAACATTTTTTAACTACTCTATCCAGTAGCTACCTTAATAGATCACTTGGCAAAATATGCCATGTGGTATTAAGTGATCTGTGTTCACGTGAAGTGAGACCTGGACAACATTCAGGTTTGGGTTTTTAAGTGGCAAATAACATTCACAAAAATGCCAGTGGATGACCATGAGAGAGAATCTAGTCATCTACCCTTGAACTTCAGTGGCATTATCATCATTGTATCCCCCACTACCAACGTGCTGGGACTTTTCACTGAAACCTAACTAACCTAGTTATATAAATACTGTAGCTATGCAAGCAGATTGGACGCTGGGAATTCTGTGGTGAGTAACTTGCCTCACGATTCCTCAATGTCTGTCCATCGGGAGAGCAATGGAATACTTAACTGGATGAGTGTAGCTCCAGCCACATACGAGAAAGTCATTACCATGCGGGATAATGCAGACTGTTTGATTGCCATTCCATCCGCCATCTTAATTATTTACTTCCTCCATCACTGACTGTGAGTCCCATATACACAGCAGCAATTTACCAAGATGTCTTCCAAACTTGTAACCTCTACCACATTAGAAGGACAAGTGCAGCAAATGCATGGGAACACCAACACCTGGAAGTTCCCCTTCAAGCTACCCACCATCAAACTTGGTGGCTGGGCAAAACTTTGGAACTCCCTTCCAAACAGCATTGTGCTCGTACCTGAACCAGAGAGAGACTGAAGGCAAGAAGCCACATCACCAATTTCTCAAGGATAATTAGGCAGGAATAACAAATGCTGGCCTCAACAGTGACATTCCTATCCCATGAAGGAATTAAAAAAAAATGTGGCTGGATCTATGCTAAGCTAATTAATCTTAGCCAGAGCAACAATCGGGTTTCTGCACTTCAACGCAGCATCTTTAATTTAAGATGATGAAAATCATTCAGGATTTCTTCTCTTTATATTATCTAGCAGCCTCTGTGTCTGCTAAGTGAATTTGAGTTTACATGTGATTTGTGTTCTGTAGCTGCTCATTGTTCAAACTTGTACAAGATAATAAAGGCTAAATGACAGCAAGCGATAAAATTCAGACTCCTGTCTCAGCCACGATCTTCAAGATAAGAGGTGAAAGAACAGAAAAGACAATGCCCAGGCCATACTCCAACTTGCTTATCTTTAGATCTCAGCCACAGTTTGCAAATAGAATACTAAATATGGAGAAAGTCAGCTATTGTGTGCTTCCTGGCTGCAGGCAAAAAAGAAATGCAGATGATGTTTTAAGAACAGGTTACCCTCTCCCATGTACAGGTATAAGTAGATAGAAAAACAAAGTCTCATAAAAACTAATTGCTAGGTGACATGGTGTAATTTCACTGCCACCCCTCGATTTCCCTCTCCCTCCCTGCTCCCCACCCATCTCCAGTATTTCTAACATTTTATATGAGTAGAAATATTAGTCTTGCTTGGATTCAGTTTGGTTTCTTCCCAAATAGTCTGCATTTTTGCCTATTTTTACACTTTCGCCACGAGGTGTGAAATCCTGCTGAAAAATTGGAAATAAGAACTAGGAACAGAAGTAAGCAATTTAGTCCCTCGAGCCTGCTCCACCATTCAATGTGATCATGGCTGATCTCATCTAGCCTCATCTCCACTTTCCTGTCCACTCCCCAAAACCCTTTATTCCACTACTAATTAAAAACCTATCTATCTCCTCAATTGCATGGTGGCGCAGTGGTCAGCAATGCTTCCTCATAGTGCCAGGGACCCAGATTCGATTTCTGGTTTTGGCCACTGTCTCCAGAGCCTGCATGTTCTCCCCAGTCGGCATAGGCGTCTTCTTGGTCCTCTGGTTTCCTCCCACAGTCCAAAAGAAAGCGTGGTTATTTGCATTGGCCGTGCTAAATTCTCTGTACCTGAACAGGTGCCTGAGTGTGGTGATTTTCACAGTAACTTCATTGCAGTGTTAATGTTAGCTTACTTGTGACAGTAATAAATAAACTTTAAATCTTTAACCTTTTAGTGTTCTGGCATCAACTGCACTCTGGGGTAGAGAATTCCACAGATTCGTGATCCTTTGAGTGAGGTAATTCATCCTCATTTCTATTTTAAATTATACCACCCCTTAGCATAAGACTATGTTGAGTCCCCTCTGTTACCTTCATCAAAGAGATAATTATTCACATGTGAATCTAGTCAGTCATAGTTAGCTTGCTAACTGAAGTTTACAAATATTTTGTAGCAGAGGCCAGCACAGTGGTTAGCAGCACCAGGAACCTGGCTTCAGTTCTGACCTCGGGTGACTATCTATGTGCAGTTTGCATATTTTCCCCATGTCTGTGTGGGTTTCCTCTGGGTGCTCCGGTTTCCTCCCACAGTCCAAAGATGTGCAACTTAGGTGGAATGGCCATACTAAATTGCCCATTAGTGTTCCAAGATATATGGATTCAAAGACTGAGCAGGTTGAATATAGGGGGTTACAGAGATAGGGCCTGGGAAAGATGTACTGTTGAAAAATCAGTATGGACTCGATGGGCCTCCTTTTGCACTGTTGAGATTCTATGATTCTACATTGATGGATAGCAATCAGAATGGGAATTCCCCACTTTTCTGAACAAGTACTAGTGTGTGGCGATTAGGGGATTCTCACAATAACTTTATTGCACTGTTAATGTAAGTTTACTTGTGACACAAATAAATAAACTTTTCCTTTTTCAGTCATGCAGAGTGGTACTCTACTGCTACTTGGCCTGAAATCCTTTAACTCAACTCATGTGGAATTAAACATAGTATCCTCTAGTTAGTTTGACTCAATTCCTCTGCCAACTGAGCCATTGGACAGATCACACACTTAACTATTACTTGAACTTGCACATTGTCAATTTGATTCTTAGTGGGCACAGATTCATTGCATATAGTTATCTACCCAGTTGGCAATCTTTCTGAGAGGTTAAAGGATAACTACAGTGGAAATATGCTACACTGGGATGTTGTCCTGGAACTCAGCCACGCTGAAGCCAAGCAGAAGGAATTTCACATCCAACCAATGTTGTACCCAACATACAGGGAGCATTCACTATATTGTGTGTTTATTCCTCAGCAGTAATATCTCTAGCTTTGTAAAAATAAAAGATTTTTTTTAAAAAAACAGAAAAGATTTGAGAAGTTGTGCAAATCCATAAAGTCAATTGTAATATCCAATGAAGTTGGTTTCAAATTAGTGTCTCAAATTTCTCCACATAGAAATGCATAATCGTTGTCAACAGTTTACCTTTTAAAAATATATGTTATATATCAAATATATTTATGAAATATATAAAATAAACGGCTGACGATGACAAACTACAGCTACCTTGAATGTAAAACTTTTTATATCATGTCCTATGCACTGAGGAATAAATACAAATTCTAATATTAATAGTGAAAGCAAATCCATTAACCAGTGTTTAAATAAAATGAAGATGTCAAGTTTCTGAAGGCCACACATTCCCACCTGCTTTCGCATTTGTCCTCAGTAGTTTATTTGTGTTTTAATGGGTTTTGGAATTTAGAAAACAGCACAACCATGAGGTGGGCAAGATTCTTGCCTCCTCCAGCTGCACTGGAAAATGACATTCATGACATTCTGAACGAATGACATATTCGATACAGTGAATGAGACACCTCGAGGGCAATGCAATGAAAATCTCTTCTTAATCACGTGTTTGACATGGGTCACAGTTGCCAAGCAGCTAGAGAATGCTTAGAAGAAATGGCAGTGAGCTTGAGCACCAGTGGCCTGTTCTCTGTCACATTTATGCAGGCTATTTATTCTAAGTAGTTACTGCAGTAGGAAAATATTAGTTTTGTGCTTGGGTGTGTTTTCTTTTCACTTTGTCTTTCACTTGGCCTCCAAGGGTGATAAAGTGAGAGTTATATGATCCACCTGGTGCACAACTGGAAACTGGATCTCCGAAATGCCAGCTGTCAAACAGGCTGCAATCCTCCTGCAAAAAACAGTCATTGGCTATCCTAAATATCACTGCTCACTTTGTGTATAATGTAAGGGGGAATGAAAATAAGATGGGAAGCGGTGTTGTTCGCTGATACCTAGATATTCCAGAACAAATCAAAGGAGCAGGCTTGAAGGGCTGAATTGCCTACTTCTGCTCCTAATTCTATGTTCCTATACAATAGAGACCTATAATTTAGAATTCCTTTCCTCTGATGAATAATCCTGGAAAAAAATACCTTCAGTAAAACAGCCTCCCAAGAGGCAAACAAAAAGGAAACTTAAAAACAGCAACAATTGTTTTTAGATTTTTTCTGTACCTTTTCACTTCGCAAGATTTTCCTTCCAGTATATATCTAAATTATACCGCAAACTCTCAGACAAAGGCAACAGAATTAATCTATTCCATCATTAGTTCTGTATAGAAATTATTTTATCTTCTGTGTCATTATTCTTGGATAAAAAAAAGATGATCTGATCCTGCATTTTTTTTTCTCACCATTACCTTTTAGATTCGTTTTTATTTATGCATATGCTGGAGTACCTTTCACTTCTTCCCAAGATTTCCCTTAGTTTTAGTTCTTAATCTTAGTTTTTCTGCATTTTTCTTATGTATCTGTTTTCACGCATGTTCTTTTCCTAGTTACTGAATTTATGATGTTTACATTTTGTCAATGTTATCAAAACGAAGGAGATAGTCATCAACTTCAGGAAGTGTAGTGGAGGCAGGCCCTTGTCTACATCAATGGGATCAAAGTAGAAAAAGTCAAGAGCTTCAAATTTTTAGCTGTCCAGAAACCGGTCCTAATAAAACTGCATTCATAACACGTGCACACCCCCCCTACCCCTCCTCCCACACTGATACCCACTCATCATAATCCTACCACTGGACCAGTGAGCTTGTATAGAACCAGTCAGCCAGAGTGAGATTTCAGCCAGACTGATGTTATTGGAAATTTGGAGCTGAGCGGGAATTCAGTGCTATGGGGAAAGAAGTTCTCATCTTTGGAAGAAGCAGAGAGGTGGACCTGCGAGGGAGACTGGAGGACAAGTGAGAGATAAAAAGAAATCAAACCATGACCTTACAGCCAGCAGTTAAACGACTGGTAAATTTTTTTTTGTCTTGGCATTTTAGTTGTTGTTGTAATTTAGCTTAAGGGTTAAATCATGGTAGGAGATCTCTGACCCATACCACGCTCCTCTTGTGTGATTTGGGAATTCGGGGACCCTTCCAGTGTCCTGGCTCCTTCACGTGTAAGAAGTGGTCCAATTGCAGCTCCAGTTAGACCACTTGATGGCTCAGGAGCTGTGGATGGATTTACTTTAAAGCATCCGCAATGCTGAGGAAGTCATGCATAGCACATTTAGTGAGTTAGTTATTAATTATTATCTGCAGACAATAATTACTGAGGGAGATAGGGAATAAGTGACCACCAGACAGAGAAAGAGTAGGAAGGCAGTGAAGGGGTCCGCTGCTGTCATCTCTCTCCAAGACAGATATAGCCATTTTCGATACTGTTGGGGAAGACAGCTCAGCAGGGGAAGGCGGCAGTGGCTAGGTTCATGACGCTATGGCTGGGCTCTGCTGCACAGGAGGCAGGAAAAAGAGTGTCAAGGGTATAGTGATGGGGATTCAATTGTAAGGGGAATAGAAAGGCATTTTAGAAGATGCAAACGAGACTTCAGGGTGGCGTATTGTTTCCTTGGTGCAAGGGTCGATATCTCGGAGCAGCTGCAGCACATTCTGGAGGAGAAGGGTGAACATCCAGCTGTCATATTGCATGTAGGCATTAACAATATAGATAAAAAATGGGATGAGGTCCTACAAGCTGAATTTAGAGAATTAGGAGTTAAACTAAGAAGTCGGACCTCAAAGATAGTAATCTCAGGATTGCTACCAGTGTCACATGCTAGTTCAGAGTAGGAATGCCAGGGTAGCTAAGATGAATATATGGCTTGAGAGATGGTGCAAGTGGGAGGAATTCAAATTCCTAGGACATTGGAACCAGTTCTGAGGAAGGAGGACAAGTACAAGTCAGATAGTCTGCACCTGGGCAAGACTGGAACAAATGTCATAGGGGGACTGTTTGCTAGCACTGTTGGGAGAGTTTAAACTAATGTGGCAGGAGATAGGAACCGATGTAGGAAGTCAGAGGGAAATAAAGTGGGGACAGAAACAAAAGACAGTAAGGGGAAAATGAAAGGCAGAGAAATTAATATCAGAAAGGGTCACAATATAGAGTACAAAGCTTGTGGAGAACTCACTGAATGAGTCCAGTAAGAGAAGTAAAACGCAGGGAAAGTGTACAAAACATGACCAGGCAGATGGTCTGAGAAAGGGTATAGCTCAAAGGAAGTTTAGATTAATTCATTTATTTCAATACAAGAGGGCTGATGGGTAAGGTAGATGAACTCAGGGCCTGGATGGGTACATGCGACTGGGATACTATAGGTATTAGTGAAACATGGTTAAGGAGGGGTTGGATTGGCAGCTCAATCTTCCAGTGTACAGATGCTATAGGAACAATAGAGCAGGAGGTGAGAGAGGAGAGGGAATTCTGTTTTTGATTAGGAAGAACATCAGGGCATACTGACAGGGGATATATCTGAGGATTCACCCACTGCCTCTATAGGGGTAGAATTGAAAAAATAAGGGAGAAATCACTTTGATAGGGTTGTACTGCAGGCCCCCAAATAGTCAGTAGGAAATTGAGGACCAATAATTTAAGGAGATTACAGACAGCTGCAAGAAAAAGGGGTGGTAACAGGAGGGAATTTTAACTTTCCCAATATTGACTTGGATAGCCATAGCACTGGGGGCTTGGATGGAGAGAAATTTGTTGAATTGTATTCAGGAGGAATTTCTCATTCAGTATGTTGATGGCCCGACCAGAGATGGGGCAAAACTTGACCTCTTGGGAAATAAGAAAGGGCAGGTGAAAGAAGTGTCAGTGTGAGGTCACTTTAGGATAAGTGACCATTATTCCATTAGTTTAAGATAGCTATGGAGAATGATATGTCTGGCCCAATTGCATTAAATAGGAACTTTCAAAAGTTGACTGAGGGAATCTGTTGGCAGGCAAAAGGACAGAAGGTAACTGGAAGGCTTTCAAATGTGTGCAAACCAAGGTTCAGGGTAAGCCTTTTGAAGTGAAGGGCAAGCTAGTGTAGGTGGGGAACCCTGGATAACTCAGGATATTGAGACCCTGGTCTAAAGGAAGAAGGAGGCAAATGATATGCATAGGCAATTGGGATCAAGTGGATCCCTTGAAGAGAATAGAGGTCATCAGCATAGAATTAAGAGAAAAATCAGGAGGGCAAAAAGGGGACATGAGATTGCTTTGGCAGATAAGGCAAAGGAGAATCCAAAGAACTTCTACAAATACATACAATTGGATACAAAATTGGCTTGAGGACAGAATACAGAAGGTGGTTATAGAGGGTTGTTTTTCAAACTGGAGGCCTGTAATCTCAGGGATCAGTGCTGGCTCCACTGTTATTTGTTATTTATAATAATAATTTGGATTACAGTTTAGGAGGCATGGTGAATAAATTTGCTGATGACACCAAGGTTGGTGGCATAGTGGATAGTGAAGAAAGTTATCTAGGATTGCAGTGGGATCTTGATCAATTTGGATGAATGTGAGATGATGCAATTTGGTAGATTGAATCAGGGCAGGATCTATTCAGTTAATGGTGGAGTGTTGGGGACAACTATAGAACAAAGAGGTCTAGAAGTACAGATTTATAGCTCCTTAAAAGTGGAGTTGCAGACGGATAGGATGATGAAGAAGGCAAGGTTGGTTTCATTGGTCGGAACATTGAGTACAGGAGTTGGGATATCTTGTTGAAGTTGTGGAAGACATTAATAAGGCTTGGAATACTGTGTATAGTTTTGCTTACCCTATTATACAAAGAATATTATTAAACTAGAAAGAATGCAGAAAAAATTTACTAGGATGATGTTGCAATTTGATAGTTTGAGTTATGAGAAAACGGTGGATAGACTGGGACTTTTTTCCCTGGAATGTGGGAGGCTTAGGAGTGATCTCATAGAGGTCTATAAAATAATGAGGGGCATAGATGAGGTAGATAGTCAACATTTTTTCCCAAAGGTAGGGGAGTCTAAAACAAAATGGCATAGGTTTAAGGTGAGAGGGGAGAGATACAAAAGGGTCCAGAGGGTGGTGAGTGTCTGGAATGAGTTGCTAGAGGCACTAGCAGAGGTGGCTACAACTTTGTCTTTTAAAGACAGTTTTTTTAGACAGTTGCATGATAAGGTAGATATCGAAGGATATGGGGCAACTGTAGGCAATTGGGACTAGCTTAGTGATAAAAGCTGGGTGGCATGGACAAGTTGGGCCAAAGAGCCTCTTTCCATGCTGTAACCTCTATGACTGTACTTAGTGTCTTCTTTCATGAGATGTTTGCTGTATTGTAAAGCTATGCAGAAAGCCTGCTATCAATATTAAGGGCTGGAGTCTAGCATCAACTGGAGCTTGATGGTCATTATTTCCAATGTGGAAGAGGTGACCAACCACTATCAACACACCTCCAAACCTAACCACCATACTGTGTCTCTCAGCCAATATCTCAGCTTCCATTGTAGAACAAGCTGAGACCATCCAATACTCAGGTACTGCAGTGCAAACTCTGACTGAATTCTTGTATGGTCAATCTATCATCACATTGTGAGTACCAGTATTCACAGCAGTTTACAGGATCTCATAATAGTCCATCAGGTTAATAGGATTGCTGAAGTGCCTCTCAAGAGGAATGGCAGTGGCTCTGTGGGTCACCAACCTGCTATGGTCTTTCAAGATGACAGCATTCATCCTCCCATCCTTGCCAACTCACCAACGCTCTTGCTGTTGTCTGCCAGTTAGCCAGCACAAACTGCTGTCACAATAATTCAGTCCAAAGCTGGATATTCTAGGTTCTGAGTTACTCCTGAAAGGCTATCTATAGTCTTCTCCAATTAATTTCAGCAATCATACTCTAGTCAGTGGGCAGAAGCATTAGGACAGATCAACACATATGGAATGCAAGCTCGAGAATGCAGAAGCATGATATTACAGTGTAGTATGATTTGATTCATAAATTTCATTTGAAATGTTTGCTGTGACTTTTACTTTTCTATTCAGACCAAGTAGATGCAGCAACGCTCAGTAACAGAGAGAAGGAAAGGTGTGTGATTGTTGGTGAAGGAATTTGTGATTGGGTTTATTGGTATTGTAGTTGGACGATTTGATCACAGGGACCCTGGCCAGAAAGGAGCTATGTTAGTTGTCTTCTCCCTTTCTTTATCCATTTCCTCCAGCTCCGCCTTCTTAATTGGCTATTGTGTAGTTGGTGGCAAGAGATGTTCTATTGTGATGGTGAGACTGTGCAATATGTGGCATATAAATTCTGATACATGCTCTTCAGGGTTCCTCTAGAGCAGTCCAGGCAAGTACCCAGTGCTCTGCAATATTTCTTCTTATTTGTTCATGGAATACGAGTGTCACCAGCTGGCCCAGCAGTTATTGCCCATCTCTGAGGGCAGTTAAGGCTCATCTACATTACTATGGATCTAGAGTCACATGTAGCCTAAGTAGGGACAATAGATTTTTTTCCCTAATGGGTATTAGTGAATCAGATGGGTTTTTATGACAATCAACAATGGTTTCATGGTCATCATTAGACTTTTAATTCCAGATTTTACTGATTTCAAATTTCACCATCCAACACAGTGGGATTCTAACCTGTGTTCCCACAGCATTACCCTGGGTCTCTTGATTACTAATCCAGTAACAACATCATTACTGCACTGCCTCCCTGAAAATCATGAATGCATGCTGCTCATGTCTGCGTGAGTTACATGCAAGAATCCTGTGCCATGTCATTGAAGAATAGCCTTTGTCACCAGTAGCCACTCTGTAGTTTGTCATGACAACTCAAATGCAGATTGTAGGCATCATAATTGCTGTCAGGAAGCCAGACGTTGACCTGCTTGATACACTGAGTATAGTCGCACGCCAACATGATCTTGGAGGAATTAAATCCCTCGCTGTTCTGTGTAACACAGTGTTGACATCAACCCTGCAAAGTAACATGTAGTTAGTGATACTCAGTACTGTGGGAAAGCCTGCAATCCTCATGGAGCTGCATGCTCATTCTGTCTGTGTTCCTTGACAAGACGGAATGGAATGTACTCAGCTCTTTAGAAATACAAAACCTACATCCCCGCTCTCTTCCATACTAACATTATAGTTATGAAAGCTCACCAAAATCTTCACTTTCTCAGAAGAGCAAGGAAATTTGGCATGTCAGCTATGACTCTCACCAACTTATCCAGATGCACAATTGAAAACAATTCTTTCTTGTCTCACAGATTGTTATGGCTCCTGCTCTGCCCAAGACTGCAAGAAACTAAAAAAGATCTTGTATGTAGTCCAATCCATCTTGCAAACCAGTCTCTCACCCATTGACTCTGTTTACACGTTCTGCTTCCTCAGCAAAGCAGCCAGCATAATTAAGAACCTCACACACCCCAGACATTCTCTCTTCCACCTTCTTCCGCCAGGAAAAATATACAAAATTCTGAGATCATCTACCAACTGACACAAGAATAGCTTTTTCTCTGCTGCTGTCAGACTTTTGAATGGACCTACCTTGTATTAAGTTGATCTTTCTCTACACCCTAGCTATAACTGTAACACTACATTCTGCACTGTCTTATTTCCTTCTCTATGAACAGTATGCATTATCTGTACAGCATGCAAGAAACAATATTTTCACTGTATGTTAATATATGTGACAATAATAAGTCAAATTAAAATTATACAGCAGTGGATGGTGAACTGGGAAATGTTACAAATATCACCAACTGCATCATGGGAGGAGCCAGAAGCATAAATGTTCATGGCTGTTCAACTTCACGACCACTGTTGTCCTCTGCCTGCTCTGATGTTGCAGTTGTGACTGGAGTAGATGGCAGATTTCAGTAAGGACATCCTTTATGAAATGGAAATGCCTGGCATATTGTTCCTCTTTGAGGTCCGAGTAGTGGAATTTCTCCCTGACTAGCCTGTGTGGATATGCTGAAATCCCTTATGCCCTTATCTGTTCCAGAAGTTTGTTCTGCTCTGTGTGACCTCTGCACATATGCTTGGGAGGAAAAACTTGTGCACCACAATCATTCCTCTATTGCTCGACCAAAAGCTCTGGTTCTGAATCCAACGCCAGCACTGCTGACCATGGAAGGAGCATTTAATGCAATTCAAAGGGCTGCTAATTAGTTCAGAAATCCTTCTACCATTCCCCCAACTCTTCCTCAAAAATAATAAACAGTATGGATGTAAAAAAAATGCAAGAGAGAGAAAGGAGAAACACATTGTAGAATTGTGTAGTGCCGTAATTGTGCAGGTAGTGATGTAAATGCTTGGTGTGTAAGACATATGTTTGGTTCATGTGTCATTCCATTTGTCCCAATTCACATTAAAGTAAAAGCTACAGAAAGTGAAATCTTGTTGATAATTTCTTCATTGGCGGGTCATTCAGTAAACTTGGTTATTTTGGTTTACAGTTTCCTCTTGGTGATCATAATACTGTTGACTGCGTTCTAAGTCATATAAATTAACAGAGGGTATTAGCTGGAGTGTTAAGCTCCAAAATAGCAGCATGGCATCAAGTCAGTGTCACATGCTGATTAACATCATGATCTGCCGACTCTGAATACTTCCAGCAAATGTCCGCTGTGTAGCATTCAAATCACTAAAATGGTATCCAAAGCGTCACATCACTGAAAAGTGTGCATGAGCCACAGACAACATTTTGGAAGTAAAATGGCATTCATTGTGCCAAAAAAGGTAGTAAATAGACCACTGTTGTAGGACTAATTGGCATTTGGTAAAAAATGAGATGCAATCCAGGAACAGAAGTAGATCATTGATCCCACAAATCTGTTCTTCCATTTTATTTAATTCATTTATTTTATTTACTGTGTGCATAAACACAGAGCCAAACAATAGTCTTGTCAGTTGCTAGATGCAACTCTTTAAGTCCACTTTCAAAGTTAGTCAGTGGACACTGCTTCAAAATGTGAGTCATTGTTTGGACTGCACTACAGCTGCAGCCTGGATGGCCTCAGCAACCTCGTCAATGTTGGGTGGCTGCACAGACGCTTTGGCCAGCTTGGGAATATTCTAATGGAGTCCATGTTGCTGTGAGGGATCAAAACTAGCTGGGCAAATATTGGAGTGTATGATAAGAGAGATGTTTCTGGTCAATGTTTGCTTTTTCCAGTCCTCAGCTGTTATTCTTCAGTGTGATGGGTTTAACCATATGGAGTGGAGTAAGAAAAGGCATACCAGTAGTGGGTTAAAGAGCTCTTGGATTGTAATAGAATTTCTCCAGTGGCTTGCCTGTTACAGTCTCCCTTTTGATGGTGGTGGTGGTGGGTGTAGACAGGCCATCTTATTCACAAAGTAGAGGCAGGGAAGGTGACTTGGTCAAAGAGTACCAGTGATGAAGCATATTGTTGAGTTACAAACCAATAAGTGCAGTATGGGCAGCATGTGACCAGACTGGGGCCATATTCTCAAATCCTGTTAACTTGTTGTTTCACAATGAAGGGGTTTAGAGACTTGATGCTCATGGCGTGGGTCCAGAGAATCCTAATATTCAATATTTTGCAGCTGAGTACATGATCTGAAGAGAAGAGATCTTTAAGGTCTTGGTGTGTGATCCCCATGACTTTCCAATCAATTCACTGAGAATCCTCGGATTGTATTTTTTTCGGCAGTCTTGATAAGATGCTGTCAATACATGAGGATTCTCTCAAGGGTTAGTCCCAGACAAACAAGATGAGAATTGTGCTTCAGTTTCTAGTCATCCAGGGTTATGTTCAATTCCTTCTTAGTGCTGGCATTGTGATGATGTAGTTTGTATGGGTTTAGGTTCCGTGTCTTGCAGTAGTTGGCCAGTTTTGCAATTCCAACAATTAGCATGTCTTCCAACTTGGGGAAAGTCTGAGCCTATCTTCCACAGCAGATGTCACCTGCGTAGATAAGTTTCTGGCACTGAGTTGATGACAGAGCATTGGTTTATAAGTTGAACAAGTTGAGGCTAAAACAGACCCTTTGGGTAGCCTATTTGTCTGTTTCCTCCAAGCACTAATCTTGTCATCCATAAGCACCTTGACTTTAATTATGACTTTTCTAGACATTATCTCCATTTTCTCTATATCCATTGATACTATTAGCCTAACAAAAATCTATTTACTCAATCTTGAAACTATCAATTGACAAAGAACCTATATTCTTACAGGCTGATGAATGCTCAGATCAGGCCTATAGGAAGCAGTGGATACTAATGGCCTTATACTGTTGTAACTACTCATGAAGGTACAATGGATCATGGCCATAACGTACTAATCTGTTTGGGAAGTGCTGCCACACATTGAAGGAGAGACCATAAAAATGAATTTTGCTTGCTATTTAGCAGCATTGCACAGCAAATGGGTTGATTATAATCGAATAATTCTAAAGCTCTACATCCATTTGAGATTGGTATTGACCATCTGCTGCTGCATCTTTAATGGCTTTAAATTGGGTGGCATGACTTAGAGCCAAGAGGTAGATGGCAAGAGCAAATGTGGAGTTGAAAAGGCGAAGGATGACCCAAGAATAATAATAAGAGCAAGACCAGTGGTCTTAGGAAATGTAGGCACTGGGAATATTACTAGATCTAATGAATTAGGTTTGAGGACGTCGAATAGGGCAGGAACACTTGGGTTGGATTTTTGTCTGACAGTTAGTAATGGAAAGTAGGGAATGGACTTTGTGTTCTGAGTGATTTATGTGGCAGGGAAGAGTGAGTCCAGTGGAATTTTTTTTTCCAGTGCTCTGATTGGCCTATAGTGTCATGTGTTTGGCATAGCCCT
The DNA here is from genome assembly GCA_024679065.1 of Sphyrna mokarran. Classification (NCBI taxonomy): domain Eukaryota; kingdom Metazoa; phylum Chordata; class Chondrichthyes; order Carcharhiniformes; family Carcharhinidae; genus Sphyrna; species Sphyrna mokarran. The sequence goes on along the minus strand of JAGIQG010000009.1, from coordinate 51,569,213 downwards.
CTCAGCAACATTGCAAGCTTGTCTTGGCGTTTGAAATCTACAATGTTATGTCAACGCATAATGTTAGATACAATTTATATTAATATGTATACTTAAGGGATTCTAAAACTCTGTTGTAAATAATTGAGATTTACCCGAGTTTGCAAACATTCAAGATTTTCTTTGGCAGGAGAGGAGGTTAGTGGGAGAGAACTCTGTGTCTGGGTAAATGGTATTTAAATTAGGTGCTAGAAACTGTATCTTGGCGTGCACCTGTGGGAGCAGTTCCCTGCAGGCATTTTAGTGGACAGATTGATTTGCTTAGTGACATTTCTGTCATATATTTATATGAGCAGGCAGCTGCAATGATCTCTCCTTTTATATTCACACCAAACCTTCATGGGCCCTTTGCCTGGATACAGGATTTATACAATTAAAATGTTATTAATTAGAATGCACATTATTCTGAAGAATTTTACCAGGACATGCCCAATCAATTCTTATAATATTATGTCTAATTGACATAAAGATATAAGATTAAAATGAAAGCATTTAGCTGTTTCTTTCACTTCTCCTCCTGCCCTGAAGACTGTACATAAGACTGAAGCACAGTTCAACAGGTATTGACCAATGTCTACAACTTCCTTTGAGTGGCAATTCTTGATACTTGAGTCTAAACTGTGAGTAAGACCTTGAGATGTTAAGGCATTGAGGTGATGTAGTTCTAAGTAGCTTTATTTTGTTACAGGTCTTACTGATTTACTCTCCAATTTAAATATATATGAAGTTGGTTTGATAAGTGACATTATTCTGGCAAAGGCTTTGGAAAAAAAACAGCTGTTCAGGGTTACAGAATTCAGAACAGGGCCGGGCAATACTTTTAGCAGATTCGGAGGCTCGATTTTAGTTTCCCATTGAGCTTCTGGCAACCAGTTGCTACCTGTCAATAGCAACTTGATAGTTTCAATAGCAGTTATTACTTTCAGTAGCAAAACCAAATAGAATTAAACCAAGGTTTGAATAGTTGACAACATGAAGGCATGGTGGCACGATGATAAGCCTCACAGTGCCAGGAATCCAGATTTGATTCCTGGCTTGGGTCGCTGTTTGTGTGGAATGTGTACGATCTCTCTGTGTCTGTGTGAGTTTCCTCCAGATGCTCCAGTTTCCTCTCTCAGTTCGAAAGACATGCTGGTTAGGTGCATTGGCCATGCTAAATTTTCCCTCAGTGTACCCGAATAAGCATTGGAGTATAGTGACTACAGGTTTTTCACAATAACTTCATTGCAGTGTTAATATAAGCCAACTTGTGACATGAATAAATAAACTTTAAAGTGATGGCTTCAAGCAATGAACCAAATGCCAAAGCTCAAGTAACCAATCAAAATTGTGTGGCTATCATGAATTTACATAATGAGGAAAAAACTAAGCAAGTTGGTTGTGTATTCTTTGAGGGGAGAAAAGGTGATCTAATGTAAGTTTTCTTTACAGATTTTCAGAGAGTTGACAAAGATTATCCAAGCAAGTTGTTCAGTTAAGTGACGGGTTTGCAAAGAACGCATGTTAAAATGTTATGAGTAAGGAGAAAGGTTTCGAACTTGTAAAATAAATATTTCATGTGACTTAGTAAGATGGGAAGTGCGAATGCATTAAGAAATAATTAAGCATGTTTGTGGAGCGAGGAAGGATTGAAGATGGACAGGAGCTTAATCTGTAAAGGACAGGCCTTTTTCTGAACCTATGAATTCCAACATTCATAAGCAACATGTCCAGCAGAGAACAACTGGCAACAATCACCATTTAGACTAATCCAACAAGAATGGCCATTTAGGCTATGCAGCAGAAGGTAGTTGACATGTGGGGAATGTACTCTAGCAGAAATCTAGAAGAGGAAGGGTAACATTGAGTTTTAGTCTTTAATAATAAATTACTTTGGTTATGAATATTGGTAGGTTTATGAATTTTTTTTTGTCAGTGAATAATGTTTTGATTATATATATTTCCTTACTGAAAACAAGATGACAGAGCTTAATTAATATTTATTGGAATTATTCTATTGCTAAATGCAATTTGGCAACACTGAGCCCCTCCTCCACCACCCTCACTGCGTTCTCAGATTTAATCCCTTTCGGAGCTGCAACTGTCAAATCCAACTCCAATGATAGGCTGAACTGCTGTCCCTGTTGCAAACGATTCAGAGCTGCCAGAATTCAATTCACAGCGTGACCCTTAATACTCAGGAGTCAGAAGAGAACTAAACAGTTTTCTCTGAACTATGTTTAATGCCAGGGTAAAGGCCAACAACTACGAGTTTTTGCCAACTCCAGTCCACACTGTTTATTTATTATTGCACCTTGCCAATCAATTTCTTTTTAATGCTGAGGTTTTCTTTTTTCCTCTTCGCAAAGTCACAGTAAATAAGAGCTCCTAGGACAAAATACCTATTAAATTAGTAATTAAATGAGTTACAGCCAGCAAAAGTGTATACGAGTCAGTAACAACATCTGATCAAGCTCTACAGAGATTGTTAAATTATTTTCTGCAGTAAGCAGAACTGTTTAAATGTTATTTATTTTTATGTTCAGAAAAAATCTATTGCAAAGTAAAATATTGATTAAAAAGCAACAATGCTGTAGGAAGAAAAAGAATTTATGAAACCATTGCTCAAATCCTTTAATTGAATTTTCCAAATCTCTCACCACACACAAATAATCAATATTTTCCAGTATCAAAAACATTACTGGCTATCTTTCCAATTTTGTTATCATCAGCACATAGAAGAGCACTTGGATATCCATAATGTCTTGACAAATAATTTATATTTACCTCATAAACTATTGTTCCTTTGAGATACTCAAATAAAAAAAAGAAAAATTAACTTTTCATAGCAACAGATGTGTCAGATCCTAAATATCTGAATTTTTTTTCCTTGGTTTCATTTGAAAGCCTGGGTGAAAGGCCCAGACCCATCATATACAATAGCACCAAGGCAGAAAAAAAATGAAAATCAAGTTAAGGGGCAGTGTATAACTGACAGCAAGATTAAGTTTTGGAAACACGTAGATTGTAGAAAGAGAAAACTGAGAAGGTATTCCATGGTATTGAAGCCCTGGGGAAACAATATTTAAAGTAGGAGATGAATCTTGAAATGAAGGGAGATGGAAGAGTGCCTAGATGGTATATTTGGTGCCCAGAAAGAATATAAGGTAAGTGTAATAATGGTTGTGGCTTTGGTAAAATGAGGGAAAACAAGAAAGGTTTCAGCCAAGAGACAAGAGGTGAGGGAAACATCAACCGATATGCTTTTATGTTTGGTATTTTTCAAGTAATGTGAAAAGCATTCGGAAACATTTGGGATGTGATAAAATTAACCATTTTCTTTGTTAGTTGTGCTAAAGACAACTTTCTGTCTTTCTGAGAAGGTAATACCCAGAGTAAGGAGTTGCTACTCTCCAAATGTGTTTCCCACAATTACTTGGTAACTTGTTGTCAAATTCAATGTTATGAATCCAATGACATGCTACTTGGAGGTGACTGCCAGGAATGGTCTAACATTCTGCAGCAGATTCTGTCATTCCTCATTTCGGTTATGTCACTAGGATAATTAAGACAGTTCTTTTTAATAGTCCTCCTACTTGTATGCAAATTGGGATCACCAATTTATTTCATATGCACTCTTTATTTCTATTCAAAAGCAGGAAAAGAGTAGAGAATAGGACAATCTAGTCAATGTCCCATTCAGGCCAGGTAGGTCATGAATGGAGGCAGACATAAATGTAATTTGTTGAAAGCCATGAGTGAAAGAGAAATAATCCTAAGTTAAGTATTTCTAGATAATATCCTATGAACTGTACACAAATAGATTGGCACCTAGATTATTAACTCATTTTAGCAGAAAAAGTAGTTCAGCTTAAAAGGAGACAAAATGAGAATTGTGTTTATAATAGGACCTGGAAGAAAAGTTTGTCCCTGACTGAATGGAGAGTTCAATACCCCAATGATCTTGATATCATGATGCTTCTTCTTGTGAAGTAGAAAATGGATGGTCTGTAACCTGTGACCTTCAGGAGACCAATTTGTTCTTACATTTCTGAACTCCCATTTGTAACATATTAATTCAGATTCAGGAAATCAGAGAAAAAGAGTGAGACAAGTGGAAAGAGATAACAAAATAGTGGCACCTGATTAGTATCCAGTGACCCAGCATGTTCCAATTATTAACTCTTGATTTAACTGTCAAGCTATATCCTGGGAATTATTATTGATCAGAAACTGAACTGGAACCAACCATATAAATACTATAGTTACAAGAACAGATCAGAGGCATGAAATTGTGAAATGTATAACTCACCTCCCGACTCCCCAAAATGTGTCCTACGAGGCATAGCTCAGGAGTGTGAAGGAATACTTCTCCTTTCCTGGATGATTGCAGCTCCAACCACATTCAAGAAGCTTGAACTAGCCAGGACAAAGCAACAGGTTTGTTCAGGAACCCATCTGTCATCTTAAGCATTTATTCCCTCCATCATTGGCTCACAGAGGCAACAGTATAGGTAAGAATGCATGGCAGCAACAATTGTTCTACTTCGACAGCATCTTCCAAAACCACTTATCTACCAACTAGAAGGACAAGGGTAGGGAACCCATCCTGGGAGAGCAAGTTCATATCCTAGGCACACACTACCCTATTTGGAATGCTAATTGGAACAATAGTTAGCACAGCTGCCTCACAGTCTTGGGGACCCAGGTTTACTTCTGGTCTTGGTTGACTGTTTGTATGGAATTTGCAAATTCTCTCCATGTGTTTACCTGGGATTCCTCCAGCTGCTCTGGTTTCCTCCCACAATCCAAAGATGTGCAGGTTAGTTGGATTGGTCATGCTAAATTGCCCCTTAGTATCCAAAAATGTGTAAGTTGGGTGGATTAGCCATGGTAGATGTGCAGGTTGTGGGGATAGGGTAGGGAGTGGTCCTGAATAGGATGCTGTTTTGGAGAGTTGGTACAGACTCAATGGGTCAAGAGCCCTTCCTCTGCACTATAGTGATGCTTTGCTTCTATGGGTATTCCCATTATTTCATTGTTACTGGGTCAAATTCCTGGAACTTTCTTTACCTATATCAGATGGATTACAGCAGTTCAAAAAGGCAGCACAGCACACCTTCTCTAGTGCAATTAGAGATGAACAACAAAATGCTTGCCTATCCAGTGACACCAGCTTCCTGTAATAAAATTTTTTAAAAAATGTTTGCTCAGTCTGCATAAACATAAAATACTTGTTATCCATCAATTTAGAATTGTATACAATATCTTGGTAAATACATCTGGATGTGACAGTCTGTATTCATGTCCATCTATTCTAAAAGTTGGCCTGCTCTGCTAAAGATGATAGCTAGAACAAAACAGACTTCTTTGACAGATCACATGCTGTGTAATCTATTATAGGATCTATTTACTTCAAGAATGTTTTCAGCAAAAGTTCAACTTAAAAAACTTACTGATTCCCAAAGAAGATCAAGTAAAATTAAAAATATTCTCTCCTGATTTATTCCCAAATTGGAAATGACTCCACAGCCATTTCCTGGCCTTAATAGCAATGTCATCTTTATGTTCTATGCAGCATTTGATCATCCAAGTTGGTGCCTTAACTGTATAAACTTACAACCCTGCTCCTAACCAGATAACAAGGCTGGTTGGGGAGATCCTAGTTCTCTTTTAGTGGTCACTGAAAACCAGTGTTCACTGAAAAAAAATAGCATAACAGTGCAATGAACAATTCACAATTTCCTTCTTCGCACAAGTTACCATCTACAAAACTTTGCACTAGCACTTTGCAAGAAAAATTAACAAAACAATGTTCGTTTTCAATCGCTTTTGGCTAATTTATCAAAAGGCAATGGAAGATGTTGGTGTCAAAATTTGCTGAAAGCAGCATTGTTGATGGTGATGCGGGGTTTTTTTTTGTGTCATCTGTTGAGTGTGAAAGCCACTGCTACAGTCCCAAAGATAACTTTCCTCTGAACTTTTTTGAGAAGGAACTATATGTGTAGAATGGCACCAATCTGCAGATGTACATTACATCACATCTGAAAACTTGTACGTCTTAATTTGGCAAGACATCGAGGCTGCATTTTCCTTAAGGTGACAATTATGGAGCTGAGTCAATTACTTGTCTAGTAAATCAAAAGTGGGAACTAAAATGACTGACAAAAGTATCAACATGATACTGAAGCAAAATAGTGTGGATACTGGAAATCTGACATAAAAGCAGAAAATGATGGAAATATTCAGCAGGTAAGGCAACATCACTGGAGAGAAAAACAGTTACCATTTTAGGTTGATGACCTTTCATCAAGGCTGGAAAAGTTAGAATTGTAGCAGGTTTTAAGACATATAGAAGCAAGAAAAATGGAAGGAGTGGAGAATAAAAGGAGCACCCTGTGATAAGACTAAAAATTGGAGAGATTAATAGGGATGATGATGAAAGGCAGAACAATGATATCAATGGTTTGGTTCAGTGGGTGGAAAAGTGACAAATGGAATTTAATCTGAAGGAGTGTGAAGTGATGCATTTGTGGAGGGCATTAAAAGACTAAGAATATTCAATAAATAGGAGGATAGCCTTCAACACCGTTATCCCCACAAAATTCATCTCCAAACTCCATCTTGGCTCTTTCCTCTGCAACTGGATCTCAGACTTTAAAATCCACAGAAAGCAATCAGTTTGGATAGGTAATGACACTTCCTCCAACACCTCCTCAACACTGGTGTCCCCCAAGGCTGTATCCTCAGCTTTTTCCTATACTCTTAATGCACCTATGACTACGTGGCCAAATTCCAATACAACTCCATTTTCAAGTTTGCTGATGACACCATCACAGTGGGTCAGATCTCAAACAGTGATAAGACAGAGTACAGGAAAAAGAAAGAGAAAGTGGTGAAATGGTGGGATGTCTACACTTCTCACTGCCTCAGAAAATGGGCATCATGTTAGCACTGCTGTCTCATAGCACCAGGGACACAAGTTTGATTCCCGGCTTGGGTCACTGTCTGTGTGGAATTTGCACATTTTCCCTGTGTCTTAGTGGGTTTCCTCTGGGTGATCCGATTTCCTCCCATAAACTGGAAGATGTGCTAGTTAGGTGCACTGTTCCAAACAAGCACCAGAATATGGTGAATAGGGGAATTTCATAGTAACTTCATTGCAGCATTAATGTAAGCCTTTCTTGTGACTAATAAATTTTATTTTAAAAGCAGCCAGCATAAGTAAGGACCCATGCACCCCACACATACTAGGTGGAATTTTATGACATTTTTTCCAAACGTCCAGCTGGCGTGAAAAAGTGAGATTACTTGATCTGTTTTTCGGGCATGTTTTCAAGCCCAATCATATTTATCCAATCTTTTAAAATGTCAGTTAGACCATTTCTAATCACTAGAGGAAATGGGTGAGGCCGAATTCACCAGATAGCCACAAACTGTGTATGTGCAGGAAAAGCAGAAAAAAAGGTCTACTGACAGACCTTCACTATCCCCCCCAACTCCTGCATCAGATACAGCCTCTCCCCCCCATGGATATCAGAGACCTGTCCTCCCAAAATTACTGACCCACTTATAGTCCCCATACCACCCCATACTGCGGAACACCTTGCACATATCCCCCTCACCAGTGGCTGATTAACATGAACTTCTCTCTCCCCTGTCATCACAGAAGCACAAATTCCATCACCCACCTCCATCAGCATTACTGCAAATGTTGACCTGGATTTCCCTCCATGGTAACAAGGCAAACTCGCTGGAATGCTCTAACACACACGTGACTCACCCAAACTGCCTGCAGCTGATTTACCCTAACAAGGGAAAGCTCCATAAAAAATCCCAAGGATGGACAGGCAGGCAGACAGTGCAGGAAGGAATGGCCTTCAGGAAGATAGCTCCCTGATTTTTGGATACAGGTCTGGTTAGATTGATGGAGTTGGTGGAGACAAAGTGGGACACCTCTTCGCTCAGTGGAACACTGGCCCAGAGAAAGGGATGGAAATGCAGCCTAGGAGGTGGTGGCAGCATGCATTAAATGCCAAGGCACTGGCCAGGAGAATCAGGAAGCAGTGCCACAAAAAAGCGAATGATCTAATCCGGGCAGCAAGGGTAAGTATTTAACTTCATCTAGCATCTTACCCCTAAATGACCCTCAGATTCCCCAGCATTCTGCATGCATTCAGTTCCTGATACCTGGAAGTGTGGAAGTAGGCCAGGTCCCTCAAGGTCCAGACTCTCCAGAGGGCAATAGCCAAAGACATCACAAGCCATGGGGCGCAGCAGGCAGCTGGCCACCACCTCTGACACCGAGACATCGTGGTAAGCCATGTAAAGTTAAGAAGTTGTAGCAGCACTAAGATGGCACGGTTGAATGTAGATAGAGTATTTGGCACTTCAAAGTCTTGTATTCACATGTTTTTATTTTATCACTTATTTTGAAAGCACTATTATTGGCAACAACAAATTTTATTTCACCAACACCTGTGATATCTTGTCTCTAATAAACTTCTAACAATAACGTACTTACCCTGATAGTTGTTAGAGGGACCCTGGCAAATCTTCCAGCTAACCTGCAGAAACATGATTCATCAAACCATTATCTCAACCGCTGAAGTCAGCACTACTAGAATCACACAACAGGCACAACATTTCACCATCAACTCCTAATCAAAGACTGATTTATATATCTTTATTTAATTTTTATTATTGGACTCACTTCCCATTTCTAATCTGTGTGTCTGTTGTTTTATTGTTTTCTTCTCATGCTTTTGTAACGAATAAATTCACTCTTCCTTTAACTCAAGAAAGCCTGATTAAATTGGTATCTTTTAAAATATGAGGACATTTCAGCTGGGAAAAAGTGTCCACAGGAGAAGAGATCCTTTTTAAATTGATTTTATTGTGACCAATGCAGGGAGTTGAATAAGATGAAGATCTAGTTCATCCCTCCTCACTTGGGAATATAACTGTTTGTGGAATCATAAATCAGGGCTTGTACCAAGATAGTTTCCACAGAGGAGATGGAGGTATAAAATTGGGGGACGTTGCCTTATTGGTCGTAAATGCTACCGCTGTGTAATAATAACAGAAATAGTTAAGGATACATTTGACAGAGACTATTGGAAGCAAGGAACTTATAAATGTTTATCAACTATTTACGACTATCTGCATATAAACATGAGGCTTCTTCTAAAGGAATCTCCCTCTGTCTCTCTCTGATTTCTGGACTCTTGTGATATATATTAGCTATTACCATAATAGCTACTAACTCTTTACACTACAGATCAAACCCTTTTTTGTCACTATCTATTTTTGGGACATGGGTTTCTAAATATGTTTCTAGTTTAAAAATAATATGATATCTGGATATCTCTGGGGCAATGATTATTTTAACAGGTAATAGAACTTGTGAGATGCTTAACATGAAATTCTATTGAAAATTTCATTGGATCAAAAGCTATAACAAGTTACAGTTGAACTGTTTTGCCAAGCAAAATGAAGACAAGCATCATCGATTAATGGCCTGCTAGCCATTCACACAAATGGATTACAGATGTAGATGAATACATCAATAAAAGAGCCATATGTGACCCTTGTTTTGGGGCTGTTTTCTACAAAAACAAGTTGTTTTGTTATGGGAAACAGAAGTTTGTGTTGTCCATTAGTAGTACTGTGTGAAATATTAAGATCAGTAAAAAGACATTTCATAGAAGTCCATAAATATGTTTCTTTTTTTCATTATCCCTGGCATTTGCGTAGCAGCATTGCTGCTTTAACATATTGCTAACTTCAAAAAGAATGGCTCTTACTAAGTTACTGACCTCTGCGCTAAGTTATACAGGCTAGGAAAGTTCCACATTCAACAGTAGATTTCTATTGAGTTATTTATTCTCAGGTAGTTTTGTGGTGAGGAAATGACAATTGGTCTCAGCAATCCTCATCGGGGAAGAGACAAGAAAAGCTGGAGATTCTGCTCCTTAATGTACATGACAAGAAACTCAGCTATGGGGTGTCCTCCCTGGCTCTCAACTTACCACTATTCACTTTCTGAATTCCATCATGTTCAAAGGTCACTTGGCAAAGTGTTAAACAGCAGCCAGTGCCCATGAAAGATTTGGTATCTTCAGCAGAGAGAGGGAGGAAAGTGGAGAAGATGAGGCAAAAAAGACAATTTTAAGATAAAACACTCAGAAAATATACAATTATAGGATGTCTCTGAATTTATATTTGTCTTTTTGAAGGGCAACTGATATCTGATTTGTTGTAGCAATGCTGACACACTTGACAAGTAAATGGATGTGAAAAAAACATGAGTTCTTGTTATGCGTGTTCGCATAACAGTTCTTCTGAAATTATGAAATGCTGAATAAACACTATTATTATTATTGCCAAGATATGCTCTTGTGATTCAACCACATAATCCCTTCACTGTGCAAAGAAGATAATCACTGACTGAGAAAGATTGTGTTTCATTTTCTCAGCTCTTCAGATATGGTTGTATGGTCACCCTTTTAAGAATAAATTATACTGGTTGATTAGAATGGAACTATGACTGGTTTGTGCTGCCTGACAGCTGAGGAGTCACATTGTTATCATATGGTTCATGTTGAAATACATGTGCTTTCAAAAAATAACCTTTACTTAAACAGCAGCATGCACAGCCTCTCTTGGTCAATAGGCTACTATTTCACTATCAATATATTATTTCTTTTATATGGGGTGAAAAATAAGATTATTGTCCATCACACAAGAACATCCAGTGCAAACAAAAATGTTTACTGACGGTATCTAATTAACAAAGGAGTATTTACAAATATGGGATTTATCTCAGGATTTTCTCGGAAGCTAGGGAGGAGATTGCAGAGCTTTTGGCTTTGATTTTTAAATGGCATGAGATTGAGGGTGATTTGGCAATTTGGATCAAAAATTGCCTAGCTGTAAGAAGACAGAGGGTGGCGGTTGATGGGAAATGTTCATCCTGGAGTTCAGTTACTAGTGGTGTACCATAGGGATCAGTTTGTTGTCATTTTTTTAAATAACCTAGATGAGGGCGTAGAAGGATGGGTTAGTATATTTGCAGATGACACTAAAATCGGTGGAGTTGTGGACAGTGCTGAAGGATGTTGCAGGTTACAGAAGGACATAGATAAGCTGCAGAGCTGGGCCAAGAGGTGACAAATGGCATGTAACGCGGAGAAGTGTAAAGTGATTCACATTGGAAGGACTAACACGAATACAGAATACTGGGCTAATGAAAAGTTACTTGTAGTGTAGATAATCAGAGAGATCTCGGTGTCCATGTGCATAGATCCCTGAAAGTTAGCAGCCAGGTTGATAGAGTTGTTAAGATGGTGTATGGTGTGTTAGCTTTTATTGGTAGAGGGATTGAGTTTCGGAGCCATGAAGTCATGTTGTGGCCGCACTTGGACTATTGCATACAGTTCTGGTCACCACATTATAGGAAGGATGTGGAAGCATTTGAAAAGGATGCAGAGGAGAATTACCAGTATGTGGCCTGGTATGGTGGGAAGGTTTTATGAGGAAAGGCTGAGGGACTTGAGGCTATTTTTGTTAGAGAGAAAAGGTTAAGAGGTGACTTAACAAGGCATATAAAATGATCAGGGAATTAGTTAGGGTGGACAGTGTGAGCCTTTTTCCTCGGATGAAAATGGCTAGCATGAGGGGACATAGCTTTAAATTGAGGGGTGATAGAGATAGGACAGAAGTCTTTACTCAGGTTCTTTATTCAGAGAGTAGTTAGAGTGTGGAATATCCTGCCTGCAACAGTAGTGGATTCATCAAAATTAAGGGCATTTAAATGGTCATTGTATAAACATATGGATGATATTGGAATAGTGTAGATTAGATGGGCTTTAGATTAGTTTCACAGATCAGCGCAATATTGAGGACTGAAGAGCCTGTGTTGTGCTGTAATGTTCTATCCATCATTATGAAATGCTTCGAAAGGCTAGTCATGGCACAAATCAGTTTTAGCCTCCCGGACTGTCTGGATCCACCACAGTTCACCTACTGCTGCAACAGGTGCACAGCAGATGCCATCTCCCTGGCCTTGCACTCAACCCTGGAATACCTAGAAAACAATGACACCTATATTAAGCTTCTAAACCTATGAACGCCTCTACTTTCTCAAAAGACTAAGAAAATTTGGCATGTCCACTACGACTCTCACCAACTTTTGTAGATGCACTATTGAAAGCATTCTTTCTGGTTTATCACAGATTTTCTGGCTCCTGCTCTGCAAAAGATCGCAAGAAACTACAATAAGCTGTGAATGTAGCCCAATACATCATGCAAACATTGTCTACACTTGCCACTGCCTCGGCAAAGAACAAGCATAATTAAGGACCTCATGCATCCTGGGTATTCTCTCTTTCATCTTCTCTCTTCGGAGAAAAAGATACAAAAGTCTAAGGTCATGTGCCAACTGACACAAGAGCAGCTTCTTCCTTCTGCCATCAGATTTTTGAATATACTTACCTTGCATTAAGTTGATCTTTCTTTACACCCTAACTATAACTGTAACACAACATTCTGCACTTTTGTTTCCTTCTCCATGAATGGTATGCTTTGTCTGTATAACAGGCAAAAAGCAATACTTTTCATTGTATGCTAATACATGGGACAATAATAAATCAAATCAAATTAAATCAAATCAATACAGTTGGTGTGGGCAGATGGGCAGCAGTGACATTTTTAGTTGCCTAAATGAAAAACAACAGAAAAGGAAGGGGACATCTCAATTGGGGGTTGTACTGTGAGCACCCACAGAATCACTACCCCCCCTGCCCCCCTCCACCCCAGCACTGCAAGGTATAATTCTGCCATTCCTTCCTTACCGCTTGCCCTCCTAAATTTGGCCTCGCACTCATTTCTCCTTTCCTGAGCCCTCAGATGCATCCCCCACCATAAAGGTCCAGGATTTTGAAGTCCCTGGCAGCACTCATTACTGAACTCTGGCATTGCCAGGATTTCTAAAGTTGCTGGCCTCAATCTGATTTGAGGGCAGAACCTCTTCCTATTCTCAGCTAGTTTAGTTGGCCCCTTATGATATAGCTGAGAGGCGAACTTCTTTCCGGTATGTTTATAAAATCATGAGGGGCATAGAGCAGGTGAATAGCCAAGGTCTTTTCCCCGTGGTAGGAAAGTATAAAATCAGAGTGCATAGGTTTAAGGTGAGAGGACAAAGGTTTAAAAGGGACCTGAGGGGAACTTTTCCACACAGAGGGTGGCACGTATATGGGTTGAGCTGCACAGGAGGTGGTAAAGGCAGGTACAATTACAACATTTAAAAGGTATTTGGACAAGTACATAGATAGCAAAGGCTTAGAGGGATATAGGCCAAATATAGGCAAATGTGACGAGTTCAGATTAGGAAACTTGGTCAGCTTGAATGAGTTGGGCTAAAGGGCCTGTTCCCATGCTGCATATTTCTATTAGTTCATAACTCAATGTGAGCAGCCAGCTGACTTTTCTTTTGGGGAACAAGCAGTAAAATGCAAGCCTTTTTTTGCCTTCCTCTGACTATTTAAGCTCGACACTGGCTGCTCCACTGACTGAGATCAATTAACTTAGCACCAACTGGTGAGGGTACCCTAGGACCAAAGGCTCTACAAATCACATCACAATTGCTGATGTTTGCTGAGTGCAGTCAGAAGATAAACAGGTCCAGATGCTTCTTGTTTATAGCTTCAATGATAGCAATTAAAATTGCAGAAGCCGTAATAAATTAAAGCAAAGGAGTGGCCCCTAACCCCTCCCCTTATGTGCATTCCCGAATGTTAGTTAATTTGAACTGCAACATTTGCGCCATATAGAATCAAACTTCTAAGGGTGGCATAAGCAGCAACACTCCTAGCCAGGAGACATCAGTAGGGGCCATTTCATGGCTTTCTGCTGGGCACCATGATCTCTTTACATCTCCCAGCTGAAGATTTCATCTGGCATGGAACTGGTAACAATATGGAAATCTTCATTTTCATATCATTAGCAAGCCATGACTAAAAAAGGTTAAGGCTCATGGGATACAAGGACAAGTGGCTAGATGGATTGAGAACTGGCTTGATAACAGGAAACAGAGGATAGCAGTGGAAGGATCTTTTTCTAGCTGGAGGTCTGTGACTAGTGGTGTGCCGTAGGGCCCAGTACTGGGACCGCTGCTATTTGTAATACATATAAATGATTTGAAAGAGGGAGTAACTGGTGTGATCAGCAAGTTTGCAGATGACACAGAGATGGCTGGACTTGCTGACAGTGATGAGCAGTGTCAGACAATATAACAGGATATAGATAGGCTGGTAAATTGGGCGGAGAATGGAATTTAATCCAGATAAATGTGAGGTGATGCATTTTGGAAGAAATAATATGGGGGGGAGTTATACAATAAATGGTAGGACTATTAAGAGTATAGAAACACAGAGAGACCTAGGTGTGCAAGTACACAAGTCCTTGAAGGTGGCAGAACAGGTGGAGAGGGTGGCAAAGAAGGCTTATAGTATGTAGTCTTTATAGAAAGGAGTATAGAGTATAAAAACTGACATCTAATATTGCAGTTGTATAGAACGTTAGTTAGACCACATTTGGAGTACTGCATCCAGTTCTGGTCGCCGCACTACTGGAAGGATGTGGAGACCCTGGAGAGAGTGCAGAGGAGGTTTACCAGGATGCTGCCTGGTATGGAATGTCTTAGCTATGAGGACAGATTGGGCAAATTGGGGCTGTTCTCCCTGGAAAGACGGAGAATGAGGGGAGATCTAATTGAGGTGTATAGGATTATGAAGGGTATAGATAGAGTGAACAGTGGGAAGCTTTTTCCCAGGTTGGATATGAAAATAACGAGGGGCCACGGGCTTAGAGTAGAGGAGCAAGATATAATTCAGATGTTAGAGGGAAGTTTTTCACACAGAGGGTTGTGGGACTGAGGAATGCACTGCCAAGTAGGGTGGTGGAGGCAGGCATGCTAGAGTTGTTAAAGGCTTATGTAGATAGGCACATGAGCAGACTACAGATACATAAGATTGTTCTAATTAAGGATCAAGATGTTCCTGGGAATCAATAGATTTCTATGGGCTGTCCAATATGCTTTGTGGCTCACCTGTCTTATGTTTGACCTACTGGGGATCTTCCGTGAATGTCTGTATAAGCTGTATATGTTTATTGATGTCTTTTTTTTAACATCCACAGATGATTCGGTCTGCCTTGTTAGCCAACAAGGGGTGGCTCGTGCAAGGGCTGCTCTTGGATGTTGCTTCGAGAGTTGCCTACTGCTTCATGTCATTAGTGTATGCTTAAACTGGATCAACTGACAGATAACACGACAGCTCAGTGACTATTACTGTTTGCTGTGCAGATACGTGGACCTGGGTTGGATGTTTGACTTGGATCGGTGTCTGTGGGAGTTTGCACATTCTCCCTGTGCTTGCGTGGGTTTTCTCCAGGTGCTCCGATTTCCTCCCACACCCCAAAAATGTGCTTTTAGGCTGACTGGTGTTAATAAATTGTCCCTAAATTAGGCCTCCATTAATCTGGCACACATATAATTCTCTAAATTTGCACACCTTTGTTGTGGAGTCCAAGAGGCATAGACAAAAGTTGTAGGTAGAAGAAGGATTGGAGTGAGGTACTCACTGAATGTTAAAATGGGTGGCGTGGGCTTGTAGGGCTGAAGGGCCCGTTTCCTGTGTTGTGTAGTTCTTTGAAGTCTCAAGCCCTCTAGTGTCTTCCCCCACCATCAGAAGTGGTTTACTCCAGCTGGATTTACAACTGCTCCCCATTAATGGTGAATAGGTGGCCAACCCCGCTGGAGGGAAAAGAGGCCACTGAGGCCCCCCTGAGGTGGTTGAGGTTAAGGGGGAGTGCCCATTGGGATGTGCCAGCCTAGTACCCTGGCACTGCGCAGTGGGCAAACTGGCATTACCCACTGGGCACTTTGGTACTAACTACCAGGCATTGAGCAGTATCAAGAGAACAGGGCCTGTTGGAGGCATGGCTTATTGGATAGGCAATGGATGGGAGTGGAGGGGGTCCCGCTGCCACTCTGCAATTGGGATTGGTGGCAGAGGGAGTGATGATGATGAACGGGGCTGGCTATCCAATGATGGTGGGGTGTGGGGAGAAGTGGTCATGTCTGCAAGGGGGAGGGGGTGTTGGGAATTGCTGGGAGAGGAGGGCATTGGGGCTGCCGTGGGGGAGTGGGGGAGTGTGGGAGTGTGGGCAGGAAATCGCAAGATTGGGGCTGGCCGGTGGGCAGTGAGATAGGCACATCGGGTCTTGCCCGGAAGGTCGAGGAGGCTAGGAATTGTGAGGTGGGGATGCATGCAAGGCCAATGATTTGGCTGGCTGGCAAGCAGGAGGCTGGCAATGTGGGGCCACTGCGCGTGCACTGATCCCTGCACTGATAGATTGGTGCATGCGCAATGGCACACTCAGCACTATGTTGCCCGCTTCTGGGCTAGGAATAGGGCCTGCCCTCAGATTTTCAGAGGGAGTCCTGCTGGGACACTCTGTGATGATGTAGAAATGCTGGCGTTGGACTGGGGTAAACACAGTAAGAAGTCTGACAACACCAGGTTTAAATTCAACCAATTTATTTGAAAGTAAACTCACAAGTTTTCGACCCTCTGGTCTTCGTCAGGTGAATGAGGTGTTCTGGTCTCAAACAGCACACATAACAGCATTCTAATTCGCATTCTAATCAGTAATCTGTAAACAGTCTGTGCTGTTACGTGTGCTGTTTGAGACCAGAACACCTCATTCACCTGACAAAGATCAGAGGGTTGAAAGCTCTGAGTTTACTATCAAATAAATCAGTTAGATTTAAACCTGGTGTTGTCAGGTTTCTCACTCTGTGATGCACAGAGTGTCAGAGGTTTATTCTAGAAATCATGCTGAAAGAAACCAAAAGGCGCCACTCCCAGTTTCCTGCAAATTGGGGCTTAGAATTTTTTTTGAGAAAATCTCGGCTATAATCTGATACACTCAAATACAAAGACGTAGGGGGCAATTTCCCAATCTCGTTTCCCCTGGCACAAATTGCAATAATCCTGGGAAATAGCTTACAGGCCTAAAAATCATTCCATGCCTGCCACCAAATGGTTGACAATCATTCTGGTCCCTTTCTACTGACACAAACCCAGTTTGTACCCAGAAAGTTGGTGAGGCTGATTAGCATGAGATTGACTGGATTTCAATCTCATTCGCAAGCTCGGCACGTGATTGTTCTCCCCTCCCGGAATGTTCCTACTTCTATGGCAGAACGTCACCTGGGGTGAATCATTACTAGTCACTTGAAGTGTATTTCAGGAGCAACAAGACAAGCGCCAATCTCTGGGCTGCAAGAGGGTGTGTCAGCAACTGCCATGATGCAGGCTGGGGTGGAGTCTTCAAGGGTGCTCTCAGGTCAGGGGTAATTGTTGGGTTGGGGTTTGTGAGCATTTTCCCTGTCCACTGAAACACCCCCAAAGAGTTTCATATGAGCTCAAGTTCAAATCCCACTAATGTTGCACTGGTTACCCTGCCATCTGTCTGCTGGAAAAACTCTTGTGGGTCATTGCAGACATTACATCCTAGATCTCACTCACAGTTACAAGCACCAGCTCTGGCAGCTATCTCCCAATCAAGGGAGCTTGGCAGGTGTTAACACAGCTCTTCGCATTGCATGCACTCTGCAGTGCTCTCTGCAATGGCAACTGCACGCATGAAAGTCAGCAGGGTGCTTTTCCACTGTCTGCCTGAACTCTACGCCATTCCTGTCAGCTAGTTTGTATCATACATTCAGGTGAATGTAGGTTTACATAGCATGAATTTCTCATTGAGGATCTTCACACAGCCACCCTTATGTTCTACACGAGTGCCAGAGTGCTGAGCACAGTCTTCCACATATGGGCTGTAGTATCAGGGGGGTGGGGGGTGGGGGGAGAGGGTGGGAGGGAGGGTGGGGAGGGGTTGCTGGCCATCCAAAGGAGCAACCCTGCTCCTCACACCAGTGACCATACAATTGCACTGGGAGTTTAGAAGACAGAAGGCATCGTGTTGCATCATGTGAAGGGAGGCCATTGGTGACACTTTCATGGTTTCCAATGGCCTTCCATACGGCTGCTAGGATGATGATTTGGCAACTGTTAGCAGCCAACTGAAGTGGTGCATGGCACTGGGAATGGTGTTGAGTTGTCAGCATCCAGAATATGAGGGTACAGGATGCTGGGAAGGATTGAGGCCTTAGGATAGATAACCATTTTCATTTGCACCCAAAGTAAAATAAATATTTAAGATGTCTTCAAAAGCTCTTATATTTTAGTTTGTTCACTGTGGAGTGTTTAATGCACGTCAATTTTTAAAGCTAATTAATGCCGATACACATCTGTGCGTATTGTACAAAATGCCACAAAGTGCAAAAGAAATTGAATTCCCTGTGATAGGTGCTAGTATGGATTCCTAAGGATCATCTCTGAGCCCATTCTATTGATGCACAGGCATCAATAGGCAATTTCTCCCCTGTACACAAAGAGGGGCTTTGTGAAAAATGCATAACTAAATTGTTATTTTTTTCACTTGGAACTTGCCCAAAAATGAGTGAAGGAGTTAAACAGCAGAAAGTGCCCCTGAAATAATAAATTAAATGCATTAGATTCTTACATAATTACACTGCATCAAATCTTTAAAGTTCAGCAGTAAAATCCTTTTGTGACCTAATGCCATATGAATGCAAAAAGACAATACTCTAATGGTTTGATAAATAATACTGAAATTGCAGAATAAAAAAACATATTCTCATTCCTTGCACCACTCACTATTTCCTTCATAAATATATGAACCCAATCAGGGTTATCTCACTCAGGGCCATGGGGAATGTGCAGGATAATATTTGATAGCTCCACCAAAGACCTACAACACGCATGATAGACCAAATGGCTTTCTCCTGCGCTGTATCATTCTATGATTCTATCTTGCCATGATATTCAGACTACTCAAGTGAAATCACTTTAAATATGGACTTTTTCAAATCACGTAACAACCTAAACAGAAGTAAGAAGTACAAGTCAAATTATCTACAACTTGTCTACGCTTCACACATTGGTTGTGGGGCTGAAGAACCAAAAGTAGTCCACAAATTGCAGTTTGGTTACCCCTCCGAATAGACAAAATGATCTCTTGCATGTACTGAATTTTGTGGCTATAATTAACAGACTGAATATTAAATTGCCTGATTTCTCAATTTCTAACTCAAGACCAATAGTAGTCCAAGCCAGCTAAGATTGACAATAATCGAAGAATACTTTCTTTGCACTGTGTTACTGTTATACACGCTTGATACATTTATTCTCTGCTCTTCTGTTTATTCATCACCAATTTTCTACCTTAACTAAGTGAAACATTCACACATTTATATTCATGTTTAGTGTAAAAGTTGATCATTCATTGGACTCATTTAGTGTCCAAATGTGTAGAGGTTAGAGGATTAGCGGGGTAAATACATGGGGTTATGTGGATAGGGTCTGAGTGGGATGCTCCAACAGAATTGGTGCAAGCTCAATGGACCAAATGGCCTACTTCTGCACTTGAGGGATTCTATTCTAATTACATAGAAAAAATTAAAAGACTTACAAGACATATGCATTCAAAATGACACTCTGTAAGACTTCTGCCCCCTTAAATTTCATCCCCCATCAGGACAGAAATACAATGAAATGTCTTAACTATACGAAAATCTGCTAGGGACTTTGCAACTACAATGCGATCTATACAATACCACTGTGAATCTTGTAATGGTTGATCTGGAATTGTAAGTGAAGAGCTAGATTGAAAATCTCCACACGAATGTTCCTCTTCCACTCTTCCAACAGAGTCCACTGGCAAACCTGGAAGCACAAGACCAACTTCCCAGTGAACACCCACAGCAGCATTACCTTCTCTGACATTATCAGGGACAGTTGCTGACTCAAACATTTTCTACCCTGTGTCATATCGTAAATGAATATGATCTTAGTGCCTGCAAACTACTCTACTCGTTTGCAATGATAGAAAGTGAATTAAGGTGAGTTTATAGAAGCTGAATACCAAAATGTATGAGTAGTACTGCAAAAAAACAAAATAAATTTATTTGGCAAAATGAAGTATATGAAATATTGCGTCAAATTCACTGCCAATATTTTATCCAAACAGGTAAAGTATTAAATCCTGATGTGTTCATTACAGACAATTTGGCCAGCGTTAATTTCCTTAAACTTATAGTAACTAATTCAATTTGTAACTTAATTATACTGTGGCAATGAACTTCTTCGAAAAGGAACTAGATGAATAGCCACGAGACAAACATTGTCTGCATTTGAGCAATCTTAAATATTGATGTTTATTTAAAATAAAAACAGAAATAATTGAAAATGCGCATCATTTAAAAACATGTGAATGATTTAGATGTCATTTGCTCATCTAATATCAAAAACAAATTTACTCATTATTTATAAAATTACTGTTAGTCAAATTTGCAACACAAAAAAATTGTTTGTAACTGTTGCAACTTTCACACAAAACTTTATTCAGTGCACTGCGGCACTGGAACAAATTCATAAGACACTAAATAAATGGCAGTTTTGTATTGATAAGGCACTACTTAAGGGCATGTCCTTTATTTTTAATATGTTTTTAAAACAAAAATATATTTCATCCTGAGCATGCAAAAAAAAATTGAATTTAAACCTAAATGAAATGTTGCCAAGCAAATTCTGTTTTCAAAAGATCATCCTGATATGGGACAAACAGCAGAAAATAAAACTTAGGAACAGGCCAGAGGCTGTGGTCTAAAAGATACCAGAGAAAATGTCTGAAGTACAGTGTATCCGCCACTGCAACACTATTTTCTTGTGTAAAACAGCTTGACAACAGTTTTTATAAGCCTATAAACTAAAATCTGAGTTAGCACAGTCCAATTCTAACATTAATCATGGTAAATTGCTTGCTGGAGAATACAGAGCATGCCCACTATGTCTCCTGTCAGTTCAGACAACAGAAAGCAGCAGATTGATATACCTCTTTGCACAGGCTACATTGCTGTGCAGATTTATTTACAATTTAAGATAATTCATAGGAGCAAAAATACTGCTGCTTAAAAATAATCTATGTTTTTTTCAATTGGGTTAAGAAAATTTTAGAAAAGACTGACAGTTACTTAAGGGCTTACTATATTTCATTTATGATATAAGGCAAAGTTTAAAACAAACTGAAAACATGTAGAAGGTTCCTGAATTTAGAAATTTGTTTTTCCTTTAAGTGTCTCAGATATTGTGAGGAGTCAGGCAACCAAAATATTAACCACGTTAATACCTTAAGAAGCAATGGAAAATGGCTTCTCGATGCCAGTCTCTCAGTAATAACAACCAGGCTATTTTAATAACTGACTTTGTCTGAAATTATATTTCTACCTGACAAATGTTGCTTCAAATAAAAGTTGATCATGCTATGTCTGCCAATCAAAATAAATCTTTTAATAACAAACTCATGATGAAATATGGGTGTTTCTGGCAAGGCCAGCATTTGTTGCCCTTGAGAATGAAGTGAACTGCCTTCTTGAAGCACTGCAGTCCATGTTGTGTCAGGGAGAGAGTTCCAGGATTTTGACCAAGCAACAGTGAAGGAATGGCGATATAATTGTAAGTCAAGATGTTGTGTGGCATGGAGGGGAACTTGCAGGTGGTGGTATTTTCATGCATGTTGTCCTTGTCCTTTTGGGTGATAGAGTTGTGTATCTGGAAGTTGCTGTCATAGGAGTCTTGGTGAGTTGCTGCACTACATCTTGTAAATGGTGCACACAGTTACCACTATACATTGGTGATGGGGAACATGAAGATGGTGGATGGCGTACTAATCAAGCAGACTTTTGTCCTGGATGGTGTTGAATGTTATCGTAGAGAATATTCGATCACATTTCTGGCTTATACCTTTCTTGATGGTGTATAGGCATTGAGGAATCTGCCTTGAATTTGGTGGGCTTTGGGAATAATTCCTACTGCTAGTGTCATGATAGATGCATCTGCATTAGGCAGTTTGGTAAGAATGTTGTTAAGTATATTTTTCCTTCTTGTTGCCTCCCTCACCTCCTGCCTTAAACCCTTTAGCAGCTTTATCTTGAATGTTGGAACTGCATTTGTTTAGGCAAGTGAAGTGTTATTCCATCGCACTCCTGAATTGTGTTTTGGAATGTGGATGGACTTTGAAGAGTACAGGATGAGTTATTTCCTTCAGAATTCCATGATTCTAACTGGTCTTGCAGCCACAGTATTTATATGACTAAATTTCTAGTTGATGGTAATCTCAAGATGTTGGTGGTAGAATATCAAGGAGAATTGGTTAGATTTTCTCTTGTTGGTGATGGTCATGTATGAAATATTACTTGTCAATTACCAGTCCAAGGCAGAATATTGTCCAGGTTTTGTGTAAATGGGCACATACCACATCACTATCTGGAATGGTTGAGAATGTGCTAAATATCGGATAAGCATCAGTGAACATCACCAGTACATTGGGAACCAATTTGATGTTTTAACTGGATGGAAGACCGCAAAATCAGGGTGGTCCGGGTGGCAGCAAACTGGCGAGCACTGCTGTCTCACAGCACCAGAGACCTGGGTTCAATTCCTGGCTTGCGTCACTGCCTATGTGGAGTTTGCACATTCTCCCTACCTCCATGGATTTCCTCCAGGTGCTCTGGTTTCCTGCTACAGTCCAAAGATATATGGGTTAAGTGGATTGGCCACACTAAATTGCCCCTTAGTGTCAGGAGGATTAGCTAAATGTTAAGGGGATAAGGCATGGGTGGGTTTGTGGTCGGTATAGACACGATGGGCCAAATGGTCTCCTTCTGCACTATAGGGATTCTATGAAAATTGAACTGACTCAAAAAACCGTAACTTATACTTTTTATCAGAAAACCTGGAGGAACAGTCACAGGATCACTAATTATTTCAACAAGAATAAAAATGTGAAACATCGCATTATGATTACTCCTGCACTCTATTCTTAGTTTAACAAATACACACAGTTTAAATTATACCTTAAGCTATAACAATCTCAGTTACACAAGATGGCTGTGATCAAATACATTCTCCATACAATCTCAAGTGAATGTCTGTGGATTTCTCCTCAGAATCCCCTGCCAATGATTGTCACATGAGACTTTCCAAACTCCTCTCCCAAAAACACACTTTAAAATCTTCTTTCACAATAGTGCTTTCCATTAACAGTTTGCATTCTGAAGTCTAGTCCAGATTTTCCAAATTACTCTTTTAAACAAAGTTTTCTCTCCATTTTTAATCAGTGAATCCATTTAAATCAGCCCCTTTATGGTTTCTTTGTCTTGGCTGCTGTATAAACTGTTCAAAATTGCTTTAATCTCTCAATTCCCAGACTTATCTAAAATGGCATCAAACTTTTGATTGCCTTCTGAAGCCAGCTTTCCCCACTTTAAATCCGGTTATGGCAATTGTCTCAGAACACTTCGTTTAGTCTTGCTTGAATTCTACTGAACAATAGCTTGGTTTCTGTTCTCTTTATTTCAGTCGTCTTAAAACATTTTTTGTCTCAATTTTCTGATTATCTGAACAGTAACTGGTTCTTTGGAAAGCCTGCTTCTTTTGCTCCTGTACTCTTGGCAGATTTGAGAGATGTTTGTTCCCTGGTGTCCTATTTCAACTGCAAATTATCCAGCTAAAGATTTAAAAGCTTTTCTACCTTACAAAACTCCAGTTGCTAAGCAACCACTGCTATTTATTTACTCTTCATGCCATAGCCCTCTCTAACATAACACAAACAGTCAGAACTGAACAAAGCCCCACACATACAAACATCTTTGTCCAGCATGAATCTAGCTATAGTGTTAACTGTTCCAGGCACAGAAATGTCAAATTAACCCCACCTAAAACTATATTTTATTTCTAATGTTAACCAATACAAATATAAATCCTCTAAAATGACCTTTGTTTTCTGAACAAGCATGGGTAGCTACCTTTAGTGTATCAATTTGAATGATAACTGCTCAAGATGTATGTAGTAAATGCAATCTCAAGGTAGCCAGTATATGTTTTATTGCAAATATTAAGTTAATATCATACCAACAATTAAATTTTAAGTTACCACTTCTGCTTTAAATGTAATGTAAAAAAAAAAGGAAAAATATTCTTTCAGGCATAACTTATTGTAGACAGTACTATGGAAATTTATATTTCTGTAAATATTTAACAAAAATACATGAAAATATCATTTCAAGGAGCATGTATTCAGTCTTGATTTATAAAATGGAAAAAAAACAAGTGTTGGAAAAGTTACATATTTAGTTCTGATCCTTAGCAGTCTGGTTGCTTCTTCCTTCAATTTGTGCCACTACAAATTGAAACAATGATACAGAATTACAATTTGTATTGGAAAAATAACCAATCACTTAAAGGTACTGAATCATAACAGGATACAATTCAACAAGGACTAACTAAATCATCCAAGTGGTCAATGTGTTGCCAAGTAATTCAAACGTGGAAGCAGAGGAGTCAATGTCATGAATGTTCATCATTACTGATCCTATCATATTGTTTTCAATCATTTATAGGTATGGTCTTTCTAATCGTATTAGGATCAAGTTCCCAATCTTGATAAAAGTTGCTCCAAACCAGTCACTAGGGCATTTTACGAGTGACATATTGTAAAATGATTTGTCCTCCCTTAATCTCATTATCGAAACTCTACAATCTGATCCGCAGTCTTATGACATCACAGAAATCAAAAAAGTAAAGTTAGGTACAGGAGGAGTATTGCCCACTTTTGCCCAAATACTTTAAATACTAATTAATAACTGATTTAAAAAATAAATCAAGAAAACAGATTTTCTTGAGATTCAGAGTAAGCAGTGCAATGGGGCTGCATAGGCACTCAAAAGACTAATCACCAATTTTTTTGTTATTCAATCTCAGTTAAGTCACAACATACAACTGCTCGACTTTCTGCAGTGGTATGTTTGTAGGTGGATTTGCCCAGAATTTGCTGTTCTCCCTTCTGTTAGCATAAGAGTGCAAATATTGGAAAATTTGTGAACTGAAACTATGCTACTTACTGAGTTCTCTGTTCTTTCGGAGCTCAACCATCAGGTCCCCTAACTTGTTCCAGGCACCAATGAAATACTCCAACTCTTTACTGCCCTCCAAAGCCTGAAATAGTCACAGTTGCATGCATGACAAACAGACTCTAAACATAACACTGGAGCTACTTTTTTTAAACTGTCATTACAACCTTGGATTAATGAACTGTTCGAACAACATTTATTATTGTTCTTGTTTGGTTTGTAAATCTATAACTATTGACAAAAAAATTGATCATTTAAAATCAGTTTAAGTATGTATTGACTTCAATAATTAAGCCACAAAAAAATGCAATGTTCGAAATGTATTCAATCTTTCAAATTTTGAAATTTGAGCCATCAAATTTGCTTTGCTGGAGTGCATGATTAGGCTTAGCCATGATGTTAACAATCACTGTTCAGTATTACACAAAGAATGGTCAACACTGTAAGATGGGAGCTGGGGTGGGGGCAATGCCAACCACCCAGGTGACAAGGCAAGCATGAGCCAGCAATTTTAAATAAGCAAAATAATCATATTTACAGCCAGAAAGGGGTTTCCCAAAATAAAGATGAGCCATCAAAAGGCACAATTAAGATATCAGGACTAGAGCAACATATTCATACCAGCAGTAGGCAGTGTCAAAGATAGAACAGGAATAGTTCAGTAATTCCACACCATTTTAATTTCAGGAGTGCATGGCATATATGGGAATCTGGGTCAAAACAGAATAGAGGATCATCCCTCATATCATTTCTACTGACTAGCAGAATACGGTGAGAAATCAAGTCTCATCAGCAGAGAGTAATAGCGAAAGGGTGTTTTTCTAGCTGGAGGTCGGTCACTAGTGGTGTGCCGCAGAGCTCAGAACTGGGACCTCTTCTATTTGTAATATATATAAATATTGGTATGGAAGGTCTGAGTTACGAGGAGAGGTTAGGCAAATTGGGTCTGTTTTCCTTAGAAAGACATAGACTTATAGGAGATCTGATAGAGGTGTACAAGACTTGGAAGAGGGAGTAAGTGGAGTGATCAGCAAGTTTGCAGACAATACAAAGATGGCTCGACTTGCGGATAGTGAGGAGCTTTTTCAGGTGATGCAGCAGGACATAGATAGGCTGGTAGCTTGGGCAGATAGATGGCAGATGGAATTCAATCCTGATAAATACAAGGTGATGCATTTTGGGAGAAAAAATGTAGGTGGGAGGTATATGATAAAGGGTAGAGCCAATAAGAGTATAGAAACGCAGAGGGACCTGGGTGTGCAGGTGCACAAGTCTCTGAAGGTAGCAGAGCAGGTGCAGAAGGTTGTGAAGAAAGCATATAGTATGTTAGCCTTTATAGGAAGGGGTATAGAGTACAAGACCTGGCCTTTATTGTTGCAGTTGTATAAAAACGTTGGTTAGACCTCATTTGGAATACCGCGTCCAGTTCTGGTCACCTTACTACCGGAAGGACGTGGAGACACTGGAGAGAGTGCAGAGGAAGTTTACCAGGATGCTGCCTGGTATGGAAGGTCTGAGTTACGAGGAGAGATTAGGCAAATTGGGACTGTTTTCCTTAGAAAGACATAGACTTAGAGGAGATCTGATAGAGATGTACAAGATTATGAGGGGTATAGATAGAGTAAACAGGGTTAAGCTTTTTCCTAGGATGGACTCATATAGCACGAGGGGTCACGGACTTAGGGTGAGGGGGCAAGGTATAATTTGGATGCTAGAGGGAGTTTTTTCACACAGAGGGTGGTGGGGGTATAGAATGCGCTGCCAAGTAAAGCGGTGGGGACATGCACTCTGGAGTTATTTAAGAAATACTTAGTTGGGCACATGAACAGAATGGGAATGGAGGGGTATAGAAAACTAATTTAAAAAAGGTATCATGAGCCTTGGGAGTCCCTGGGAAGTGTGTAAATAGATGATGATATTGATGTACTTGTTTTTATCCTACAGGTGCTTTGGTCCACCTTGTTGTCTAATAAGGGGCATACATGTGATGGGTCGTGAGAGGGCTGCTCTTGGATTTTTTTCGAGAGTATCCTAGTGCTTCACGTCGTTAGTGTACACTTGACCTGGACCATTTGATGGGCAACACGACAGCTCAGTGACTACCGCTATGCTGTGTAGATACATGGTTTGGGCCTGTGTCCGTGGGAGTTTGCGCATTCTCCCTGTGCTTGCGTGGGTTTTCTCCGGGTGCTCCGGTTTGCTCCCACATCCCAAAGATGTGCTCTTTGGCTAATTGGCAAAACAAATTCTCCCCAAATTGTCTCAAATTTGTTTTTTAATCCATAGATCTATAAACATTGACAGAGACCATGGGTAGAGATGGGAACATCGGGATGGCGGCGTGGGCTCGTTGGGCCGAAGGGCCTGTTTCCAGTGCTGTTTTGTTTTTTGTCTACTTTACCAAGTTTAATTCTTCAGAATTCCGACATTGGGTAGAAGACATGTAAACTTAATCTTTGACAGACCACAGGGCACTCTACAACTAAATGTCTAACTAAAAATACAGCAGCCAAGTTAAGCCCCACCACATTATTACAATGCAGCTATTAACCAAACAAATAGATGATAACACCTTTTATCTTATTTGGATAACAAAAAGGCATAAAGAAAATAGCAGGTTCAACGGAATGCATCTTAGCCAAGAGAGCTGTGTGTGGTGCAAAATAAAATTTGGTTTTGACTAAATGGTCTTGAAGCAAAACTGTGTTTTTAAGGTCTGGACACTAGATTCCATGGGGATGGCTCAGGCCTAAGCTCGGAAATGAAGAATGGCACTTGACTGAGATACTAGACACCACCACTCTAAGATCAATTGTGGTCTTCAGCAGAGAACAAGGAGTGAAAAATGGATAACGTTTCCTACCATTTTTGAGAAATCAAAATCTTTATCAGCTTATCCACACTAACCTGCAGAGCACTCAGCTTCTCCCTGGTTGCTTTGATAGCCAAAACAGACTTCTCCACTTTTGACCTCAAAATATTTAATCTGTATCAAAACAAGTTACATCACAAACTTCATAACTTGGCAATTACACACATTTATAATTCTACATCATTGAAAGGGAACGAGATCAGTGCTTGAAAAGCAAGAATATAAAAAGGTACGAAGAATAGGGATGCAAATTAGGAATGACAGCAATAATTACAGTCCAACATTCCAAGAGGCTTCCTATTGTCTATGATTTTTTTATAGATCACATTCAAAATCTTACAGATAGTGCACATTTCCTGTAAGTTGTTATGTTGTCACATTTAATGACTTTTCTGACACTAAGGAAAATCTTGAGGATCTGATACTTCATGCATCATTTAAAAAATATATTTATATAGTTACGTAGCACATCCGTTTTCATCAAAATATTGCACTATGCAGTCCTCTTCCACATGTGCAACACTTCTTGGTGATCCAGTGACTCACCCTTTCTGGCCTGCATGCGTGGAAATTGCAGGTCTCTCTGTGTTCAGTTCCACAACATCTACAAGACAACAGAAAAGAGTTATATTTTAATTTGATCTTATAAAGCATTGGAGGGTTGCATGATATGGTATCTCTAATTTCCTATATGTTCTATTTGCCCACCTTTTTCCTGCTGCCACTGAAAAATGATGGGCAAATAACCCAACTCCTGTTCTTTGCAAGTGCTGTTTTGGTAGATACGTAGGCTAGCCTAAGTCCTGGTTTTCTCTCTTCTGACCCAAGAAAGCATCTGATTTCAAATCAACCAGGCTTCATAGCTGATCGGAGCAGGAGATGTGTGTCTGCCTACGTTGTGCAAGAGTGGGTGTAGAATTAAACTACATGCGTATCTTCTTCGTCATCATGGTATTATCACCATTTACATTTACTATATAAGAATAAGTAGATTGTATTTACAGGCTTAAAAAATTTCACTGCCCCACTTGCAATTTTTCTTGTATCCATTTTATTGATACAGTACTACTACAGAATCCTTTCAGTCCTACTGAATATTTCTGAAATTATTATGGACAAGTGTTTTGAGGTTCTTTTATATATAAGAAATTGAAATAATCATCTTGGCCTGTAGGTTGTTAGGCTAAGGATCAGAAACCTCAAGACACACTGTGAATTCAGACGAGATCCCAACAATTTTGGCAATATATGAGGATATGATGTCTTATTCCAGATGTGATTCTACTGACATACTGGGAAACTTTTATCAAAACAAACTTTATTTAACATAAGCTGTAACAAATGAATTAGCTTAACATTTAATAATTAAACAGTACCTAAACAAAACAAGATACAATTCTTAAGTGCTAACCTACCCGCATGAGCTGCAAATTAAGGAATATTCCTCTTACAGACTTAAAACCCCTCTTCAAAATCACTTAGAAAATACAGGCTCATGTGCTTCTATTCAGGTTACCAGTCTTAGAGATCTCAGAACACTTCTTGAGAGAGAAAGAGAGAGAGACACAGAGAGAGAGATACATCTTTCTTTCAGAACCAGAGAGTAAACAGTTTGTTTTTAAAAATGAAAGAGAAACTGGGCATCTTCCCTAGCTCCTTCCATTAACATATGACTCAATCTGTCAATCAATCTAATCACTACCCTACTCTGAAATCCCAGGGGGAAAGCCTGGAAAAGTAACTAGAAATGCATAACTCTGTTTAGACAAACATACTGCTTTAAAATGAGTTATGATCCTGCAGTCTCAGCATAGAACTGCGTGTTCTCTCAAACAAATTGACTCCTTATAATAAAACACTGTCTCTTACAAGAAATATATAAATATATTTCTTAAAGGCACAGTATTATCACAAGATCAATGATGCTCCAAAACTGGAATACATCTGTCAACTAGTTAAGTAATTATGAACACATTGTTAGCATGTCACTCAGTCATAGGATAACAAACAAGACAAAATTAATTAATTTTTGGTTATTACTATACCAGATTTTGCCCTAAATTGGGAGCTTTTAGGGCTAAAAGGGCTAAGACATTGAGTTCCAGTGACTGGAGAAAATCTTTCAATGGAAATCCTGTGGTCTTTCTTGTGAGGTGTTGCTTCACTTTCCTGCAGTTATGGAAGAAAATGTCCTTAAGTCTCAATTTTCAACTTATGGTTGAAATAATGGTTTAATGAAACCATCTTTAGATGTTTTTATATATTACACTTACCTTTTTTTCTAACTGAAGGGACCGCTTAACTCTGAAACATTAAAAGAAATGTTTTGTTTAGAAGACACAAAACTTCATGGGAATGAGAGTGATAGGGAGGATGTCAATAGGCTTCAAGATGATTTAGACTAGTTGAGTAAGTGAATAAATACTTGGCAGATGCTGTAAAGCATGGATAAATGTGAAATTATCCACTATAGATGGAGAAACAGAATGGCAGAGTAATAGGCTGGGAAATGTTGATCTGGACCAGTCACTGAAAGCAAACATACAGATACTTCAAGCAGTTAAGAAGGCAAATGGTATGTTGATCTTCAGTGCAAGAGGATGTGAGTACAGGAACAAGGATGTCTTACTGCAGCAGTAAAGGCATTGGTGAGACAACACCTGGAATACCGCATGCAGTTTTGGTAGGATATATTTGCCAAAGAGGGAGTGCAGTGGAAGTTAGTAAATTGGAACACATGAAGAACTGCTCAATTCTGAAAAAATGCCATTGTTTATTCCTCAAGACAAACTAATTAAAAACACCTTCTGTTTACAGGCAGATGGTAAGGGGAAAATAATGCTATTTGAAATTAACTCCTTCCTGTCCATAACATTACCATATGATCATGACTGGATATTCAGACCTTTCATACATGCCCATATTTCTCACTTTTTTTAAAATTAAGCTTTTTTATCTCACAGGAAGTAAACATACAAATCAACAGTTACGTTCAGACTCAATTCAAACAGTGTATCTTCCTTCTGTGTTGAAATACAAAATAAAGAATACACTGAGCTTCCCCACATCACTGGTTGGTCATTCTTGACTCAACTTTAAAAAAATTCCTGACTACTCTCCTACACTTTTCCCCTGAACTTTTGGAACTTTTCTTATTTCTGAACTGGACTCATCTTGCATCCTGTTTCAAACTCTGTTTTTCCAACACTTATATTCATAATCAAGCAAGGGGGTTCTCAATCCAGAAATTGCGAGGTGCTTATTGATTGTCAAGATAGACCACAATTTTAGCAATTGTACTTTAACCATGTTTTAATTTGGTTCCTTTTTCAAAAAAAATGTAAGTATGAATACACATTGCTTTAGATACATAATCTATTGAGATAACAATTTCCAACAAACTTATTGTTAAAAAATATTTTAAAAATCCTGAAATGCAGCACTACCTTAGCTACTTTGTCCAAAATAACACTGTCTATGTGTGAGATCAGTGGGCTATTTGATTGCAGGAAATATCACAAATGAAGGATTCATATTCTGTTCTATTCTGATGTCCAAAAAAGCACATTTTCTAATAGTGGCCCCTGCTGATTTTCCCCTCTTGTTGGTTACTCTGATTAAGCCAAGAGTTGTAATTATACTCAACTAGATTTAGTACTTAGCACAGTTTTGTAGGAATATTTCATTTTCATGTGCATAAAGATGAGGTTAGCTTGACATATGAATAATTGAGTTAAATTATTGGTTAGGTGACCTAATAGGGCTTGCTGAGCAATCAATTATAATTGATTTGTTGAGACACTTTTCTTATATTCAAAATCAATTAATTGACCTCTCATTGATCCACTGTCATGTAATCTGATCTTGTCATTTAGTGATCCTGTTTCACTCCACATCAGCGACACTGTTGCAACAACAAAATAAACTGGAATTTCTTTACTAATCAAGGGTTACTGCAAAAAACGAACCTGAGCATCACTGGTACTCTCCCAACAGTAAATAAGATGAGGATTTATTTTTCTACATGATGAAATATTAGTGCCAATCAAAATTAAGGCAGTAGAAGCAGGAGGAGGGGTTGGAGGGTGGCATAGGGTAAACAAAATTACAGAATTGATTGTGTGTCTCAAAGACTAGCGAAGGAGAAGTGGGCACTGGCAAAAGTGGAGCTATACTGTTGGAACTGTATACACCCCAAATCGTGGTCTAACGAACTGCATTACTAGGGAAGTAGCAAGGAGTTTAAAATAAATATGGGATCAAATCTGGGACGATGTGGTAAATCAATTTGTTAGATACGAGTCGAGGGGGAATGGATTAAAATGAGAAATGATAAACAGACCATGACAGGAAGGGATAGAGATTACAAATCGAAGAATAAATCAGCAGATAAAGAAAGAATTTGCAAAAATAATAAAAGGTCAAAACCGAAGGCTCGGTATCTGAATGCACAGAGCATTCAAAACAAACAGTGAATTGATAGTGCAAATAGTAATACATATGATCTGATAGATTTTAAAGACATGGCTGCAAGGTGACAGATCGGGACCTATATATTGAAGGGTACATGACATTTAGGAAGGACATTTGAAATTTCCCAAGGTAGAAGATGGCTCTCTTAATTAATGATTGTAATAGCACAAGAGATAGGGGTGGACTACATTCAGGAAACCAGGATGCAGAAGTAGTTTGGATAGATGAGGAATGATAAAGACAAGTCACTTCTGAGTGTTGTGTATAGGCCCCCTAACAGTAACCACACATACCTTCCCCCCTCACCCCCACTTCCAGTTCTCTCCATTTCCAAACACAGACCCGTACTTCCATTTCCTTCCCTCTTCACTCCCGTTCCCTCCCCATTTACAGCTTCATTTCCCCCAACTTTCCTCCTCACTCACGTCCTTCCTTCCACGCTACTAGCTCCTTCTCTTCACTTCTTCCTCACTCAGGTCCTCCACAACTACACTCACTCCACCGTCACTCCTCCACTGTTTCCCTCCCTTTGACTTCCTCCTGCTCCCATGCCCACATCTGTTCTTGGTCTGCTGCAATGTTCCAGTGGAGGTCAATGCGAACTGGAAGAACAGCATCTCATCTTCCAGCCAGTCACTTCACAGCCTTCTGGTCTCAACATCTAAATTCAACAACTTCAGATGATTAGCTTTACCCCACCGTGACTCCTTTATTTTCATTTTATTTAGTTTTTAACTGTTTTCTACCTTTTATTTCTCCCCCCTCTCCCATTTATCTTTCTTTGCCTACCTTTTCTGTCCCTTTCCCTCAATTTTACCTCTCTCCCAAACATTCCCACTCCCCCCACATCTTCATCTGTCACCGCTTACCCTTTGATTTCAGCTTCTCTGACATTTGGCCATTCACATTTTTTATTCTCTCTATGGACTGCCATTAGCAGCCTTTCCCCTTGTTTTTGTGGCTATGGCTCATTTTTTATTCCCTCACCCTATAGGATAAATATCTCCCACTTTTTCTGTCTTTTAGCTTTGACAAAAGGTCATCTGGATTCAGAACATCAGCTCTTTTCTCTCCTTATAGATGCTGCCAGACCTGTTGAGATTTTTCAGCATTCTCTTTTGGTTTCAGATTCCAGAATCCGCAGTCATTTGCTTCTACCTCCTTCCTCCTTCTCTCACACTCTACCTCGCTCCAATACTTCCCCTTACCTCCACTATATCACCCCCCCCACCACTCCATTAGGTCCAGTCCAACCCCAAGCAATCCCCACCAATCACCTGTCCTGTCGCCCTCTGACCTTCCACTGTCTACCCCAATCTTCCACTTCATTACCCCCCTCTCATTTACCACCAACTCTCCACTTCCATTACCAAACCTGTCCCTCTCGAGAATTCCTCTCTCCCTCTTGGGGTCCCTCTCTTCCTCCCTCACTCATAGGGGTCCTCTCCCTCCTCCCCCAGGGGATCCCTTACACACTCCACATTGATCTCCTCCCCTCTCTTCACCCTGCTCTCTCTCCCCACTTCATGGGATCTCTTCCCTTCTCTCTTTCTCACTCATGGAGGTTGCTTCCCACCATTCCCTCTCATGGGGCCTCTTCCCTCCCTCTCTCACTTACAGGGGCCTCTACATCCCCTCACTCAGGGGAAGCTGCTTTTTCTTCCCTCTTTCACTCAAGGGGTTGCTTCCTCCCTCCTTTTCTCATGGAAATTTCTTTCTTCCTTCTCTCCCCACAGGGGTTTCTTCCTTTGCTCCCTCATGAGGGTCTTTTCCCCTCCTCCATCTCTTCTGGGAATTGCTTCTCTCCCTCGCCCATGGAGATCTCTTCCCCTCTTCCCTCCCTCACTCACATGGGTCTCTTCCCCCCTTCATCGCTCACTCACGGGGGTCTCTTTCTCCCCCCCACTCACGGGGGTCTCTTTCTCCACCCCCCTCAACTAACAGGGATCTCTTCCCCCCTTCATCTCTCTATCTCCCCACCACTCGCGGTGGTGTCTTTCTCCCCTCTCCCCACCACTCGCGGTGGTGTCTTTCTCCCCTCTCCCCACCACTCGCGGTGGTGTCTTTCTCCCCTCTCCCCACCACTCGCTGTGGTGTCTTTCTCCCCTCTCCCCACCACTCGCTGTGGTGTCTTTCTCCCCTCTCCCCACCACTCGCTGTGGTGTCTTTCTCCCCTCTCCCCACCACTCGCTGTGGTGTCTTTCTCCCCTCTCCCCACCACTCGCTGTGTGTCTTTCTTCTCCCTCTCCCCACCACTCGTGGTGGTGTCTTTCTCCCCTCTCCCCACCACTCGCTGTGGTGTCTTTCTCCCCTCTCCCCACCACTCGCTGTGGTCTTTCTCCCCTCTCCCCCCCTCTCCCACCACTCGCTGTGGTGTCTTTCTCCCCTCTCCCCACCACTCGCTGTGGTGTCTTTCTCCCCTCTCCCCACCACTCGCTGTGGTGTCTTTCTCCCCTCTCCCCACCACTCTTTCTCCCGCCTCCATCCACAGGGCACTCTTTCTCCCGCCTCCATCCACAGGGCTCTCTTTCTCCCGCCCTCCATCCCAGGTTCTTTTCCCATGCTTCCCTGCAGGGCACCACTCCCTTCACCCACCCGCAGGGGCCTCGCACACCCCTCCCCTCCCCCCCTCCCCTCCCCCCCCTCCTCCCTCCCCTCCCCCCTCCTCCTCCCCTCCCCCCCCCTCCACCCTCCCACCCTCCCCCCCCTCCCGCCCTCCCCCCCTCCCCCCCCCACCCTCCGCCCTCCCCGCCCCAACCTCCGCCCTCTCCGCCCTCCCCCCCCCCTCCCTCCCCCCC
Organism: Sphyrna mokarran; assembly: GCA_024679065.1. Taxonomy (NCBI): domain Eukaryota; kingdom Metazoa; phylum Chordata; class Chondrichthyes; order Carcharhiniformes; family Carcharhinidae; genus Sphyrna; species Sphyrna mokarran. Next base: position 51,533,938 of record JAGIQG010000009.1, on the reverse strand, counting down.
CCCTCCCCCCCCCCCTCCGCTCCCTCCCCCCTCCCCTCCTCGTCACCTCCTTTCCCCCCCTCCCCTCCCCCCCCCCTCCCCTCCCCCTCCCGTTCCCCTTCTCTGTGCTCCCTTTTCCCCCCCTCCCCCCCCCCTTCCCCTCCCCCTCCCCCCTCCCCCCCTCCCCCCCCCCCCCCCTATCTCCCCTCCCTTCCCTTTACTTCCCTGCTATCCATCCCTCCCTCCCCTCCCCCCCCCCCCCTCCCTCCCCCCCTTCCCTTTGCTCCCTCTCCCCCCCCTTTTTCCCTATGCCCCTGCCCCCCCCCTTCCCCCCCCCCCTCTCCCCTCCTCCCCTTCCCCCCTCCCCTCTCCCCCCCCCTTCCCCTCCCTCTCCCCCTCCCCCCCCTCCCTTCCCCCCCCCTCCCCGCCTTACCCTCCCTCCCCCCCTCCCCCCCCCCTTCCCCTATGCCTCCCTTCCCCTCCCCCCCCTAATCCCCCCCCCCTTGTCCCCCCCCCCTCCCTCCCCTCCCCCCCGCTCCCATTATACCCTCCTCCCCCTTTTAATCTGCCCTCCTACCCCCCTCCCCTCCCCCACCCTCTCCCCCCCTCCCCCCCCCTCCCCTCCCCCCTAGTCCCCTTTGCCCCCCCCTCCTTTCCCCCTCCCCCCCCTCCCCCCCCCTCCCTCCCCCCCCTCCCCCCCCCCTCCCACCCCCCCTCCTCCCCGGGCCCCCGGGGGACTCCCTCCCCACATCGGAATTGCTCCCTTTCTCCTCTCCCCTCCTCCCCCTCCTACCCGCTCCCCTCCTTTTCCCTTCATCCTCCCTTTCTCCCCCCTCCCCCCCTCTTTCTAGTCCCTTAATACGCTCCCTCCCCTCCCCCTTACCTCCCCTTTGTTCTCCCGTGCTCCTTTTTTTTTTAGCCTTCCCCTCCCTAGCTGCTCCCTTCACCTTTATTCCCTCACCTTTCGTCCCCTCCCCTCCCCTCCCTACCTCACCCTTTCCATTGTCTTTTCCCTCCCTTCCCGAGCTCCCTTCCCCTCCTCGTTCCCTCTTTCTTGTTCTCCTACCCCCTGCCCCTTCCCCCCTCCCTTTCCCTACTTCCCCCCCCCCCCTCCCTCACCTCCCCCCCCCGGCGTTGCTCTCTCCCATCCACCCTCCCCCCCGTTCCCCCCCCCCTCCCCTCCCCCCCCCCCTCCCCCCCCCTATCATCTCTCTCTCCTCATGCTATACGCCCGACCCCCTTCCATTCGCCCCCTCCTATCTTCCTCCCTTATCCCTTTTCCATCACCTTCCCTCCCCCCCCTCTACCCTCTACCCTCTACCCTAGTCCCCCCCTCCTTCCTCTCCCTCATTACTCCCGTCTTCTTTCCCTCTCCCCCCCCCCCTCCACTGACCTCCCCCCCCGCTCCCTCCCCCCTTCCCTCTTTCATCCCCCTCCCCCTCCCTTTTACCTCCCTATCCTCCCCCCCCCCCCTCATTTACCCCGTCTGCTTCTTCCCCTCCCCCCCTCCCCTTTTTGTCTCTTTCCCTCCTTTTACCATTCCCTCGCCCTCCCCCCCTCCGCCCTCCCTTCCCCACCCCTTTCCCCCCTCCCCTATCCCGTCCCTCGCCCCTACCCCCCTTTCCCTTCCCGTACTAATATTCCTACCCTTCCCCCCTCCCTTGCCCTCCCTTTGATCCTCCCCCCTCCATTTGTTAGTCTCCACCCTCCTTACCCTACCCCCCCCTCCTCTCCCGCCCTTTCGCCATCCACCCCCTAATCTTGGCCTCTTACTCTTCCCTCCCTCCCCCTTCCGCTCCTCCTTTCCCTTCCCGCCCCCTCCCCTTCCTCCCTGTCCCCCCTCCCTCTCCCTGCTCCCCCTCCACCCCCTTTTTATTATCTTCCTTTTTAATTACTCCTCTACCTCCCTCTTTCTACTCTTTTATCTACCCTTCCCCCCCTCCACCTCCTCAGATTGTCTACCCCACTGCCTCTCCCCTCTCCTTCTCTCGCCGCTCCCCGTCTCCCTCCCCCCTTTCCCCCTTATCTCTCCTCACCTCCCTGTCTCTTCCCTATCCACCCTGTCCCCTGTGAGCCCTCCCTCTTCCCCCTACCCCCTTCTTCCCTCCTTACTCTCTTCCTCTTACCCTACTCCCCCCTTCTCTCCCCCCCTTCTCCAATGCTCCCTCTTCACCCTTGCCCCTTCCCCCCTTGTATGATCCCCTCTTACCCTTCCCCCGCCGCCTTCCTCCTACTGAAAAAAAAGAGCGTGCAAATCCACCTTTTCTACCCCCCACCCCCCCTCCTCCCTGTGATCCACTTCCTCTTGCCCTCCCTCCTTCCCCCCACCCTTAACCGTCCCTTCTACCCCTATTCCTATCCCGCCTCTCTCCCCCGGCTCAGAAACCCCCCTCCCTTTTTCTATCCCCCTCCCCCCCACCTCCCCCCCCCGCCACCTTCACACCCCCCCTCCTCCCCCGACCCCCCCCCTCATCTCCCGCCGCCCCCCCCCCTCCTCTCCCCCCCCCCCTCTCCCCCCCCACGCGCCCCCTCCTCCCCACCCCTCCCCCTCCCCCCCCCGCCCCCCCGGTCCCCCCTCCCCCTCCCCCCCCCTTCCCCCCCCCTCCCCTCCCCCCCCTTCCCCCCTCTACCCCCCTCCTTTCCCCCCCCCCCCTTTTTCCCTCCCCACCTCCCCTTCCCCTCCCTCTCCCTCCCCCCCCCCTTCCTCCCCTCCCCCCCCCTTTCCCCCCCTCCCCCCCCTCCCTCCCCCCCCCTCCCCTCCCCTTTCCCCTCCCTCCCCCCCCCTCCCCCTCGCCTCCCCCCCCCCTCCCCTCCCCCCCCTCCCCCTTTCCCCCCTCCCCCCCTTTCCCCCCCTCCCCCCCTCCCCCCTCCCTCCCTCCCCTCCCTCCCCCCTCCCCTCCCCCTCCCCCCCCCTCCCCTCTCCCCCTCCCCCCCCCCCCTCCCCTCCCCCTCACCCCCGCTCCCCCCCCCCCCCCCCCTCCCCTCCCCCCCCCTCCCCCCCCTCCCCTCCCCCCCCCCCCTCCCCCCCCCCTCCCCTCCCCCCCCCCCCCCTCCCCTCTCCCCCCCCTCCCCTCCCCTCCCCCCCCCTCCCCCCCCCCCCTCCCCCCCCTCCCCCAACCCCCCTCCCTCCCCCCCCTCCCCCTCCCCCCCCCCTCCCCCCCTTCCTCCCTCCCCTCCCCCCCTCCCCCCCCCCCACCCCCCCCCCCTCCCGCCCCCTCCCCCCCCCCTCCCCCCTCCCCCCCCCTCCCCTCCCCCCTCCCCCTCCCCCCCCCTCCCCCCCCCCCCCCCCCCCCCTCCCCCTCCCCCCCCTCCCCCCCCCCCCCCCCCCTCCCCCCCCTCCCCCCCCCCCCCTCCCTCCCCCCCCCTCCCACCCCCCTCCCTCCCTCCCCTCCCCCCCCCCCCCTCTCCCCCCTCCCCCCTCCCCCCCCTCCCCCCCCCTCCCCCCCCTCCCCTCCCCCCCCTCCCCCCTCCCCCCCCCCCTCCTCCCCCCTCCCCCCCCCCTCCCTCCCCCTCCCCCCCCCCTCCTCCCCCCTCCCCCCTCCCCCCTCTCCCCCCCCCCCCTCCCCCCCCCCCCTCCCCCTCCCCTCCCCTCCCCCCTCCCCCCCCCCCTCCTCCCCCCCTCCCCCCCCCTCCCCCCCTTCCCCCCCCCCCCCTCCCCCCCTTCCCCCCTTCCCCCCCCCCCCCCCCCCCTCCCCCCTTCCCCCCTCCTCCCCCCTCCCCCCCCTTCCCCCCACTCTCCCCCCTCCCCTCCCCCTTCCCCCCCTCTCCCCCTCCCTTCCCCCCCCCTCCCCCCCCTTCCCCCCCTCCCCCTCCCCCCCCCCCTCCCCCCTCCCCCCCCCTCCTCCCCCCCTCCCCCTCCCCCCTCCCCCCCCCCCCCCTCCCCCCCTCCTCCCCCCCCCTCCCCCCCCCCCCTCTCCCCCCTCCTCCCCCCCTCCCCCCCCCTCCCCCCCCCTCCCCCCCCCCCCCCCTCTCCCCCCCCTCTCCCCTCCTCCCCCCCCCTCCCCCTCCCCCCCCTCCCTCCCCCCTCCCCTCCTCCCCCCACCCTCCCCCCCCTCCCCCTCCTTCCCCCCCTCCCCCCCCCTCTCCCCCCTCCCCCCCCTCCCCTTCCCCTCCCCACCTCCCCTCTCCCCCTCCCCCCCCCTCCTCCCCCCTCCCCCTCCTCCCCCTCCCCCCTCCTCCCTCCTCCTCCGCCCCCCCCTCCTCCCCCCTCCCCCCCCTCCCCCTCCTCTTCCATTTCCTTCCTCTCCCCCCCTATCCCCCTCCTCCCCACTACCCCTCTCCCTCCCCCTCCGCCCCTTCCCCCCCCCCTCCCCCCCCCTCCCCCCCCCTCCTCCCCTCCTCCCCCTCCCCTCCCCCCCCCTCCCCCCCCTTCCCCCCCCCCTCCCCCTCCTTCCCCCCCCTTCCCCCCTTACCCCCCTTCCCAAAATCCCCAAAACCCCCCCTTCCCCCCCCCTCCCCCCCCCCCTTCCCTCCCCCTCCCCCCCCCCCTCCCCCGCCCCTCCCCCCCCTTCCCCCCCTCCCCTTCCCCTTCCCCCCCCTCCCCCTTCCCCCCTCCCCCCTCCCCCCCCTCCCCCTTATTTCCCCCCTCCCCTTCCCCCCCCTCCCCCCTCCCCCCCGCTCCCAACCCCCCTCCCCCCCTCCCCCCCTCCCTCCCCCTCCCCCCCCCCTCCCCTCCCCCCCTCCCCCCCCCTTCCCCAACCCCCCCCCCCCCCCCTCCCCCCCCCCCCCCCCCGCCTCCCCCCCCCACCCCCCCACCTCCCCCCCCCGCTCCCCCCTCCCTCCGCCCCCCTCCCCCTCCGCCACCACCCCCCCACCCCCCCCCCCCCCCTAGACAAATCCCCCCCCCCTCCCCCCCCCTCCCCTCCCCCCCCCCCCCCCCCCCCACCACCCCCCCCCCCCCCCCCTCCCCCCCCCTACCCCCCCCCCCCCCACCCTCCCCCCTCCCCCCCCTTCCCCCCCCCCCCCAACACCCCCCCCTCCCCCACCCCTCCTCCCCCCTTCCCCCCACCCCTCCCCCCTCCCGCCCCCCACACCCCCCTTCCCCCCCCCCCCGCCCCTCCCCCCCCGCCCCTCCCCTCCCCCCCCCCCTCTCCTCTCTCCCTCCTCCCCCACCCCCCCCCCCCCCTCCCCCCCCCACCCCGCCCCCCCCCCCACCTCCCCCCCCCCCCCTTCCCCCCCCTCCTCCCCCAACCTCTCCTCCCCCTTCCCGCCCCCCCACAGCCCCCCCCCCCCCTTCCCTCCCCCCCCCTCCCCCCTCCCCCCCCCCCCCCTCCCCCCCCCTCCCCCTCTCCCCCCACCCCCCTCCCCCCTCCCCCCCCTCCCCCTCCCCCTCCCCCTCTCCCCCTCCCCCTCCCCCCCCACTCCTCTCTCCCCCCCCCCCTCTCCCCCCCTCTCCCCCTCCCCCTTTCCCCCGACCCCTGCTTTACGTCTTCCCCCTCGACTGACTAGTGTCCCTGACCCTCCTCATAGCGTACGCGAGGGTGCGCCACCAAAAAGCCACTACCCTGCCCCCCCAAACCATCGGCCCCTTAGCGTGTAACACTCTCGTTCATCTCCACGTGCCTCACTCCCCCACACACACTTGCCCAATCCAGCTCTACCCAACACCATCCCACTGTCCCCCCCTCTCCCCCCCTTCCCCCCCTCCCCCTCCTCCCCCCTTCTCCCCCCTCCCCTCACCCCCCCTTCCCCCCTTCCCCCCCTCCCCCCCCTTCCCCCCTCCCCCCCTCCCCTTCCCCCCCTCCCCCCCTCCCCTTCCCCCCCTCCCCACCTCCCCTTCCCCCCTTCCCCCTCCCCTTCCCCCCTCCCCTTTCCCCTCCCCCCCTTGCCCCCTCCCCCCCTCCCCCCCCTTTTCCCCCTCCCACCTTCCCCCCTCCCCTTCCCCCTCCCCCCTTTCCCCCCTCCTCCCCTTTCCCCTCCCCCCCTTTCCCCCTCCCCCCTCCCCCTCCCCCCCTCCCCATTTCCTTCCCCTCCCCCCTCCCCTCTCCCCCCCTCCCCCCTTCCCCTCCCCCCTTTCCCTCCTCTTCCCCCATCCCCCCCTTTCCCTCTTCCCGCCTCCCCCCCTTTCCCACTCCCCCCGTTCCCCCCTTTTCCCTCCTCCCCCCCTTTCCCCCCCCCCCTTCCCCCCTTCCCCAATCCTCCTCACTCAGGCGTCTGGCCTCCATTCTGGGTGGTGGTTTGATTTTGCCGCCCGGTGCTCTGTGTTTGTGGTCCGGGTGCCGCTTGGGTTTGGCTGGGCGGCGGATCTGTCCGAGAGTCGGTTCACAGAAACCATGAGGCTTCTCCGACACCTCACCGAGTCTCCTTCATTCAAATATTTGCCATGTTTCCCAGTTCAGTAGCGATTGTGTTGATTTGTTGTCATTAAACATACTTGTATTTCATCTGGGAATTAAATTTTATATCGACTTTTCTGTCCGCTGACTCTGGTGATATAAAATTTAATTCCCAGATGAAATACAAAAAGATCGGAACAAATTAACATGTTTATATTCGAGACTGAGAAAATAGAATAAATTGTTACAGACAAGAAATTTAAAAATCTCAGGTAAAATCTGAAATATTTAAGACCTGAGAAGATCAATGAAAGGAACATGCCTCTGTGCAGCGTGTAGTATCAGTAAAGTCTGACAACACCAATTTTACATTCAACCGATTTATTTGATAGTAAATCTGCCGTGGTGAATCGGTTGGATTTAAAATTGGTGTTGTCAGACTTTACTGAGTGCACCCCAGTCCAACGCCGGCATCTCTACAGCGTGTAGTATCCAGCTCTTTTGGTTTATGTTCTGAATATAAAATTGTAAAGTCTGATTATAAATAATATTTAATAGAGACAGACGCTGCTCAGGCCGGAACCATTCTCTGGGACTGAGTTCTTCTCAGGGCAGGAGCGGTAAACAGTGAGGGCCACTCACTGCCCATTGGCTGGGGCCGTTGCCCATGGTTACTGCCTGGGCCTGGGTTGGGAGCGGTCAGGTGAGAACAAACTCCAAATTCAATCACAGCCCGAAGGGTAATTAACTCCTTTAACAATCTACACCTTAACTTTTGGGAAAGTTGTATTATGGTTTTATGAATTCAGAGAGGTTGCAGTTTAGTAGTACCGTTGACCTGGTTTCGTTTACTAATGAAGCAAAAGTTATTTTTGTCATTAAGTTAATTGCTCTGTTTAATTTCACTTGTTTTGCTTTTTAAAAAAATCGTGATGAGCAGGAATAAACTAATTATGAAGAAATTAAGTTTTAAAATACAGGAATTATTTCCAAGGAAAAGAATAGAGGAGTAAGACTTAATTTATTATTATCTGATGTATTATTATATAATGAAAAGTATTGTTTCGCTTGTGCTATACAAATAAAGCATACTGTTCGTAGAGTACAAAGACAACGAATGGAGACTGTTACAATTGTAGCTAGAGTGTAGAGAAAGATCAGCTTAATATAAGCTACGTTCATTCAAAAGACTGATGGTACTGGGGAAAAAGTTGTTCTTGAGTCAGTTGGTACTTGATCCCAGGCTCATGTAGCTTTTTCCTGATGGAAGAAAGTATATCTGGGGTGCATGCTGTCTTTAATTATGATGGCTGCTTTTCTGAGGCTTCAAGAAGTATAGACAGAATCAGTGGATGGGAGGCTGGTTTGCGTGATGGACTGGGTTATGTTCAAATCCTTTGTAGTTTCTTGCAATCTTGGTCAGAACAGGAGACATACCAAACTAATGAATCCAAAAAAGATGCTTTCTATGTGCACCTGTAAAGGTTAGTTAGAATTGCAGTAGATATGCCACATTTCCTTAACCTCTTGAGAAAGTAGAGCTTTCATAACTATAGTGTCAGCATGGAAGGACGAGGACACGTTGCTCATGATCTGGACACCTAGAAACTTGAAGCCATTGCCTGTTTCCATTTCATTCCCATTGACGTAGGCAGGGGCATGTCCTCCACTGCTGTTATGATGTGAAGTTCCTGTCATTGGACTGGGTAGACACAATAAGTAGTCTCACAACATCAGGTTAAAATCCAACAGCTTAATTTGGTAGCACGAGCTTTCAGAACATGGCTCCTTCACCTGATGAAGGAGCAGCACTTAGAAAGTTCATGCTACCACATAAACCTATTGGATTTCAACCTGGTGTTGTGAGACTATTTTACTGATATTAAGGGAGAGATTATTGTCATTGCACCAGTTCACCAGATTCTCTATCTGTTTCCTGCACTCTGTCTCATCATTGTTTGAGATCTGTTCCACTACAGTGGTGTCATCAGCAAACTTGAAAATCAAAAAATTTGAAAACTTAAAAAATGGAAGGTTTATTCGTAATTTAATTTTACTTATGAAAGGCTTAAACGCTTGTAGAGCCAGTAACTAAGTTACTGGTTTAATCACTGCAGGGTAAGTAAGAATTTATTGGGTTATACAATTTTAGAACTGGAAATGTTTGCCATGATACATGATTGAGGTAGAGATCATTCATGTTTAGAGGAAAATTGAACAAGCATTTGATGTGACTAAAGTGAGATGTAACTTAATGTAATTATGCATGATTCCATCTTCATAAACAAACAGGATTTGCACGCCTATCATCTCAGCCCACACTATCAGTGCAGTAGTTCCTCCTGGACCCAACTACCTTCAACCGTTTCATCAATGACCCCCCCCCCCACTGTAAAATCAAGAAAGGGGAATTGCTGTTGATTACATAGCATTCTGTTGCATTCAGAATTTTTCATAATGAAACAATCCATGCCTGCATGCAGAAAAAGTTGGACAATGTTCAGACTTGAGCTGATGAATGACAAGTAACATTCCTACCACACAAGTGTCAGGCAATGACTAAATTCGAGAAGAGAGAGTGTAACCATGTACACTTGACGTTTGATGGCATTGCTGAAGTTCCCACCATAAATATCATGGGCTGTCAGTGACCAGAAATGGTCCAGCCACATATGCCTTAACAGTGAGGATATACATACATATATATATATAGAAATGTCCTGTCCACCAAAAGCAGGACAAAATCAGTCTAGTCAATAACCGTGACATAAATACTGTAACTACAAGATAAGGTCAGAGGATGGATATTCAGTATTAAATAATTTAGTTTTTTACACCCCAAACTTCTCAGCAGTCTACAGGGACCAGTAAGGAATGTCATGAAATACTTTCCACTTATCCGAATGGATGTAGCTCCAGCAACACATAAGAAGCTCGGTTGGACAAACCAACCAGCTTAATTGGTATCCCAACCATCACTATAAGCATATACTGCTTCTACAACTGGTTGTCTCTGGCAGCAGTGTGTGCCATTTACAGGAGAGAAATACGTTGATTGTCTTGCCAGAAACAACACTGTGCCATTTTTTTGTTAAGATTTTGCTTGAGGCATTTTACCCTAACTTTTATCCAATGACCTTTGTGGTAAAATGAGCAAATGACTATTTGACAAAGACAGGTTCAAGTTTGGCTGGAATGTTCTCCATGATCAAACAAATTTGATAATGCTCAATATTTAGGGAAGGCATGATCCTGTGGGTCCATGAAACTATTTTGGAATAAATAAGTTTACATATAAAAAATGGATCTATGTTTCCTTCCTATTTTTTATTCGTGGAACTTGAGCAATATTAGCATACCACATTAAAAATTACATCCATTGGTGCTGAAGCCACTGTGCCCTTACGACTGACCTGCTTCAACTCAGCTACACTAGTGACTTAGTGATTGAAACTAGAGCCATTTTTTAAAATTTTGATAAATGTAAAATACTGCAGATGCTGGAATCTGAAACAAAAACAGAAAATGCTGGAAAATCTCAGCAGATCTGACAGCATCTGTGGGGAGAGAATAGAGCTAACATTTCGAGTCTAGATGATCCTTCATCAGAGCTGAGAGCAAAGAGAATTAGCAGAGATGTATACAGTGAGGGTGGTGGGTTGGAATGGGACAAAGGGAATGCAAATAAAAATACAGAAGGCTGAGAAGGTGCTAAAAAGTGCACATTAAGTCATCAGAATGCATGAATAGCAGAAGAGAGGTGCAGATTATCAAAGGAGTGCTTGAGAAATATGGTATTGCCCTTAAAGGGAGATGAGGGGGCAAAAAGAAGAGCTGGAATGGAAAGTGGAAAAATGGAGGTGAAAAAGCATGATACAATAGATGAATAGAATGAAACAAAATAAAATAAATGGAAATGAAGTGGAAGTGAGAAGGAGGTTTTGCAGTTGTTGAATTCGATGCTCAGTCCAGAAGACTGTAAAGTGCCCAATCAGGAGATGAGGTGCTGTTGCTCCAGTTAAGGTTCACTAGACATTGCAAAAGGTCAAGGACAGACATGTGGACAAGAGAGCAGGGTGGTGTGTTGAAGTACCAAGCACAGGAGGGTCAGGGTCCTGCCTGCAGACAGACCGAAGGTGTCCAGCAATGCACCCGGTCTACGTTTGGACTCTCCAATGTAGAGTAGACCGTATTGGGAGCAGCAAATGCAAAGAGTTTCAAAGAGCAACACAGCACGGGAAACAGGCCCTTCGGCCCAACGAGCCCGCGCCGCCGTCATAACTTTATAGTAACAATTCCATTTTCTTATTCTAATTTTAGGTTATTCCTAATATGGAAGAATCTCAATATAGGGTAAATTTGTTTCCCAATCAGCATAAGAGCGAATTTTTGGGATGTGGGAGGAAACCAGAGCGCCTGGAGAAAACCCACGCAACCACGGGGAGAACGCGCAAACTCCAGCCGACACCGGCCCAATTCCAAGTGTCTGCACAGCTACAGCGATAGTCACTGAGCTGTCATGGTGCCCTTCAGATGGTCCAGATAAAGCACTCATTTACGACATGAAGCACCAGGCAACCCATGAATCAACATCCAAGAGCTGTCCTCGCACCACCTGCCGAATGCATGCTCCTTGTTGGTCAAGTTGGACCGAATTACCTGTGGAAAAAAAAAGTCATAGTTAAACAGTCCTACTATATCCCTCTATCTGCATACCGCTCATGTGGCTGTCCAAGAGACCCTTAAACAGCCCTAGCGTGCCTGCTCCCACCACCTTACTCGGCAGTGCATTCCACACCCCCACTACCCTTTGTGTGAAAAACTGCCCTCTAATATTCGTCTTATACATAGCCCCCCTCACCCTAAGGCCATGACCCCTCGTCCTATCCATTTCTGAAGGTGGAAAAAGTTTACCACCATTTACTCTATCTATACCCCTTATAATCTTATACACCTCTATTAGATCCCCTCTAAGCCGACGTCTTTCAAGGGAAAACAACCCCAGTCTATTCAATCGTTCCTCATAAGACAGTCCTTCCATACCAGGCAGCATCCTGGTAAACCTCCTCTGCACTCTCTCCAAGGACTCCACATCCTTCCGATAGTACGGCGACCAGAACTGGACGCATTATTCCAAGTGAGGCCTAACCAACGTTCTATACAATTGCAACATCATTCTATACAATTGCAATAGATCAATTGAGGGAATGCATGTGAAGTGCTGCTTCATCTGAAAGGGGTGGTTAGGACCTGGGATCTTGAGCAGGGAGAAGGTAAAAGTGCAGGCGTTGCACCTTCTCTGATTGCATGGGAAAATTCTGTGGGCAGAGGGTGAGGTGTTGTGTTTGATGGAGGAATGGACCACAGTGTCCCAGAGAGAACAGTCCCTGCAGAATGCTGACAGAGACAGTGCAGCAGAGGCGAAGGAACTGAGGGAATGGGATGAAGTCCTTAAAGATGCAAAGTGCAAAAAGCTGCATCAAGGTAGTTGTGCGAGTTGATGGGCTTGTAATGGGTACTAGTAGATAGCATATCACCAGGAATGGAGACAGGTCAAGAAAGGGAAGAGGAGTGTTAGAGATGGACCATGTGAAGGTGACAGAGGGAAATTGGAAGCAAAATTGATAATTTTTTCCAGATCCAGACAAGAGCATGAAATGACACCTAAATAGTCATTGTACCGATAAAAGAGTTGTATGTAGGGGCAGGAGTAGGACTGGAACAGGAAATGCTCCACATAACCCATAAAGGGACAGGCATAACTGAGACCCATGCAGGGGCCCAAAGCCACATCTTTTATTTGGAGAATGTGAAACAAGTTAGAGGAAAAATTGTTGAGTGAGAGAAGCAGTTCAGCCAGATGGAAGAGAGTGGTGTTAGATGTGAATTGTTCAACTGTCTGAGGAAGAAATGAAGAGCTTTGAGGCCATCCTGGGGGGAACTGGAGGTGTAGAAGCATTGGACATCCATGGTGAAAAGGAAGTTGATTGGGCCTGCGAACTAGAAGTTCGCATCAGAGGAACCACAGATGTAGGTGGGAAGGAACTGGACAAGAGGAGAGAGAATGGAATCAAGATAGGAGGAAATGAGTTCGGTGGGGCAGGAACAGGCTGAAATGATGGGCCTACCGGGGTAATTTTGTTTGTAGATTTTGGCAAGGAGGTAGAAGCGGGCTGTTCGGAATTGGGAGACTGAGGTTGGAGGCTGTGGAGGGAAGACCTCCAGAGAGGATGAGGTCATTGACAGTCCTGGAAACAGTGGCTTGCTGTTCGGTGGTCAGGTCATGGTGCAGGGGGAGGTAGGAGGAAGCATCTGAGAGTTGGTGCTCCCCTTCTGCGAGATAGAAACCCATATGCCAGACAACAACAGCGCTGCCCTTATTGGCTGATTTGATGGCAAGGTGAGAGTTGGACCTAAGAGAGTGAAGTGCGTAAAGTTTGGAAGGAAACTACTTAGAATGGTCGAGAGGAGTAGAGAAATTGAGACAATGAACGGATCAGAAACAGATAAAAGGCCAGAGGGAGGGATCCAAGTGGACAAGGAATGCTGGAGGTAAGTGAAAGAATCTGCTGAACGGGGGCAGGACTCCTGCCCAAAGAAGTGAGCACAGAGACAAAGGCGGTGGAAGATGAGTTCAGCATCATGTCAAGCTTGAAATTTGTTTAGAGAGGATACAAAGCCAAGTCCTTTGCTGAGTACAGCATGCTCAGCCTCAGAGAGGGGAAGGTTCAGGGCAACTATCACATTCCTTAGGCAGTCCTTCAACAATTTGCACTTCTATTGTGCCATTCATGCATTTTGGACACTTTTTAAGCAACTTCTCAGCCTTCTGTATCCTCATTTACATTTCTTTGTACCATTCCACTTGGCCCCCCTCTCTCCCCCGCTACCGTCATAGTATAAATCTCCACTGATTCACTTTGCTCTCAGCTCTGACAAAGGGTCAACTAATTTGAAACATTCTCTCCCAAGGATGCTGTCAGACATATTGAGATTTTCCAGCATTTTCTGATTTTCTTTAAAATTTTGATTTAGTCTTCACTTCAGAAGATTCAACGTTTTCCTATCCATACACTTATTATTTAGTTTCTGACATATTGTAATAAAGTAAAGTAAGTGATTGTTTTGTGAAAACCCTAAGCTTCTATAGATTAAGCCATCATACACAGGACATTTTGCTACGCCACATGCTATTGTCAATAGCTGACTGTTCAATAATCTATATTTCTCAACACCACACCAAATAGCATGAACATCTAGAATTTAGTATAACATACACATTTTTGTAAACTTTCAGAATGTCCAAACAGCAAGGAAGCATCGCATCTACTTCAGCCAAGCCTGTGAAATCTGAATCTGGCAAATCGCAGTTCATCGAAGAAGAGAATTTTTATAGGAACTGCCGAGCAGCTTACCTGACGGTGTTTGGAACCAGTTTAGAGAATATCACTTCCAAAGATCAACTCTGTCTAGGTGAAGTTGAAATTAAAATAGTGAATTTCATTTAAACGTGTTTACTTTTTTGTATTTTGAAATTTGTGATTTTAAACAAAGTGGAAAAAGAACTTAGCACCCATCACTGTATTACAAGATAGTGTTGAAGTGGTACTATGTTTGTGTTGTAAAGCTGTTGTGTGGCAGAGCCAAACATAGGATTATTTAATATTAAATCTGTTTTTTAACTACAAGTTCTACATATTATAGATAAGTTGAGATCAATAAAACTTGGGGTCTATCATTTTCAGTATGAATATGTGAACAATACGAAAGCAAAACACTGATCTAAAATAAGTGCAGAAAGTACTGAAAATACTCTGTAGACTTGATAGCATCTGGGGAGGGTGAAAGATAGATAATGTTTCAGAACCATGACCTCCATCAGATCAGAACTATACACTTGTGACTTAATTTCCTGTATGTTATTTTGTCCTGTACAATCATAGTAGATGTTGCATCAGAATAGTAAAAAGCTATTGAAAAATATTTCATATTTACATAATTTTATATTTTGTATTTTAAATTTTCGGAATGATCATGAACAAATTAATTTTAAAGTGTAGCGATTTTATTTTAGGCAAAAAGCAATAGCCAGTTTGCAGAAACAAATATCTAGAATGACTACTTTATTCATTCTTTTGGGATGAATGGTAGCCAGGATGCCAAGAGAACTGCGGCATGGTGGCACAGTGGTTAGCACTGCTGTCTCACAGCTCCAGGTACCTGAGTTCAATTCCCGACTTGGGTCACTGAAGTTTGCACATCCTCCCATATTTGCATATATTTCCTCTCAGCACTCCGATTTCCTCCCACAGATGTGTGGGTTAGCTTGATTGGACATGCCAAACTAACGCTTAGTATCCTGGGAAGTGATAGATTAGAGGGATCAGCAGGGCAATTAAGCAAGACAAGAGCATGGGTGGGATTGTTGTTGGTGTAGAAACCTAGGGTTTCTAACTCTTGGATCTTCTTAGAGCAGTGGCATAATGTCATAAATCCACCTGAATGGCTTCTCTGAAAATTCAATACTTCCTGAGTATTGCACTGAAACAGAACAAAGAACAAAGAAAATTACAGCACAGAAACTGGCCCTTTGGCCCTCCAAGCCTGCACAAATTATGCTGACTGACCGAACTAAAACCCCTACCGTTCCGGTATCCTTCTATTCCCATCCTATTCATGTATTTGTTCAGACACCCCTTAAAACTCATTATTGTATCTATTTCCACTGTTTCCCTCGGCAGCAAGTTCTAAGCACTCACTGCTCTCTGTGTGAAAGAACTTGCCTCGTTTGGTTCCTTTAAACCTTGCTCCTCGCACCTTAAACCTATGCCCTCTAGTAATTGACCCTTCCATCCTAGGAAAAAGCTTCTGACTCTCCACTCTGTCCGTGCCCCCCGTAACCTTGTAGACTTCTACCAGGTCACTTGTCAACTCCGTTGTTCCAGTGAGAACAAACCAAGTTTCTCTAATCTCTCCTCATAACTGATGCCCTCCATTCCAGACAACATCCTGGTAAATCTTTCCTGTACTCTTTCCAAAGCTTCCACATCCTTCTGATAGACTGGTGACCAGAATTGAACACTATATTTCAAGTACGGCCTAAGTAACGTGACTTGTCAATTTTTAAACTCAGTGCTCCAGCTGATGAAGGCAAGCATGCGTATGCTTTCTTGACTACTTCCTCCATCTGCATTGCCACTTTCAGTGATCTGTGTTGACTTGTGTACTTATACACCCAGATCCCTCTGCTATCAATATTCTTAAGGGTTCTGCCATTTACTGCATATTTCCTATCTTTATTAGATCTTCTAAAATGTATTACTTCACATTTGTCTGGAATAAACTCCATCTGCCATCTCTTTGCCCAAGTCTCCAACTGATCTATATCTTACTGTATCCTCTGACGGTCCTCATCGCTATCCGCAAATCCACCATCCTTTGTGTCATCTGCAAACTTACTAATCAAATCAGTTATGTTTTCTTCCAAATCATTTATATATTATGAACAGCAAAGATCCCAGCACTGATCCTGAGGAACATCACTAGTCACAGCCCTCCTTTCAGAAACATACCCTTCCACTGCTACCCTCTGTCTTCTATGACCGAGATAGAACATAGAACATAGAACAATACAGCACAGAACAGGCCCTTCGGCCCTCGATGTTGTGCCGACCAAAATAAAAAGCAATGCCCCTCCTAACTAAACCATTCCCTTCTCATCCATATACTTATCAACTAACCTCTTAAACGCCACCAAACTTGGCGCATCTACAACAGCTGCAGGCAGGGCATTCCACTCCCTAATCACTCTTTGAGTAAAGAACCTACCTCTGATATCCGTCCTATAACTCATACCCCTTAATTTAAAGTTGTGTCCCCTCGTGCTAGCTTTTTCCATCCTAGGAAAAAGGCTATCACTGTCCACCCTATCCAAACCTCTAATTATCTTATATGTTTCAATAAGATCCCCCCTTAGCCGCCTCCTTTCTAACGAAAACAACCTCAAATCCTTCAACCTCTCTTCATAGGACCTGCCCTCCATACCAGGCAACATCCTGGTAAACCTCCTCTGTACCCTCTCCAATGCCTCCACATCTTTCTTATAATGTGGCGACCAGAACTGCACACAATACTCCAAGTGCGGCCGCACTAGAGTTTTGTACAGCTGCAACATGATGCTGCGGCTCCTAAATTCAATCCCCCTACCAATAAAAGCTAAGACTCCATATGCCTTCTTAACAACTTTATCCACTTGACTGCCTACTTTCAGGGATCTATTGACACATACACCAAGATCCTTCTGTTCCTCAACACTATTAAGAGCCCTACCATTAGCCCTATACTCTACACATTTATTGTTCCTGCCAAAGTGCATTACCTCACACTTTTCCACATTAAACTCCATTTGCCACCTCTCGGCCCAGCTCTGCAACTTGTCCAAGTCACTCTGTAAACTAAAACACCCCTCTTCACTATCTACCACACCACCAACTTTAGTATCATCTGCAAATTTACTGATCCATCCCTCAATACCCTCATCCAGATCATTTATAAAAATTACAAACAGCAGGGGCCCCAAAACAGACCCCTGAGGCACACCACTCGTCACCGAACTCCACGATGAATATCTCCCATCAACCACCACCCTCTGTCTTCTATCTGCCAGCCAATTTCTAATCCAATTAGCTAAATCACCCTCTATTCCACACATCTGCATTTTCTGTAGAAGTCTTCCATGGGCCACCTTATCAAAAGCCTTACTAAAGTCCATATATACTACATCAACCGCCTTACCCCCATCCACCTCTCTGGTCACTTTCTCAAAAAACTCAATGAGGTTAGTAAGGCATGACCTACCCTTCACGAAACCATGCTGACTATCCCCAATCAATTCATTTCTCTCTAAATAACTATAAATCCTATCCCTAATAATTCTCTCCAATACCTTGCCCACAACAGAAGTAAGACTCACTGGCCTATAATTCCCAGGAAGGTCTCTCTTCCCCTTCTTAAACAATGGGACCACATTCGCCATCCTCCAGTCCTCCGGAACCACACCCGTAACCAACGAGGACCTGAAGATCAGAGCCAGAGGCTCTGCAATCTCCTCTCTTGCCTCCCAGAGAATCCTAGGGTAAATCCCGTCCGGCCCAGGGGACTTATCCAACTTCAAACCCTCGAGAATTTCTAACACATCCTCCCTATCTACTACAATACTCCCCAATTTGCAACCCTGTACCTCAGTGCTCTCCACAGCTACATTTCCAGCACTCTGCGTGAATACCGAAGAGAAATATTTATTCAGTGCCTCGCCAATCTCTTCAGGCTCCACGCACAACTTCCCACTGCTATCTATGACTGGCCCTAATCTTGCCCTAACCAATCTTCTATTCTTAACATATCGAAAGAAAGCTTTAGGATTCTCCTTAATCCTATCAGCCAACATCTTCTCGTGTCCCCTCTTAGCTCTCCTCAATTCACTTTTACCTCCTTCCTAGCTAATCTATAGCTATCCATTGCACTACCTGAGCCTTCAAGCCTCATCCTGACATAAGCCTCCTTTTTCTTCTTAACCAGCAAATCAACTCTTTTCGTACACCAAGGCTCTCTTACTCGTCCATTTCCTCCCTGCCTGACAGGGACATACTTATCAAGGACTCTCAGCAGCTGCTCCTTGAATAAGCACCACATTCCAGATGTTCCCAGTCCCTGTAGTTCCCTAGTCCAATCTACGCACCCTAATTCTCTCCTGATGGCCTCATAATTACCCTTCCCCCAGCTATAACTACAGCCCCCAGCTTCATGCCTATCCCTATCCATCACTAAGGTGAACGTAACCGAATTGTGGTCACTATCACCAAAATGTTCACCAACTTCCAAGCCTAACACCTGGTCTGGCTCATTGCCCAGCACCAAATCCAATGTAGCCTCACCTCTAGTTGGCCTATCTACATACTGAGTCAAAAAACCTTCCTGCACACTCTGTACGAAAACTGACCCCTCTAACGAGCTAGAGCTATAGCTATTCCAATCAATATTAGCAAAGTTAAAGTCCCCCATCACAATTACCCTACTACTTTCACTCCTAATCAGAATTGACTTCGCAATCCTTTCCTCAACCTCTCTAGAACTATTAGGAGGTCTGTAAAAGACTCCCAACAGGGTGACCTCTCCTCTCCTGTTTCTAATCTCAGCCCATACTACCTCAACAGACAAGTCCTCATCAAACTTCTTTTCGATCACCGTGATACAGTCTTTGACCAGTAACGCCACTCCTCCCCCCCTTCTACCCCCTTCTCTACTCCGACTAAAGCATTTGTACCCCGGAACCTGCAACATCCATTCCTGTCCCTGCTCTACCCAAGTCTCTGAAATGGCCACAACATCGAAGTTCCAGGTACTGGTCCAAGCTGCAAGTTCCTCCCCCTTATTGCGAATACTCCTTGCATTAAAGTATACGCATCTCAAACCATGCTCCACCCCACCCGTACGCCGCTGTGTTTTACAACTCTCCTCTATAACCCCCTTACTCTCATCCCTCTCAGCACCCCAACTACTTAGGATCCCACCCCCCCCCCGAATCAGTTTAACGCCCCCATCATAGCCTTAGCAAATTTTCCCCCCAAGATATTAGTCCCCCTCTGGTTCAGGTGTAGACCATCTCTCTTGAAGAGGTCCCACCTATCCCAGAATGAGTCCCAATTGTTAAGGAACCTGAACCCCTCCCTCCTGCACCATCCACGCAGCCATGAGTTCAAACTATCCCTTTCTCTGTTCATCTCTAAACTATCCCCTGGCACAGGCAAGAGTCCAGAGATAACCACTCCGCCTGTTATGGACCTAAGCTTCCACCCTAACTCCATGAATTTCTGTTTAATATCCCCCTCCCTTGTCCTACCTACATCATGTGTCCCCACATGAACAATGACTTGGGGCTGACTCCCCTCACCCTTAAGAATCCTAAAAACCCGATCTGCGACATCCTGGACCCCAGCCCCTGGGAGGCAACACACCAGCCCTGAGTCCTGTTTATTACTATTTACCCTCCTATCTGTCCCTCTAACTATGGAGTCTCCTATAACTAGGCCTAATCTCTTATTCCCCCCACCCACCTGAGCATTCTCAGCAGGCTCACCCCCAGAGACCTGCTCCCTTTGGTCAGCTCCAGTTGATTCTTCCTCAACTGTAGCCTCCAAGACAGAAAATTTATTTTGGAGGGGAACAGCCCCAGGGGATTGTCTCCCCGATTGCTTCTTACCCCTCCTCCTAATAGTTACCCAATTATCACTTATAGGAGTTACAATCTCTTTGTTACTCCTGCCTATATCCTCCTCAACCTCTCGAATTACTCTGAGCTCCTCTAATTCCAGCTCCAGCTCCTTAACACGATCCTCAAGGAGCTGCAAGTGTGCACACTTCCTGCAGGTATAATCAGCAGGAACACTACTGGTGTCCCTCACCTCATACATACCGCAGGAGGTGCAATGTACTACCTGCACTGCCATCACTGTTACTTTAATTTGCAGGAGAGAAAAAGATGTGGAAATGCTAATGTTGGACTGAGGTAAACACAATAAGAAGTCTCACAACACCAGGTTAAAGTCCAGCAGGTTTATTTGGTTGCACAAGCTGCTAGCTTTCAGAGCGCTGTTCCTTCATCAGGTGAGTGGGAGTTCTGTTCACAAACAGAGCATATAAAGACACTATGTGTTTTATATGCCCTGTTTGTGAACAGAACTCCCAGTTGCCTGATGAAGGGACAGTGCTCTTAAAGCTAGTAGCTTGAGCTACCAAATAAACTTTTTGAACTTTAACTTGGTGTTCTGAGACTTCTTTCTATAACTGAGCTCAATTCTGTATCCACCTTTCCAGCTCACCTCTGATTCCACACAACTTCACCTTTTGCACCAGATGACCAAGCCAGTTCTGTATCAACCTTGTCAGCTCCCTTCTGATTCCATATGATTTCACCTTCTGCACCAGATTCTGCACCTTCTGCACCAGAAATGTCAGCCTTGATTATAGACTCAACTCCAGGAGTGGGGTTTGAACCCATCGTCTGCAGATTCAGAGCTGAGTACCACCAATCAACAAAATTGACACTTGATGCATGCCCAATTATACCTCATTCAGCATATTCTGTCTTTATTGGTCATGTTATATATTCACAAAATTAAAATAACTTAGATATAATGAGATGTGTAGTACTATGCCATTCTGATAGAAGATCATGGATCTAAAATATTAACATTGTTTCTTGCCACACATCCAACTTGATGCATGTTTCTAACATTTTTATTTCATGTTTTTGCAACTTCCACAAACAGCGTGAAATATTAATTTTGATAAATATTGCATTAGATCATTATGACAAAGCATGTTTTGTTAGTCTACTTATATTGTAATAGTGTATTTTTAAAATATTAGAATATTAGCAACCAGTTAGTGCCTAAGTAATGCATCAGACACAGTTGTGACCTCCCTAGTAAATGACTTGAAAGGTTGCCTAAAATAGGACCTTAAGATATATACCAGACATTGTTAATGCATTTGATAGTTTTCCTAGGTGATGAGATATTAAAAATGCAGAATATACTGAGAATATAGGAATGAACACCCCGACCTGTTTTGTTATTCAGTTAGATCAAGGTTAGTCAGTATCTCTCAATTCATTTACTCACATTAGTTCTGTACTCCTCAATAACTATGGGACGTTAACAGTCATTAAGGGATGCAGATTTGGACAGATATAGTGAACAACAGGTTGAGCTATTCACCACCGGATCTTGCTAAATAAACCACAAAAATCACAATTGGGTCCCAATTCCAGGATTATCATGGAATGTAAAGGTAACCCCAGCATCTTTTCTCTACTGTTTAAACATCCCTATCCCTCCTCCCTCCCCTGTCATATTAATCGTCAGCTCTAACAGTAAGTGCCAAGAGCAAATGGATTTTTCATTAGCAGGGGATGGAGAACATTTTATCAGCTGCCTCTACCACTTCTCTTTCTTCCTCTAGCTCTGGCTTAGATTTTCTTTAAGGATCCCCTTGTCCTAACCTTGATCTACTGTCTTCCTTCATGCGCTCACCAAGCTTATGTTGTCCATGAAACCCACTTCTTTCATTCTTAATCCTAGTCTGCCTAAACTGCTGTAAAAACATGCATTTTTCCATTAGTTTTTTGTGCCAATTTTTGGTTCCATTTTATTCTAACTAGATCCCTTCTCATCCCATGTTAATTATCTTGCAATTTAGAAATTATACCTTAGATTATTCTACTTTTTACAAGTTCATCTTGACTCTTAATTAACTCCCCTCCCCTCTGTAGTTGCATTCTTTCTATAGCTTTGTTTAATTGAGGAGTAGTGATAGATAATTATTCATTATTTGCGCAATAAATTTGCTTCATATTTTAAACTTATAATCAAAGTCTATTGTACGCTCGATCTTTTTGAGAACTGAAATAAGATTCTGTGGGGACATAAGGCAGGTATATGAAATGTGATGTACTATTCAGTTACCCGAGCATATCACTGAATGTTTTCCTAGGCTTGGGATTCTCCGATCTTGTTTGCCCTACCTCTGCTAAGAATGGTGAATTTGGCGCTTAGCCAACACTTCATTCACTGCAGCGGTACTGGAGAATGGCAAATGAGGTTAGAGGTTTCTGGAGTTGATCTCAACGGACAATTGGCACTTACAAAAATGTGAAAGGTTTGCTAGCATCCATTTTTTTGATTTGATTTATTATTGCTGCCTCACAGCATCAGGGACCCAGGTTCGATTCCAAGCTTAGGTCACTGTCTATGTGGAGTTTGCACATTTCTCCCCATGTCAGTGTGAGTTTTCTCCAGGTGCTCCAGCTCCCTGCCACAATCTGAAAGACATGCTGGTTAGGCATATGACCCGAACAGGTGTCGGAGTTTGACAGCTGGGGAATTCCACTGTAACTTCATTGTAGTGTTAATGTAAGCTTTACTTCTGACTAATAAACTTTAAAACTTTACTTTAAACACTGTAAAGTATTGTTTTTTGCATGCTATACAAAGTATACCATTCATAAAAAAGAAAATGAGAGAGTACACAAAGGAGTGTTACAGTCATAGCTAGGTGTAATGAAAGATTAACTTAATGTGATTTAGGCCCATTCAGAAGTCTGACAGTAGCAAGGAAGAAGCTGTTCTTGAGTCAGTTGGTATGTGTCCTCAGACTTTTGTATCTTTTTCCCGATGGAAGAAGGTAGAAGAGAGTATGTCCAAGATGCGTGTGGTCCTTAATTGTGCGACCACAATTCGGTTACGTTCACCTTAGTGATGGACAGGGATAGGCATGAAGCTGGGGGCAGAAGTTATAGCTGGGGGAAGGGTAATTATGAGGCCATCAGGAGAGAATTAGGGTGCATAGATTGGACTAGGAAACTACAGGGACTGGGAACATCTGGAATGTGGTGCTTATTCAAGGAGCAGCTGCTGCGAGTCCTTGATAAGTATGTCCCTGTCAGGCAGGGAGGAAATGGTCGAGTAAGAGAGCCTTGGTGTACGAAAAAAGTTGATTTGCTGGTTAAGAAGAAAAAGGAGGCTTATGTCAGGATGAGGCTTGAAGGCTCAGTTAGTGCAATGGATAGCTATAGATTAGCCAGGAAGGAGGTAAAAAGTGAATTGAGGAGAGCTAAGAGGGGACACGAGAAGATGTTGGCTGATAGGATTAAGGAGAATCCTAAAGCTTTCTTTCGATATGTTAAGAATAGAAGATTGGTTAGGGCAAGATTAGGGCCAGTCATAGACAGCAGTGGGAAGTTGTGCGTGGAGCCTGAAGAGATTGGTGAGGCACTGAATAAATATTTCTCTTCGGTATTCACGCAGAGTGCTGGAAATGTAGCTATGGAGAACACTGAGGTACAGGGTTGCAAATTGGGAAGTATTGTAGTAGATAGGGAGGATGTGCTAGAAATTCTCGAGGGTTTGAAGTTGGATAAGTCCCCTGGGCCGGACGGGATTTACCCTAGGATCTCTGGGAGGCAAGAGAGGCGATTGCAGAGCCTCTGGCTCTGATCTTCAGGTCGTCGTTGGTTACGGGTGTGGTTCCGG